>CM023862.1:4590515-5190515 GCA_013389735.1 Phaseolus lunatus
AACCACTCCATAGCCACTCCGCTCAGCGTGCTCATGAACATCTTGCAGTACACAGCATCTGAACCTCCAGTCAGCATCATCTGAGTGTGGAAGGCTGTCAGGTGTGCTTCTGGATCTTCCGCCCCCGTGAACGACGCTTTCAGTCCCACCAGATTGGGAGGCACCACCGTGTTCATGATTTCGGGGGAGAAAGGCATAGGGAATGCTCGCGGAGGCGACGGTGGCGTCGATGTCCTCTCTTCAGCTGTGCGCTCCTTCTGCGCCTGCAATTCCCTACGCAACTCTTCATTCATACGGTTCAACTCTTCGTTTCTTCTCTGCGATGCAGTCAGCTCTGCACGCATCCTCTCTTGCTCAACTCTCGATTCCACGACGCTATCTTGCAGCGCGCGCATCATCTCCACTACCTGCGCCATGGTAACAGCTCCTTCCTCGGCAGATGATGCAGGTGAGGTTTGCCTGGTTCTTCTACTCATCTCCTCTGCACTTCGACGTAACTTCAAGAAACCTCGACGAAATGATCAAGAAGCTCCAAGAAACTTCAAGAAACTTCAAGAACTGCGACGTGGATGGGAACCAGATTTACACGGGCCCCACGGTGGGCGCCTAATGATCCTGCCGCTTGACTCGAACGTGGAGGACTGCCTCGTCACTCCTTCGTCTAGCCCTCTGTTCTGCAGGAACGCTCCAAGAACCACCGCCGGAACTTCAAACGTTGCCTGCAAAACACACAGACGGCGCCTCTAGCGGCCGTTGTAGCTCCGACGCTCAAGTCAGGCAACAGGAACACTAAAACTATATCTGAATCTCTCTGTGAGACCCGTGTGTGTCTGAAACTCTCCGATGTGTGAGCTATCAGAATCTATAAAAACCTCCCTCTAATTTCGTTGAGAGTTTGTATATATACCTGAGTCTTTCTCTCTCCTGACGGTTATTCCTCCTGACACGTGGATAACATCTGGTCGTACACGTGTCACCATCTGGAGTATCTGCAGCTGAAACGTTACTTCCACTGTGCCCCTGCGACTAAGTTATCCATACAGGGAGTAGCTTAGTACGCAGGCTACTCTGGGCATTGCAGCTCGCACTACACATGGTGGCAGATATGCCACTTATCCTCTGTACTTAGACCATACAACAAGTGTTTGCCAAGTCTTCTCAAACACCCGGCGATGTGCTCTTTCGGCGACTTGCTGACCACCTGATCTCCTAACCTTAACACACGGCGATCATGTGCAATCTCGGCGATTACTGATCCTTACCGGCGATGACCGACTACTCATCCTCAAGGCGATAGGCGATTACTCACCTCAAGGCGATGGGCGATTACTCATCATCACAGGCGAGAGGCGATTACCATTCTGAGTGATCGCCTCCCTGATTCGTCTGCTATCCTCTACCACGTGTTACCCTGTGAATGGTCCACGTGGTCAACTGCTGCTGATGTCATCGACTACCGATGACCGACCAGATCACCTTTCATGCACCTACAAGGAACCAATAGCTCTATATGAGCCATCCTTGATCAATCACCTCCATTACTTCCGCCATCTTTTCACCTCATTTCCTCAAGAAGAACATTTGGTCATGAAGAACAAGTCATCCTCTTTCTGTTTTTTTTTTCTTTAATATTAAGTCGGCTTTATCAAGTATTTTAAAATTATCACTCGTGACTTATAAAAAATATAGGTGTTTGATGTACAAGGTTTTCTACTCTTGAAAGAGGGTATAAAATCTAGGTTCTCATTAACTAAGATAACTTTACTAAGAAAAAAATTTGCAAGTAAATCTTACTCAAGAATAGTAATTAATTAGATCGTCTAGTATAATTTTATAAAGACACAAAGAATATTCATGTACAATGCTTGCAAGAAAATTTTATGCATATTTGATTTAGGACATTGTTTTCATGAATTAATGCAACTACATATACAGGCATTTCAAAGATTACCATTAATAGTTGATGTGTTGATCTTTAGTCATATGGTAGTGCTTTATTTGAGTTGGTAGGTATGTTGCATTGATACCTTTATGTATGACACTTGATCTTTTGTTTCTGCTTTCTTTTATAAAAACCATTCTCTATATCAAAAGCTTATTTATAGCATTTTGTACATTTAGATTGTAGAAAGGTCATTATGTAATATTGATATATATGTGGTCAATTCTATTTGCACAAGACAATCTAATGATTGCATTTGACTAGCTTCTTCATCTTATCATTGTTTTTTATGTGCTAATTGTAAGGACCTAGAAAAAAAATTTAATTGGAATAAAAGTGTTATATTTAAATAATTTCTGAAGATGTTATTATTTAAAATAAAAAGAGCTTGTAATAGAAGTTTCATGGTGGTCAGACCTCGGACGTCGCCCAAGGTCTGAGGTCAGCTGGTAGAGGTCGGTCGGGGGACCATAGGGGGGTTCCAAAAATCACACATATTAAGGTGTGATTTGCACCTTAGATACGCTATGTATGCGAAACTCTATGCTGGGGCATAAGAGATTGTCCTTAGTGTTGCATGCATTGGCGCGTGAGGAGTTGGTACCGACCTGTCCTCGGGAAGGAGAAGCTACCGACGTCACCGAGTCATGTGGGAGTGATACCACAGAATTAGAGGAATGGGAGGACGAGCCCTCAGCTGGGTGTGACGATGTGACATCGGTGACCAGAGTGAGGCGATGTGTCCTCGTCACACACAAGGGCGATAAGAGATCGCCAACAGGATGAGAGGAACATCGGTCATCAACCAGGATGGGAGACACATCGGTTGTCTGCCAGATGGAGAGACATCGGACATCGGTCGTCTTCCAGGGTGAGGAATCAGTCGTCCGTCAGGAGAGGCATTAGTCATCGTCGGTATGAGAGGCATCAGTCATCGCCGGTATGAGAGGCATGGTCATCGCGCGAGCAGTCATCGGTGGATGGTTATCGCGCGATGTCGTGTTTCACACAGATAAGGTGGGACCCAGGCTCCCAGCATGAGAACGTCCTGCATGCGCGACACGTAGACAGAAAGGGTGTTTCAGAATAGTTAGCATCGGAGAGTTGGTATGCGCAGAGACCCACGTGGTCATACTGTTCAAGGAAGTGTGCACGCAAGCTTCCTGCAGAGTGGGTGGTGGCAGCGGCATTTCTGGGCAAGTTGGTTTAGATTCAAAACTCACTCCTGAGAGGCAGTGGACGTTGCTGTGGTTCGAGAGTGATTGAGTGAGTTAGCTTTGGTTCCCTGTTTCCTTCCTCTCCTTCTCCCTGCGTTCAGACGTCCTAGCGTACCAGTTGAAGATCGGCGACTGCCCCTGGATTCCTGACGTTGTGCCCTGCAAGTTTTCTGATCAAAGCCTTAAAACAGAGCTCGGGTATCCTTAAGTCTCGGTGGGTTTGGAGCTCTTAGTGAGATTTTACGCACGTCCAGGTAAGGGAAGCTAGCTTTATTTTCAATAAAAACCTTAGGCTAGAAGATTCTGAAGTTGGGGCGACGTGGTCGCCGGTTTCAAACTTTCTTGCACGATGCTCTGTTTTTAAGTGTGGGGCGACGTCATCACCGGTTTTAATGCAAATTTCAAAATCCCCTGTTTTAGTGTCGTTTTGAAATTTTTTGAGATTGAAAGGTGAAATGCATATGATATTCGAAATTCTGAACTTGGTTTTGATTGTTGTTGTGATTTGGAACCGTCCATTTACGTGTTGTATGATGCATTGAATGTTGTGAATGTGGAATCAAGGCATAGTATTTTCAGGAAAGAAAATACCGTGTAAGATCGTGTAGAGTGTGCATTGACCGGTGATTTGTCTAGAAGGAGATATCCTGACTCTCCTGGTATAATGGAATCATATAGATGAAGTTATTCAGGCGTTGAGAGTCGAAGGAGGTTCATATGTATGGGTAAGTTGTTTGAAAGATAACTAACTTGACCTGTTGTATGGATTAACCCTGTCATGCTAGGAGAGTGATGATATTGAGATTGAGATTATTGTTTATGCGCATAGTTGTGTGGATTTCACAGTGACCCTGTGTGGATTTCACAGTGGTGTAGTATGACAGGTGCAGATCTCTGAGTCTAGTCAATGCACGAGTCTTCCGGAAGTAGTGTCAAGTGTCTATGTATGATGAGTCAGTGGAAGTCTGACGTGAGAAAGAGAAATATCGAAATTATTGATAGACACTTGATGGATTATGTGAAATGAATGACACTTGAGGGAATTGTGAAATGTATGAATATTTGATGGTTTGCGTTAATATCAAGTTTCATGTTTTAAAGTTTTACAAATATCTAGCTTACCCCTTGTTTTGTTTTGTGGTTGTTTCCTTTAAAACTGTGATGATCGTGTAATTACACGGGAGCAGATGATGTTGCAGGCAGTAAAGCTCCTCAGTGAGTGGTTGGACAAGGAGATCGCCTGTTCTTATGCTGTATCTTGCTTTATTTTGAAACACTGGGCGGTTATGTATTAAAAATTCCCTAGAGAAGGGATATTATTTTGAAGAAAATACAATGTATGAGATGGATGTATTTTATTATATAAACATATGTTAATTTTGATATTATTGTTTCATGTTTATTTTATGATATAAATATGAATAAGATTTGAGGGGCGTTACACTAATTATCTAGTAATCTTGTTTTTTCTTGTATTATGTGGTCATAAACCGTCTTCTATGAGGTATGATGAAAATATTCTTGATAGATTGTCTATTGTCCTTATCATTGATGAAAACATTCATCCATATCAGAACTTAATATTATTTATTTGTGATCTAAATAATAAGGATGTCTAAGTCTTTGTTAAAGGTAGACTACACAGTTAAGATTAAACTATCAAGATTGGACTTTTGAGAGTAGACTATCTAAATCTAAAAATTTCTCATTTTTTTATGATAACAAATAATATTAATTTTATTATAATGAAACATTATCATTTGTCTAGTCATTTTGATTTTAATTTTTTGAAAATTGAAGTTTTTTCAACATTTTTTTTAGGATAAGACAACCAAAAGCATGAAGATATTTGAGAAATTTGGAGGAAGATAATAAAAAGTTTTGTTATAACAAATCATATCTAACATAACGTATTAAGATATTATAAAAAACGTGATTTTTAACATAATTGCGTTAACAAAGTGTTTCATAAGATGATAATTGTACTATAATAGATAAAAAGCGAGCATATATTAAGGTGTAAAAGAAATTAATCAAAGATGAATGAGACACTCATGAGTTATAAAGAATATAAGCAAAAGGCTACTCATGATGAATCTTATGCATGGACATAATAGAAAAAAATCTAAGAAAAAGATTAAAATTGTTATACTACTTCTTTGATATGATTCCAAATAGAATTAACACTAAAATTGAGAATTTAGGGTTACAGAAAGGAATCAATTAAAAATAAAAACAATGAAAACCTGGATAGAGGAAGGCGCCACAAACAAAGTTTGATAAGCCTAAGGATGATCACCACAAGAATAGGTGGATTCTTGATAAGATCGCAAGATGCAGGGAAAAATCCTAGCAGAGAAATATTCTCTCTTAAAATTCTCAAAATATTCACAAAAGACCTTTGACACTTTGCATGAACATTTTTATTGGCCTCACATGAAACGTGATGTGCAAAAGTTTTGTGAAAATTGCATTACTTGTAAAAAGGCCAAATCAAAAGTCAAACCTCATGGTTTGTACATTCCTTTGCCTATTCTTGATAGTCCTTGGGTTGATATTTCAATGGACTTTGTATTGGGTTTGCCAAGGACTCAAGGAGGGAAAGATTATATTTTTGATGTTGTTGACAGATTTTAAAAAATGGCTCATTTTATTCCTTGTAAAAAAATTGATGATGCTTGCCATGTAGCTGACTTGTTTTTCAAGGAGGTAGTAAGACTTCCTAGACTACCAAGAAGTATTTTGTGTGATAGGGATACAAAATTCCTAAGTCACTTTTAGAGGACATTATAGGGTAAGTTATGTACCAAACTTTTGTTTTCAACTACTTGTCATCCCCAAGCAGATGGACAAAGAGAGGTAGTGAATAGAACTTTGGGTACCTTACTTAGAATTATTTTGAAAAAAAATTTGAAAGCTTGGGAATTATGTTTACCTCATATTGAGTTTGCTTACAACAGGGCTGTTCATAGCACAACAAATTGTTCTCCATTTGAAATTGTGTATGGATTAAATCCTTTAACTTCATTAGACTTGTTACCTATGCCTAACATTTTTGTTTTAAAGCATAAAGATGCACAGGCTAAGGTTGACTATGTGAGAAAGCTACATGAAAAGGTTAAAGCACAAATTGAAAAAAAAAGTTGAAGGTTATTCGAAGCAAGCTAACAAAGGAAGAAAGAAAGTAATCTTTGAGCCTGGAGATTGGGTCTGGGTACACATGAGGAAAGAAAGGTTCCTTGCAGAAAGAAAATCCAAGCTCCAACCTAGAGGGGATGGACCTTTCCAAGTGTTAGAAAAGATTAATGACAATCCCTACAAGATTGATCTTCCAAGTACAATGTGAGTAACACTTTTATCGTGTCTGATTTGTCTCCTTTTTCTGCATATGATGAAGCTTTGGAATTAACTTCAAGTCTTTCTCAGGAGGGAGGGAATGATGCGGACATCCAAGGTTTTTCTCAAGAAGAAGGGAATGATGCGGACATCCAAGGTCTTTCTCAAGAAGGAGGGAATGATGAGGACATCCAAGACCAAGGACATGGTGAGCAGGAACTTAACAAAGACATTCCAGACTTAGGTGGACCCATGACAAGAGGAAAGCTTAGAAAGGCCCAAGAGACATTGCAGCACAAGGTGACTAATCTTTTTTAGGCCTAATTGTTTAATGACCCACAATTTAAAAAGACTAAGTTGATTACATGCACAACATGCTTGGAGAATTAAAATAAAATAATATTATTATTTTGTTTGGAGTTAGGATTTGAACCTAAGACCTATAACTCAATTTGCATTTATACACTTTTGGAAATCAGAATGAGGGGTGAATATTTTGGCAATTTTAAGAGAGAATATTTCTCTGCTAGGGTTTTTCCTTGCATCTTGCGATCTTATCAAGAATCCACCTATTCTTGTGGCGATCATTCGTAGACTTATCAAACGTTATTTGTGGCACCTTCTTTTATCTAGGTTTTCATTGTTTTTATTTTTAATTGATTCCTTTCCGTAATCCTAAATTTCCAATTCTACTGTTAGTTCTATTTGGAATCATATCATTCTTCCCATTTTGTCATCTTAGAAAAGGTGATGTTAGGGAAAAGTTCAACATTCATGATTTATATTAAGTTCTTAAAATACAAAGCATAAAATATGGTCATGCATCATTTGTAAGATTTTGTTCAATAAACAAATCATGTAAATGACGCGAATGTTTCACCTGTCAAATGATACAATATTATGCAGTGTTATTGTATGTCTAATAAGCATAGTTGATTCTCATATAATATGTGCATAGTATATAAGCTAACATCGTACTTCACAAATATTTTTGTATGCATTCTATATTGTAGGGAATGTTCCTCTCATGCATCTGACCAAGAAGGTCCAGTCAAGCACACATCAAATCAATAATCTCTTGGAAGAAGAGCCAAAAGTTGATTTGCTTCATCAACTCCCTAGAGCCAATAATGTCAATACTAGAAAAGACTATATGTTTTGTATGACTCTACACTTTACACAAGTTCAATTAAAGGCTTTATAGGTGCAGTTGACTCCAAAAATATAGAAGTTGAATGGAGTCTATACTGAAGGTACAATTGGCTCTAAAAGGTGTGGTTGAATGGAGCCTGAACTTAATTTGCAAACTTAAAAAGAACAAAACAAGCATAAAGTCTAACAAATAAAGGTTAGAGAAAGAGAGAAATAAACACAATATTTTATACGAGTTCACCCAACAACAAAGGTTACGTCTAGTCATCGTAATAATATTTTGTTTTGGGATGATGTGTGGTTGAGTTCTGAAGCTCTAAAAGTAGGTTCGCAAGGTTGTTCTATTTAAGCATTAGCAATGAAGATCACTTAGATTCTTTTCAGGGGTGGGACTCTGACTCTTGGAATTGGGTTCTTAAATGGAGAAGAGGCTTGTTCGTTTGGGAAAAGACTAAGGAATTTCAGCTTATATGTAGGAGCTTCAAGGCTCCCGTCCAGTCTTGGGTAAGGAAGCTAGCTGGGTGTGGAAGGTTGACGCGATTTCAGGATTTTCAGTTAGTTTGGCATGTAGTATTTTAAGGAAGGCTTGCATCAGTGAAAGTTTACCCTTGTTCGAAGATTTTTGGATGATTAAGGCATTACCTTCTGCTCATTTTATAGCTTGGAGGGTATTGGGTAATTCGATTGCTTCTAAGGCTAATCTGGTTCGATGTGGGGTTTCTGTTGCTTGTTCCTCATGTTGTTTGTATCGAGAAGAAGTTGAGACTACAAGACTCTTGTTTTTTGAATGCAGAGTAGCTTGGTTACTTTGGAGTCAATGTTATGCTCGAATTGGGATGGCGTCAGTAGATCATTTAGATCCTGGTTCACATTTCTTACACTTTACCTTGTGCAATGTTCCAAGATATGTAAACGCCGCTTTGGGAAGTGTTTGGGTTGCAATCATTGGCAGGATTTGGAGGCAAATGAATAATCACATTTTTAAGGGAGGAGTGATTGACCACTTTGAAATCTTTTCTCTGACTCAATTAAAGGCTTGGTCTTGGATCACTTCATATTTTGTTTCTGCTTGTTTTTCCTTTTCTAATTTGTATCTTGATCCGCTGACGTGTTTGTTGTCGATTTAAAGTCTCTATTAGTTTTTGATTGTGTATGTAGGTTTGGGGGTAGTGTCATGATTAGGTGATTTAGTTGGTTTTGAGTTGGTTGGTTTAGGCAAGGTTATTGGACATTTATGTCTAGTAGCACAGTTTGTATGTATAAGGGTTGGACCACCCCTTAAATGATTCATATTTATTTATTTATTTATTCTTTTTGTTGATAAAAAAAACGTCTAGTCATCATAAACAACCAACTCAAGAGTCTTTCACTAAGTATTTTCCACCTCTCCAGGTACATAAGTATTCTTACACATCTTCAGGTTACCAAATATTCTCTACCTTTCTAGGTACACAAAGTATTTCTTACACCTCTTCAGGTACACCAAGTATTTTCTACCTCTCCAAGTACACCAAGTATTCTTTACCTCTTCAGACAACCAGTTCTAGTCTCCCACTGAGATCAAGACCTCTTAACATATAAGAAACCTCTCTACTAAGAGAACAATGAAAGCTCTAAGGGTATAACTCAATCTCACAATTTGCTCTACAATAGCATATGTAATTGTATAATACTATTCTAATCACACAACTGATTATCACTTTGCAATTGGAGTTCTTTATCATTATATGTAAACTTGTTGTGCTCTTTATCTTTAAAGTCTTTATATATAGCCTTTAGAGTAGGATTGTTGAAGCTTTGTATTCTTCATTATAGTCGTTAGACGCTCAATATAGAAACTTTTTCTAAGATTGATCTTTGCGCACCTTTGATGTGGGATTCATTTCAAATTCTTTTTTTATACTCCTCATATATATCTTTAATCCTCTTTACATCAATATCTTAATCAGTTTGCCACATTGATCTTCATCTTCAATACGTTAGTTGCTGGAAATTGAAACTTTAGCTCTGATACATTCTTCACATCTTTAAACAATTACTTGGTCTTCAGATAGTTTATTTATCTGTATCAAGTTGAATGTTGAAGCTTCAATCATCTTAACTCATTCAACTAATGAGATCTACCACGTTGCTTATCCTTTATTGCAGTAGACGCTCAAAATGAAAATGATGGCTTTGATGTAATCTTCCTGTCCTTAAACATATGTTTACTCTTCAAATTATTTCTTTATCTGAATGGATATGAACGTTGATGAGGCTTTAACGATTTTGGACTTTAAAATTTTCTTTTCAGTACTATTCATCATCTTCTTGATATAAGATGCTCAATATGGAATTTTCATATATGAACCTTTTAATGTGTTGTATCACTTGTTTGTGCTTTGATATCTCTTTTTCTTTGTAAATCTTCATTCGCAGTGGCTTGATAATACTTGAATCTTTTAATCCATTGTATCACTTATTTGTTCTTTGATCTCTCTTTCTCTTTGTAAATCTTCTTTCTCAGCGACTTGATAATACTTGTATCTTCATTTGTGTGAATCTCACTCTTCGAATTCATCTTTTTTCCGTTAGTCACTTAATAAGGAAACTTTGACTACCAACTTATATAGGTCTTTATGATCCTTTAATAATTTCTAGAAATAATATCAATATCAGTGAACATTATAATCAACATAATAAATCATGGGTATCACTGAAACAATATTATTTATATTTTTTGAATTATCAAGACTTTCTTGTTTTAGATTATTTCACTGTAAAATATTTTCTAATGCTTTCCAAGTTAATATAGAATTTGAATGTTAAAGTGTAATCCAATTTTAACCTGGATATCTTTCCCCAAAATATATTTTGAAAAACTCCTTAATATGGAAAATGTGTGTGCTCTATTTTCCGAGAAGTTTTTAGTTAAAGCACTATTGATTTGGAAACTTTCCAATACAATTTTAAAATTAATCGTAAATGCACAAATGTATTCAAAAAACATTTATAATCAATATGGAAAGTGTTTTTCATTCAAAAATTATTGAAGCACATAGAAGACGTGATGATTGTAAGTGTAAGCTTCAATGACCATCTGATGAGATTATGAAGCACTGTGTAGTTGATCTTTCTTTGTGCCTTTGTGTTTGTCCAACATGTTGTCTCTTTTAGGACCGTCTGACAAGACCTTTTTTGACTCTTTTGACAAGTGTACTGAGTAAGATGTAATATTATATCTCAAAAGATGGATGTCGAACCCACAAGGAACAATTTTCTTAACATTTTACTTTATAACATTCACTAAATATTGCAATATGTAAAATAATTTGATTCAAGATATATTGAAATTGTTTGAAGAATTTTTGCTTGTAAATTAAATAAAAACAGAGTAAATAATTATAAGAATTCAGTTAATAAAATTGGGATTGAATATTAAGAGAAACTTGAGAAGGAAAATATTTTATTTTTGATGATAACAAACACTAAATTAACTTGTCTTTATATATATATACATACTAACTCTAACTGAAGTTCATCTCTAATAAATGTTTCCAACATCAAATGTTCTAATAATAGTTATTTTCTTTTAGATAAATTAGATCATGTAACCAAAGTCATAATCACAAATGATTTTGAAATATAAAAAGAAAAACTTTGGTCACAATGAATTTATAATATATATATATATATATATATATATATATATATATATATATATATATATTAGTCGATTTAAATGCAAAAAAGTTTATATAAAAAATATATGTCTTATATTGTTCTTATTATAACATGAAAAAAAAAAAAAAAAAACATGATACACTATTAACCACAATTGAACTTTATTTTTATTATTTGTTTTTGAAAGAGAACTTAAAAGCTACAATGAATCAAGGCTTTCCATATCAAGCTGGTACTTAGCACATATCATGGAATGTAAAGCTAAAACAATACAACTGACAAACACTAGTACAAAATAACTCATTAATGACAGTTAAAAATGACATATAAAGACGGTTCTCGAATTGTCGTTATTGCGAGTGTCGTTATAAATCATCTGTTTACAACGACAGTTCGAGAATCGTCTTTACAAATCGAAATTAAAGTTAAAAAAATTTTAAAAAAAAACACTTATAAAGACGATTTTGGTCTGAAACCGTTGTTATAATCCCTCCTTAGGCGCATATAACGATGGTTCCAGACCAAAACTGTCTTTATAGTGTCTTTTTTTTTTTTAAATATTTTTTTATTATATATGTCTCTAATCCTGCATAAATATCAAATTTCCAGAACATACCAAATTTCCAAAATAATAATGCACATAACATCATAATTTAAATATGAAAGTGTACAAAAAGGTTCTATAACTATATGAGAAAGTTTCATGTCATTCTAAAGTGTGTTATATATGGTTACCTTAAGGTGCATCCAATCCAAGTGAGTTTCTTTCTTTTTGCACTTGCACGTCTCCCTCCACTCAATATGTTATATCTAGAATAAACATTACAAAAATAAGATTTCATGTTAGAGCACACACATAACAAATTTGTGAGTAATGTATATAAATGTAATGTAATGTATAATTATAATGGTTTGATAAATCTCTAATTTATACTAGAAAACATTATGAAAAATTTCAGAATATTTTGATAAGTGTAAGTATGAGAACTAAAACCTCAAAATACCTAAAAAACACCTAAATAATACTAAAAAATTAAAAAAATGATAGTAAATGATGGATTTCTGGAATTTTGGTGGGACCAATCCTCAAAGGTGATTGGCCATGGGCTTTGTTACCTCGCTTCGGACAACTTTCATTTTTTACGCATCTCCATCCGACTTCTCTATCAAAAGTTATGGTCGTTTCAAGTTTTTGGCATGGAACCCTAAAACTTAAATCTATCACTCTTCTCTTCAATTTAAGCACTCCTCAAACTATTAACTAATCAACACTAATCAACACATACATTCAAATATTCATTCAAATATTTATTCAAAAATTTAAAATTCTTAACCCTAAAAATACTAACCTTAGAAGCTAGTCCGTGGTGGCAGCGTGTGGTGGCATCAGCGTGGTGGCAGCGTGAACGTGTGTCTGTGATGGCAGCGTGTGGTGGCAGTGGTAGCAGCGTGGTGGCAGCGTGTGGTGGAGGTGCTAGTGGTTTGAAAGGAGTTGTGCGCACGCAGATGAGACAAGCTGCTTGACAAGGGGCGACGGGCGGGGCTGGAGTTGGGAGATGACGAGAATGGGAGAAGAGAAGGAATGGAGGAGGAGGGCTTTGACAGAATGATAGGCGCGAATGGGAATGAGTGTGGTTTATGTAGCGGGATTTTCAATATTTGAAACAAACAAAGACGGTTATAAGTCATTCACATGCACATGCATATGACCATAATTACAAAATTGCCACCGCGCATTTTATAATGATGGTTATTTTTAAACCGTCTTTGTATAGTGTTGTTAATGTATGGTTTTGTACTAGTGAAAATTAATTGACAAATTTAATTGAAGAAGATCATATCTTAACAAATGTGATGAATCAGTAGTTATTTCAACATCCTATATAAAGGATTCAAGATGAAGAAGAAGAATACAATAGCTACATACAAGTGTTATAGAACCTTCTAGTACTCATAAGCTTTTAAGTGTTCTTTTTGAGTAAGTGAAACCTTTGAAATACTTCACTTTGTGAAGTGACCTAGAGATTTTAAATTGTCCTCTCTTTGAGAGTTTCTAGTTACTAGTTTTTGAGGTCTTAATCTAGGAGGGAGATTAAGATGTGAAAATCATGAGTAATTTGTGTACTTATTGTAACTAAGAAGGATTGGGTACTCGTTTTTTTTTTATCAGCAAGAAATAATAAATAAATATGAATCACTTCAAGGGTGACCCAACCCTTATAAAAAGATAAACAGAAATTTAAGATAAAACCTTACACTCCAACCTAAACCAATCTCCTAACAAAAGTTGTCGACTAACCCAAAATCCAAGAATATCACCTACATAGTAACCCCACCCTTGAAAATTGCCAGAGTATACCAACACATCAAAATCCAAAAGAACATAAAACATAAACAAACCACCAAGCACAAATCTCCAACAAATAGAAGAACTTAAAAGACCACTCTTTACAATTAACACAACAACCATGTAACCTACTACCTCAACAAAAAACCAAAGATAATCCTTTTTACTTCACAAAAGCTCCTCTTTAAAGTCACTTAATCCAAGAACCAAGACAGAACCTACAAACGATGCTTAAGACTATTCTGCGAAACACTCAACTTCATCCTTCTTACAAAGGAGTTAGAGAAGCATACCAAAGAAATAAAAACAAATTTAATTCATAATTTTCATACATACCAGAGGTTCTAGACACCAATCAGAATAAGAGAATTCTGCATCTTTTTCTTTACAGGTTAACCAAGCCCATGTTTTTCTTTGAACCACCGTAAACACATCTATATGGTCAACTCTCCCATTATTAAAAACACACCTATTTCGATGTTTCCAAATTTCACCTATAATTGCAGTCCACACCACTCCCCAGATTCTGAGAGTCTGACCATTAACATTCAGAGGGCAGAACATCATGAAGTGTACCTTTGCATCATAGTGGTTCACCGATAAACAACCCAACCAAGACAAACACAAACCCCAAATTTTCCACACAATTTTACACTTAAAAAATAAGTGACAAACAATCTCCTCTTCCTCACCAGAAAACTCACACAAGCAACTTACCATTAAGACTTCTCGTCTCAACAAATTATTCTTAGTTGCTATGCTATTATTCAACACCCTCCAAGCAGTGATTTGTGCAAGAGGAAGAGTCTTTACCTTCCAGAACCTTTCAAATAGATCCCTACACTCACCTCCCACCACTAACTTTAAAGACTTATAAGCAGATTTCACTGAAAAATCCAACTGCTTATCATCCCCCCAAATCCAACTATCCGCTACACTTTGTAATCATTAAATTAATTAGTGAAATTTTATTAGAAATTTCTTAAGGAAAGGACAATGTACTTCATGTGTTTGGTTGAATCAGTCTAAAAGTGTTTTTTGTGTTGTTTTGATTTTGCTTGTTTGCTCGACAACTTAAGTTAGTTGTTCAAAAGAGAAGAGTCTGTATCTCTAATTAACTCTCCTTATGGAACAAATTACTTTAACATTAATTAGGTAACACATTGAATTTGTTTTACTCTTTTAAAACATGGAATAGATTGAATCGGTAACTTTTCACTTAACTTATTTATTCAAACTAAACCGGAGTGGACCGTTTCTTTTTACGAATTCTAATAACGATGCACGCAAATTTCAAAGATTAAATTTCTAACTATTCTTTATAAGATTCCTTTCTTAACTAAACAAAATCTTTTACCAAATTTGGTCTGAATGGAAAATAAGCATAAACTAAAAAGAAGTAGGAAAAATATAACCACATATATTTTATAATTCTATTATTATAAACAAATTTCTTCTTTTACACGTACTTTTGTGATAAGAACCACTTCATCATAATAGAAGAGTAAAAATGAATTTTTCTTGATATTTTTTCCTTGTATATCATAACCAATCTTAATCAGAACAAAATATAAAATAAATTGTATAGTTAAAATCATCCTTAATAATAACAAAATATAGAAGAAGAGAAATCTTATATTTAACAAAAATATAATCAAGAAGAAAAAATATCTCATTCTCTGTAAACTAAAACTAGACTTAATCTTATTCTGCAATTTTGAATAAGAAATTATATACATAAACAGAAAAAAATTAAAAATATAATTCAGTATCACATGCAACATTAAAATCTTTTGTTCAATAGCATACAGAGACCCTGAAATCTTGCAACCTTTTTTGCTTAAACCTTACATGTGAAATTCATATATATCTCATTGATTAACTTGAAAAAGCAAAACTACTCTGGCAATTTTGGCATAAATGATCTTTTAATTCATGACAGTTACTAGTTAATCTCATTTTTTATCTCAATATTAATAAATACTTTCATTAGCCTTCATCCATCTCAAATCACATGTGTTAAATATAATATGATAGTTACTAGCAAAAGTGTCATAGTTTCAATTATCAGATTTACTATGACGATTTTTCAACTTATACAAAATTGTAGATTTTATATATATGGTTTATAATTACTGTAAAAACATCATAAAAAATCTCTTATAATCATTAAAAAATAAAAAATAATTATAAAAAAGTCTTTTATGTAAAAGTCTTACTTTAAATACCCTTAAAATTTGTTTGGTTATAATTTAAAGAAAACCCTGCAATCACGCATTTTTTTTTCCTTTAACTGCCTATGAAATTCATTCTCCTTAATTCTCTTCAGAAAAATTACTCTTATTTTCTTTCTCCCTTTCTATCTGCATTTATATATCTCTTTCATATCCATCTGAATCTCACACAAATATTTTCTACCCTTAACAATGGTTGAACCTGATGATCCAGTGATTCCATTATCCTCCTCTTCTCTTTCCTCTTCTGACCACTCTACTGATAGTGTTGTTGGTCCATCATCCTCTTTGCAGCAACCATCATCCTCTATTACTCGTCACCACCATATATCAAGAAAGAAAAAACTTGGTAGGCCCGTAGGTTCTAAGAACAAGCCAAAACCATTACTTGTGATTCACAAAGCCAATGAGAATGTTGTAAAACCCATTTTCATTGAAGTTCCTGATAACTATGATGTGATCAAGACAATTGTTGAATTCGCTCGTCGCCACCAAGTTAGCATCGTAGTACTAAACGCATCAGGCACTATTTCCAATGTCACTGTTCGTAACACTCATTGTCATGCTTCTTCTTTCACTGTTTATGGACCTTTCAAATTAATTTCCCTCACTGGCATCTACATAAATAATGCTGCTTTCAATGGCTCTTCATCTTTATCATCATCAACCCTAAATATTGACCCTTATTGTTCTTTTAGCCTTTCCCTTTCTGGATTTAAAGAACGAAGCTTCATTGGGGGTGTTGGAGGAAAAGTTGTTGCAGAAAATGGGGTTATGGTGGCAGCTATTGTTGTGGAGTGTAACAACAATAATAGCTAATGGGATATTAATAATTGTAATCGTAATGCATTTGTTCAACCTAGAGATATGTATGTAACACAACAAGGTCAATCTTATTCACCTGTTGTTGATTACTAAAGATGAAGCTTTAAAAATGTGACATCATTTACCCAATGTAGGTTTTCCTTTTATTGCTTTCTTTATTTTCATTTTTTATCTTTTTTGTAAATTGACTACATTTCAGAGCAATCAATGGTTAGTGAAGCAGTAAAACATAAAGTTGATGTAAGTTGGAAAAGATATATATATATATATATATATATATATATATATATATATATATTTTCTTTAATTTTTTTAATCTTATATTTGATTCCACATTTAAGAAAGATGAAATTATTTATTATTTTCTTCATTTCTTATTATGTACTTCTATTGTCAAAAAAGTGCAATTTTTTAAAATGTTGTGGAAGGTTTGAATGGTGAAAGTTGACCACCCTCTAGATTTGTGTTTATTTTTCTGGTTTTGCTTGTATCAATTTGGGTCTTAGTGCGTAATTGTGGAATTCTATGGCATATACAATCTCATAAGGTCTATTTACTTTTAATGTTACTGCTTCTGTAAGGTCTATTTAACTATCTTTCAAGCTTATCAACATTGATCAATGAAAGAGAGAAAAGTCACAAGTCCATGGGGCTAGGAAGGAATAATATATATATATATATATATATATATATATATATATATATATATATATATATATATATAATTATTAAATAGAAATTAATATTTGACATAAAAAATCAATAATTAATTACTATATTGGCTAAATAAGATAACTAATTTAGAATATAAAGTAGTTAGTATCTAAAACATTGGTAGCTAATGGTTATATACTAATTTAGAAACTACTTTATAATTTTTTATTAATTAGAAATTATTTTAGATATTAATAATTTTTCAATTTATAAGATAAATTCTAAATTAGTCTTTAAGAGACTAATAAAGACTAATTTAAAATATAAAGTAGTTAGTAACTAAAATCTTGGTAGCTAATGGTTATATATCAATATATACTACTTTATAATTTTTTATTAATAATAGAAATTACTTTAGATATTAATAATTTTTCAATTTATAAGATGATATTTCATTTAGACAATATAGTAACTATTTAATTTTAGTCTTTAAAATTTATTTCTATTTAATAATTTTATTGTAATATTTGCAACATGATAGGATATATTATAATTAAAAAGTAATTTACTTTCCATAAATGATTATAAAATATTTATGACGTGATCACCTCCTATTAACAATTAATAAATGCAATTAATAAGTTCTTAAAAAGTATTTTAATGCAATTAATAAGTTCAATTAAATGTGTATTTACCTAATTCCAGAATGTTCAGAAAAACGTTACTCCATCCTTCGGTTACAATCAACATCACACTTAATAGGAAAACCGTCTTCTTTTTTTTTCAAATTTAGTTGTTTTTAAAGTTCTGTTCTAAAAGTTAAGAACTTTTCTTTAAAAAAAGTTTGTTAATAAAGTAGTATAAACTATTTTGTTTAAGATCAATATTTTTGTGGAAAGCTCTTGGACTATGAAAAACTATACCTCTTAGCCAGGGTTTCTATGAGTTTGAGTTTTCTTCTTTAGAGGATGTGAGGTGGGTTCTAGGGGTTGGTTCATGGCAGTTATCTCGTGACTTTTTGTGGCTGTTTGCTTGGACAAAAGACTTTGTCCCATCTACTATGAAAAACACTAAAACTCAGGTCTGGGTTTGAATTTACAATTTTGCCTCTAGAATATTGGAGACTGATGTGAACCAAGACCACATAAAGATGATCAAGGATGCCATATATAAAGGGTCATCTCAACCATCAAAAGAAGACTTTACAAGAAGAAGAAAAGGCCATATTCAAGAGCACTTAAAGTTCTTTTTACTAGTTTTCTTAAAGATTAGAATATTTTGTAAATAGTTGGGTTCTCTTGAAGAATCCAAATAGTAGTATAAATGGCCCAAGCCTAAGAAGCCCAAGCCAAAAAAGTCCAAGCCCAAGAAGCCCAAGTCAAGTGGGGGCCCAAGCCCAATCCATGAGCATCAATAGGAGCAAGGCTAAAGCTTTGGGAAATAAGCATTAATGAATGTATCTCTTTTGTAATTTCTTTTGTATAGTTTTTTAGTAGAACATTAAAGGAAAGTGTAGATATTAAAATAAGGGGTGCCAATGTATAAAGATAGGTCACACCTTCCATGTGACATAAAGAGTAGGTGTAGGTGTAGATTTTACGAGGTGCCAAAGTAGAAAAAAGGTCACACCTCCCATGTGACTCAAGATTGGCTCCAAATTTGAATTAGAATTAGGAGGGAATTTTGAATTTGTTTCACTTTCATTTCAGCCCTCTAAAACTATAAATAGAGGTGCTTGTTCATTGTAAAATAACATTGAAATTAGAAGAAAAGTTACTATACTCAAATTGTAAGTGAATTTTGTGAGACTTGTTCTCCTCTTCCTTGTCTCATCTTGTGAAGCTTTAGGAGCTCTCAAGTGGCGGCAAATCTGCACTTATCTTGGATCATCACCTCCAAGTGGTGTGTCCATTCCCAATCCATGGCTACAACCACATAAGTTTCATCTTCTTTCATCTTCCATAGTCATTTCAATCGGTAGTTTTGATTCTATGTCTTGTTCTTGAATTTCAATCGGTTCTTTTGTTTCAATTTGTGTTTCCATTTTGTTTTTGTATTTAAATTCTGCTCCTATTCTGTTTTGAGTTCAGCACCTTGTTCTTCATTCATTCATCACCATTAATTGTGTTTTAATCTTGGACCTTTGGAAATGAACCTTCACATCTACTTAACACTTGTTAAGTTAATATCCAGTGGGAATTTTCCTTAGGTGACTAACTCTAAATTGCTAAGAATCTTGATCCTAATTCTAAGAAAGTGTCACAAAGCTAATGAATATAAAATCAACTCACATCGGAGACCGAGGGCTATATTTTCTATTACTAGAGGAATTGGTACCCCTTTGTCTTTGGATGATCATATTATGAAAAAAATAGGGTTTTTTTCTAGAGTGTTTGTTGATATTGATCTTTTATCCTTTCTTCCTAATGAACTTTTGGTTGAACGTTCAGGGTTTGCTTCTATAGCTAATGAAGAATATGTGGCTCCCTCTATTTTTCTCTCATTGTAAGATGACAGCATGATCTTGCTCAGTGTCGTGGGTTTAATGCTCAAAATCTTGTTGTTGTTGGTCCTCAAAATAAGTTTTCTAAGAACGAGAAAAGTATTGACAATAATAGAGATTAGGGGAAATCAGTGGGGGCTCCAGTGGTTCAAAAACAACCTAAGGAGTATAGGCAGAAAACTTCTATTGTAGTGATTGATTCTTAGAATAAGATCTGATGTGAGTTGATTTTAGGTTCATTATGTTTGTGACACTTTCTTAGAATTAGGATCAAGATTCTTAACAATTTAGAGTGAGTCACCTAAGGAAAATCCCCACTGGACATTAACTTAACAAGTGTTAAGTAGATGTGAAGGTTCATTTCCAAAGGTCCAAGGTTAAAACACAATTAATGGTAATGAATGAATGAAGAACAAGGTGCTGAACTCAAAAAAAGAATAGGTGCAGAATTTAAACACAAAAAAAAATAGAATGGAAACACAAATTGAAACAAAAGAACCGATTGAAATTCAAGAACAAGACATAGAATCAAAACTACCGATTGAAATGACAATGGAAGATGAAAGAAGATGAAACTTATGTGGTTGTAGCCATGGATTGGGAATGGACACGCCACTTGGAGGTGATGATCCAAGATAAGTGCAGATTTGCCGCCACTTGAGTGCTCCCAAAGCTTCACAAGATGAGACAAGGAAGAGGAGAACAAGTCTCACAAAATTCACTCACAATTTGAGTATAGTAACTTTTCTTCTAATTTCAATGTTCTTTTACATGAGCATAGCACCTCTATTTATAGTGTGAGAGGGCTGAAATTAAAGTGGGAAAATTCAAATGAGAAGCATTTGAATTTGGAGCCAAAACACATGTCACAAGGGAGGTGTGACTTGATTTCTACTTTGGCACCTCCTAAAACTACACCTACACCTACTCTTTATGTCACATGGAAGGTGTGACTTGTTTTTGTACATTAACACCCCTTATTTTAATTCCTACACCTTCCTTCAAAGTTCTACTAAAACCTATACACAAGTAATTACAAAAAGAGACATCCATTGATGCTCTTCTCCCAAAGCTTTAGCCTTGCTCCTAGTCATCCTTTGAGGCATGAAGGATGTTGAGCTAATTGGTTGGGCTTGGGCTTCATGGGCTTGGGCCTCAGGCGCCTCCTCTACTTGGTCTTCATCAAGATCTTTGATAGCTTTGCTGGATCTGACAACCACAGTTTCTGGTGGCACTAAAGATGGGCAACAGTTGGGGAAACTTGATTAAGATAAACAGATGAAGGGGGGGATATATTTGCTGACATGCCTCCCTTAGAGGATACATCGGATCATGATAGGTCATCGCCTAGGCATAATTTGTCAAACACCACTTTTGAACATTACAAGGTTTTAGAATCACCTTTTGCAGAAGCTAATTCGCATTCATAGGTTGCTATGGATGTTATTGATAAGGTTACTGCTTCCAAATCTATTGATTCCAACTTTGATATTGCGGTTGTTCCATCTCCACCAAGGAAGAGTTCTCCTATGAAGGAATACTCACTTACTGCTGCTAACGCGTCTTCTGATAACAGTATGTTGGCTCTGCAAATACTTTTTCATCCCTTGCTGGTTTAGAAAAAAGATGTCACTAGCGAATCTAATACTGGTAAGCCAGTTATCCCGACTCAATTTGTTGATTTACATCATAATAAGCAGGTAATTGCAGAAAATCAGGTGGCATCTAAATGTTGGGTTGATCATAGTGAGGCTGAGGAGAATGCTAGTGATAATGGGGATGATATTGTACATACCACTAGAAAGCCAGGAAGACTACCTAAAGGGGCAAGTAAATCCAGAAAAATTGCTAAGGTAGTTCCATCCAAAAAGTTGCAATGAAGGTTTCTTGTTTTTTTTTTTTTTTGAATGCTAGAGGCCTGGTAAACAAAAACACTATGGAGATGTTGTTTAATTTACTTAAACAACATAAACCTCTTCTTATTTTCAATGCTGAATCCATGATCACTACAAAAACTGTTGTATATGGTGGCGGTGATTTTCGTATAAACTGACATTGATGAATGCCATAATATATGCGTGTGGCGGTTTCTCAAACTGCCATAGAACTGGCCGCCACAAAGTTTAATATGGCGGTCTTAGGCTACCCGCCGCAACACCCATCACTTTAACACTTTGTTTAAAGTGGCAGTTTTTATACGTAATTAGTGTCAGTCATAGCTGTCGCAATTTAATTCATTGAAAAGGATTTCAGTGCCATTATATAGGGTATAATGTGACATTTTAACGATTAGTATTATAATAAAATTGTAAAAATAATACATCAATTTGAACTGATGTAATTTTAATTCTAAATAAATGAAATTTAGCCACAACTTTTTTTATAATTTGGTTTGCATAATTAAACTAAAACGTAATATATTTTCGTAATAAAAAAATAAAATAAAATAAAATGAAATACAATATAAAGTTATAAGCATCCATTCATTGTATTGAAAATTAATAATTCTAAATAAATGGAATTTGGCCACCACTTTTTTATAATCTAGTTTGCATAATTAAACTAAAACATAATATATTTTCGTAATAAAAAATAAAATATAATAAAATGAAATATTATATAAAGTTATAAGCATTCATTCATTGCATTGAAAATTAAAACACACATAATTATTCAAAAGTTGATACATAATTAACACAAAAATAATTGTTCAAAAGTTGATACATAATTTAAAATTAAAAAACACATAATTGTTCATCCCTAATTAGTTTTTCTTCTAGCACTTGATCCTATTACTTGATTAGGTGATGGAGCACCACTTCCAATATCTGATGCCTAAAATAAATAATTTTAAGTTAATAATTTTCAATGTTTATAATTATAAAATAAAAGACACCAATAAGTATTTAAATATATTAATACCTCATTGATGGATGCATGAACCAAATTAGCTGCCATTGTAGCAAAATGTTCTGGAACATCTTTTCTCGAAGCAATATATGGAAGCAAAGTGGTCATTTGATTTTTCATAGTTGCAAGCTCACTTTCCATTTGAACTACCTTGTCCTCCACATTTGATGAAGTTGAACTAAAGGAAGCATAATTCATACCATTTAGCCTTGTTGTGGATCTTTTGAAAGCAAGCTAGGACAAGCTCCATATGATAGCCCTCTAACTCGACTCAAATGCTCCTAACCAAATATGACACCAATTGGATCTTCTGGAGATATATCTGAAGCAGTTTTTGATTTGTCAACATTAGCTCATCATTTTTTTCTTGCATAAAATTGAAAAGAATCAAAAGAACATACTTGTAAGACCTGGATATATTATGATAGCAGTTCCAAAAAATTGTTATGAATCAACACATCAAGCATACAAGATATTCACCATCAACCTTATCAGACCAATGATTCAGCAATTTCAAATCAGCAATTAAATTGTAATATCAGACCAACAATGAACATCCAATTTCAGACCAACAATGAACCATAAAAAAATGTTATATGTAATACTATAATACCAATTCAACAATTTCAGACCAACAATTAAATTGTAATATCATACCAACAATGAACATCCAATTTCAAACCAACAATGAACCACTAAAACTAGTGTATCTGTGCTTAATTGTTAATTCCTCTTTTAACATACTCACTGTCATTATTTTTCAAAATAAGAGACATTTTCCAATGTGGCAGAATTCTAGGTGTGTGGATCTTTATTTGATATCCACTAAACATGAGATTGAAAGTAGCAGAAAGTAAAGTTAGTGCTTTTATTGCTATCTATATGTATGCAAGCACTCCAATATATCATCATCATCACCAATATATCATAATTATAATCATCATCATAATATATCATCATCAAAACAACAAATTTATTTTGAAAGTATAATAACATTTACCCCAATCTCCATAGCCTCATCATTCACATAGGTGCCATTTTTTCTCTTATGTGTGTGATCTTCCACATTTCAGCTCATCCAATATTCTTACCAGTCTCAATTTTGTATATTTTCAACAATAATAATATAAGTATAAAAGTCATAAATTATAATATATTAAAACAAATAGCATCATATAAGTAAACAAATACCAAATTATCTCTTCTTCTTGAAAAAGACATAGCACCACCAGTGTGAGGAATAATTTATCTCTTCCTTATATCTTTATTTCTATTACACATGTTCTACAAAGTGAAAATAAAATCAGTTTTGTGTAAACTTAAAGTAAGCTTATTAACAATAAAAAAAATAGAGTCTACCACTGTAGAAGGCCTCAATCGATAATCAACAAAAATAACCCATAGTTCCATGTTTACTCTAGTTTGAAAATTCTCGATGAGGTTATTTATGCTCAAAAGTGGGTCATAAAATTCATTCCAAAGCTTGCATTTGTATTTGTAAACTTAAAGTAAGCTTATTAACAATAAAAAAAACAGAGTCTACCATTGTAGAAGGCCTCAATCAATAATTAACAAAAATAGCCCATTGTTCCATGTTTACTCTAGTTGGAACATTCTCGATGAGGTCATTTATGCTCAAAAGTGGGTCATAAAATTCATTCCAAAGCTTGCATTTGTATTCCCTCCACAGTTTCCTAATTTTAAACATAACATCTCTTTCAACCAAATTTTTATTTACCTTGAAACAAAATTGAGACTTCAAAAAAAGAAAAGAAGTTAGTCCAAATGTATTGAATAAATTAAATAAGACTAAAGTTATTTCAATGTAAGTTCTATTTGTTGAACAAGATGCTTTGATGTCTCCAAATCCAAGAGGAAAGCTTGAAGACCTTGTTGTTGGGTGTGTGTGTGTTGTCTAGTTGTTTGAAACTTGTTAATTCACTCCTTAAGATGATCCAAGTTCATTTGAATCTTTAACTTTTTCAAAAGATGGGTTTTCTAAAAAGCTATTGAAATTTCAACAGGTTGAAATTTCGAAACCACAGGTTGTTTTACCTTAGTAGTTTTTGAAAAGGTTTTGAAAAGCTTGACTTTGCTGTCAAGTCAATTCAACCGATTGTTTCGACTAAACAACCGATTATTTTTCTGAAAACCTTGACAAAATTCTGTTAAGTGGTTTTAATTTGTTTTGAATGATCCTAACTACCTTGGCTCCTTTATTAAATATTTTTTATCACTTTGTTGGTCTATATAAAGGTGGTTTTACGCTCCTAATATTGGAGTAAGAAAAAGAGTTTATCAAAACAATTTTTCCAAGATTTGAAAAAGCTTTGGATCATTCTTAAGTGTATGGAATAGGATTGGGTTGTATTCCTGAACTTTAAGCTTTGTAATACCCAGGTGTATTCTATTCCCTTCTTCCTTGATTATTGTATTTCTGTATTTGTGTTGCCAATGAGTGTTGTGTGTTCTTGAGGTGTTCAAGATCAACACTCTTGGTGTGGTTTGCCAAAGGTAGTGTGTTTCTTGAGGGGTTCAAGGTCACTACTTTGGTGTGTGGTGTTTGTAATCTGGTTTTGATTGCATAGTGGAATACCCAGTGGTTTCTGGGGACTGGATGTAGCTCTTGGTGTAAGAGTGAATCAGTATAAATTGCTTGTGTGATTTTCTCTTGCTTTGAACTCTTTTAAATTATGTTTTTAAGTTGTTTTAAATACTGCTAGAATAAACAGCCGATTGAATCAAAGAAACAACCAGTTGTTTTTCTATGTTTCATCTTAAAACAGTTTTGGTTCTTGGCTATCTTGATTCCTTTCTCTGTAATTTAGCATTGAATTTCATTATACGTTCAAAGTTTGCGAAAATCTTTCTTAAACAATTCACCCCCCTCTTGTTTAAGGCCATATATTCTAACACTATTACCTTTAGTGCACTCTCCCACATTATATTCTTGTAAGCATTTGGCAAAGTTGACCACCTTTCAAAATAGGGAACAATATATGATTTCCTGGTAGTTGTCCACAAACTCTAGCAAGTAGACCAGATGCTTCTCCAATTGGTTGAAATTTGTCATCATAGGTCACCACCACACGTTAGCAAAGTTATGAGCATCCCTAACCTTCACCTTTAGTTTTTGACTAACTCCTTTCCCATCTATAAAAATCAAATAAATTATTTCATGTGCAGTAAAACTTATTACATGTAAAAAAAAACAAAAGATTTTACCTAAAACATCAACAAACCAATAGTGGTTTGACTGCCTTGATTTTCTTGGCTGTACCCTTTTAGGTTCAGACTCGGAAGTTGGTTGTGCTGGTGCAGATTTAGAAGTTTCTGGAAGTACAAATTCAGTGGTATGTGATTGTGTAGGTTGAGAAGATTCAGGATTTTTAGATTCATAGGTATGTAGTGCTACAAAATCAGAAGTCTATGGTTGTGGAACTTGTGAACTTTGTGATTGTGGAACTTGTGATGTTTGTGGTTGTGCAGGTTTTAAGGTTCGTTGATGTATAGATTGACATGCTTGTGGTAGTGTAGATCCAAATGAACTTGCAGAAGCAGTTATTGTCTGGTCTTGTGTAGCAGGAGGTATATTATTAATGTTTACATAGTTGGCCACAAATTTGTCTGAACCAGCAATTGACTTAAGCAAGTTCTTGATCCTTTTAAGTTTAGGCATATTTGCACATAAAAATGAAGTAATCAATTACAACATAATTTAAATGTAAAGATATATTAAAAGTGAAGATATATTAAAAGCTTCATACATGTACATAGTAGACGAATGAACATATTAACAGAGCAGCTGAACCAAGGTTACTTGTACTCTAACATTAAGTCGCTTTCATGAAGTTCATCCTCATTGTTGTCCTCATTTAGTAATTCATCATCTTCATCCTCCCTAAATAATGCCAATTGGTCAGAGATGCTGAAAAATTCATTCAAGTCTTGTTGTAGACACGGTTCTACTTCACAAACTTCACCATCTCCCTTTCCCATATCATACAAGTCTTATGTTTTCAAATGGATAGCAATTGACCATTCCTTATTCACCTCATCATCTATGTAATATACCATTTCAGCTTGTGAAGCTTCAATGTATGGATTATGTTCCTCATGATCTCCCGTGTGAATTAACCTTGAAAAATTAATACAAGTGAAACCCCAAGGATCCTTCCTAAACCCCTATCCCTTGTGGTGTCAGCCTATTTACATTTGAACAAGGTAATCTTAAAATGACCATAGTAATTAAGCTCAATTATATCTTCTAATTTTCTATAATATGCCAAATCTGCTTGTCTAATGTTTTCATTTGCACCACTAGCAACACATGATGTTGAAGAAGTTAAAAGCACTCCATAGTTTTGAGTTTTTAACCCATGTTCTCGACTTTCAATTCTAAATTTGAAACCATTTACATTAAAGGAAAAAATTCTTCTAGCATGTGTTGTTAGACCTTGAGCTAGATACTTAAGATCATTTGCAACTGTACTCGAAATGTTTGGGTTATTAATCTACAAAAATAATGATTGGTGTTAATATATCTTTGAAATTGAAATTTCTAACTTGTAAAAACATATTGTACCTACCCTTTGAGGAAACCAATTCATGAAATCTTTATTAGAAATCTTTTCTAGCTCTGTATTTGGAATTCTTCTCCCTCTAGACCTTCTTCGCAAATGTTGTTGAAATTCCCTAAGAAAAAAATTTGAAACCAATATATTACTAATAATTCCATAAAGGACAAGTTTTCAATATAATTAGATTTGTATTGAGTGTTAATACTCACTCAATTTAAGGCTGAACTTGAGGGCAATTAAATAATACATATCGATGTGCTTGCATTCTCTCAATAGTTGACATCTCAAAAGTTGAAGCAACACTTACAACTCTACCTATTGGTGGAAATAAGGTATTCAATTCTAAAATATTTGTGTTAGAAGAGTCATCCACATGTGAAGGTCTATTAGTTCTTGTCTCCATCCCTTCCATATCTTGAGAGCAAAAGGTTAGAAGCTCTTTAACTAGGTTTCCTTCAGCAATAGAACCTTTAGGTAGTGCCTTGTTTTGAACATACGATTTTAAGTGCCCCAAATACCTATAAAATGCTTTCGCAATCAGAATAATCAAACTTTGAACTTAAAAAGAAAAATACAAAGGCCTACAGGAAATTTACCTTTTGATGTGAGTTGATTTTAGATGTTTTCATTTTTTATGACACTTTACTTAAGATTGAGATTTTAGCACAATAATGGTGAGAACCCTAAGAAGATCCCCACTGGACACAAACTTAACCAAGTGGTTAAGTAAGTGTGAAGGTTCACTTCACAAGGGCAAAGAGAAAAACACAATATATGGTATGATGATGCAAAAAGGGGCGGAATTAAGATAGCAAATCAAAGAGAACCAACAAATGAAAGACAACATGGGAAGAATAATAAAGAACATGAAGGGAATGGAAGCGCAAAAGGAAATTAAAAAAGAGGAATAGATGAAAAGACTTATGGAGAAGAAGGGGATTCACGCCACTTGGAGAAGATGAACTCCAAGATGAGTGGTGCAAGAGCCGCCACTTGAGATGTCACTCACTTAAGATAAGACTCGAAGTCGCCACTTAGGACACTACCCACCCAAGATAAGACCCACATAACACAGAGTACTCAGACTCACAATTTCACTCAAGTAGAGTTTCTTTTCTATTCAAAATAAACTTGAAAAATGCACTAGGTAGGCCTCCTATTTATAGGTGAAGGAGCCTTGGAGAACAAGCTAAAGGGGTAGGATGGGAAAAGGGAAAAAATGGGCAGCCTTAGGGTTTGACTAAGTCAAACCCGCATCCTAGGCTTGTCCTTCTAGAAACTAGGTCAAAATGCCTTTCTAAAGGGTTACGAACAAGCTAAAATGATAACTACACCCCCTATTATGCTAAAGGCACCTTATTCTAGCCTATCTTTGCTATTTGGACCCCTAATGTGAGCCCAATTTGTTTACATAATTTTCTCTTGTGGAAAAAAAGGAAGGAAGAACTTCTGATATTCTGGTTTATAATGGGTTCTTCTTCTGCTGAAGCTTTCTCGAGGTTTGGTGGGGTCTAACTTTGTATACTAAGATGACTGACCTTTTTTTGAATTGCTTGATGTGTCCTTAGTCATCTGCTTGTTGCATTGTTTTGTATCACCTTTCTATGGGATACATCCAACGATAACGTACCAGTCCTCCAAGTTTTGCCTCATCAGCTAAGTGACAAGTTAAATGAACCATGATTGAAAAAAGGTAGGAGAAAATAACATTTCCAAGTGACAAAGAGTTTGAATCTTACGAGACTCAAGTTTATTAAGATCAAATTGACTTAAAATTTTCCCACATGATTGTCGAAAAAATGAACACATTTCTACTACCACTGTAGTCAGATTGTTTGGTAAAACATTACGTATGGCAATAGGTAGTAATTGTTCCATAAGAATATGACAAGCATGACTCTTGAGTCCAAAAATCTTTCTACCTTTCAAATTAACACACCTTGCAATATTACTTGAGTATCCATCTGGTATTTTAGCATTTTTCAACATCTGCAAAAACATTTTTTTCTTTGTTTTTAACAATGAAAATACACTTGGTCAAAATCTTCCTTGGTCATCTAGCCAAAGCTCTTTCCTTATACCCATTTCTTTAAGAACCTTTTGGGCTTTGAGATTATCTTTGGACTTCTTAGGATCACTAAGTAATGTATACAAAACATTTTCACAAATGTTTTTCTCAATATGCATCACATCTAGACAATGATGTTACAAGTTGGCATGCCAATAAGGAAGTTCAAAAAATATACTTATCTTTCTCCATTGTTCTGCTCCAACTTGAACAACATTCTTTCCACGAGCCTTCTTACTCGTATCTATAGGGTCTAATGGTTTTCCAAATGTAACATTTACACCCTCAACTTGATTCCATATCTCTGACCCTGACAAAGGTTCTGGTGCATCCCTTAGTTCATTTGTTCCATTAAAAAATTGACGATTCAATCTAAATATGTGTTCTTTATGTAAAAATCTACGATGTCCCATAAAGCAGAATTTGCCCCTGTACAACTAAGAAGAGTCAGTTTCAAAGTTACAAATAAGGCAAGCAAGACAAGCATGTGTTCCATCCAGACAAATTACCTAGCCCAGGGAAGTCACTAATTGTCCACAACAAAGTCGCTCACAATGTAAACATTTATTTTTTTGAATAGTCAAATGTTTGCACTCCATCAAACCATAACTCCTTCAATTCGCTTATGAGTGGTTATAAGTAAACATCAATGTCATTTCCTACCATTTGTTTTCTAGGAATTATCATGGAGTGGATAAAAGATGTTTGCTTCATACACTCCCAAGGAGGGCGATTGTACGGGATGAGAACCACTAGCCATATACTATGGTTTGTACTCTTGTTTCCATAAGGATTGAAGCCATTGACAGCTAAACCTAATCGTACATTTTGAGGATCATTTGCAAATTCTGGATGCAATAAATCAAATGATTTCCATGCCTCAGAATCTCTAGGATGCCTCACCAATCCATCTTGATTATCTTTTGATGCATGCCATGTCATAGACTCAATCGTCTTAGAACTCATAAACAATCGTGGTTTTAATGGAAAGTAACGCAAGATTTTTGCGTATTGCTTCTTATCTTTATTTTTCACTTAGACGTTTTGCACCGGTTACATTTTTCTAAGCCTTCATTTTCTTCACTCCAATATAACATACAGTCTTTTGGACAAGCTGGTATTTTGACATAATTAAGACCAAGTTTGGTAATCACAGTCTTCGCCTCATAGAACGAGTTAGGAAACTTAGCATGTTCAAATGCATCCTTTAGCAAGTATAGAATAATGGTCATTGCTTTGTCACTCATTATACTCATGCATTTGATATGGAAAAACTTTAACATGAATGATAACTTTGAATACTTTGTACAATCTTCATATAAGGGTTCATTATCGTCCTTCATCAATCCATCAAAGTTTGTATTTCCTTCATCACCCACCATATTAGTTTGTAGACCATCAACTTTAGTATCCTCATCATGCCCCACAAACCCGAATGCATCGTTCAACATGTCTTCCATTGGATTTTGAGATTCCAATAAATCTTCAATGACATGCGCACTTGTAGCGACCATAGACTCAAATACACTTGGTCCTTCACCATGCAAATACCAAGTTTTGTAGTTATGAGGGAAAGTTGTACATGTTTAGTGTTCTTGAACTGCATCCCTTGTTTGCCACTTTCTGAAACCACACCTTGCACATATAATTATAGGACCATTGGCATGTTGGAATGAAATATCCAAAATCATGTTCAACCCATTTGCATACTCAATGGTGTTTCGTGGTTTACAAATCCACAATTTATCAATTAGCATGACTACCTTAAAACAACAAAATAAAACATTACTTATCTAGTAATGTGTACACATATCAAACTAAAGTTAAATCTATTAAATAAAACAAAGTTAACTAAAATAAGTAACTACATCTTTGGTAACTAAAGTTAACGGTTAAATGAAAAAAAGTTAACTAAAAGAAATACTTACTAAAAAAATAGTTTATTCAAACAAGTAAGTAATAAATAGTTAAATAAAAAGCAAACTTTCTTGGAGTAATGGTTGTCAAAACTGAATCAGCTGCTAGATGATTGTCAAGCTGCAAAAATATCCATTAAACAACCAAAGATAGACGTTATCATTAGATTACTTCAATAATCAAAGAAGAAAAAAAGCATACATAATATAAAACTGTTTAGACTTACTCACCTAAAGCTGCACTTGCTGAAAAGTAAGTTATATGTCTAACTAGCTAACTAAACTACACATGACCAAATATCAATACTGTAATGGTGATACTTAACACAGATTGCATGCAATTTTAAATAAATTGTATCCATATTCTAGTATTAGATTCAGTGGGTATGTACTTCTCAGATCCACTCACTGCAAGTAGATGAATGAATAAGAACAAAAGAAAGCATTGTTTTGGATCATATGCATGTCAAATAAACTAATGAAGTGTTTTGCAATATTAATGTGTACACTAAATCATCAATTTGTCGGAATTTGGAAGATAAACTTCAAAGTTACTTAAATCTTAAGTTATATATAGCACCAAATTTGAGAAGTAGTAGCAATTTCATACACTTCACTATTGCCAAATTTTACAAGCCATTTCGCAGACACATTTAAAATTTTAGTTCATGTGAACTAGAATTAAACAACACAAACAACATGAATGATAATTGATAGATAAAGCACTGAACATGACACACATTAAATCCACCTATGGTATCATAGCTTGTCCTGAACCCATGTAAAAGATGGTCTTTTAAACCCTTGGCAGCCAACATAAAACACATTAATATACTAAATATGGATCACTCACAACATGACATACAAAATGAACATATATGGGAATTACAAAGTTAACATAAAAAAGGTTTTTATTTATGAGAGAATTGAACAAAATTAATAGGAGCCAAAGCAGGCCTATCAATTTTCATGATTATTAATTCAGTGTAAGACACACTACTAAAGGAGGAAAACTATGCTAGGTCTCAATTTTCATGATTATTATAGCCTACTATTTACATTTATCGTTCACATGAATCATTTGAGAAACGTGGAGGTATAAAACATTCCCAAAACAAGTCATTTCATTTTATTTTTCCTGTTTTCCACTGACAACAAGTTTTTTAGGTTCCTTCAAAAAACAAGTTATTCAGAACCAGATTTCCACTAAAATTGTATTGGACTTTTATACGTGTAAAATTATAGGAGTGAATATAACTTGTTGAACACATACTTGTTTAAGATATTTCCTTCCCATCTTACAATCTATGATTAATAAATGCATACTATCCACACAAACGGGAAGAGTATTTCTCTTCAAATTAATGACTTCAATAATTTCAAAACTAGTGATCTTTTAATTTTATACAACGCTGAATCGTTTCCAATCATAAAAAAAAAAAAACTAATATGCTAGTTGTTGTACATCAAGAATAGAGACATTGTCTAAGAAAATAGGATTTCATCACAATATTGTTCATGTAATAGTGTAAATTTAAAGATGAGTACCAATGAGGAAAGAAAAGATATGGTCCTCATATATAAGGATGGTAAAGTCAACTAAACTATATATACACGTAAGGATGCTAGTACATCAATAAATAATCATTATTGAATAACATTCAAAATCTTTTGGAGACACTTGTGCTATATGGAATAGTATAGTTCTCATATTAACATTAGTGGCAATGATTAGTTGAGTGAGGAGGTCAATGTTGTTACTTATGATGGCAAAAGCTGTTCATATATGAGACATATAAGTAGCTAGCTAGGGTTGTTGGAAATTGAGAGAGACAAACTGATACAAACCATCCTGACAAATAGATGACTAAGGACACAATAGAAAACTTACAATTAAGTCAGTCATCTCAGCATCCAAGATAAGGCTCCACAAAACTTCAGAAGGACCTCAGCAGACGAAGAACTGGATATAGGCCAGAGCATCAAACGTTCTTTCTTCTAGTCTTTTTAAAAGACAAGTTTATGTAAATAAGTTGCACTCACTTTGGGGGTCCAAATAGAAGAATAAGCTAGAGTATGGTGTGCTTAGTAATAGTTTTCAAAGTAGGAATAAGGCTGCTGTTTGAGATCAACCCTACAGATCTGAGGATAGATCCTCTCAAGAAGGAGGGGATGATGGCAAAGCCTCCAACCACACACAACCACATAATAACGAGGATGAAGACCTAAAGGTTGTTTATGGATTTATTTGCAAATATGGGTCTAATTGGGCTTTTGTTTCTTTTTGTAGGCCCAATCAAGAGGAGTGTAAGGACCTGTAAAATTAAATTGGAATAAAAGAGATATATTTTAAATGAATTCTAAGTATGTCTTTATTTAAAATGAAAAGGAAGGAAAGTGTAGTTTGGAAGACTATGAGATCGCCTAGTAGTATATGATCGCCGGTCGCCTGCTACACATGAGCGCCAGGGCGCGAGGTATGCAGGCATCGCGCGGGCGCGAGGCATGCAGGCATCGCGCGGGCGAGAGGCATGCGGGCATTGCCAGGGCGTGAGAGGCATGCGGGCATCGCCAGGGCGCGAGGCATGCGGGCATTGCCAGGGCGCGAGAGGCATGCGGGCTTTGCCAGGGGGAGACATCGGTCGTTCGCCAGCGAGAGGTCATCGGTGGATTGTCTTCGCGCGAGGGGTCATCGGTGGATAGCCTTCGCGCGAGAGGTCATCGGTGGATGGCCTTCGCACGAGAGGTCATCGGTGGATAGCCTTCGCGGGAGAGGTCATCGGTGGATAGACTTCGCGCCTGTGGTCATCGGTGAAAGGTCATCGCGCGACGTCGAGTTACACACAGAGAAGGTAGGACCCAGACTTCCAGCATGGAACGTCCTGCACGCGCGCCACGTAGACAAAAAGGGTGGTTCAGAATAGTGACCTCAGAGTGTTAGCCTGCACAGAGGCACGCTCAGTAGTACTGTTCAGGGAGTGGTTGGCCTGCGCAAGAGACAACTGTAGTCGTACTGTTCAGGGAAACGTACACTCAGACTTCTCTGCAGAGTGGGGGTGGCAGCTGCTTTTGGTGGATAAGTTGGTTTAAGATGCAGAGACCCACTGCTGAGAGAAAAAAAGACGTTGCAGCATTCAAAGAGAGAAAGAGTGAGTTACCTCCCTTCTCCTCCAGATATCTCCTTCGCGCTGCGATTCTAGCATCTTCACACAAGAGTACGACGAGAGGCAGCACCATTAGAGCACCTGGGAGGTTCTCTGCAAGTCCTTCAACCAGACGCAAAAACAGAGCCAAGGCGTTGTTCAAGCTTCGTTGGGTTTCGGAGCTCCTGGTGTTTTGCACAAGTCCAGGTAAGGGAAGCTAGCCTTCGTTTTCAATACAAGCCATAGTTTAGCTATTTCTGAAGTGAGGACGACGTGGTCGCCGGTTTTCGTTTTCATCTTTGTAAAATGCTCTGTGCTATGTGTTTGGGCGACGTGGTCGCCGGTTTTAAATGCAGACTCGAAATACCCTGTTTTTGAACTAGATCGCCGGTTTTGGCGTTGTTTGTGAACTCTCTGTTTTTGGTGTTGCTTTGAAAACTGTTTGAGATTCAAATGACATATTCGAAAACATGAACCTTTGAAATGACTATTGCGGTGATTGAATCATCTAGTTGAGAGTGGTATGATGTGTTGAATGTTGTGAATTTGGGATCGAGGCATAGTATTTTCAGGAAAGGAAATACCGTGTAAGATCGTGTAGGATGTGCATTGATCGGTGATGTCTATAATGAGATTATCCTGACTCTCCTGAGATAATGGATTCATATAGATGAAGTTATTCAGGCGTTGAGAGTCGAAGGAGGTTCATATGTATGGGTGAGTCGTGTGAAACAGAACGAGCTCGGCCTGTTATATGGATTAACCCTGTCATACTGTGAGAATGATGAACTTGAGATCGAGAATGTGTTGATGCGCATAGCTGTGGAAACATTACAACAGCTTTGTATGACAGGTGCAGAATCTCTGAGTCTAGTCAATGCACGAGTCTTCTGGAAGTAGTGTCAAGTGTCTTGTGTGCTGAGTCAGTGGTGGTCTGACATGTGAAATGAGGAACTTGAAATTGATAGACACTTGATACAGTTGTGAAATAGAATGACTCTGGAAAATATTGCGAAATGTGTGATTTCTGGGCGATCAGGTGAAGAGTATGAGAAACTTGATAACTTTACGTGAATATCTTGAAATTGTTTACCTTGATTTTATTTTAAGTATCCTTATTTAAACTCTCTTTAAAATATCTAGCTTACCCTGCGTGTTCTGCTCGTTGGCTGTTTTTCTCTTAAAACTGTGATGATCGTGTATAACTTACACGGGAGCAGATGATCTTCCAGGAAGTAGAGCTCCTTAGTGAGTGGTCGCCGAGGAAGAGATCGCCTGTTTGTGGTGATCGCCGGTTTTCTATCTCTTGGTGGTGATCGCCGGATTTATGTCCTGCTGCAGATCGCCTGTTTTGGGCCTTCTGTTACCAGATCGCCGGTTCATGTATGGAGATCGCCGGTCTTGTTGTATTTGGTTGAATTTCGTTTTAAATTTGAAAACATTTGACTGGTTATGTATTAAACTCCCTAAGAGGAGCAACTTCATTACATATATATATTATCACTCTTCAATATTATTTGTTTACCTTTATTTTCATTATACATGTATGTATGGTTTTATTTTGCGGGATGTTACAAGGAGAACTCTAGGGTGAAGGAATGTACAATCATATCCAAGAAGACCTCCAAGTCATCAAAACATAAACTAAAGCTTTGGTCAGAAGAACACAAGAAGACTGAGTTCCTGCTGACTAGTCAACATTATTTTTGGGCCAAGATTTAGCTTAAATAAATTGTATAAAGTTGTTTAGGATTTCATGGGCCATGTATTGGGCCTAGTAGCATAAAATAGTTGGACCAAAATATTTGGGCCAAGTAGTATAGGTTTTTGGGCTTGTATTTGGGCCGATAGTAAAATATGACTAGTTAGGGTTACAAGTGACTAGTTAGGGTAACGATTGGGCTTCTTTGAGCCCAATGTAACCCTAAAACGTCTAGGGTATTTTGGAGGACGAAAATCACCTTGGTATGGAGCACATGGACGTCCACATGGCAACCCAGGAGTGGAGAGGATTTAGCATGGAAGGTGTGAGCTAAACATGGAAAGCATGACTCCACATGACACCTTCTCATTGGAGAGTTTTATTTTGAATTTTTCAATTTTGGCTCCAAAATGTCCAGCCCTCTCTCCTATATAAGGAGGTTCTTGGTTCATGAATTAAGAAGATTAATGAATGAGTGAATTGCTGCCTAAATTGCTAGCCAATCTAACTGTTGTCTCTACCTCTTTAGGATAGACACTTAGTCTTCAAATTTCCACTAGATCAAGTGATTAGGCCTCATTTGTTACTCTCCATACTTAGCCTTCACCTTCAAGGAATCCACAAGCTCTACGTGAGCTCCTTGTCCATTTCAATCCATGAAGCTTCCACACCTCTCCACCAAGGAAATCCAATCGGAATGAAGGCACAACTCCATCAAGTGGTATCTAGAGCCAAGGTTCTTCAAGAGCTAAGTGTGCCTTTTCATTTTAATTTTTGTGTTTGATTCTTGATTCCATGTTGTTCATAATATCCATATTGTCTTGTTGTTTTTGAATTTTCAATTTGATTTGGTGTGCTGTTTTGAAATTCCAATCGGTGCATTTTGCTTAATTGTTCTTGAGCAATTCTTGTGCAATTTTGTGTAGGATTCTTTTGAGATTTTGTGTTGTTGTTTTAATTTTGCTTTATTTGAGTCTTTCTTACAATTTCAATCGGTTCATATTGTGTGGTTTGAGTTATTTTGATTTTTGAATCCATTTAAGTTTTGTCAAGTCATGTTTCTCCTAAATTGTTATCAATTCTATGTAGTACTTTTCTTGATAGCTTTCGTTATTTGATTTTAAATTTGAGTGTAGTTTCATATTCTGTTTTTGAAGCCTTTGGTGCATTTTAATTTTTAGATTTGAGTTCATGCTTGTGTGCTAGATCCATACAAGTTCCTATACATCAATTCTATTGTGTCTTTGAAGTTTCATAGTGTTGTTTTTAATTCCAGATTAGGTTTCCTGAAATTGTGCTGACTATTTTTGTTTACAAAATTTAATTTTGTTGTTTAAAAATTCTGAAACTTTGTATTTGAGTAGTTTGAAGTGTTAGAAAAAAGTGAAAAAAAAAGTGAATCAAAATTCAAAATAAAAAATCAAATACCATCAATGTACAATTCTGGCGCGAAAAAAAAAAAAAAACACGGTGAAGTGGCATCATATTAGAAAATTTTATCACAATTAATTGGTGTGATTCCAACGTCAAATTTGAGTTAAGTTCTTGAACTTTCTATGGTTTAAATTTCAAATTCAAATTTAAATTATCCAGCTCAGCATAAATTTTTTAAGTCACGCATTTTACACCTCAAATTTTCAGTAGTGCTGTTTTGGTTTTCTTAATCCAAATCTAGTGTCATTCTTTAGGTTCAATTTGTGTGCCACATTTTATTGAGTATCTTATTTTGTTTGCTTGTCATTTTCATTCAATACTCTTTCAAGTTTTGTCATATATCAACTCTCTTAGCTGTAGTCCAATTTTAAATTGAAACTTTTGTTGCTTTAAAATTTTGTTAACCTCTTTTAACCTCTTTCTTGGTGGAAGTATTTCAAAAGTGCCTTGTTGAGTTTGGAGCTAACAATTTTTGGTGAGAGTCCTTATCACTCAAAGAGGTGTAGATTTGAATACTCAAAGTTGAATATCCTTAAGAGGCTTAGCAAGGGGACAACAATAAGTTTGTGCCAGAAAGTTTTGGAGGATAGAATCTAGCTAGGAAAGGCTTGGTACTTGAGTGATCCAAGTGATCCACCTCTCTTTCCTGGGAATCTACCTACATTACTCTACCTATCTTTCTTAAGGTAAATTGCTTTTAACACATAACTTTAATCATATATTCTCATTCTAGTTCTAGTGAAAATGATAGAAAGTCTATTAAATCTCTTTTGAAACAATTAGCTCAAGACTTTCAATCACTTTCACATAGACAAATGCAACATGAGGCCCAAATTCAAGAAGATAAAAAAGAAAAGGATGCTCATCTTGCTTTGTTGGAAGAAGAGTTGAAAATGGTTTGAGAAAAGGATGAATACATCAAAAAGATAAAAAGAACTTCTCATGTCTAGGTTCAATAATGTGTGTGAGTCAAAGGAGGTGGGAGGGTTAGAAATGATTGAGATTAGACGGTTCAATAATGCTCTGTTGGGTAAGTGGATTTGGCAGATGGGGTATGAGAAGACGAGCTTGTGGAAAGAAATGTTAGAATCAAACTATGGTGGTTGGAAGGATTTGAGAGTCCGAGGAATAATACGACAGATTCGCTTTGGTGGAAGGATTTGAAGGAAGTGTGGGCGCTTGAGGATTGGAAAGGTAATTTTGAGGATAATTGTAGTTGGGAGGTTGGGAATAGGAAGGAGATAAGTTTTTGGGAGGACAAATGGGTGGGAAATACGTCTCTCAAGGTCAAATTTCCAAGGATTTTTTCTATCTATTCTGAGAAGTAATCTTGTCTTTGGCAAGGAGGGGTGATGCAAGATAATTTACAATGGGTTTGGAGGATAGGATGGAAAAGGAACCTGTTTGAATGGGAGAAGATTCAGGAACAGGAGTTGTTGCATCTTCTGGGAGAGAAGAAAGTATCTGTGGATACGGAAGATACATGGATATGGAAAGATGCTGAAACAAAAGTATTCACTGTCAAATCAGCATATAGTATTCTTAAAGAAGATGTTCAGGGGGAGAGGAGGAGGTGTACAAGGGTTTTTGGAAGATTAAGGCCCAACCATCAGCTCTCCTTACAACTTGGAGGATTATGGAGGACAAGATTCCGACTGGAGCAAATTTGGCTAGAAGAGGGATTAGTTTGGTTAGCGCTGTTTGCGGTATGTGCAGGGAGGAAGAGGAAACTTCTTTCCATCTCTTTTGCATGTACAGAGTTGCCTGGCAGGTTTGATCTATGTGCTACGAGTGGATGGTGATGTCTTCGACTAATCATAGGGAGCTAAGGATGCATTTCACTAATTTCAAGATTAGTGGGGAGAGTAAAAGTGTTAATCAGATCTAGGGTGTGGGTAGTGGTGGTAGATGAGCTGTGGAAACATAGGAACAGGAAGTTATTTAAAGACGGGGTGCTAGATCATACTGAGATTTTTATGATGGTGCAGCTGAAGGTATGGTCATGGGTGATTTCCAAAACTCGTGGGGTAAGTTTTTTGTACTCTGATTGGGGCCTTGAGCCACTCGTGTGTATGAGATTGGTCAAAAAGTACTAGATGTTGTGCTATGGGGCAGGGTTGGGAGTTATGTATTTCTATCTTATGTTTTTATTTAGAATGGGTGTTTTGAGGAATATCATTCTTAGGTGGAAGGTGTATAAGGGTTGAGGTATCCCTGAAATACCTGCATTATATTTATTCTTTTTTTGCTGATCAAAAAAAAAATCTAGCTCTAGGTTAAGTGATTCTTTTGAGGAAGAGAGTCTTAGAATTAATGAATACTATCAACCTCAACCTAGGAGAGTTAGAAGAGAAAAAAGAGAAAGCCCAAAGGAGGTTAGGGTAGATCTACCTCATTTCTATGGAAAAGAAAATGTAGGAAACATATCTAGATTGGGAAATGAAGGTAGAATAGCTTTTTGCTTGTCACCAAGTGAGTGAGGAAAGAAAAGTACCCTTAGCCACCTTAAGTTTTCAAGGAAATGCAATGAATTGGTGGACTGCCCTAAAAAGAGAGAGACATCTCCACAAGGACCTTCCCATTACATATTGGAATGATCTTAGGGGAGCCTTGAGATGTCGCCATATTCTCTCCTACTACAATAGGAAGTTGATGGACAAGTTCCAAAGACTCCATTAAAAAAATATGAGTGTAGAAGAATATTGGCAAAAGATGGTGTTATATATCATAAGGGCAGGGATTAAGGAAAAAAAAATAATACCACCATTTCAAGGTTTTCAAATGGTCTCAAACTTGAGATAAGAAACAAAGTTGAACTTTTACCTTATAGAGATTTCAAATGACTTGATTCAACTTTGTATTAAAGTTGAAAAACAAATTTTGAAAAAAGAATCAAGTCAAAAACAAAGTTCATACTCTATACCTTATGACAAGGTTGAGTTCCAAAGGGGGAAGAGCATATAAAAGAAACATCTCTAGAACCTTCCCAAAATCTATCTAAAAATGAGCATATCTCACACACTCAAACTAGAGAAATTAAGTACTTTAAATGTCTTGGTAAGGGTCATTTTGCATCTCAGTTTCCCAATGAAAGAACTATGATCTTAAGGAACAATGATGAAAATAGTAGCCAAGAAAAAGAAACTAGTGAGAGTGAAGAAATTGTTAAAAAAATAGAAATAAAAAATCAAGAGAAAGTCCTAAGGGACCAAGCTGAGGCATGGGAGAAGAGTGTTCCTTCCCATAAGGTCATTCAGAAAGAAGAAAAAATTGAAAATAAAATTGAAAAGATACTTTTATCCGAACAACCTTCAGGCCTCCTTATTTGTAAAGAAACACTTGCATGCACTGCCACACTTGCTGAAATTTGTGAGCTACCTCCTCAAGTCAAAAGACTTTTAAGAAAATTTGGTGATGTCTTCCCTAAGGAAGAACCCATTTGATGGGTTGTTCTTCATGACCATTTGTTCTTCTTGAGAAAATGTGGTGAAAAGGGTGGCAGAAGCAATGGAGGTGATGGATCAAGGATGGCTCATATAGAGCTATGGGTTCCTTGTTGGTGCATGAAAGGTATGAAGAGTGATAGGTTGGGCCAAATCACTTGGAGGAAGAGGAAGGTGAAGGTGAAGATCAAAGTATCTAACCTAGAGAGACTAGACAAGAGTAGAAGCTTGCAAAAATTTAGCAGCATTTACTCATTAAAATTTATCTTAAAAAAACATGAGCCAAAGCACCCTACTTATAAGAGATGGTGCCTTGGAGAGCAAGGAGCAAGGGTAGGATGGGGAATACACAAAAGAGGGTGACCTTTAGGGTTTGACTAAGTCAAACCCGCACCTAGGCTTATTCTTCCAGAAATTAGGTCAAATTTCGTTCATATGGGCTAGAAACAAGATAAAATGATAACTACACCCATTATTATGCTATAGGCACCTTATTCTAGCCTATCTTTGCTATTTGGACCCCCAAAGTGAGCCCTACTCTAATGAAAATACAAATAAACTGGAATTACAAATAAAGAAACTAGCTCCCATGGCTTGGGCTTTACTTCTTGTGGTCCTTTGAGGAATCTTTGAACATATAAAGAAAAGTTTCTCTGTCATCAGTAGCAGAGTCTCAATCTTCTTGAATCCTCTTTGCCATGGACCTTTTTGTTGGGCCTGAACTTGGGTTGGAGCTTGGGCCTTTTCCACCATCCCCTCCTTCTTGAGAGGATCTGTCCTCAGGATCTACAGGGTTGATCTCAAATAGCAGCCTTATTCATGCTTTGAAAACTATGCTTGTCTTCCAGGATCAAATATTAACATACAGTAAACATCAAAGAAAAGTGAGATAAGAAAATTAAGACTTGTGTATTCAAATAAAATAGTAAGGAAATAAGGCCCTTTGCTATTTTTATAAAAGTTTTGTTGGAAAGAAATAAGGCCCTTTTCAATAATATTTTTGCTTCCTTTGTGTTGTTCATTGCCCAAGATAAGCAACAACATCACAAAGTGTTATTTTTGTGATTTTTGAGAATAAGAGTAAGCATCATGATTCAAAGGAAAAGGAGAGTTCAAAGTATTGCAATCTTCCTTTAAGGATTCTTTTCCCACTATGCTTGTAGGAGGTGTTGTAAGATACTCTTCATTCTTTCTAGATTCCTTTTCTTCTTTTTCAAACAACCCCTCACTTGGATTTTCTGTGGAGGAAAGGTTTATATCTATATCTGATTCAACTCCAGGCACAGATTTTTCTTCAAGCATATTCTCACAAGGGTTTTCTATGGAAGAAGAATTTAAGTCAATGTCTGGTTCAACTCCAAACAATGGTTTTTCATTTAATTCTTTTTTTTCTCTCTCTCTCTCTCTTCTTTCCTATATCTTTCTTTCTCTAAGAGCTTGTAATTTTTCACTAAATTCTTTTTCTCTTCTATCATATTCTTTTTCTCCATTTGTAAAGCTTCCTCCTTTTTCTACAAGCTCTTTCATTTCTTCTCTAAGCTTCTTCTTTTTCACATATGAAGGTAGAACAAATTTTCTTCTCATACACATCTTTAATTCATCCCAATTCAGTACTTCTGATTTTCTGCCAATTCTAACATCAGTTTCCCTTTGTATCCATCAAGACCTAGCATATTCTTGAAAACTTAGGGTAGCCATGGAAAATCTGCTAAACTCATCCAATTGGTGTTTTTCAAAGATTTGATCAACCTTTGTCTCCCATTCTAAATATGCTTCAACATTTTTATTTCCATCTAAGGAATGTATACTTCAAGCTCTATAGAATAATATAAACTTCTAGGCTCAAAACACATCCCTTCCTTTTTTTTGATAATGAGGGTTATAATTCTTTCTTCTATGACTATGCCCCTCATCTCTATGACTGTTGCCTTTTTGGCCCAATTTTTCATATCTATACCCTATCTTCCTTTTTTTTACTAGGTTCTTTAGATTTTCTATGCTTTGTTTTTCTTTAATTTTGCTCTCCTCTTTTTGCCTTAAAATTCGAAGTTCCTTCTCAAGAATGGCAAGATGAGCATCTCTTTCAATCTTTTCCCTTTCTTTTTGAATAATCTCTTGTTGCCTCCATAGTTGATGTGAGTTGAATTCATCTTTATTTATTTTGTAACACTTTGTTAAGAATTCGATCAAGATTCTTACAGCAATTATGGTGAGTCACCTAAAGAAAATCCCCACTGAACACTAACTTAATAAGTGCTAAGTAGATGTGAAGGCTCATTTCTAAAGGTCCAAGGGAAAAAAACACATGAATAGGTCACTTTTATGATGAACAATGGGTAAAAACTGAATGGGTATTATTAAGAACAACAACAAATATTTAATAAGAACACAAGAACAACACAAGAACACAACAAGATTTGAAACTAACAATAGAAACACAACAAGGAACAAAACCCACTAATGGAAACTCTAGAATTCAACATGAAAATGGGTATGAATGGAATCCGAACCAAAACAGCCACATATATTATGTTTGAACCGATTAAAATGAGAAACAAATACAGAAAATGAAAGAGGACATCATAAGGAAGAGATTAAACCGATTGAAAAAGGAAACAAACAAGTAGAACACAAATGGGTAATTATGGAAGATGAAAGAAGATGATGGACTTATGTGGCTGTAGTCTTTTGGAGATGTGCTTCACGCCACTTGGAGGGTGTTTCTGTTAGAGTTAAGCAGGGTATTGATCTTCAGACCCTGCTTAACTCTAACAATTGGTATCAAGAGCAAGGGCTTGTAGGTTACTCAAGTTGTGCAGATATGTCTGAATTCAAGATGCCTTTTGCTGAGGGAGCATCCATCAATAGGCCTCCTATGTTCGGTGGAGTCAACTTTGCCTTCTGGAAAATCAGAATGAAGATTTTCATGGAGTCCATTGATATGGGCATTTGGGATGCTGTGGTTAATGGACCTTTTATACCTACGAAGGAAGTTAAAGAAGAAACTATGAAGAAGCCTTGGTCTGAATGGAGTGAAGCTGAAAGGAAGAAGGCTCAATATGATTCTCTGGCCAAGAACATCATCACCTCTGCACTGAATATGGATGAGTTCTTTAGGGTGTCTCAATGTCAATCAGCTAAGGAAATGTGGGAGATACTGGAGGTAACTCATGAAGGCACAGAAGATGTTAAACGGGCTAGGAAGCACTTATTGATCCAGGAATATGAGTTGTTCAGAATGCAATCTGGTGAGAGTATTGCAGATGTACAGAAACGATTTACACACATTGTAAATCATCTCACGGGTCTTGGCAAGGTTTTTGATAAGGAAGAGCTCAACATAAAGGTATTGAAATGCCATGATAGGAGTTGGCAGCCAAAGGTAACAGCAATTTCAGAATCAAGGGATCTTTCCAAGATGTCCACTGCAGCACTCTTTGGAAAGCTGATGGAACATGAATTGGAGCTGAAAAGATTGAAAGACCAAGAAACTGTGGAGAAGAAAGCCAAAGGAATTGCCTTAAAGACCACCATGGAGCATGACACAAGTGAAACAGAAGAAGAGAATCCTGAACAAGATGAAACCTTAAGTTTGCTCACTAGAAAATTCAGCAAATTCCTTAAAAGGAAGACTAGAGACAGAACACAGCAAAGAAAAAGGTATTCAAAACAGAATGATTCTAATTCTTCTACTTACACCTGTTTTGGATGTGGCAAACCGGGTCATATAAAAGCTGATTGTCCAAACAATCCACATAAAGAAAAATCAGCAAGCAAGAAGAATGAAAAAGGCAAGGGAAAAAGGGCTTACATATCTTGGGAGGATAATGATGTATCTTCAACAAGTGAATCCTCAAATGAGAGTGAAGAAGCAAATCTGTGCTTCATGGCAAATGATGAAGGTTCAACTTCAGACTCAATAAGTAATTACTCAACTGATTCTAAAAATTATGAGCAGCTTTTAATTGCATTTAAGGAAACTCATGATGAAGCCAATAGACTTGCTGTCATGTGTAATAAGCTGACCAGAATTAATAAAGTTCTTGAACCTAAGGTAAAGGCTCTTGCAGAAGAACTAAACAAAGCTAAAACTGAGTTAATTAGCCTTGAATTAACCTGCATGCATGCATCCATAAAAACATGTGAAAATTGCAAGAAATTGGAAAAACAAGTTGAATATCTTCTAAAGACTTTATCAAATTTCACAAAAGGAAGAGAAAATCTTGAAACATTACTGGGTTCACAAAATGCTGTCTTTAATAAAAATGGTTTAGGATATAATCCTGGAATAAAGCAAAATGTTAAAAAGCTGTCCAGTTTTTTTGTTCCTGCCAAAACAGGTTTTTCTTCTTTTAACAACTCAAATACAGTGCATACTGCATCTTGTTTCGATTGCATGAAATCTGGCCATATTTCTAGAACATGTAGAGCTAGAAAATATCTTGTTCCTAAAGGATTAGTCAAATGGCTTCCTAAGGAAAGGTATTAATCATGCTGGACCCTATACTAAGAGGGGTACCATATGTGTAATCTGTTTTGCAGAAAAACAGCAGGAAAAATCAGTGGTACCTTGATAGTGGCTGCTCAAAACATATGACTGGTGATCTGTCCCAGTTCATAAGTCTGAAACTCAAGGCTGAAGGTTTTGTCACATATGGGGACAACAATAGAGGAAAAATTCTTGGTAGAGGAGATGTTGGAACCAAGGATTCTACTGCAATTGAAAATGTGTTGTATGTTGAAGGCTTGAAGCATAACCTTCTCAGTATAAGCCAGCTTTGTGATAAGGAATACAGAGTGAATTTTGAGGCCAACACATGTACAATTTCAAATCAGAATTCTGGTAAGGTGCTGTTCACAGGGAAAATGGTAAACAACATCTATCTCCTAGACATTGTTAATAACAATTCTGAAAATGAATGCTTGCTGTCAAAAAGTGATGAGTCTTGGCTATGGCACAGGAGGTTGGCTCATATCCATACAGATCACTTGAATAAATTGTTGTCTAAGGACCTTGTTTCTGGTCTACCAAAAATATGTTTTAAAAATAACAGGTTGTGTGATGCATGTGTAAAAGGAAAACAGATTAGAACTTCTTTTAAATCTAAAGATATAGTTTCTACAAATAAAATTCTGGATGTATTGCATATGGATTTATTTGGACCATCTAGGACTGCTAGCCTTGCTGGAAATTATTATGCTTTGGTGATTGTTGATGACTTTTCTAGATATACTTGGACTTTATTCATTGCTTCTAAAAATGATACATACAAAGCTTTCAAGAAATTGGCAAAGGTTTTGAACAATGAAAATGAGAACTGCATAAAACAGATTCATAGTGATCATGGGGGAGAATTTCAAAATGCAAAATTTGATAAGTTTTGTGAAAAGCATGGCATAAAACATAGCTATTCTGCTCCTAGGACACCTCAACAAAAAGGTGTGGTTGAAAGAAAGAATAGATCTTTGGAAGAATCAGCAAGAACTATGTTAAATGAATCAAATTTACCAAAGTATTTCTGGGCTGATGCTGTTTATACTGCTTGCTATGTGCTTAACAGAACATTAATAAGACCTATTCTTAAGAAAACCCCTTATGAACTGTACAAAGGAAGAAAGCCTAGCATTAGCCATCTTAGAGTATTTGGGTGCAAATGTTTTATTCTAAATAATGGTAAAGATAATCTTGGGAAATTTGACCCTAAATCTGATGAAGGTATACACCTTGGTTATGCTATAAATGGACATGCTTATAGAGTCTATAACAAAAGATTGCTTGCTGTAGAAGAGTCTATGCATGTGGTCTTTGATGAAATAGATGGTTCTATACCGAAATCTGTTTTGGATGAATCTGGTGTGGGTGATTTAAGAATAATTCTGCAGAAAAATCAATCCACTAAATTTGATACAACTAATCCAAATGCTGTCAAAGAGTCTGTTGTGAATGCAGGGTTGCCTAAGGAATGGAAGACTCCCAAGGATCTTACTCTTGACAATGTAATTGGAAATCTAGAGAAAGGAGTCTCAACCAAAAATTCTCTCAACAATTTCTGCAGAACAGTAGCTTTTGTGTCACAGATTGAGCCTAAAAGCCTGAAAGAAGCACTGCAAGACAGCAATTGGATAACAGCAATGCAGGAAGAACTGAACCAGTTTGAATACAATGAAGTGTGGACCTTGGTTCCAAGAAAGCATGAGATGAATATCATAGGAACCAAGTGGGTGTACAGGAACAAGCTGGATGAACATGGAGCTATCACTAGAAACAAAGCAAGGCTGGTTCCTAAAGGATACAACCAAGAAGAAGGTATTGATTTTGGTGAAACCTATGCACCAGTAGCACGTCTTGAAGCTGTCAGATTACTTCTAGCATTTTCTAGCATCAAAGGCTTCAAATTGTTTCAAATGGATGTTAAAATTGCATTCCTAAATGGGTACATAAATGAGGAGGTGTTTGTTTCCCAGACCCCAGGCTTTGAAGATTACAAAAATCCAGAACATGTGTACAAGCTTAAGAATGCCTTGTATGGACTAAAACAAGCACCAAGGCAATGGTATGAAAGGTTAAGTGAATTTTTGCTTTCTTAAGGCTATAACCATGGTAATTCTGACAAGACTCTATTCATTAAGAAGAAAAGTGAAGATATTATTCTGGTACAAGTGTATGTAGATGATATAATCTTTGGGTCAACCAATGAGGAAATGTGTGAAGCTTTTGTCAATACAATGAAGAGAGAGTTTGAGATGTCAATGTTGGGGGAAATGAACTTCTTCCTTGGCCTGTAAGTGAAACAGCTCAAGGATGGAATCTTCATTAGTCAAGAAAAATACTGCAAAGAGCTGCTGAAAAAGTTTGATATGGATCAATGTAAGGCAATCAGCACTCCTATTTCAACAAGCTGTCAACTAGACCAAGACTGTGCAGGAAAACCTGTTGACCAATCCAAGTTCAGAAGCTTAATTGGATCCCTGCTGTACTTAACTGCCAGCAGACCTAATATTATGTTTATTGTATGCCTATGTGCCAGATATCAATCTGATCCAAGGGAATCTCACTACAATGCAGTCAAGAGAATTCTGAAATACTTGCAAGGGACAAAATCTGTTAGACTGTGGTATCCTAACCATGTTTTCTTATACTTAAACTGTTTTTCAGATTCTGATTTTGCAGGGTACAAGGTTGACAGAAAGAGCACTAGTGGAACATGTCACATGCTAGGATCAAGCCTGATTTCTTGGCATTGCAAGAAACAAGCTTGTGTTGCCCTCTCTATAGCAGAAGTAGAATACATTGCTGCTGGAAGCTGGTGTGCTCAAACATTATGGCTAAGGCAACAGCTAAGTGACTATGGAATACTGTTAAACAAGATACCTATTAATTGTGATAATACCAGTGCCATAAACCTGTCTAAAAATCCTGTGTTACATTCAAGAACAAAACACATAGAGATTAGACATAATTTCTTAAGAGAAAATATAGCTAATGGTATTTGTGATATTAAATTCATTAGTACTGAGTTTCAATTGGCTGATCTGTTCACTAAACCTCTTTCTAAAGAAAGATTTAATTTTATGCTAAATGAACTAGGAATCATTAGTATAAATTACTCACAGCTGTAAAATTTAAATATGTTATTTCTCTTTGTAATCTGTTTATTTCTGTGCCTGAAATATACATAACTAGGAAAGAGAAATTATACATGCACCTTGACTGCTTTGTTGCTTTGACCAGCGGGTTTATGGCTGTTCTGTCTGGATATTCAAACTGGTTTGACTAACTGTGTTGAAAGCTATTTTTCATTAAAAGTTAAAACACTTTTTCAAAATGCTTTTGCCCCTTTCCAAAAACTGAAACTGCTGCAGGAATAAAATCTGTACTGAATCTGTGTTTTTGATTTGTTTCTTCTTCACACTCCAACTCTGCTAAGCATTAATACAATCTGTTTAATTCTATAAATAATGGTATTCAAAACCTGTAGTTCTCACATTCAACTTCTTCTTGCAATCTCTCAGGTTATCCTACTCTTTTAAACATATTTTTTCAGTCTCTCAAATGGCCTGTCATACTAATAAAATTGTTTCCAGTTCAGTTTTCTTTTGATAAATAGGAATAGGTTTCAGAAATGGCATCATTGGTATACAAAAGGAAGAAATCCCATGAGCAGAAGAATAACACTCAAGGTATTCTAGAGAAATGGTTCGATGGTGATGCTGAAGCCATGGACATCTACTTACATGAGATAAGTAGAAAACAGGTAAATGTGCCAAAGATCCTCGAGTTTTCATGGATGAAGAGTGAAAAACTGACTGAACCCAGAGCACTTCTCAAGCATCAGAGATTGAAGCCATTTCTTGAAATGACTGGCAACATCTATCCAGATCTCGTGAAGGTATTCTATACAAATCTGACCCTTGATGCGAAAAATTTAATTTCCCACGTAAAAGGTGTCAAAATAAAAATAACAAGTGAAGTATGGAGCAACATCGCTGGAATCAAGTATTCAGGACTCAAGGTGGGAAAGGGGAACACAACCATGATTCAAGAATTCAATAAGCTTCAGTACTACACAAGCTGCATGAGAGATAAGAATCAACCCATAAACAGGTTTCATGCAGGTAATCTGAACCTAACTCCTAGGTTTCTAGCCTATGTTATTGCATGGCAACTGACACCTAGGGGAAGTAATCATGCTACATTACATGAGGAAGACCTCATTCTACTCTACTGTCTCATGCATCGCATAAAAATAAATTAGGTTTGTGTAATGACAGAGCATATGCTCAAATCCAAGAGGCTATCTGATTACAAATTTCCCTATGCAATTTTCATTTCAAAATTAATCGATTGTTTTGAGATTGACACTGCTAATGAGAGAAATGAGCCAATCAAAGCAATTAGTGAAATCGACAACTATACGCTCATGAAGATGGGATTCCTCAAGGAAGGTGAAGAGTAGGTTTTTACAAGGACAACTGGTCCTAGAATGGAACATGGTACGTCCAACCATAACAACAATGATGACGAAGAAGCTGTTGTTCCTATGGAAGATGACAATGTTCATGCTGATCATCTACCGAATCATGATGACTTGGCTGCTACAGAACACAATGCACTGGTTGCATATCATTCTCCCGAACTTAGAGGTGAACCTTTGTCCAGTTTTGAAAGGCCAGTACTGCATCGACTTGACACTCTTTCAGAAGACCAGAAAGCCTACTTTGAGATGACTCAAGCCAGGTTCCAGCATCTAGATTATCAACTCGAGGGAGTACAGGAACAACTGGCTGAGCTTTACTACAGGGAATAGTTTTCTTTCTTCCCAATATTGTCTTCTTATATCTATTGAACATTATAGTTTTATTTCTGTGTTTTGGTGCCTGTTTCTGGACATTATATTTTCATCTCTATTCTGGAATGTATTCACCTCTTAAAGACTTTATGAACTATCATGTATGGCTATTATATGCTTCTGTTCTTATCTGCTTCCATGCTGTTTGATGAATCCAAAGGGGGAGAAAAATAGCTGATCTTATGGCACCGATCAGTCATCGGGGTAAAAATAGCTGATTTTATAAGCTGCAGTGGTATAGGGAGGTATATATTATCTTCTCTTCTCTTGTTCAATATTCACTTTAAATCTGTGGATTGTGGAATCAAGCATTGTACAGGTATTGATCTTTCTTCAAAGCAACCGAGCTATGGGGATTTGTCTCAATCAAACAGGGGGAGATTGTTGAAGCTGAAGGAAGCTTCTTCCCAACCTTGGCTTAAAGTGTGTTTGATGAAGAAAATTGCTTTGATTCTTTATAGTTTGTCTTAAGTGAATTTTGTTTTTAGGCGTAGGATGTTATAAAGTTGCCTTCGGTCATCGGTCATTGGAGAAGTGATGAGGCACTGACCGGTCATCGGTCATTGGAGAAGCGATGAGGCACCGACCGGTCATCGGTCATTGGGGAAGTAATGAGGAACCAATCGGTCATCGGTCATTGGAGAAGTGATGAGGCACTGACCGGTCATCGGTCATTGGGGGAAGTAATGAGGAACCAATCGGTCATCGGTCATTGGGGAAGTAATGAGGAACCAATCGGTCATCGGTCATTGGGGAAGTAATGTGGTACGATTGGTCATCGGTCGTTGGAAGTAATGTGGTACGATCGGTCATTGGTCATTGGGATAATCTGTTCCAGTTGCCTAAGCAAGCTTAAACCAAGCACATGGAGTGTTTAAAAGTTTTCAAAATGCTGTTTAAAGTTTTCTCTAAAAGTCTGAATACTAGACAAAAAATAAATCTGTTTCCTGGAAAATAAATAGATTTATTTTTTGGTTCTGTTATTCTTAACTGTTTTTCAACTGTTTTTTGAAAAGTGGTTAGAAACTGTTTTCTTTAAATATAGAAGTCTTCTCTCACACAACATACAGAGAGTGCAATCACGTTTCAATCAGTTTCTGAGTGAGAAGAAGAATTCAAAGGCTTTTGTGAAAGGTTTTCAAAAGGAATTTCAAGTGTGCTTGTTCTAGGAAAACCTTGTGCTTTGTGAAGGTGCTGGTGCAGTTTCTGCAGCAAATTGAACTACTGGTTTGAGTTCTTGCATCTTCTTTTCAGATGTAATTTTTCCTTTCTCATTTGCTGTAAAGGTGTAAGTGTTAGTCACTCCTTGATAGGGTTTCTTAGAGTGCAAGGTGTGCTGAAATAGGTGTTTTTCAGCCTTGTATGTGAGTGTTCTTGTAGGTTTCAAGAACTGCTGTATATGCTGTAATTGTTGTATGTGTTTAGTGGATTCCACCTTGGTGTAAGGTGAACTGGATGTAGCTCTTGATGAGTGAACCAGTATAAAAACTTGTGTGCAATCTTCTTTCCTTTCTTGCACTTATTTCTGGAATTTGAATTGATAACTGTCCAAAATAAACCTGTTCATGTGAAATTGAATCTGTTAATTCTGGGTTTAATAAGAACTATTCTTCTCTTGGTTGAAACCTTCTTGCAAATATCTGAACAAGTGTGTTCTGTTGTTCCTTCTAATTGAGTAAAATCTTGTTTGATTAAGTTCTGATTGTACGAAGGTGATTTGGAAAAATAAATCTGTTTTGTTTGAAATCAATCTGTTCTTTTAATCTCTGTTACAAAGAAGTCAGTTCCTGTTGCAAATTTTAAAAAGATCAATTCACCCCTCCCCTCTTGATCTTCAGACCCTGCTTAACTCTAACAGTTTCTTCTAAGATGAGTGAGGAGTGCCGCCACTTGAGAGTCTCCAAAGTTCACAAGATAAGACATGGAAGAAGAGAAGAGAACTAATCTCACAAACTCTCTCTCACAACAATTCTAGATAGTTTCTTTACTTCAAAATTCAACTTCTTTACAAGGTACCAAGCAACCCTATTTATAATGGAGAGGGCTGGTCATGTTACAAGGGAAAAAGAGTTGGAAGCGTCACTCTTCTAGTCCCTTCTCCTAAAGTAGTGCCTAAGTGAGATAGGAGTAGGAAGAGTCACTTTTCTAGCTTTTTCCTAAAACTTCTACCAAAGATGCCTTACATGAGAGGTGTGTTTTGGTTTTCCTCTTTTGGAAATCTTCCTAAAGCTACTCCTATATTATTTACAAATTTATACAAGAGTATTTACAAAGATTTATTTATACTACTTATTTTTGGATTTTCAAGAGAACCCAAAATGTTATACTTTTTAAGAAGACTAGTAAGAAGAATTTTAAGTGCTTTGGAATATGGCCCTTTCTTCTTGATGTGAAGTCTTCTTTTAAATGTTGAGATGACCCTTTATATACAGCATCCTTGGTCATCTCTATGTGGTCTTGGCTTGCATCAATAGTTGAACTGACTTAAGTTCTTGAGAAATATTTTTCAATCGTTTTGGTGAAGAACTTGAATCACTTCTACTATGATGAGAAGTATACATAGACATATTAAGTTTTGTATTTAAAATATTTTTCAGAAGAAGGAAAGGGAGTTTAGCACACAAGTTAACTTTCCAAGAAAGAGAGGTGGGTCACAATGGACACTCTTAAGTACCAAGTCTTTCCTAGTCAGAATTTATCCCAATGCACTTCACAAATCTCCTTTCAATGAAAACTTCTTCAACACAAACAAAGAGTTTTCTAAAGAAAGAAACTAAAAGAATGTTTTAAAAACTAAGAATTTAAATTGCAAAAAAAATTAAACTAGAGGACTCCTAATGGTGAGGCTTGTTGGCACTTTTAAACCTTCAAGACACACTCACCACCTAAAACGAAATTTAATTCACTAATTAATCAAAGTTTTGCAAAATTACAACTCAAAGAAATACAATGAAATTAGGTCAACAAATTTTTATGCACAAAAATTAAAGACCTATTTTATGCACTCCTTCACTTGTAGCTCCTTTGTGTGTGTGTATTTTTCAATGAGGTTGCTGTTGTCCCTTGCTTTGTCTCCTTAGGTTATTCAACCTTAAATCGTCAATCCAGATCCTCTTTAGTGATATAGCTTTCACCAAAACAAAATTTTAGCTCCACTTCTCACCAAAGCACTTTTTAGGTCAAATCCACCAAAGAGAGGTCAAACAAGTTTTAAAGCAACAAAACTCAAATTTAAAATTAAAGATTATTGCAAATGGACTTGATATTTGACAAGACTTGAAACAGTATTCAATAAAATTGACAAGCAAAAAATTAAGCTGCACAAGAAAAGGTAGCACACAAAATGGAATCCTAGTGAATGGAACTAGAATAGAAGAATAAAACCAAAACAACACTACAGAATTTTTGTGTGTAAATTTTTCACAACTTCCCAAATTTATGTTGGATAGAATACTTCAAATTTGAACTTTAAATTTTAACCACAGAAATTTTAATGTTTAAGCTCAAATTAGGCACTGGAATTTCACCAAAAAAGTAAGCCAATAAATTGTAATAATTTTTCCGAAATCACTGCCGCATCATCGTTTTTCCAAAGTCAGAATTTTTGCACTCTATTCGTATTTCATTTATCATTTTTTTTATTTTCAATTTTGACGTGCTTCTTTTTTTCACTTTTTCTTAGCACATCAAACTACTCAAATCCAGAATTTCAGAATTTTTCACCAACAAATGTAATTTATGAGAACGATTCCAGTCAACACACTAACAGTGAAAACAGAGAAATCCTAAACTGGAATTAAAAAACACCAATGAAACTTCAAAGACACAATGGAAATGATTGGAAAAGAACTTGTATGGAACTAACACACAAGTATGAACTCAAATATGAAAATATAAAATGCACCAAAGCTAAAATTTCAGAAATATAAATTGTACTCAAAACCAAAATCAAGCAACAAAATCAACAACAATAGGCACCACTTGGAATTTATGACATTTTAGGATGAACATGACTTTGACAAAACTTGTATGGATTCAAAAATCAAAATGACTCTACCACAAACACTTTGAACCGATTAAAACATCAATAAGACTCAAATAAAATAAAAACAAAATAGCTAACACAATATGGAACCTAAAAACAATTTGGAAGCTCAAGAACAATTTGAACCAAATAAAACTGTACAACGCTTTCAAAACAACAACATGAACTAAAAATCAAACTTAAAACAAAAAGACAATCAAGAACAACATATGATAGCAAGAAATGAAGAAGACTCAAAAATAAAATGAAGAGAACACTTATCTCTTGAAGAACCTTGACTCTAGATACCAAATGATGGGTTGTGCCTTCTAGACCGTTTGTTCTTCTTGAAATATTGAGGTGAAAAGGTGGAGGAAGCTATGGATGATATGGGTCAAGGATGACTCATATGGAGCTATGGATTCCTTGTAGGTGCATGAAAAGTATGGAGAGTGATTGGTTGGGCCAAATCACTTGGAGAAAGATGAAGGTGAAGATCAAGTGTCTAACCTATAGAGATTAGACAAGGGAGTAAAAGCTAGCAAAAATTTGGCAACATTTACTGTATTGGACCAGAGCGCGTAGAGCTCAATTCTCAGTGGTCGGACGTCGACATATGTGATAGACAGGTTAGCTCGGCTCTTAGGTCAAGCTGACGGTTCACTTGATTGGGCTTAGGTATGTGCATATTAATTCTCATTCATGCATTGGTATAATCTTTCGCGTATAAGGCCTGGAAGTTCAGTGAAAGTGCGTTAAATGGGCCTCAGGTGCATATAGTGCTTTTGGGTCTAGGAAGTGTAAAACATATTCTATCAACTTAAGTCCAAGTGCGCTAGGGCTTGATAGAATATCTATATATAGTATACGTAATGGCATATGCATGGTACAGTGATACGTAAAAGCATGTAAATGTACATGAAAACAGATTGGACCTTGGGAGTTGGTATATGTATTGGTACCTAGACGGTTATTCTGTTAAGATTTTATGCACTCCTTGGAGATAAGATGCTATGCAGTTGAGGCACTAAGATTATGCCCCTGTAGCAAGATTTTATCCCCTAGAATTTGTAGTTGAAAATACTCTCACTCAAGATAAGATTCTGCGCAGCTATGCTGTTAAGATTACACACACTGTAGCGGGATTGTCTCCTATTGAATATGCATTTGTTTGAGATAAGATTCTCAGGAGAATTTTGTTACAAGAGGTAGCCTAGTGCTGGTTTATAAAAGGGACCAGAGGTCCCAGGTGAAGGTACGCTTTTTCTAAGCCTTAAACTAGACACTTCTTGTTTATTATAAGCCCTGCACTGACTTGATCGTCGGAGTGCGACAAGCTAATAGGGCGCCCTCTATCTTAACAGGTACAACAACCCAACCACGAAGGAAAGTGCAGATTTCAACAAAGGAAACATAGAGTCAGAGCTCGCCCGCAGAAGTCTACCGACGACCAGGTCAACTGGCAGGAACATTTACTCATTAAAATTGATATTAAAAAAACATGAGCCAAAGCACCCAATTTATAAGAGATGGTGTCTTGGAGAGCAAGGAGCAAGGGTAGGATGGGGAATACACAAAAGAGGGTGGCCTTTAGGATTTGACTAAGTCAAACCTGCACCAGGCTTGTTCTTCTAGAAACTAGGTCAAATTTCCTTCCTAATGGGCTAGAAACAAGCTAAAATGATAACTACACCCCTTATTATGCTATAGACACCTTATTCTAGCCTCTCTTTGCTATTTGGACCCCCAAAGTGAGCCCTACTCTACTGAAAATACAAATAAAATGAAATTACAAATAAAGAAACTAGCTCCCATGGCTTGGGTTTTACTTCTTGTGGTCCTTTGAGGAATCTTTGAACATATAAAGAAAAGTTTCTCTGCCATCAGTAGTAGAGTCTCAATCTTCTTGAATCCTCTTTGCCATGGACGTAGTTGTTGGGCCTGAACTTGGGTCAGAGCTTGGGCCTTTTCCATCACCATTGGTCTTCCACCTTTTAGGGGTATAAAACACCAAATAGACTTAGTTCCAGGGGCTAGTCTACCAAATATACAAGCTTATAGAACTAATTCTGAAGAGACTAAGGAGATAGAATCACAAGTTCAAGAATTATTGGAGAAGGGCTGGGTTCAAAAGAGTCTAAGTCCTTGTATTGTACTTGTTTTGTTGGCGTCTAAGAAAGATGGCAAGTGGAGAATGCATTGTGATTATAGAGCCATCAACAATATCACCATCAAATACAGGCATCCAATTCCTAGACTTGATGATATGCTTGATTAATTGCATGGGTCCACTACTATGTTTTCAAAGATTGATCTCAAAAGTGGATATCACCAAATAAGAATTAAAAAGGGTGATGAGTGGAAAAATGCTTTTAAGACCAAGTTTGGACTATATGAGTGGTTAGTGATGCCTTTGGGACTCACTAATGCACCTAGCACTTTCATGAGACTCATGAATCATGTCCTTAGGAATTACATAGGTAAATATGTAGTATTTTATTTCAACTATATGTTAAGATATCACCAACAAGTGAAGGTCGAGTTATCTAGAGGCATCTATAAAGATGAAGTTTTATATGATGTAGTGCCTATGGAAACTTGTCATGTCTTATTGAGACGACCATGGCAATTTGCTAAAAACTCCATGCATAATGGTCGTACCAAAGAGATTACCTTCACACATGAAAAAACTAAATATCTTTTTTATCCTTTAACACCTTCTCAGATGTTAGATGGCCAAATAAGATTCAAAAAGATAATAAAAACTGAAAAATCGCTAGCTCTTCTAGAACAAAAGGTAGTGTCTAAAGAGTCTAGTAATAAAAATCCAAAACAAGGGAGGAAAAACTTAGAAAATAAAATTACGTACTTCTCTCTGAAGAAATCTTGTGAAAAGTTGCCTAAAACAATAGAAAAACAAGAGGAATGACAACTTAATAAGACTGATTTTTATACAACTGCTGAAACTAACTTATTTGATTTGTTTGATGACTATAACAGATGGACATTTGATCCTGGAGGATGAGCATAGTTTTCAAAGCAGGAATAAGGATGTTGTTCGAGATCAACCCTATAGATCTGAGGACAAATCCTCTCAAGTAGGAGGGGATGATGGCAGAGCCTCCAGCCACACACAACCACATAATAAGGAGGATGGAGACCTAGAGGTTGTTTATGGATTTATTTGCAAATATGGGTCTAATTGGGCTTTTATTTCCTTTTGTAGGCCCAATCAAGAGGAGAACTCTAGGATGAAGGAATGTACAATCATATCCAAGAAGACCTCCAAGTCATCAAAACATAAACTAAAGCTTTGGTCAGAAGAACACAAGAAGACTGAGTTCCTGCTGACTAGTCAACATTATTTTTGGGCCAAGCTTTAGCTTAAAGAAATTGTATAAAGTTGTTTAGGATTTCATGGGCCATGTATTGGGCCTAGTAGCATAAAATAGTTGGACCAAATATTTGGGCCAAGTAGCATAGGTTTTTGGGCTTGTATTTGGGCCAATAGTAAAATATGACTAGTTAGGGTTAAGAGTGACTAGTTAGGGTAACAATTGGGCTTCTTTGAGCCCAATGTAATCCTAAAACGTCTAGGGTATTTTGGGGGACGAAAATCACCTTGGCATGGAGCACATGGACGTCTACATGGCAACCTAGGAGTGGAGAGGATTTAGCATGGAAGGTATGAGCTAAACATGGAAAGCATGAGTCCACATGGCACCTTCTCATTGGAGAGTTTTATTTTGAATTTTTAAATTTTGGCTCCAAAATGTCCAGCCCTCTCTCCTATATAAGGAGGTGCTAGGTTCTTGAATTAAGAAGATTAATGAATGAGAGAATTGCTGCCCAAATTGCTAGTCAATCTCACTCTTGTTTCTACCACTTTAGGATAGACACTTAGTCTTCAAATTTCCACTAGATCAAGTGATTAGGCCTCACTTGTCACTCTCCATACTTAGCCTTCACCTTCAAGGAATTCACAAGCTCTATGTGAGCTCCTTGTCCATTTCAATCCATGAAGATTCCGCACCTCTCCAGCAAGGAAATCCAATCATAATGAAGGCACAACTCCATCACGTTTAGCTAGCCAACATTTAGATCCAACTCTATCTAAATTTTTCTGGTTTACCCTAACATTTCCCACTTGCCCAACTGTTACCGAGAAGTTTTTGGATATCAAACAGACCTCCCCAGAAGGTAATTTTAATGTGGCCGATTTACCCTCTTTTGCAATTAGTTTCTCTACAGCACTAGCTGCTCTAGCTAATTGTCCATCCTTTATTATATTTCTTGTAATAAATTTTATTTTTGGAATAGGGATAAAAAAAACTGTGGAAAAATCTAAGTGACTCTTTATTAAATCCAAGCGATCTTTTCGTAGACGTTTGCCCCCGATTCAATCGGGGGATTGAACTGATTATAAAAACATGGGTTTAATTTTTTGATTTATTAGTGAATAAGGCAAAATATTATGTAGTCGCGTAAATAGATTGACCTTAAAACAACAACGATTAATTACAATTGCTATAAAACAAGCTCATATTTTATCTTCGTTACCTTTTCTTAATAACGAAAAACAATTTGACAAAAGCGAGTCGACTAATAAAATTACTACTTTAAGAAAAAAAAATAGAAATTAAAAAATCGAAATCCAATTTGAATTTCTATTCAAATTCAACATGGATTGATGTTTTGTTCGAAAATTAGGATAATTCCATTAGATTTTTTTGTTGTAAGAAAAAATGAATAATAGGTAACGAAGAATGGTTTTTTTTAAGCGTGGTTATTTCATATGATAAAGCTATCAAAAGAAAAAAATTTCTATTCTATACCTTCCTGGAGTAAATAAGGGGCTTTTAGGTTTTTATTATTTTGTTGGCAATCATAAAAAGAAAATTCTCTTTTAATATAGCAATTTGGGCAACTATTTTACGATTAAGAAGCAATTGCCTCGTGTATAGACTATGAATTAAATTACTATAAATATAAGAAACTTTTTTATTCCTGCAAATTACTGCATTTATTCGACTAATCCATAAACCACGAAAATCTCTTTTTTTCCTATCTCTATCACGATTAGCCGAAACCAAAGCTTTCATTTTCTGTTGAGTAAGAGTTGAAGTAAGTCTTGAATGAGCTCCGCGAAAACTTTATATGAATAAATGAATTTTTATCCTCCGTTTACAAGCTATATATCCTTGTTCAATTTTGGTCATTGAATAAATGATATTTTGAGGAATAACTTTTTCACTTTTCAGTTATTCTTTTTTTGCTTCCTAGTCTATTAATAACAAAAATGGATTCTTCCGATGTATTAAAAAAAAAATCCAATGGCTCTTGCTGCTATAACCACCCCAACCACGTTTTTTATATTTTTTTGATAAACATTAAACCTCCAAATCAGAAATTGTATTGATACTAGATATCAAAAAAAAAATAGTAATTGAAATAAGACATTTATAATGAATTGGCGGGTTCCTTCGTTTCTATGATTTTAGAAATGGCCAGGTTCTCTCTATACACCGGAGCCTTTTTCCTTTCATTTTTTATTCATTTAATTAATGTTATTGTTAACTTGTACAGTTCACACTCTATGGCTCTACCCATGCAATATTGAGTAAGTAGGTTTTTTTCACAGCGAAATCTAGTTATATAGTAATGGTATTTAATTATGAAAATTTGTTGGGTAGTTGACCCTCTTATTCCATTCTTACAAAATCCATCAAACTTCCTTCATTAAGGACATACTTTATTTTGAATTGAAATAGTATTTTCTCCACTTAACAGGTATGTTTTTCTTGTTACCGATGGGAAAGTCATTCTCATCTTAAATTGAAAATTAGTATGATTGGTTTTGCACCAATCGAAACCATAAATTTGATACAAGATAAAAGAATGTAAAGAATTATATAATTTATAGAAAAGTAAGGAATTATATATACTGATTACCAGTACTGAAAACTTTTAATTGGTTTTTTCTTTCTTAGTTTTTCATTTGAACGAGTCACACATACACCCTGGTACACGTTCCTCGATGTTTAGGGCATCCCCGAAGAGCTGGGGATTTTGTGACGTTTTGGATTGGCTGTCTTGTGTGTTTCTAATAAATTGTTTCATAGTTGGCATGGTAAATCGTAATATATAATATAAATATATAGAGATTTCGGTATAATGAGCAGGTTTAGTTCTATCCTAACTGTGAATTACTTATATCCTATCTTACTTATAGCCTATATTGTTGATACTCTATTAATAGATTTAGAGATATTCTCTTCAAATGTAAAGTAAGAAGAGTAAAAAATGAAATTTCTACTCTTGTATTTTATTAGAATAAATCTTGCCACCGATTTTTTATTCAACTGCTACAAGATCTAATATTCCATGAGCTTAGGCTTCTGCTACTGACATAAAAACATCCCTTTCCATGTCTTCCGATATAACTCATAAAGGTTTGCCCGTTCTTTGTTCATAAACCCTTGTGATAGTTTCACGCATTTTTAGTCGCTCTTCTGCTTCCACGAAAAATTCTCCCGCTTGTGCTTCATAAAAAGAACTAGCGGGTTGATGGATCCTTACCTTGATTATATCACTTAAGTAGTATTTCCCTAATCTTGACATCTTGATAAATATTTTTAGAATTCTTTATCCTATGTTGGTATATTGCTAAAGATTGTCTTTATTCCCAAAATAAAGGTAAAAGGGATAAAGCCAAATAAGAAAAAAGCAAAAAGAATATTCAATAATCGTACAAGCATTTTGTATTAATGCATATGGCTTTTGCACCTATGCAAGTCATTTTATCCTAAAAGTATTTTCTTCGATGAATTTGGTTTCTAGATTTACAAATTTATTTTTTCTATCAAAGAAAAAAGAATTACAAAATCTATTGGGTCTTTTGGATCTGGATCCTTAAATAATAAACAATAGAATCACAAACTTTCTTTTTTCTTTTTGAATCTATTTTAAAATACTACGATTTTTCCGTTGTTTTTTTATATCATTTTGGCATTCAACAATCCAAAAGTTTCTTTTTTTTTTCACATGCTCTATTTTCTTGTGATTCAAATAAAAATTGTTAAAAGCTTTCTAGTATGAAAAAAACAAACAAGTCTGTGACACTAATAAAACTGTAAATACCCTCTTTTTCATACTACTCTTTCTATATATAATTCAAGAATTTAAACAAATTGCATATGGAATTCAAAACACAATGCTATTATTACTTTGGTTTTTATGGCGAAGGTATAGTGTGTGTATATATATATATATATATATATATATATATATATATATATATATATATATATATATATATTCTATATAATATATTTTCAAAGAAAAGAATCATTGACGCCAAGCGTGAGGAAATGCAAGACGTTTGGTAATTGTGCCTCCTGCCAAAAGAAAGGATCCCATTGAAGCAGCTAATCCCAAACTTACTGTTTGTAGATCTAGTTATACAAATTGCATAGTACCATAAATAGGTATTCCAGGTATTACCCAATCGTCCGAAGAGTTTAAAAACATATACAAATCTTTATTCTCTTTCTCTATGCTCAGATATATCACAAGACTAATAAGTTGATTCGATATTTCACTATCAACCTCTTGACCTAAAAAAAGTAATCTTTCTCAATAAAGTCGATTGGTAAGGATTCCATTTTTCCTTAAAAGCCGTACATGCACCTTTTGATGCATACAGTTCATCAAAAATTATATAAGCAAAAAAGGAATCAATGTGTCGATTTGAATCTTTTTCTAATGGATTCCTCAAACTAAAAAAAAAAGAATAATTTACTAAATTTAGTGAACTATCCTCTCATTGATGTATTGCTTTCATCGAGATTGAAGCCCAATCACAATGTAATTTTCTTGTTTCTAAATGGACTTTTTCAATTCTTTTAGGTTTCTTTTATACTCTGAGTAAAGATCTGTCTGATTTGCATTTGCCCATATAGAACAAATATTCCAAAACTATGTCTTTTTGTTATAACTTCTTCCTTTTTGGAATTTATTCATGTTTTCTGTAAAATAGAATATACGGATATGATAGAAGTAGTGATCATAGTTATATTACCAATTGTTTTTTTCTACACAGAGCCTGAGTACTTGATTTTCTTGGTCCAATTAATCCAACCATAAATTATTCATAATTTCGAGTAATAATTTGGAGATTTTCTCTAAAAATTAAAAAATTGATAGAATTGTACTTCATTACACTTCACACTCCCCAGTTTTTTATGTTTATGATTGAATCATTCTCTTTTAGCGGTGAAAGAGGGGATATCTTGATCGGGGGAGAAAATGGGTAAATCCCATATAACCTACTATATCTGACAAGTAGCACTATATATCAACCCAAGATGCATCACATTCCTCAGGGGTTTAGAAAGGTACTCTTGGAACACCAATGGGCATAAAATGGACAAATAATAAAGTCATATATCTCACTTTAGTGTGGAAACGTAAGAATTAGCTTATCGTGTTCAAAATGATTTACTTTATTTTAGATTGATATTTTTTATATATATAAAAATGAATACTAAATTAAGTTAAATTGTTACGAAAGCATCATTGGGGTGATAAGTGAATATGTCTACATTTACTCATTTAAATATTCATATAGAAAGTTGTCAACCTCTCTCACCTCCCCACCATTGCGTATTGTTACTTATCCGGTATAGAATAAATCTGTTTCTTTTATTTCTACAAATACGATTATTCCATTTTCCAAGAGAATCTACTGAAAGGCTACAATAATTTTTTTACAGTGCAATAAAGTTACATAGTGTCTATTTTTTGTTGAAGGGGTATTTTTTCATGGGTTTACCTTGGTATCGTGTTCATACTATTGTATTAAATGATCTGTGTCATTTGCTTTCTGTTCTTGCCGGTTGACTTACTGTTGGTCAAACTCTACGATCGCTGGCACCTTCTTCCTCCTCCTTCACTGTAAAATAGCTTGCCTACAAAAGAGAGAAAGATAGGTGCCCTCACGGCCGTTTGCACTCCGACGCTCAAGTCAAAACTAGGGCAAAAAACACCAAGTGTATAGTAAAGGAGTGATAGTCTCCAAAACTGCGTACCTTTCCCTGGAGCCTTAAGCCCCTTTTATAAGGAGTCATTAGGTTATCTCTTGTAACCAACTTTCCCTGCATGGAACTTTATCTTTAGCAGGAAAATATTTAGTGAGTGAGAGAATGCTGTTATACGTGCGTAATCTTTAACAGCGTATCTTTGTATATTTGGAGTGCTACTGCCGCCACCTGCATATCAATGAAATATTACTAGGAACAATATCTTTTATCTCTTAATCCTCTGGCGTGTATGGCGGTAACCTTCTATCTTTAAGCAATTATCTTTATGAGCGAATATCACAGCATATTGTTAACCCTAACGTTGTTGTTCTGCAACTCCAATCATGTGCCCTTAAACCCTTCACGTACTGTTCTCGACGACCGAGGTCTGGCCACTACACAAGCCCCCCAGGCTCGAGTTGTGACTTGTCCCAACGAAGAGCCTCACAACTCGCCTGATCGCTATTGGCCTTACCGGGCCGACGACCTCTCACCTCTTGGCCGACGTCCGAAGCCTGGCCACTACATAAGGAATGGGCTACAAATCCTTTCCTTTGCAGCTCAACTTTCATCCTGTGTGGGTTGTGCTTGGCGACTGTGCTAACTGACGTGTGCATTTTCACCCTTCAATCCACAGCAAAATCCTTTTCTGAACTAACTTGGCGTGGTTCTAGCTAGCCCTTAACTTTACTTCTGGACCCATGCCGATTTCCTTGGTTAACTGGCTCTTGAAGCTCCTTTCTCGGCTGATAAACTTTAGAAGGTTTCTTTCTTTATACTCTGGTGATGGGAGACCTCTTCCTGAGTCGACCTTGACAAATCAAGGAGAGCCTTATCTTGGAATCATGCGAGGTGCATGCGTAACGCTCTTGCTGGGAGCATGGGTCCCAGCTTAACACATGTTAGCAAGAAACCCCCGATGACCATGCACCGATGACAGATCAGTGCTTCTTTACTTCTCGCGCTCTGCTTCCAGGCGCGCGCTCTGCCTCGAGGCGCTCATCGCGCTCTGCTTCCGGGCGCTCATCTGGCACTGATCTGCGGGTGGTGGTCCCTTAGCAACTGACAACCGATCACCATTCTGAGTAATCTCCTCCCTGATTCACCTGCTCTCTTCTACCACATGTCACCCTGTGAATGGTCTACATGGTCAACTGCTGCTGACGTCATCGACTACCGATGACCGACCTGATCACTTACCATGCCGTCCTCTCCTGTGCCGACCTCTCACCCCACGTGCCGACGTCCGAGATCTGGCCACTACACGAGCCCCCCAGTCTCGAGCTTGAACTTGTTTTAGCGCAATGCCTAACTGCTCGACCTCTCGACCTCGAATGATAAGCTGAAGAGGACCTCTTTTTCTGTCAACCTTGACTGATAAGCTGAGGAGGACCTCTCTTTCTTTCGACCTTGACTGATAAGCCAAGGAGGACTTAACTGGTGAACCTTGTTGTTCACGTTGGGTGTTCAACCTCAAAGGGAAGGTGTTCTTGACGAACCTGTTTCCCGCTTACGAGATCTCTAACCCCAAGTGACAGGTTCGATCTCGCCTCAGCCTCGCTATAAGAAGTTGAGGTAGAGGTCTTCTTTCTCTCGCCTCAGCCTCGCTGTAAAAAGTCGAGGGAGAGGTCTTGTTTCTCTCAACCGACCTCAACTCGTCAAGGAAGACCTCCTGATGTGCCGACCTTGAGTCCTACATTGAGGAAGACCATAACTTTGCTACCCCTCGACTCATTAAGGAAGACCTCCTGACGTGTCAACCTCGAGCCTCACACTAAGGGGGAATATATAACTTAGCTGCCCCTCGACTCCTAAGGAAGACCTCCGGATGTGTCAACCTCGAGCCTCACACTAAGGGGAAATATATAACTTAGCTGCCCCTCGACTCCTAAGGAAGACCTCCGGATGTGTCAACCTCGAGCCTCACACTAAGGGGAAATATATAACTTAGCTGCCCCTCGACTCCTAAGGAAGACCTCCGGATGTGTCAACCTCGAGCCTCACACTAAGGGGAAATATATAACTTAGCTGCCCCTCGACTCCTAAGGAAGACCTCCGGATGTGTCAACCTCGAGCCTCACACTAAGGGGAAATATATAATTTAGCTGCCCCTCAACTCCTAAGGAAGACCTCCAGATGTGTCAACCTCGAGCCTCACACTAAGGGGTTTCTCGCCTTAGCCTCGCTGTAAGAAGTCGAGGGAGAGGACTTTCACTGTGAACCACACTATTCTTCTCCTTTCTTTAACAAGGTAGAAGCGATTCGTTCTTCTCGCCTCGACCTTGCTGTAAAAAAGTTAAGGAAGAGGACTTCCGCTGTGAACCATACTATTCTTCCCCTTTCTTTAACAAGGTGGAAGAGGTTCATCTTTCTCGCCTCGACCTTGCTATAAAAATTTAAGGAAGAGGACTTTCGCTGTGAACCATACTATTCTTCCCCTTTCTTTAACAAGGTGGAAGAGGTTCATCTTTCTCGCCTCGACCTTGCTGTAAAAAGTCAAGGAAGAGGACTTTCGCTGTGAACCATACTATTCTTCCCCTTTCTTTAACAAGGTAGAAGAGGTTCATTTTTCTCGCCTCGACCTTGCTGTAAAAAGTCAAGGAAGAGGACTTTCGCTGTGAACCATACTATTCTTCCCCTTTCTTTAACAAGGTAGAAGAGGTTCATTTTTCTCGCCTCAACCTTGCTGTAAAAAGTCAAGGAAGAGGACTTTTACTGAGAAAAGGGTTTCCCATCTGAACCTTGTGATCATTCAGTCAATCTCCAGTCTGTTCTGGGTGACTTCAGAGTCTTTTGAATAACTGACCTCTGACGACCTCCCTTACTTGTGCTGGTGAGTTTGGTCAGTAGGTCTGCTGGCACATACTATTCTAATAGCTACATCTACTCCGAGCTAAGCCGTCTCACCATGTGCTAGTGCGAATGAGCACACCTGTTTCAAGTCAATTCATCTCATAGGGCACCATACTCGGGTAGCTATGTCTACTCCGAGTTAGGTCGTCTTACCCTATGCTCAATCGGATAACTAAAAACACACTGTGAATAATAATGTTAACTAGAACAATTGATAGATTGTTCTTCATGACCATTTGTTCTTCTTTGAAATATGAGGTAAAAAGGTGGTGGAAGCTATGGATGATATGGGTCAAGGATGGCTCATATAGAACTATGGGTTCCTTGTAGGTGCATGAAAGGTGTGGAGAGTGATAGGTTAGGCCAAATCACTTGGAGGAAGGTGAAGATGAAGATCAAAGTGTCTAACCTAGAAAGACTAGACAAAGAGTAGAAGCTAGCATAATTTTGGCAGCATTTACTCATATAAATTGATCTTAAAAAAACATGAGCCAAAGCACCCTATTTATAGGAGATGGTGCCTTGGAGAGTAAGGAGCAAGGGTAGGATGGGGAATACATAAAAGAGGGGGCTGCTAGTGATGTGAATTCAAGAACATAATATGAAAAGTTCTTGACATTCTTAGGAGACATCTTGAGTTGGTCATATGAGAGGCACTTTCTCTTAGAATTGGATCAATGTTCTAAGACAAGAACTCACCAAAACTAATGCCAAAACACAATCTCAATTAGACGTTCCATCTATTGTCAAATTGAACCGATTGAAATACAAGAAAAAGGAAAAGAAACAGAACATAGGTGCTAGAAAATGAAAAATGCTGGACAGATTTGAAATAGGAACAAAAAACACCGAATAGAATTGTAAGATAAGAACAAAATAGGAAATGGAATGGAGAATGGATTAGAAGACTTATGAAGATGAGACTTGGAGATGATCTCGCCACTTGAAGGTTGGATTGCTTCAAGATAAGAGTGTGATGCTGCCACTTGAGTTCCAAGAGCTCTCAAGATGAAGCAAGGAAGAAGAGACACACAAGTGCTCACAAACGCTCTCAAAAAAATGAGTAGAGTTTTCTTACTAATAATTTCCAATCTGCATATACAAGGGGCAGCACCTCTATTTATAGTTTTTAGGTGCTGAAATGCAAGCTAAAAGAAACCAAAATTCCCCCCAAATTCAAATGAAAAATGGCGCCTAACAAGACATGAGGAAGGTGTGATTTCTTTTCTCACTTTGGCACCTCCTATTTTAACTTCTACACCTATTTACTCACGCACCCCCCCTCCTAATGCTCCTAACTAAAAAAAAAAACCTAAAGATGCTTTAACACAAGAGGTTTCTCATGTTTTCCTCTAAGCACCTTCACATAATGAAATTACAAAAAGGGAAAATAAACGTCCCCTAGCTCCTAATATTTTGAACATGCTTCTTGTGATCCTTTGAGGTTGACTTTGATCTCCATGAACGTCCTCAACCTCTACTTCTTCGTGATGTTTGGCCTCCATGTCCTCTTGAGCTTGATCTCCATCAGCTAGGGTGTTGACTAAAGGTCAATGCAGCCCCTTAGCATGCTTCTAGAAGGTAGGGCTACATTCCTACCCTAAAAGGCCTAGGTACAAGCTAAATTGTTAAATACACCCCCTATTGTGCTAAATGAACCCTACTCTACTGAAATTACAAATAAACTGAAATTAATTGATGCTCAACTCCCATGGCTTAGGCTCTACTCCTTGTGGTCCTCTGAGGGGTCTTTGAATATGTAAAGAAAAGTTTCTCTACCATCAGTAGCAGAGTCCCAATTTTCTTAAATACTCTTTTCCATGGACCTAGTTGTTGGGCCTGAGCTTGGGCTTAGGCTTGGGCTTGGGCCTCTTCCATCATCCCCTCCTTCTTGAGAGGATCTGTCCTCAGATCTACAGGGTTGATCTCAAACAGCAGCCTTATTCTTGCTTTGAAAACTATGCTCGTCCTCCAGGATCAAATATTAACCTACAGTAAACATTATAGAAAAGTGAGATAAGAAAATTAAGACTAGTGTATTCAAATAAAATAGTAAGGAAATAAGGCCCTTTCCTATTTTTATAAAAGTTTTGTTTGAAAGAAATAGGGTCATTTTCAACAATATTTTTGCTTCCTTTGTGTTGTTCATTGCCCAAGATAAGCAACATCACAAAGTGTTGTTTTTGTGATTTTTGAGAATAAGAGTAAGCATCATGATTCAAAGGAAAAGAAGAGTTCAAAGTATTGCAATCCCCCTTTAAGGGTTCTTTTCCCACTATGCTTGTAGGAGATGTTGTAAGATACTCTTCATTCTTTCTAGATTCCTCTTCTTTTTCAAACAACCACTCACTTGGCTTTTCTATGCAGGAAAGATTTATATCTATATCTGGTTCAGCTTCAGACACAGATTTTTCTTCAAGCATATTCTCACAAGGGTTTTCTATGGAAGAAGAATTTAAGTCAATGTCTGGTTCAACTCCAAACAAAGGATTTTTTGTACTTTCCTTTTCTATCATCACTTTTTCTCTCTTTTCTTTTTCTTCTCTATCTTTCCTTTCATTCTCCTCTCTTTCTCTTTTGTCTTTCTCTTCTTTCTTTCTGATAAGAGCTTGTAATTTTTCTTTAAACTCTTTTTCTCTTCTAGTTCTTCTAGGTGGAGGTTGATAATAATCATTAACTCTCAAACTCCCCTTAGCATGTGAGTCATTTGACCTAGAACTAGATGCATGTGATGCCTGGGGTTTTTTTAATTTTCTAATGTATTCATCTTTTTCCTTGCCAATCTTCAACACTTCTTTCAAAATTGCAAGATGGGCATCTCTTTCTTTTTTATCTTCCAAAATTTGAGCCTCATGTTGCAATTGTCTTAGTGATAGTGATTGAAAATCTCTAGCCAATTGTTTCAAAAGAGATTTTGTGGATTTTCTATCATTTTCACTATGACTTGAAGAATGAGTAGACATGTTTAGGGTTTGTGATAAAAGTAATTTTCAAAAAGAAAGATAAGTGGAGTTAAGTAGGTAATTTCCCAGGAAAGGGAGGTGGATCACTAGGATCTCTTAAGTACCAAGTCTTTCCTTAGCCAGATACTATCCCACAACACTTTCACAAACCTTTCTCTAAGCAATTTACTTAGAGCACAATCAAAGATAAAAACAAAATTTTTATGCAAGAAAAAAAACTATATAAAGCATTAAAAACACAAATGAAAATTGCTATCTATAAAGCTTTTAAAACTAGTCGAATCCTAAGGTGAGGCTTCTTGGCACTTTGGAACCTTGAAGACACACTCACCGTCTAAGACGTATTAATCCACTAATTAATCAATGTCCTTGCAAATTACAACTCAAAGAAATACAAAGAAATTAGGTTAACAAATTTTGATGCACAAAAATTTAAAGTCCTATTCTATGCACTCCTTCACTTGTAGTTCCTTTGTGTATATTTGTGTATTTTTCAATGAGGTTGCTGCTGTCCCTTGCTTTGTCTCCTTAGGTTATTCAACCTTAAATCTTTAATCCAGTTCCTCTTTAGTGATATGGCTTTCACCAAAACAAAATTTTAGCTCCACACTTACCAAAGCACTTTTTAGGTCAAATCCACCAAAGAGAGGTCCAGCAAGTTTTAAAGCAACAAAACTCAAATTTAAAATCAAGGACTACTGCAAATGGAGTTGATATTTGACAAGACTTGAAAGAGTATTCAATAAAATTTGACAAGCAAAAAATTAAGGCACACAAGAAAAGGTAGCACACAAAGTGGAATCCTAGTGAATGGAACTAGAATAGATGAATAAAACCAAAACAGCACTACAGAATTTTTTTGTGTAAATTTTTCACAAGTTTCCAATTTTATGCTGGACAGGATACTTCAAATTTGAGCTTGAAATTTTAACCACAGAAACTTCAATGTTTTAGCTCAATATAGGCGTTGGAATTTCACCAAAACAGTGAGCCAAATAATTGTAATAATTTTTCCGAAATCACTGCCGCGTCAGCGTTTTTTCAGAGTCAGGATTTTTGCACTCTGTTCGTATTTCATTTATCATTTTTTTTGTATTTTTAATTTTGATGTGCTTCTTTTTTTCACTTTTTCTTAACACATCAAACTACTGAAATACAAAATTTCAGAATTTTTTACAAACAAATGTAATTTCTGGGAATGATTCCAGCCAGCACAGTAGCAGTGAAAATAGAGAAATCCTAACTTGGAATTAGAAAACGGTAAAGAAACTTGAAAAACACAATGGAAATTATTGGAAAAAAACTTGTATGGAACTAACACACAAGTATGAACTCAAATACGAAAATATAAAAGACACCAAAGCTTCAAAACCAGAAATATAAACTGCACTCAAAACAAAATCAAGCAACCAAATCAACAATAAAAGGCACCACTTGGAATTTATGACATTGTAGGATGAACATGACTTTGACAAAACTTGTATGGATTCAAAAATCAAAATGACTCAACCACAAACACTTTGCACTGATTAAAAACATCAATAAGACTCAAACAAAATAAAAACACAATAGCCAGCACAAAAGGAACCTAAAACAGTTTGAAAATGGAAGTTCAAGATCAAGTTGAACCAAAATTACCAAATAGAAATTTAAAAACAGCAACACCAACTTAAAAAGAAATTAAAAACAGCAAGACATTTAAGGATATGATGAACAACATGGAATAAAGAAGAAGACTCAAAAATAAAATGAAGAGAACACTTATCTCTTGAAGAACCAAAGCTCTAGATACCAAATGATAGATTGTTCTTCATGACCATTTGTTCTTCTTGAAATATGAGGTAAAAAAGGTGGTGGAAGCTATGGATGATATGGGTCAAGGATGGCTCATATAGAACTATGGGTTCCTTGTAGGTGCATGAAAGGTGTGGAGAGTGATAGGTTAGGCCAAATCACTTGGAGGAAGTTGAAGATGAAAATCAAAGTGTCTAACCTAGAAAGACTAGACAAAGAGTAGAAGCTAGCATAATTTTGGCAGCATTTACTCATATAAATTGATCTTAAAAAAACATGAGCCAAAGCACCCTATTTATAGGAGATGGTACCTTGGAGAGTAAGGAGCAAGGGTAGGATGGGGAATACATAAAAGAGGGGGCTGCTAGGGTGTTGACTAAAGGTCAATGCAGCCCCTTAGCATGCTTCTAGAAGGTAGGGCTACATTCCTACCCTAAAAGGCCTAGGTACAAGCTAAATTGTTAAATACAGCCCCTATTGTGCTAAATGAACCCTACTCTACTGAAATTACAAATAAACTAAAATTAATTGATGCTCAGCTCCCATGGCTTGGGCTCTACTCCTTGTGGTCCTCTGAGGGGTCTTTGAATATGTAAAGAAAAGTTTCTCTACCATCAGTAGCAGAGTCCCAATTTTCTTAAATACTCTTTTCCATGGACCTAGTTGTTGGGCCTGAGCTTGGGCTTAGGCTTGGGCTTGGGCCTCTTCCATCAACAATGATTGTAGACAGTGAACTAATACACCAGGTAAGTTCCCAGGAAAGAGAGGTGGGTCACCAGCGGACGCACTTAAGTACCAAGTCTTTCCTCGCCATAACTTTCCTAGACATGTACTTTTACACTACTACACTCTATATCCAGTAACAAGAATAATTTCTCTCGTGTGAGAGATCATGATAATAATATCACAATCGATTTAAATGATAACTCAACATTCACGTCACCTTCAGAATAACATGATAACAGATTTACATATATCCATTTTTTGCATAATATGATAAAAGATTTAAGCAATAATATATCTTTTATCTTCAGAATAATATGACAACAAATAAAATATCTCTTTATATTTTATCTTCAGAATAATATGACAACAAATAAAATATCTCTTTATATTTTATCTTCAGAATAATATCACAACATATAAAATATGATATCACAACAGATAAAATATAATATCACAACAGATAAAATATAATATCCCAACAGATAAAATATAATATCTCAACAGATAAAATATAATATCGCAACAAATAAAATATCTCTTTATCTTTTACCTCCATAATAATATCACAACAGATAAAATATCTCTTTATCTTTTATCTCTAGAATAATATCACAAATCTTTTATCTCCAGAATAATATCACAACAAATAAAATATAATATCTCAACAATATAATATCATAACAAATAACATATATCTTTATATTTTATCTTCAGAATAATACAACAGATATAATATCACAACAGATAATATATATCTTTATATTTTATCTTCAGAATAATATCACAACAGATAATATATATCTTTATATTTTATCTTTTAGAATAAGAGATAAAATACCTCTTTATCTTTTATCTTCAGAATAATGCAACAGATAAAATATAATATCACAGGAAATAAAATATCTCTTTATATTTTATTTTTAGAATCAATACAACAGATATAATATAATATCATAACAGATAATATATATCTTTATATTTGATCTTTTAGAATAAGAGATAAAATACCTCTTTATCTTTTATCTTCAGAATAATGCAACAGATATAATATCACAGGAAATAAAATATCTCTTTATATTTTATTTTTAGAATCATATGATAATAGCAATTATATTTTATCTTAATTACCTTTTCTGGGCTGACCAACATTTAGGCCAAACTCATGACCTACCCAATAGTCGAGGTTCCGAGCACTCGAGCACTCATGTCCAGCACACAAGCCCCCCCTTCTTACCTGCCACTAGGTAATCGTTTACTCACGGGGTACCCATACTCGATTGGTCGTATTGACACCGAGCCAGGTTGACTTACTTGTGCATGTTCCAATTCAAGTGAACCACTAAAGCCAAATGCATCATCTTCCAAGAACATATTTATCACACATTGTTTAAAAGAAAGCGTTAAGCAAGAAAACCTTAGCTAAAATGCAATTTGAGGTTTGCCACATCCCAGGCTCGAGGAATGACTTCTCCCTCCAAGGTCTCTAGTCTATACGCTCCTTTCCTAAGCACCATGACTATACGGTGGAGACTAATGGTGATGGCCCTGGCTGTGTTTTCATCAACGAAGGTTGTCCTCGTTCTTTCTACCTGATTTCACACGAAGCCGACCAAACACCCATCGTATGGACTTGACTGGTGAGCCTTGGCTTCTTCGTTTGCTGCTTGGAAGGTTCTCATGGTCTCCATGATTTTCTACAAAGTGGGGGTGTGATCGTCTTCATCTCTTCTGGAAACACCTTGCTTAGTATTCCTCATGTCGTCTGACTTTGCTTCTTCAAAACTGTGGATGGGACCCAGTTTTATCGGGCCCCACGGTGGGTGCCAAATGTTCTTGCCGGTTGACTTGCTGTTGGTCAAACTCTACGATCGCTAGCACCTTCTTCCTCCTCCTTCACTGTAAAATAGCTTGCCTGCAAAAGAGAGAAAGATAGGCGCCCTCACGGCCGTTTGCACTCCGACGCTCAAGTCAAAACTAGGGCAAAAAACACCAAGTGAATAGTAAAGGAGTGATAGTCTCCAAAACTGCGTACCTTTCCCTGGAGCCTTAAGCCCCTTTTATAGGGAGTCATTAGGTTATCTCTTGTAACCAACTTTCCCTGCATGGAAATTTATCTTTAGCAGGAAAATATTTAGTGAGTGAGAGAATGCTATTATACGTGCGTAATCTTTAACAGCGTATCTTTGTATATTTGGAGTGCTACTGCCGCCACCTGCATATCAATGAAATATTACTAGGGACAATATCTTTTATCTCTTAATCCTCTGGCGTGTATGGTGATAACCTTCTATCTTTAAGCAATTATCTTTATGAGCGAATATCACAACATATTGTTAACCCTAACGTTGTTGTTCTGCAACTCCAATCACGTGCCCTTAAACCCTTCACGTACTGTTCTCTACGACCGAGGTCTGGCCACTACACTTTTTGTTCATATAATGCACACATACAATCCAAGTAAATAAGAAGGTGACCAAGGTCTTAAGAGACCATTCACACTATGAGCAGTCATTTCAACAATCAAGTCAAGACCCACCAAAAATCTAACAAAGCTCACCAGAAGAAGAAGTGGGCATAGACCAGAATACCAAATGTTCTTTCTTCTGGCCTTCCTAAAAATAAAACATGTTGTAAATAATTTGGACTCACTTTAGGGGTCAAAATAGCAAGATAGGCTAGAATAGGTACCTTTAGCATAATAGGGGGTGTAGTTATCATTTTAGCTTGTGCCTAGCCCTTTAGAAAGGAAATTTGACCTAGTTTCTAGAAGAACAAGCCTAGGGTGCAATTTTGACTTAGTCAAACCCTAAAGGCCACCCCTCACACTTTTAAATTCATGCCCTTGCTCTTCTTGTTTTCCAAGGCACCCATTCCTATAAATAGGGGGCCTTACTCCATGTATTTTCATGTTGAATTTGGAATAGTAAAGTTACTCTGCACATTTTGTGTGAGGTTTGTGTGAGGCTTGTGTCCTCTTAGCATTAGGTCTTATCTTGAGTGATTTGAGAGCTCTCAAGTGGTGGCCCTCTACACTTATCTTGGACGAAACCACACTCCAAGTGGCTTGTCCAACTCTCTTCCATTCATCCATAAGCTTCTTTTTCCTTCACTCTTTTCCATTCTTACATCATGCCCCTATTTCATCTCCATCTTATGTTATTGTTTATGTCTTTTTGCTTTGGTTATATTCATTCATCTTTTACTTCCATTGTCATTTAATTTCTGCCCTTCATAATCATTCACCATATACTTGTGTTTTTCCTTTGCCCTCTAGAAGTAAACCTTCACACTTACTTAACCACTTGATTAAGTCCGTGTCCAGTGGGAATCTTCTTTGGGTTTTCACCATATAATTGTTAAAATCTCAATCATAAGTAAAGTGTCACCTCTAAAATAGATAAATCTAAAATCAACTCACATCAAAGTGAAAAATCAACCTGTTGAAATTTTGATTCAACCAGTTGTTTTACACTTGGTTATTTTTAAAATAGTTTTGAAAAGCTTGACTTTGTTTAACTTTGCTGTCAAGCCAATTCAATCGGTTATTTCGAGTTTCCAACCAGATGATTTTCTGAAAACCTTAACAAAATTCTGTTAAGATTTATCAAACTTTTTTTAATGATCCTAACTACTTGGCTCCTTAATTAACTCTATTTGACCACTTGATTTGTCTATATAAAGATTGTTTTACGCTCCTAATCTAGATATATGAAAGAGAGCTTTATCAAAGATAATTTTCAAGATTGCTAAGAGCTTTGGATCTTTTCTAAGAGCGGAATAGGATTGTGCTCTATCAAGTGTGTTCTGATCTTTGATCAATTCTAGGTGTATTCTATTCACTTTCATTTGATTACTGTATTTCTGTAATGACTGGTGGTGTGTAGATTCAGAGGTTGTTTTGGAATCTGTGGTGTGTTTGCCAAAGCTGGTGTGTGCTCTTGAAGGGTTCAAGATCACCACTTTGGTGGGTTGTGTGTAATCAAGGTTTTTGATTTCCTAGTGAATACTCAGTGGTGAGCATAGGACTGGAGGTAGCTCTTGGTTAAAAGTGAACCAGTATAAATTTCCTGTGTGAATCTTTCTATCCCTTCTCTATTTAAATCTGTTTTGCTGTGTGTTTATAACTATTGATATAACAATTGATTGTTTCACAAAAACAATCGGTTGATTTTCTGCTATTAAGTGTAAAACAATTTTTAATTTGGCTTAACAGATTTCTAATTGATTGATTCTCTTTTATCTTTCAATCTACCTTCAATATTTGTTAAAATCTTTCAAAAAAAATTCACCCCCCTCTTGTTTAAGGCCTCTAATTCTAACACTTAGTCCTAGCTTCTAGAAGCTAGGGCTACCTCCTAACCCTAATGGACTTGGCACAAGCCTAATTTGATAAATACACTCCCCTATTATGCTAAATGAACCCTACTCTACTTAAATATAAAATAAAGAGACTAGCTGGTGCTTAGCTCCCATTGCTTGGGCTCTGCTCCTGGTGACCTTTTGAGGAATGATGGGCTCTGAGGCACTGGCTAGTGGTTGGTGCTGACCTAGCCCTGGATCTTTTGTCATACTCTAGGTCATCCTTCTAGAAGGTTGGGTTTGGTTAGGGGTTACTCCATCTATCAGGTCTTCATCACCTAATAAGACACAAACAAAATTTTGTGCATCAATGTCAATAGATCAATTTCTTAAAGAAAATGAAACAATAAAGATGAAGAAGAAAATGTTCAAAATGGAAGTGAGGATGAAGAACAATATGTTGGAGAAGAAAATGCATACTAAGATAAAGATGGTGAAGTGAATATGATAGAAGGTAAATGTTTTATTATTACAAATTGAAAACATTTTTTTTCATATTTATGTCTTCTTTTTAACATTCCATTTAATGAGTTTAATGTTAAAATTGGAACAAGTAAGAAAAAAACGTGAGGACCAACTCAATGCTTAGCAATACATGGAAGATCTACTCAAGAGCGTTTAGAGGTTATCTTAGACATTGATGGAGAACTGATTGGTCCCACTGACAAGATTGTAACCGACTTAAGATATTTCCTTGGCAGGATAGCTAGGAATTCTTCCTTTTGTCCCTTGATTTATACAAATTTCAAAGCTTTGCTCAATGATAAAGATAACAAGGTTCATATATAAACATATGTTATGGTATGAAAAATAAATTTATATTCATTTAATGATCAAATATTTATGAAAATACAATCATTCTATTGCTCTTTTTATAGGAAAAGTTCATCATTAGTGATAAAGGAGAGAAAGTGATATTTACTCGCATAAATGATGCATGGAGATACTACAGGAGTTTTATCAAGAAAAGACACTTTTTAAAGTACTCCACATTGAAGGGTCTCCTCAAACATCATCCATTATTCATTTCTGAAGATCATTTCAAATAATTGTTGAAATATTGGAACATTAGCACTATCAAGGTTAGATAATTTAATGTCTTATTACTTTAAAATATCATTACTATCTACCTTCATTGTTATTTTTATCTTATTACAATGTAGAACATTAGTGAGCAAAATGTTGCAAATAGGGCACAACAAAAGTACATTCATTGCATGGGACCAACCAATTTTGCTAGAATTCATGCTGAATTAGTAAGATACTTCTAATTATGTCTCAATATTTTAAATCCAATACAAAAACATCCTATTAATTTTTTTTTTATTTTTTTAATATGTAATTGTTGTAGCGTGCCAAGAAAAAGGTAGGAGAAAAAGTTACCCAAGCTGAAATGTTTATTACAACTCGTCAACGTCAAGAACGCCGAAAAGGAAAAGAAATGGATGAAGAAACATATAATATCATTGTACGTTTACAAATATTTATGAAGTACATATAAATATATTCTTTTTAATAATTAAAATTCATTCTCTTTTATTAGACTAAGCTTCAAGGTTCTATTGAAAACTCAAGTGAATCTGTGGAGTAAGCATTTCAATCAATATTCGGGAAAGAGAAACCTGGGAGAGTATGTTGTTATGGAAAGACTATGACACCATCAACATTTAAAAAAAGGAAGAAATTTTTTCTATGAGAAAAAAACATGCAAATGAAGTGAGTGGCATGGCGAAGAAAATTGAAGTCCTAGAGGCAATGGTAAAATTTGTGGTAAAGCAGCAAAATCCAGATTTAGAGGAGGATGACATAAATAATATGATGACACATGTTTTAACTAAAGAAAGTAGTGGAGTGGGGCTACATTCATCTGTATCCATCCATGATCCTCATTATGAACAGGTATATGTAATTGAAAATTGTTTATCGGGCTTTGTGAAATGTTTTCAAGTTGCACATGAAATTGCTTTGATTTGTAATGTTGGAGGAGTACATCTAAAAGTTACTATTTTATCAAGTTTTTTTTTTTTTTTTTTTGCTTGGATCATGAAGATATAAACACATACATAATCATATTGGAATTTCAATCATGTTAATAAGTTTAGTGATATGGATTGGAATATGTGGTACTCTTGATTTTATGTTGTAAACACATACATGCAATTGTCTAGTGTTACATCAAAGTTTAATGGATTTGATTAAGACATGTTATTGATTATTTATACAATTATATTTTGGTAGTTGATATATTTATTTTGTTTGAAGTAGATTTAATTAGTATATATTTATGTATTTTTTGCTGCTTGAAGGCAATGAAGACTATGAAGACAATCTTGAAGAAGAATAAACTTATTGATATGTAGTAAAGAAACAAATAATACATTATGTTTTTTAATTAAGTTTGTAGTTTTAATTTTGAAGACTTGATCGTTATCATTATACTTTAAGAAAACTTTTTTGATTATGTAGTTTGAACACATCCATTGAAATATGTGAGATTTCTTGTTGGGTCACTACTATTTCAATACACATTATCCTTCAATTCTTATTCTTTCCATCTTGAACTTTTGTATGAGTAATTCCTCTAAAATTTAAAAAAAAAATATTGTTGTTTTTATCAATACTTTAAGCAACGCTTTTAAAATTATGACTATTATAAAGATTTTAGGCAACGATTTTAAAATTCTTGTCTTTATAAAAACCGTGGCCTATTACAAACGACCATGTTCACCTCAACCACGGCTAAAAAACTGTTTCCTAAACTTTAGGCCACAATTTTTATGTTTTAGACCATGATTTTATGTTGTTGCCTAAAGTAATAATTGTTGTAGTGACCCTAAGTTCATTCTAGTACCTAATTTGAGGGTTATGATGAACCGTAAGGTCTTTCACTAAATATGTCCACCAATACATAGTTGGTCCTTGAAAGCTAAGTGTAGCCAAGGACACTCTCCTTTCATGATCAACCTGGTGGTACTCAAAGATTTGCTCAACCTTCATCTCCCAATGTAAATATTCTTCTACATTTTCTCGACTATAGAAAGAGGGAAGTCTACCCTTGGTTCCTTAGGGAAAGTGTTATTTATGGGTCTGTGATGGCGTCTTGGGGGTGGTTGGTAGTAATATTCTTTGTGATAACTACTATATACCCCCTTAGTTTGGGACTTGGAGTCATGACTATATTTTCTTCTATGACTACTCCTCATCTCTTCTACCCTTGCCCTTATCCTGATTTTTCATAAACTGATTAAACATATCCTTCAGTTCATCAATTTTTTTATCCATGTTTTCTCTTATTATTCTTGCCTCCTCTCTTCAACCATGTTCCTCCTTTAGATCCCTATTACTTCCTTGCACTCTTGATGAATGAGAATGATCACCCATTTTGAATATAAAATGAAAAAATTTTCACAAAAAATTTAATTCAAAAAATGAATGATAAAATTTTTCACAAATACGTTTTCAAAGTTAAAATTTCCTTCAAGGTCAAAAGTCAAAATTTCTCTAAGTTCACTCTCAGGAAAGAGTGGTGACTCACTAGGATTGCTTAAGAATCAATGTCTTTCCTAGCCAGAGATTCCTGAAATAGTTTTAATAAATTTCCCTCAAAGAAACTTCAAAAACAATTTTCCCTAGTTGTGTGTATGCAAGAGTCCTAGGGACCAAAGAAAGGTCAACTAAAAAAAGTTGAGAGAGACACCCTAGGTATCACGAAGACTTATAAATATTAAAGAAAATCAATAAATTAATAAGAAAGTAAAGTAAAGCAAGAAAATAACAATAAAGTAAATGAAGAAAGCTAGACGGTTCCCATGTGAATGTGCAAGTGACACTTTGAGCCCCTTAACATGTTTTCACTACTAATGAACGATTTCTATTACAAAGTTCTTAATGAGATTGCTTTGAGAGCATTTCCCAAAATAGGCTAATACGTAATGTTTGAACACAAAGGTTTTGTGATACACAATGTACAATGAAATTTTTTTAATTCCTCCCTTAACTTGTCAATTTTCCTCCAATGTGTTTAGGCTTTAATCTTCAACTTTCACTTGTTATCCCCTCTATGTGAGCACTTCTTTTCAAGTCTTATCCATAGATCATCAATTAGAAGTTAGCTCAAAATCATCATAACTAAAATTTTCACATAATTTGAACTCATCTAAGAGGTCAACAAATAAAATCAACAAAAAAACCTCAATTTAAATTGCTAAACTCAAATGAATTTGAATTGACAACTGCAAAAGTAATTTGAAAGAAACAAAACAAGAAATTAAAAATGCAAAACCAGTAAGCACTCAAGTTAGGAAACTTAAGAATATCACTATAGTAGGTTACAGAACAAAAAATCTAGAATTAATGTTAACTAGTACTTGGCTGATTTAGAATTTGTTTTTCTAGACATAATTCAAATTTTAATAAACACTTGAAAATGAAATCAATTGGAAAACATTTGAGCAATTTTCAATTCAATTCACTTCTAGATAAAAAAAAAAATTGATAAAGCATGCATGGGTAGTTAGGAAAGCAGATTTCTCTTTCTTAGGTTGATGTTTACAGCCAATGTCGTGCATTAAAATTATAGCTAAATTATATAGGTATGGATAGTTATAGCAGTTGCTAAAGTAATGGATGAATGTTTGAGGAGTATGTAAGCTTTATGTTAGTGTAAGCTGAGAACAAATTATTTTTTAGATGTTATGGTTTTTTTCCAAACTTCTTTTCAAGCTAGATAGCTAGAAATACATTATCCTGTTTTGCAAACTTCAACTATCATATTTCCTCGAGACACTAAAAATTATTAGATTGTAATAAAACTTATAAGGAAATTCACATAATTTATATGAAAATTTTATTTTTTGGAGAGGAAGAATGCAACCACATACTATGTGTACCACCAGATAGCTGAAATGGCCAACATGGCCGAATGGCGAGAAGGTCGAATGGCTCACCTAATCTGAACAAAACCCGTAAAACCTCATCTAAACCATAATTAAACTAGTTTATTTGTAAAGCGTGATTAAGGCACAATTGGGCCCTCTTTTCGACCCACGAGTGGGCCCATGACAGTTGAGGCCCATCCAAAAGGTATAAATACCAGAGGTAGCCAAGCGCCTGAGGTAATTTTTTTTCTCTCAACTCACCTGCATATTGTACTTGGACTAACTTGATCATCGGCCTGCCTTTACAGGTTACCCCCCCCCCCCCCCCCAAATTATTCGACGAAAAGGAAGAACTAGTTAGAGACCACCAGAGGTCTTTAAGACCAGAAGCAGAAGATAAAAGGATCCACTTTAGGAGGAACAACAAGGAACATGACAAACAATGATAGGAATATGCAGAGGCAGAAATTAACCAACTCGACTTAATAGCAATGATAATACAGATAAGGAAAGAGATGGAGATGCTTAAGAAGAGAAATGAGAAGGAAATCCAAGGAATGAAAAGGGAGAATGAAGAAGAGATAGCATTCCTAAAGAAGGAGAACACTCGGATGAAGTAGAAACTTAATGGAGATCTAACTCTTCAAGAGACTATAGAAGGGGAACGTCCCCAAACCAAAAGCACATATCACACGAATTCGAGAACTGAAGAAGTCGGGAGCTCTTATTAAGAAAATACTTGGCAAGCATTGGCAAGCACCTTGGGAACGGCTTCCTGGCGAAGTTCCTTCGTGGAATCTATCCTAGAGGTACCCCTACCGAGTACTTGGGAAAATCCAACGCTTGACAAGTATGATGGTACTACAAACCCAGATGAACACGTGGACACATATGTAACACAAGTCAGTTTGTACACTACAGAAGATGCGCTATTGTGCCGGGTATTCCCCACCTCTCTTAAAGGAGTAGCTTTAAGTTGGTTTACTCGCCTATCGACACATTCCACTGACTATTTTGACACATTGGTGGCAAAGTTTGAAGCATAGTTTGCTACTAGTCGTCCACACAAACTCACATCCATTGCTTTGGTTAACATTCGACAAGAGAAGACATAATCCTTACAAACATTCATGGAAAGGTTTGGCAAGGTGGCACTGAATATATGCAACCTAAGTCCTGAGGTGGCCATGCATCACATTGTAACTGCGCTCAAGCCTGGACCTTTCTCTGATAGTTTATGCAAGAAGACGACCATGAACTTATATGAGTTGCGTTAAAGAGCTACCAAGTTCATGCAACTAGTAAAGTTGAAAGAGTTTCGTGCCAAAACCCGGGCACCCGAGGAGGCTGAGAAGAAGGTTGACAAGGATAGACCTATTCAGTCTGGAAGGCCGAGAGATTTCCCTAAACCACAACGATTCAATCGCTATACTCCTCTAACTACCGACAAGTCGAGAATTATGGAGGAGGCCCTCAATGTCGACCTCATAACAGCGCTGAAAAGAATGAACATGCCACCAAATGCGGATCAGATGAAGCACTGTTGGGCTTTAAAAGATAAGATTGATGAGTTGGTGCAAGCTAGCCTCCTTCATCACTTTGTTCAAAGCAATCAAAAGGACAGAAGATCGAGAATCGATGAATAGAGAACACAGGATCGCCATGAGGAGAGGAGCAGAAAAGATGGCTGAGAGCAGAGGGAAGAACGTAGTTGTCGAGATACCAGACCGGTATGTGGCGTGATAAACACCATCGCGGGTGGCTACGCAAGAGGAGGGACAACTTCCTCATCTTGGAAAAGGCATCTTCGAGATATCAGCTCGGTGTATTCCATTCATAAAGGGGGCAGAAGAAGCATGCTACCTATCACCTTTACCAATGCCGACTTTAGAACTATTGATCCAAATCAAGATGATCCAATGGTCGTAACCATCGAAATGGCTAATTTTGTGGTCTTGAAAACACTGATAGGTCAGGGAAGCTCTGTTGACATCATCTACTGGAAAACGTTCAAAAAGATGGGTCTATCTTAAGATGTCGTGGTGTCGTTTAATGAACAAATAATCGGATTCGTGGGAGTAAGTGTAAGGACCTAGAAACTTTAATTGGAATAAAAGTGTTAGACTTAAATAATTTCAGAAGATGTTATTATTTAAAATACAAAGAGCTGGTAAATGAAGTTTCGTAGTAGTCGGCCCTCGGACGTCGCCCAAGGTCTGGGGTCAGCTGGTCGAGGTCGGTCGGATGACCATTGTAATAACCAAGTAGTCAGGTGCGATGACTTTATCGTGAGGTAATCACGTGGATGTGCTCGAGGAAGACATGTGGATCAAGAAGAGTAAAGGAAGAAAAGTGTAGTTAAGAAGTCTCCTATGAGATCGCCTGGTTAGTACATGATCGCCTGTCGAGTAGGTTGCACATGATCGCCTGCCGCCTATGGTGCACATGATCGCCGAAAGTGCACTCAGTATGTGGTCAAGATACTGGATCAACCAGAGTGGGTTCCAACAACCACGCGCATCAAGGTGTGGGTTAAGCCTTAGATACGCTATGCATGCGAAACTCTCTGCTTGAGCAAAAGAGATCGCCCTTAGTGTTGCATGCATGGGCGCACGAAGAGTGGTGCTGGTCTACTCTGGGAAATGTGAAGCTACCGACGTCACCGAGTCATGTGGAGATGATACTTTGGACGTAACATAGTGGAATGAAGAACCTTCGGGAACGCGTGACGATGTGTCGTCGGGCATCGCCAGGGCGCGAGGCATGCGGGCATCGCCAGGGCGCGAGGCATGCGGGTATCGCCAGACGCGGGACATGCGGGCATCGCCAGGGCGCGAGGCATGTGGACATCGGTCGTCCTCCAGGATAATTCATCGGTGGAAGGTCATCGCGCAAGAGGTCATCGGTGGAATGTCATCGCGCGAGATGTAATCGGTGGAAGGTCATCGCGGGAGAGGTCATCGGTGGAAGGTCATCGCGGGAGAGGTCATCGGTGGAAGGTCATCGCGCAAGAGGTCATCGGTGGAATGTCATCGTGCGAGATGTAATCGGTGGAAGGTCATCGCGGGAGAGGTCATCGGTGGAAGGTCATCGCGGGAGAGGTCATCGGTGGAAGGTCATCGCGCGAGAGGTCATCGGTGGAAGGTTATCGCGCGATGTCGAGTTTCACGCAGATAAGGTGGGACCCAGGCTCTCAGCATCAGACGTACTGCACGCGCGACACGTAGACAAAAAGGGTGGTTCAGAATAGTGACCTCAGAGTGTTAGCCTGCGCAGAGGCATGCGTAGTCGTACTGTTCAGGGAAGCGTACACGCAACCTTTCCTGCAGAGTGGGTGGAGGCAGCGGCATTCCTGGGCAAGTTGGCTTAGATTTAAACTCACTCCTGAGAGGTAAGAGACGTTGGTGGTTAGAAAGTGATTTAGAGAATTAGAGTTGGCTCCTTCTCCTTCCTCTCCTTCACGCTGCGATTCAGGCATTCCCCAAGCACCAGTACGACAAGCAACGACTGCCCTTAGAGCACTTGGGAGGTTCTCTGCAAGTTTCTCCAGACCGGGACACTAAAACAGAGTGAAAGCATCTTTAAGCTTCGTTGGGTTTCGGAGCTCTTGGAGTTTTGCGCTAGTCCAGGTAAGGGAAGCTAGCCTTCATTTTCAATACAAGCCATAGATTAGCTGTTTCTGAAGTGAGGGCGACGTGGTCGCCGGTTTCGTTTTCATCTTCGTGAATGCTCTGTTCTATGTGTTTGGGCGACGTGGTCGCCGGTTTTGAATACAGACTTCGAAATACCCTGTTTTTGAACCAGATCGCCGGTTTTGGCGTTGTTTGCGAACTCCCTGTTTTTGATGTTGTTTGAAGCTACTTTGGATTTAAATGTGATATACATGTGATATTCGAAAATATGAACCTTTGAAATGATTGTTGCTGGGATTTGAATCATTCATTTGAGTGGTATGATGTTTTGAATGTCGTGAATGTGGGATCAAGACATAGTATTTTCAGGAAAGGAAATACCGTGTTGAGATTTGGTTATGAAGTGTATTGATCTGTGAGTATCCTGTGAATGAGGCGATCCTGACTCTGCTGAGATAATGGAATCACATAGAGGAAGTTATTCAGTTGGTGAGAGTCGAAGGAGGTTCATATGAATGGGTGAGTCGTGTGAAAAAGAACGAGCTCGGCCTGTTATATGAATTAACCCTGTCATACTAGGAGAGTGAAGATATTGAGATTCATTTATGCGCATGGCTGTGTGAGTTTCACAGCGACCCTGTGTGGGTGATGTAGTATGACAGGTGCAGGTCTCTGGATGCTAAGTTCAACGCACGAGTCTTCCGGAAGTAGTGTCAAGTGTCTTGTATGGTGAGTCAGTGGAAGTCTGACGTGAGAAATGAGAAACATTGATAATTGATAGACACTTGATGGAATTATGTGAACTGAACGACTCTTGAGGAAATTGAGAAATATGTGATTTCTTGATGGCTGTGTGATATGAATGAGAAATTGATAGTTCTACGTGGGTATCTTGAATTTGTTTTATCTTGATTATAAAGTTTCATATCTAAATTCTCTTTAAAAATATCTAGCTTACCCTTTATTTTGTATTGCTCTATGGCTGTTTTCTCTTAAAACTGTGATGATCGTGTATTTTACACGGGAGCAGATGATCTTCCAGGGAGTAGAGCTCCTCAGTGAGTGGTCGCCGGAAGGAGATCGCCTGTTTCCGTCTCCATCGGGTGATCGCCGGTTTATGCCTCTATCGGGTGATCGCCTGTTTTTCTGTCCTGATAGCAAATCGGCTGTTTTGGGTCTTCTTGTAGGAGATCGCCTATTTTGTCCTTTTTATGCTGCATCTGGTTTTATTTCGAAAGAGTTGATGGAATGTAGTAAAACCTTATAAGAGGGACGTCTCTTTTTGAATACGATGTACAGGATTATGTATTTTCAATATCTATATACATATGTTGATTTTATAAATTTAATATCTACGCTTTATTCTATTATATAAATATGGAAAGGTTTTGGAGGGATGTTACAGTAAGAGTAGACACTCAAGGATACATTGATCTCGACCCCAAGTTTGGCGAGGGAAACGAATGTTATAAAACAATCAGAATCAAATACTTGCTAGTGGACATGTAGATATCGTACAACATCCTTCTTGGGAGGCTTTCCCTCAACAAGTTGGGAGCCAAAGTCTCGACTCCCCACCTTGCCATGAAATTTCCCACTAATAATAGAAGTCGAGGCAAGGGTATCATGACCCTTCATGTGGATCAAAAGACTGCGAGGGAATGTTATGACGCAAGCCTAAGAATTCCCTTGCCGGCACCCATCCAAAAGCCTGAAGTTCACCAGGTCACAATTATGAATGATTTGGACCCTAAGCTGAATGATGAGCCCCATGTAGAGCCAAAGGAAGAGACCGTCTCATGGAAGATGGGCCAACTAGGACAAAATAACTCATCTGGGCTCAACCTTGAAGAAAGAGGATAAGGATTTAATTACCACCATATTGGCTAGAAATTGTGATCTATTTTCTTGGACAACAGCCGACATGTCGGGCATATATCCTAGAGTTATTTCCCACAAACTCTCAATTTGCAAGGAGGCCAAGCCAATAGCTCAAAAGAAGATAAGGATAGGGGGAAGAAAAGAGATTGATTGCAGAGCAAGAAGTGCACAAACTCCTGGATGTCGGGTTTATCCGGGAGGTACAATACACTACCTGGTTGGCAAATATAGTGTTGGCCAAGAAGAACAATGAGCAATGGTGAATATCTACTGACTACACCAATCTTAACACCTAAGATGCATACTCACTGCCTAATATTGACCGGCTATTGGATGGAGCTGTCGGTTACAAGGCCTTAAGTTTTCTCGACGCGTATTCTGGGTACAATCAAATACCTATGAATCTAAAAGACTAGGAAAAGACAACTTTCCTGTCCGAAAGGGCTAAATTTTTCTATGATGTTATGCCTTTCTGATTGAAGAACGCGGGGGCAACCTACCAAAGGTTGATGGATCGAATTTTTCGAAAGCTGATAGGGAAGACCATGGAAGTGTATGTTGATGACATGATTGTGAAATCTGATAGTGCCAAACAACATGTAGCCGACTTGGTCGAGAATTTTGGCCAGCTTAGGTAGTACAACATGCAGCTTAATCCGAGAAGTGCATGTTTGGTGTAGAGGGTAGAAAATTCCTAGGCTTCATGTTGACTAGCTGAAGAATTGAGGAAAATCCAAACAAATGCCAAGCCTTGGAAACCATGAGGAGTCCGCATATTCTAAGGAAGGTTCAATAGTTGGTGGAAGGTTGACATCACTATGTAGGTTTATGCCGAGGCTGGTGAATAAGATAAAGCCGATTTTGAGGCTAATGAAGAAAGCAGAAAGGTTTTCATGAAATGAAATGTGCGAGGAAGCATTCACAGCTGTCAAACAAACACTATCCCATCCTCCGATATTATGCAAACCTATCCAAGGACTTCCCCTACTAGTGTACCTTACCGCCTCACCGGAAGCCATGATTGTAGCCATTGTTCAAGGCACAACTTGTTGAACATGAAGCTTTGATGACCCCATATCTGTGAAGAAAGCTTGGAGCGTGTGTTGCTGGTCTTAAGGAATAGTTTTAGAGTGTTTAGAATTTGTTAGAATCACTCTTAAACTAAAACACAGTTAAAGCAATCTTGTTTTGAAAAAGGAAAATTTTTTTTCAAAGCTAAGTGATAAACAACCGATTGATTTATTGGTTTAATCGGTTGTTTTACACATAGCCTATTTGGAGGGTTTTCCAACTGATTTTGACTTGGTTGACTAACATTCATAACCAATTCAACCGGTTATTTTGTCTTTTCAACCGGTTGATTTTTGAATTTCTAACAGCTTTTCAAAAACTTGTTAAACTTGATTTCAGTTGTTTTTGAAACTGTTTTTGGCTCGTGATTAACTGCCTAAAGCGGTCAGTTCTGTAGAGCTATAAACAGGGATCACCCTCCTCATTTGAAATAATAGAAAGAGAGATTTAGAATCTGATTTGAGAGAGTTTTGGTTCAAAGTTTTGCCAAGATTGCTTAAGGTTGTGCAAGTGTTCAAGAAGTGATTCTAGGAGCCTTGTGATTTCCTGAAAGTCAGGTGTAATCTGTTCCTACTTTTTTTGTAATTGTTTTCGCTTTGAATATTCTGTAAAATAGTAAATTTGCTAGGCAGAGGGCTGTTCTTTTTGTGTGTGTTGTAAGGCAAAGAGGGTGAGTGATCTTGTGTGAAAGGATCACCTTTTTGTGGTGTTTGTATATTGAAATCTATGGTTGGTTACATAGTGAAATACCCAGTGGTTTCTGGGAATAGAATGTAGCTCAAGGTTGAGTGAACTAGTATAAATTGATTATGTAATCTCTCTCTCACTCTCTCTCTCTCTCATTGCAAACTGTTTGATATTGTTTTTGCCTCTATTGCTATAAACAACCGGTTAAAACGAAATTTCAATCGGTTGATATTCTGCTAACAGTTTTATCTACTTTGTTTTCTTGGCTTCTTTGATTGCTCTTTCTGTGATTCTTCAAAGTACTTCATTCTTAATCAATATTTGCGAAAATCTTTCATCAAACAATTCACCCTCCTCTTGTTTAAGCCATTAATTCTTACATAATTGACCAAAAGCCGGTTTATTTTGTGAGTTGAGTACTACAAGATGCCAAGACCAGATACCTGACGATTGAAAAGGTAGCACTGCACCTCGTCCATGCCTCCAGGAGACTTCACCTCTATTTTCAAAGTCTTAAAATCATTGTACGAACCGACTGCCCTATTAGTAGGGTGTTGCGAAAACCTAAGTTGGCAAGAAGAATGATTGGCTGGTGGATAGAATTATTAGAGCTCGGAATTAAGTAAAAACCAAGAGAGTCGATAAAGTCTCAGTGCTTAACCGACTTTACCTCAGAGCTATAGAATAGCCTGGAGCCGAAAGCACCATGGATATGGTATGTTGTTGGGTCTTCCAATAAAGGCAAAGGAGGAGCAAGAGTCGTTCTCGAAGGACCAGGAAGTCTTCGGATAGAACAATCTTTACGCTTTGGTTTTAAAGTGTCAAACAACCAAGCTGAATATGAAGCTCTTTTAGTCAGATTGTTGTTGGCTAAAGACATGGGAGCCCAAAGGTCAACTGCAAGACAAATTCGTAGCTAACAGTTGGTCACATAAGGAGGGAGTACCACGTGAAAGATCCTTTGCTCCTAATGTACTATCATCGAGTGGTTGGTATCATGGCAGAGCTCGAAAGTGCTACTGTACATCACATAAAACATGAAGATAACTCTCGAGTTGACATCTTGCCAAAGCTAGCCAGTAGCAAGCAGAAAGGTCGCCACGACACTGTCATATAACAAACCTTATCTATTCCCTCGGTTGGAATCGAAGAATGCATGATGACGGGGCAACAAGAAGCAGATTGGATCTCTAAGATCAAGGGTGTGCTGGAAGACTGGGAGGTCGGGAAGGAAGGCCACGACCCTTTGATTGCAAAGAAGGCCTCTCGATTCGTTTTAGTAAGGAATGACTTATAAAAAAGAGGTTTCTTGACTCTGTTGCTAAAATTTGTGTCCAAAATCGAAACCAAATACATTTTGGAGGAGCTACAGCACGGTGCATGCAGTCTACATTTGGGAGCACGAACGATGGCAGTAAGAGTACTAAGAGCACGCTATTATTGGCCCACTCTGAGGACCGCTTGTACTAACTTTGTTAAAAACTGTCAAAACAGCCAAGAGCATGGTCCCCTCACGAACTGCAAAACATCAATTCTCCGTGGTCGTTTGCCCTGTAGGGAATGGATATAGTCAACCCATTTCCACCAGCAACTGGGCAGAGAAGATTCTTGCTAGTAGTAGTAGATTATTTCACTAAGTGAATTGAGGCCAAACCTCTCGCAAAAATCACCGTTGTGCAAGTTCAAAACTTCCTTTGGAAGGATTTAGTATGTCGGTTTGACATTCCACATAGTATTATCACTGACAACAGAAGGCAGTTTACGGATGGAAACCTCGTTGAATTCTATGGCAGTCTTGGCATTCGGCATAAAAAAAATTTGGTAGAACACCCACAGACTAATGGACAGGCCGAATCCATGAATAAGGTCATACCGACTGAGTCGAAGAAAATGTTGGGCAGCGCAAAGGGAAGGTGGACAAAAAAGCTCCTCGAGGTCCTTTGGGCCTATAGGTGCACCCCGCACTCGGCTACTGGGGAAACTTTATACAACCTCACTTACAGAATCGATGAAATGCTACCAGTTGAGGTTGGAGAGTCGACAATTCGGTGTGAGCTTAGCAACCGTAAGCTAAACAGAGAATGCCTGAAGACCGAGTTGGATTTGCTTCAGGAGTTGCGCGATAAAGAAAAGATATGAGAGGAGGCATGTAAACAGAGGGCATCCAGGAGATACAACTCAAAATTCAAGCCAATGTCATTCCAAGAAGGTGATCTCGTATGGAAGATGAGAGGAAAAGCTCACAAGACCTCCATAGAAGGTAAGTTCAGTTCAAATTGAGAAGGACCATTTAAAGTCAAGGAAAGCCTACACAATGGAGCATATCACTTGCAAAAGTTGGATGGCCGAGATGTGCCAAGGACCTAGAATGCAAGCCACTTAAAAATGTACTTTAGCTGATATGTATTGTAGATGTACTCTTTCCTACTATCGGTCTTTTTCCCCAAAAAGGATTTTGGCTGAAGTAGGTTTCAACGAGGCATCATATAAATGACAGCAGACTTGTCAACTATATAAGTGAATCCCTGTCGAGAACACACTAAAGAACCCTCTCGGCCAAGGAAGAATTTACCTAAGTGAATCCCTACCGGGAGCACGTTAAAAAATCCTCTCGGTCAAGGAAGAGTTTGCCTAAGTGAACCCCTGCCAAGAGCACGGTATAGAATCCTCTTAGCCAAGGAAGAATTCACCTAAGTGAATCCTTGCCAAGAGCACGCTAAAGAATCCTCTCAGCCAAAGAAGAGTTCACCTAAGTGAACCTCTGCCAAGAACATGTTAAGGAATCCTCTCGGCCAATGAAGAATTCACTTAGGTGAATTCTTGCCGAGAGTGTGCTAAAGATAACGAATCCTTGGAAGAGAACTTTAACAAACCTCTTGGCTAAGGAGGAGACCTGTGGTGTAAAAGCAAGCAAAGCGTAAAAGAAACAGATTCATGAAAGTCAAGCAAATGTCATTAAAGGTCGATAGACCGTCAATTTATACAAAATAGGGCACACATTTTCAAAATAATAAACATGTGTGCTCGATCAAAAAGAAATAAAGGAAACCTAAGGGTCGACATCTATCCTCTTGGCCTCGGGAGTCCCTAGAGGAGCCGACACAATTTATCGAGCACTTGGAATCTCCTCAATAGCCATAAGTTGACCTTGGTAGAAGTCCTTGCCGACATCAAATTTCTCCTCATCCAAAAGAATGTTGTAAAAGAAAGTTGCTTGTTGAAGAGCCTTCTAAAATCCGAGTTCATGTTGGTCTAATACATTATCCTCAGCAATATCCAGATCCTTCAACAACTTCTCAATCTTTTCCTCAAACTAGTAGTTCAAGAGGGTCATGTCCGAAAAGCTTTCCTTAAGCCCTCGAATCTCCTCATCCACCTTCATGGTCAGCTCTTTGCCCACCCTTTTGGCCTTGGCGTACAAATTCTTCCAATGGTTCATCTCGACCTCTTGGTGTTTATTGCTAGCCAAAAGACCATTGTTCTCATCCAAGGCCAATTGGAGATTGGCGGCCGACTCCTCCAATTAAGAATGCAGGCTATCCAACTCGGTCGTGCTCTTGTCCCGCTTCGTAAGGTCAGAAGCCATGCGCTTGCCGAGAACCAAGGTGCACGAGCATAATTCCATAAAGGCATCATGCACTTGGGAAGGCCGAGCTGACAAGTATGCCTCTTGCTTATAAGGGTTAAGCATGATTGCCACCCCATCAGCCACTCGGAGGTCATGACCCAAGAAGTCATGTTCAGTAGAGCTCGACCCCCCAGTCCCGTGGCCTCTCTTAAAAGACTTACTTGAAGACGAACGCTCTCTACGACACCGAGAGGACCGGACACGCTCCTTTCTGTGGTCCTCCTTCGATCTCTTCTTTAGAATGATAGGAGGGTCGGTGCTTTCTTGCGTTGAGATCACCGTAATTGGAATGGCAGCTTCTGCGGCAGGTGTGGAAGATCTGGCACCCCTCTCGTCCCTATAGTTGGTCTCCTCATACAGAGCTCTCAAAAATAATCTTTATTACCACCCTCCGGTGCCAAGCCTGCCATTATTCCTGCACACGACAAAAGGTTAAGTCAACATCAGATTATAAATACGCCGAGACAAGTAAAATAACATACCATCAACATCAATGAATATTTGGGGGGACAAATAGGCATGGACGAGGGGTCGGGTTGGGATCTTGCGGGGAAGCCCATCCAAAACCGATAGTACTTTCAGGTTGTCCTTGGTCATCAGGGACCTCGACCATATATGAAAGCGTGTCGGGTTCTTTGTCCAATAAAAGGAAAACCTAGGAGTCTCACCATCATAAAAAAAACTGGTGGCCTTCCTCCTCAGTCATGACCTTGAAGAAACTCCCTTTGAAGTTATTATAAGATGTGGTGAAAGTGTTGAACATAGGCTTTGATGTCTCCAAATCCAGGTGGGATGCATGAAGATCTTTGCTGGTGCTCGTGTGTGTGGGTTCTGGGTAATTTGAATTTGTTAATCCACTCTTAGTTATGATCCAAACTTGTTTTAATCAAGATCTTTTGAAAAAGAGTGTTTTACAAAGAAGTGAAAAAACAACCTGTTGTTTTATCGTTTCAATCGGTTGTTTGACATTTAGTAGTTTTTGAAAAGGATTTGAAAAAGCTTGACTTGTTTGAGTTTGCTGTCAAACCCATTCAATCAGTTGTTTCGAGAAATCAATTGATTGTTTTTTGAAAATCCTTAACAGATTCTGTTAAGTTTGTTGAATTTGTCTTAAATGATTCAAAACTGATTTGGCTCTTGCTTTAAATGTTTTTAATAGTTTTTGGAGTATAAATAATTTGTTATACGCTCCTAATTAGTTATGAAAACAGATTATACCTTTCAAATCAGTTTTATCCAAGATTGCTTCAAGCTTTGGATTCTTTCAAAGAGTGAAATAGGATTGCCTCGTAATTTTTCTTTTGATTCTGAGTTTGTATCAGGTGTGATCATTCCTTTCCTCTTTTGATCTTTGTAATTCTGTAAAGACTGGTGTGTGCAAATCAAGAGGTTGTTATGATCTGTGGTGTGTGGTGTGCCAAAGGAAGTGTGTGTTCTTGAGGGGTTCAAGATCACTTCTTTTGGTGTGTGTGGTTTGTAATCTGAATTTTGATTGCATAGTAGATACCCCAGTGGTTTCAGGGGATTGGATGTAACTCTTGGTATAAGAGTGAACCAGTATAAATCTGTTTGTGTGATTCTCTCTTTCCTTGATCTTGCTTATATTTGTTTTAAGTTGTTTTTATTCACTTCTAATAAAAACAACCGATTGAATGGCATAAACAACCGGTTGATTTTCTGGAAATCAACTAAAATAGGTTTGTTTGTTGGCTGATTAAGTTTCTTGTTCTGTTTTCTCATTGGCTTTCATTATACCTTCAAAGTTTGCGAACAATGTTTTTAAACAATTCACCCCCCCTCTTGTCTAAGGCCGTAAATTCTAACTTATTTGGTGTCCTAGCCTTGTACCAAAATAATGCAAAAAAATCTAAGGGTGTTAAGACTGAGCACATCGCAAAGTAGCCGAAAGACCTGAAGCGCGATTCAACTATTTCGATGTGACTAGGTAGGAGCGATGTTTAAGACATGCAAAACCTCCACGGTGAAGTCATCGTAAGGAAAGCGGACATGACTATCTGAGATTAAGCAAGAGTAGAAACAGGAAAAATGTTTAGGTGCTTTCCCCCTACCCAGACAAACGGTTTTGGAGTCCCTACAACTATGTTAGGATAATTATAATCCGGAACACCCTCTAAAAGGATATCTACACTCTTGGCAAAGGTTTGAAGCATGGATGGTTGCCGAAATTTAGAGAAAACCTCTCGAACCCAGTTATCCACCCATGCGTAGTCGGCCTCTCAAACCTCCTCCCCCTCGTTTGCACTTAGGGAAGAAGAAGAAGACGCTATAGGCCCTAAATCATTCCTACCTAGAGGAGCAACAGCTTGAGAAGACTTGTCAGTGCTCTCGGTATCACTAGAACTAATATCTACGGCCATCAGCCTCCCCTCACTTGGACCCCTTGACACAGAAGAAAATAAAGTGGTAACGGAAAGGGAATACATGGTTACCTCCGAAGACTCTTCAACTGGTACACACAGATTCTAAAACAAACACTCTTGGCTCTTGGATTCTCAGAGCAAGTTCACGGTTAACACGTGAGAAATGGATCCCACCACCAGTTCTATTTATAGGTGGAGGAAGGGGCGAATATGAACCGTCAAGCTTAATCTGAACCGTTGGATCAACTCGACATCAACGACCTGGATCACCTGACCATGCGTCTCCTGACAACATTTCACATCCACACGCCTTGAACGCGACAATGAGCTTCCCCATTCGGCTTCCAGGGCGTATAAGTGATCACACGACATAACAGTCATGTGGAGGTACCAATCACATGGAGTAGCGATCACCCGGTTTATCACCTATATAAGACCCTGCATAGAGTTCCTTTACTAGGACCTAGGGGGCATATGGCCCGGTAACGAGCATCTAGCTAAAGATAAAGCAATTTTTATTTTTACATTGATTCTATGTGACATTCAAATCATTTCACTTGAGCCTCGGGGACCAATGTACTACTAGATAGCCGAAATGGCCGAATGGCCAAGAAGGCCGAATGACTCATCTAATCCGAACAAAACCCGTAAAACCTCATTTAACCATAATTAAACGAGTTTATCTGTAAAGTGTGATTAAGGCACAATTGGACCCATGAGCAGGCCCATGACAGTTGAGGCCCATCCACAAGGTATAAATACTAAAGATAGTCAAGCGCCACGTAATTTTTTCTCTCTTACCTGCATATTGTACTCGGACTAATCGTCGCCAGGTTCGCCCCTAATCACTCGATAAAAAGGAAGAACTAGTTAAAGACCACCAAACCAGGAGGTTGAGAAGAACAAAAGCAGAAGATAAAAAGAACCACTCTAAGAGAAACCCGACCTTGTAAAAATATTATGGATGTAGATCTTTAAATAGGAGAAGTCTAATTAGATGAAAAACATGATTGTTTATATGGGTTAGTACAAAATTTAATCTTTTTTTAAGTAACTTTGTAGATGGATTAAGACACCTATTTATATTTTTTATTTATTTTATTCCACTGATTAAAAAAATTATATATATATATATAATAGTATTACAATAATATCTTATCAAATTTAAATAAATTTAATTTTTTTAAACTAATAATAATAATAATGTCACTGTTTGTATAAAGCAGAGACCGACACCTCGCATGCGAATCAAATATCAGATTTTATTGGAATTTATGTGTGAGAAGAACGTCAACAAGTTGGTAACAAGTAAGGCTCCACGTGACTACGTTAGACTCACACAAAAAAAGAGAGTCTATTTTTGTATTTTCTATAGAGGAAATATTAATTTTATAGTTGAAATTCATAATTGATAAATATATGTCTTTCCATTTTTTGTTGTCGTAAATAAAAGTAAGATTGCGTCCATGAGAAGAATAATTTATAACTAAATTCTTTTAATTTTATTACATCCATAAATATTATAACCATTTTTCTAAATTGTGTTAATTTAATTCAAACAATGTTTTTATGCTAACAATTAAATTTTCAATCTACATAATATTCTATATAAATTATTTATTATAAATAAAATCTATCTATCTAGTTTTATTTTAAATTAGTATTTAATTTCTATATTTATTTTAAATTTTAAGGAATTCCAAAAAAGAAAAAAGAATTATAAAATTTTTCTTACATAATTTATCTAAAATACCTAAATTATTTTATTAAAAAAACTGGGTCCAAACTGTAACCACCCTTCCCTGTGACAGTTACTCTCGCGCGCGTGTGCCAATGGTATTCGCCACTTGAAATACTGCCTTCATCTAAAGCAACCACTCAATTTTCTTGCCAAAATATATGAATTAAGTAATTAAATAAATAATTAATAATAATAAATTGAAAATAAATTTTGACCTCATTCTTCCTTTCCCACCAACCAAAGCAGAAGCTTTAATACCAAACAATCCATCACACGTTTTCTTCACCTTCTCCTTCTTCTTTCTCATTATTTCGTTTCCCTTGGTTTTATCGTAAATACAACCAAATTCGATTTTCCCCCAATTTCTACCTGTTGCCATTCTTCCTTCCGACCTTGCTTGGTTGAAGGTCTGTTTGCTTCTTCTGGTTCTCCTTTTTTCCCTCTTCGCTGAAGCGAATTTGGTCAAAAAACAAATAAAATGAAAATCCAGTGATTGATTAATTTTAACGTTTTTTTGGCTGTTTTTTTTAATTTTGTTTGCTAATTGTGTAATTTTGTGTTGTTTTTGTTCTTGGAGCTTGATTTGAAGTTCCAGTGGTTGATATTTTAAGTCTTGAGTTTTGCATTTTTTGTTGCTTTTTTGTTAGTTAGAAACTGGGATGACAAGTGGGAGTTGATTGTAATTAGCTTGATAAGGAGTGAAATTGAAGAATTTTCTTGACGTGGTAAGCCAAAGGAGTTGGTCGCAGTTTAAGAAATTAACAGGATAGTGTAGTTTCTTGCTCTTAAAGCAGACAGTTCCTATGTTTTATTTAGTAAAGTTCTCGTTGCTTGAGTCTTAGGTAGAGGACATCATTTGGCTTTGTTTAACTCTTGCATTTGCATATTATAAGGTTTATAGAGGGGTTTAAAACTCTCACTTAGCTGCGGCACCGTCGTTTTTGTTGAGACATTGCTCTTTGAATCCATGGTCATGGTTGAAAGGGAGATATGTTGGTTTGTTTCATACTTTCATTTGCTAGTAATGCCTTTTTGTGTGTAAGGCTATCCTTGTTTGAGTAAGCTGAAAATAAGGAGGTTGAATTTGGAATGAAAATCACTTTAAACCCCTTTCCATTTAACTCTGCTCCTCATTTCTGCCTGCTTAACAAGCATGACCTAATAATCAAGTACAGCTTATATGTCACTGTCTCTTTCCTTCATCTTTCCTTTACATTAACAATTTTTTGGTTATCATCTGCATAAATGAATCTGTTAATGAAAGACATTTGCTGTGTGCCAAGAATTGAGCCTGTGGATTCCTACATGTCATTAGATTTCACTGTGTAAAGATGAATAGAATTGACACAAAATATGCAGATGAAAATATATATCTTCTTTCATTTTTTTTATCTGCATATGTATCTCCTTACATGATAATTAAATGTTACCTGATGCACGTACTTACTCTCAATATCTTTTGCCAGTTCCCTTTTAATCGTCCAGATCACCATGTCAAGTTTGGAGGAGCCACTTGGCCTTGACAAGTTGCCAAGCATGAATACCATAGATAGAATCCAGAGGTTCTCATCTGGTGCTTGCCGTCCCAGAGTAGATAATTTTGGTATGGGAAGCTGCTGGATTGAAGGACCAAGCTGCAGCACATCAAACAGCTGCAAGTGAGTAAAAAATTGCAGTTTACCACAAGTATACACTGATGCATATATTGTTTAACTTATTTCTGCCTACTTCATAACATTACCTGAAGCCTATCTTTGGTGCAGTGAAGATGATGAAGAGTATACAGCAGAGACATTTCCTTGGAGAAGGCAAACAAGGGACCTGTCCCGATGTGACTCTTTCAGTCAAAAGACTACGGCCATGGGGAGGAACTCGATGAAATTTGGAGCAATTGATAATTCATTTTACGCCTCAGATTACCAGTATAGTCCAAAGAGCAATAACAAAAGTGTACAGGATATGGCATATAAGGTAATGCAATGGGTACAATTCTTTTTGTTCAAGAATTTATTTCCAGCTACTAAATTATTTATCTATATAGTGTTTTCATGTTCTGCATTTGCACCTTCTGTGTAGTCGGTTGATTTTATCATATTTCTATAGCTGGTAAGTAACTTACAATTTTTAATTGGGCAATGCAGTTTATGAAAGGTATACCAAAGTTTGTAAAGATAGTTGAGGTTGGTCCAAGGGATGGATTACAGAATGAGAAAAACATTGTACCAACAGATGTAAAGATTGAACTGATTCATAGATTGGTGTCTTCTGGGTTATCTGTCATTGAAGCTACTAGTTTTGTATCTCCCAAATGGGTCCCACAGGTATAATAGTTTTACAATATTTATTTAACCTCATTATTGATATTATGAATGACTGTTGTGTGGCAAACCAGGTGCAAATGCATCAAGTCAGTTTCAGTATCATGAAATTTTACAGAGTGATTTGAATTTTACCTGATTGAATAACAATCTCTTTCTGTACCTTTCAGTTGGCAGATGCAAAGGATGTAATGCAAGCAGTTCATGATCTGGGAGGAGTTAGATTGCCAGTTCTGACTCCTAATTTAAAGGTGCTAATAACTAGAACAACTATAAACGAGCAGATTTACTTTCTTAAATCTGACTGATCTGTTACATTTATAGGGTTTTGAAGCTGCTATAGCGGCTGGCGCTAGAGAGGTAGCTGTTTTTGCATCAGCTTCAGAATCTTTCTCAAAATCAAACATTAATTGTAGCATTGAAGAGAGCCTTGCCCGCTATCGAGCTGTTACTTGTGCTGCTAAAGAGCTCTCAATTCCTGTACGAGGGTATGACTTTTGTTTTCTTCATTATTCTAACCATCTATCAATCTTATCTATTTCAATATGTTTATTAGTGTTCATTTATTCCAGACAGAAAGCTCTAAATTTTTTATTTTCCATTTTGATATCTTCTGATGGATTTGCTTATGTTGCGCTGCAATTTCTTTTCTTTTTGGGTAGTACCGTAGTACGGTTATCTGTATATATTAATTAATTTAAACAATTTATATCCTACATTGATGGGGTTTTCTACATGTGCTGTCCCAGGGGATCTGTTTTTGTATCTTAGTTTTAGCAGTTTCTTACATATATGACTCTAATCTGAAGTGAAGCACGGATAATCAACATACCAATTTTATTTTGTTCTGTATTAATTTTGCTGATCTCATTTCTCACTCTTTCTTAACAATTGAATGAAAGAAAGAAAAAAAAAAAAAATCTGTTTTGCTTATTCCAGTCCGTTTCTCTGTATTGAAATTTCATAGGTATGTATCATGCGTTGTTGGATGCCCAGTGGAAGGACCAATCCTGCCGTCAAAAGTGGCATATGTAGCTAAAGAACTGTATGATATGGGCTGCTTTGAAATCTCTCTGGGGGACACAATTGGAGTTGGCACTCCGGGTAATCAGTTAGATATTTCTTTTTGAAAATTCGAAACTATTCATACCTGATCCAATATTTCTGTTGAATTACTCTTATTTGGTGATATTCTTGTACTGTTTTTCTTAGTAGTATGAAATGAACAAAAGTTAGGTAGGAATCTTCAGTGCTGCTACTTTTTTCTTTTTTGTCTGATCAGCCACCACTTCTATAATAAGGAAGATTTCAAATCTCATTGTTAGTTAGTCTAAAACAGTTTGCTTTGTAGTTATTTGTCCCGTAGTTATAGTATTGAGCTCGATAATATCCCATAGTTCTTTGGCATACTATTAATTTTACACCGTATCTTTCATTGAAACCTCATTTATTGTCTCTTCTAGTAATTAGTTCAATCACCTAGGCTTCATAAACCAAAACTTTCTTAGTTATATTTTGTGCTGGATATAAATCCATCTTCCTTGGAAAACTAATTATAACCAGAGTATACAGTCTAGATTATGATTTCTAAGAGGAATTTCGTTGGTGATTCATTGATATGCCCCCCTTTTCTTCTTTTACATTCCAACTTCCAAGTATGAGAAGCATGTTGTCCTTACCTACTCTACATCTCTCCCTTGTCCAGAAGAACATCTGGCCATCTATGTAGGTTGTCAAGCATGCAGCATACTAAGATCAGCTTCATGATTGCATTACCTTGTTTGGCATGTCTTCAAACAACTCTTACTAAGCAATTAATTATTACTCGACCTTTCTTGTGCTTTGTGTTGATTGTGATATACATTGTTTTTATTTTGAACTTGCAATATTTTCCTTTACATTTGAGAATGTTCAGTATCAAAAACATTTGTTCACCTCTAGGCTCTATCCACATTACCATGATGAGTTTTAAGCTCTATACCTAATGAGAGTATCTAACATGGCCATCCTTCCCTTATTAACTCCCTGCAACCTGTTTCCTCTATGTTTATTTCTCGATTCTTTATCTGAGTACTGGCTGCTTTTTAATTTTTCTCTTTTTTTTGAGACTGCCTACGTCTGCTATGCTTTTTAACAAAGTAATTAGTGTCAAATCTTGGCAGTTTTTCATGATTGTTGTATACCCCTTTGCTCTGTGTATTAATCTAGAATATGAATATTTTTAATGTAAACTTTCTATTGGTTACTCAATTATGAGCTTAGTACTTATATTGTTTTCTGTTCATTCTGTTGTGATCAGGAACTGTAGTTCCGATGCTTTTGGCTGTAATGGCTGTCGTGCCAGCAGAGAAGCTTGCTGTCCACTTCCATGACACTTACGGGCAGTCCCTTCCAAATATTCTTGTGTCCATCCAAGTAAGTCAACAAATTCATTTGCATGTCCCTAGATGGAGTTTATTGAACCTTCTATCTCCATCACATGCAATAAAAGTTCTTAACTGCTATGCCAACTTTTGAACAATTATAATTAATGGACGCTCTTTACCATCTATGAACAAATTATTTTCCCATATAAGTTGGTTTTGTATAACCAAGTTTAAACTGGCGCACATTTTGTCTTTTGGCATTCTAACAAAATATTTAATTAACACTGATTTATATCAAAACAGATGGGGATCAGTGCAGTGGATTCTTCAGTTTCTGGTCTAGGTGGCTGTCCATACGCTAAGGGAGCTTCCGGAAATGTAGCTACTGAAGATGTTGTGTACATGTTAAATGGACTTGGTGTGAAAACCAACGTTGATCTTGGAAAGCTCATGTCAGCCGGTGATTTCATCAGCAAGCATTTGGGGCGTCCATCTGGCTCGAAGACTGCCATCGCCTTTAGCCGAGTCACAGCTGATGCTTCCAAAATATGATCCCATATTTTACTATTAAAAGAAGTATATTTAGATGCTTGATGAAGTAAGAGAACACTAAGTGTTTCATCTTTACCCTATAATTTTAGTGAAAGAATAAAATGCCCACTCACGTTTGGGAAGGAAGTAATGCATGTAATCTGCCAAAAGCAAGTGAAAGCTTTTCATTTGAATGTAAGCCTGCAATTTTATCCCCAATTTTTTGTTTCAAGTTCGACCTCATGGATTTATTGCGTACGATGTTTAGTTAGCATACATGTCTCTTGCATAATTATGAAAAGATCAAAGAAAAACATTATCTACACTTAACAACATAATTAAAAATTATTTAGCCCCATTTTGAGGTATACATATATATTATCATTTTTTGGTGATAGACTAACCATCTCTGTGACTCTGTTTTTAATTTATTTTGATGTGGGTGGATGGATCGTTACTTGTCGACTTCTCTGTGGGAAGGTCATTGTCGAGCCAACTTTCTTTGACTTGAAGTTAAATTTGTTGGTTGCTATGCATGGTCTTGACTTTGGATTCACGTTTAAATGGCTAAACGTGTTTTTGAAATGTGAAATAAAGTTGCTTAACGTATTTTAGTAAGAGAAGTCACATTCTTGCCACAAAATAAAGTTTTGCTGTTTAGGCTATATAAATTATTGATCAAGTGTTTTTTTTTTATATATATGTTAATCCCGAACCAATTTATACTAAGAGTCTCGATAGCATAAATAGTACAAACGTCTTATTGCTAAAGAAGAATTATATATTGCTACAAAATAAGAAATTAGTTTAAAAATGAAATGCATGTTTGGTAGTGCGTCCCCTACTTAAAAGGTAAACCATGTTAAAGAGATTATGATGTAGAAGCTACAACTAGGAGTTTCAATTTTGTTAGAGCAAAAGTTTCAATCTAGTTCTGTTGGTGAAATGGTTGCTGCACTGACTGCACACAGGATGGACTTAAAAAAGAAAACTCTTTCTTTTCATGGAAACGAAAGAATATTCAATAAAGAATGACAGGGTTAGGTAAAAGATGCATTGGAGCAAGTCACTTATTATCCCCACCCAAAGGAGGTAATTAAGGAATTGGAACGGAATGCGAGCCAGAGGCAGAGGCAGTACATCCTTTCCGGTAAGCAGTATGTGTGGGTGTGCTTATTTGAGAGTCACCAAGGAAGTGATAGAAATGTTGAAGAGAAGACAACCCGCTCTTGAAAGACTATGTGTGTCGCGTGCTCGATCTAGGAATTGTTTTGATGAACTGTCATTGAAAAAGAGAGAAGAGAAATAAATGGAGAGTGGCACCTACATAACAGGTTGCTTGCTTATCGTTCCAAAAATCACCAACATTCATAGGTGGGGGGTTGGACTGAGGTCTCCCTATTTGACTATGGTAATCATGTGGACGACCTTAGGGAATTTTTCAATGAAAATAGTTCCCTTGGAAGTGTCGGTGCACTTTCAAATGGACCATGGGGTAATATCATTGTACTGGATGCATCGTTAGGTTGTGCCGAGTCAAATGAGTTCCATTTTTTTTCCGTTGCAGAAAAGAGTTCCCTCCCCCCCGCTTTAAAAAATGAAGAAGATGAAATCTGCGGGGCTGCAGGTACTATAGATCCTCTGACTCCCAATCGGGTAGCCTTCCCAAGTTTCACCGGTCTTGCCTGTAGGTCGTGATGGTGCAAAAGGCTATGCTACCTAAGGAAATAATATTGTCACCGATCAAACATGTTGTGTATAGAAGAAGAGTAATTAAAGTTGCATGGAGTGTATTTAATGTAATGCTTATATTCAAGCTTGTCACGTAGAAAAAACATTCAAAAGAGCTCAAGCTAACGACCAGAAATGATATCTCAATAGATATGTTCTTATATTCTTTAGTGCCTATATAAAGTCAACTTTCAAGAAGAAGAATAGATAGATCTATCGTGAATAGAATAGAAACTCTGCCAAATCACTAGATATGAAAAAGCTTCAACAATAACATTTTGAGTGCTCATGTAGCTAACTAGGAAAGAACACCTAGTCTTGTATTCATCAAATGATGAAATCCTTTCTTAGAGAGCAAGACTTATGAGTTAATGATCAAACCTTCATGCAAACATCATATCTTAGCTAGGAGTGTCTGTTTGGCAAATAATACTCGTTTAGCCAAGAGTGACTAGGGGCCCAAAGAATACATGTTGAGTCAGGAGTGGCTTGGGAAAGAATACTCAAGGGAGTATCCAAGAGTGGCTAGGATCCAAAAAATACTTGTTAAGCTAGGAGTGACTTTGCAAAGAATACTCATCAAGGTTAGCTAGGAGTGACTGCAAGCCAAAAGAATAATCGTTAAGTTAGGAGTGGCTTGCGGAAAGCATACTCAAACAATTAACTAGGAATAACTATGAGCCCAAACAATACTCAAGAAATTAGTCAAGAGTAACTAGAAACCCCAATAATATTCAAAATGTACTTCACATCATTAGTTTGCCTAGTGGAACTCAATCCGTGGATTGAGAACTAGATGTAGTCTATTATGACAGAAGAACCCATATAAATTGTTGTGTGTATTTCTCTCTTCCATATCTTCTTTACGTTACATGTTATTATCATATGCATTAACTTGAGAAAGAGAGATATTGTGAGGATATACGTGTTAAACATTTCTTAATCAAGTGTCTCATTTATTGCGTCTGTTGCAATGTATCGAACACAAGAGTTACAATCTGATCACTCGATGAACAAAATTATCATTTGAATATTTCTCATTATATGATATTTTTTGAAAATATTTCAAAATTAATTAAAACATAATTCAACCCTCCCTTCTTGTGGTTTTCCTATTTTTCATCGTTGGTATAAAAGCGATTTAGGGTTTAAACCCTAAACCCATCCAATGATAATGGAGGAGAATGAAGTGTCTCCACTCTTGCCAAGATGCAAGAAAGACTTGATAGGGGTGGCTTTAAAATCCTTTTCTCGACAAGCAGACTGAGTAAACTATAGTACAATTAAGGATTATAATATCCATAGGGAATTGATATTTAATACAATAGAAATATGTTTCAAAGATGAAGTGATGCAAAAATATAGATTGATTGCATATATTTTATAAATAACTAACTATAATATTTAGCTTGAGAGGTGAAATTTTGACAAACAACTAAAGTGAAGGTTAATGATATAACACAAATGTTGGGATTATAATTATAAGAGCTTTGTGAATCCCTCTTATTATTGTAATTATAAATGTTATGTTTATTCAAACTCCCTCTTCTTTGTGGCTAAACCAAGTTGATTTCTCAGACGAGGTTACCTAGAACCATAAACAATCACAATAATAAAGTTTAGCAACTCATAATAAAGTCTTACAGTGAATACTCAAGTATGAGAAGTTAAAGAACAACAAACATGGATCATTGAATGTTGTTGGTAACCTTAGGCTTTTGATAATTTCCTCTGGGGTTTTGTCTGGGCTTTAGCCTAGAGGCATTCTCCTTTTGATTTCTCTATATTCCTCTTGATGCCTCTCGTCCCTCTTGATGCATTTGAATAAAGCCTGAGGTCCCCATTTGTAGATTTTTAGAAGAGATCCCTAAGAGATTTAGCAGATCTGGCTTCTGTTCAGCACATGATGACTTCAACCCCTTATTGAGAACATTTCAACTTCATGATGAAGGATTCTTTGCGCTTAGCCCATTTGGATTCTCTTAACTTTTTGTACTATGTATAACTTTAATTCTTCTGGCCTCAATCCACTTAGCGCATGGCAGAACGCTCAACATTTTAAGTGTTTCCTTAAGACTTGTTCTCTGGTCAATTCGCAGAGCTATTCTCTGTGTGCTAGGTAGATTGTCCTTTTCTACACTTTCCTTTGTTTGTTATTTTCTTCATTTTTCTACAAGATTTCTGCAACTTTCTTCTTCTATTCTTTTTCTCTGAGTACAACTAGCTTTGTAGGGGTTTGTCATGCTTTTCATCTCATTCTTCCAATTTTTATGCAAAATGCATGTCTAATGTACTATGAATTTTCCTACATTTTGACCCTTATCAACTCCCCCAACTTAGCTCTTTTCTTGCCCTCTTGCAAGTTGTTGCAGGTGCAGGTCTTGAACAATAATGATTAACTTGAAATTGTCAGAGTTAGATTAGAATTGAAAGGCATTAGTACTTAATTCTTTTAACATAAGTTTTGTATACCAAGTGCCAAAATATATGAAGTCATGTTAAAAAAGTTTATATGTCATGACTAGGTCGTTGCTCAATTGGTGTCATGACTCAGAATCTTAAGTCAACTTCTGCAATGTAGTCTGCACTGTAGTGTGCTTTACTTTCACGCTCTTTTAATGCCTTGAAGCATGTTAGTTCAGTAACCCATGCTTCACCAAGCATATCATATCCTATACTACTAATCTCATACAATCCATACAATATTGTTACTGAAAACAAAAAAGAATATATTAAAATAGTTCAACATGCTTAGTTTTTACACACCAAAGCAAATTCTTGAAATTGAAAATTAAAGGAAAATGCAATCATTTGTCTTTATTAGCTCCTTTTTCAACTACAGGTTCATCAAAGGCTTCCTCTCCCTCATTTTCTGATGTGTCTGAGCTTTCCTATCTTGGTTCAGGTACTACAACTTCTTCCTGGTTTGTTTCTTCCTCCTGGGATGACTCTTCTTCCATTTCTTTCCCTGTCTCTGAGCTTGAAGTTGTTGATTTTCTTTGCTGCATCTTCTCATATTATGGTTAATCTTTTGGAGGTTCAACCTGTGGTGCAGTTTTACCTTGTGGTGTAGGTTCATTTTGTTGCTCTTGATATGTAGGTTCAGAGGTTGACGGTTGTTTAGGTTCTTCTTGTTATACTGGTTCAAGGTTGCTTCTTTTAGTAGATGTTACATCTCTTGGGCAAGCCACAATATCTTTGAATTTTGTTGGGTCATAAGAGGAATAGGCTGCTCTAGATGGTGGTTCTGATGTAGGGTGATTGAGTAGATTACATCAAACAAGGTGGTGTAGGCTAAGTGGTTGGCAACCAATTGTTGTTGCACATGAATCACTTAAGTTCTAATGCCTTGTGCTTCATTGCGATCTTCAAAAGCTCTTGGAAGAGGGGCAGCTCTAGGTGTTGGTTAACAATATCTAATGGATTTGTGCAATGCTATGATGTATGATTTGTCCTTTTCTTTCACACAGAAAATTAAAGTTAACTAATAAAAAACACACATTAAACCTAACACAACTACTAAACCTAAGCAAACATTTAAAGTAAACAATCCACATGCAGAAAATAACATAACAACTTAATGAATGGACACAAACCCATTTAGTTACCTTCATTTATAAAGTTGTTGAATATGAATTCAACCATTTTCAAACCACAAAAAGATTTTTTTGTGATATTCATAAAGGAAAAGATGCTTCAGATGAGGAGGCAACATTTTTACTTCAACTTTCACAGGTTTTTAGTTGTCCTCCACTTTTAATTTCTCAAGATCTAGGTTTGGAACACGCATCTCTAAATTCTTCAAGCAATCTTTCGTTTAGTGAAACTATTACGTTCATTGATTATTTTATCCATAAGTTTTGGCTTGTGTAGTTGCTCTTCCTCATTCTTACTTATTTCTTCTATTTTATATCCTTTTGAATGAGTTCACTACATCCAACTATCAATTCCACTCTATCTTTTGGAATTTCCTTTTTCTTGGTGAACAATTCTTTTGTAATTCAGGCATATCCAGGCATTTACTCCAAGACTTCCATACAAGCATGTTTATTTGCAACTGATTCAGGATATCTTTAAATATTGTACTCTGCCTTTCTTTATCTCTTTTGGACGGAACATTAGGGTATGAAAGGTATTGATGGAATGAAGTTCCGTCTTCAACAATTTTCTTCTTGTCCACTTCTTCTTCATTTTCCACATTTTCTTCCTCATTCCTTACAATCTTTTCCTCAATTTCTTCTTTTCTCTCTAATTATTTTTTTAGTTTTAATATTTTCTTCTATTGTTTTTTCATTTTTTTCTTTTTCACCTTCATCTTTGCATATCTGTCAATGTTCCTTCCAATCAATTTTCCACTTCTTGTGTTAATTTATTTGCATTGTTCTTTGTTGTAGATTTCTCTTTCAGCAAGAAGTTTATCCTATTTTTGTTTGGCTAAGTGATGGATGACCTGACTCATCTATGTCTCCAAATTCTAATTGAAGTTTCAGTGTTCTTTTGATCTATCAAGGAAGCCAGCATAAATTTCTCTAGTGTATCTACTAACTTTGATGTTTTTTCATTAAATGAAGGATAACACTATTGTTGTTGTTGGTAAGGTTGTTTCCTATTGGATGGAACATTGTCTAGTCTCCATCCAAAATTCTGGTTTGGATTGCTCCTCTCCAGCCTTGTCTTCCTTGATTGTTCATGTACTGAAATTCTTATGTTGTTATGGAGTCATAGGAACATTGACTAGGATAGTGAGTTTCTCCACATACCTCACATGTCCTTGCCTGATTTTGAGATTGAGGAGGATTGATGGCATGCAACTAATGACGCAAAATTGACATTTGCTTTGTCAAGGCTTTAATAGGCCGAGCCAGGATTTTGTTTTGAGTTAGGAGTATGTCAATAGTGCTTAGCTCTAACTCCTTTCTTTTTTCCAGCATGTCTATCATGTAGTAATTGATATTATGTTGAAGTCAAAGCTTCTATAATCTTAGTTTCTTGCTTTGCATCAACTGCCATCATGGTTTCTCCTATGGCTGCATCTAATATCATTTTTATGTAAGGACTTAGCCTATTATGAAAGATACTTAGATGGGCTATGTCTTCAAATCCATCGTTAAAGCATCTTCTCAATAATGTCTTGCAGTAATCCCAGTGATGGAGGACCATCCTCTCCAAAACCAGCATTTTTCTTAACTAAGAGCAGAGGATCAACCTTGGAAGAATACAAAAGAAATATCTGTCTTATTTTTGTATAAAATGTAAATAGTAGAATAATATTTTTTGGCTTCGTATTTTTTAGGCAAACTTTTATAATAGGATAAAAATAATTCTAAGGCACTTTAAAAACCTTCATTTGTCACACAAACAAAGGTTTCTAGAACACCATTGAAATAGTTGTTAGAATTTATGGCCTTAAACATGAGGGGGATGAATTGTTTTTGAAAGATTTTCACAAATATTGAAGGTGAAGTGAAGTCCAATGAAGAATCAAAGAATAAGAAATCAGTTAAGCCAAGAAACAAATTGTTTTAATGTGTTTCCAGAAAATCAATCGATTGTTTTCATCAACAATTAATAAAACACAACTAAAAACATATATAAAGGAGATAAGGGATAGAAAAGATCACACAACGAATTTATATTGGTTCACTCTTATCCAAGAGCTACATCCAGTCCCCAGAAACCTCTGAGTATTCCACTAAACAATCAAACACCTTGATTACAAAACCACACACCAAAGAGGTGATCTTGAACCCTTCAAGAACACACACCTCCTTTGGCAACCACAACACATCCCAAAACAACCTCTGGATTTGCTTAACCACACTCTTTACAGAAATACAATGTTCAAGAGAGAAAATGAATGATCACACCTGATACAGATTGAATTCAAAATTACAAGGAAATCCTATTCCACTCTTTGAAAGTATCAAAAGCTTGAAGCAATCTTGGAAAAACTTGATTTGAAAGGTTCTTATCAAACACCAACAACCACGAGCATAAAACAGATTTTATATACTCCAATTAGTCGTTAAAAACATTTAATGCAAGACCCAAATCAGTTTCAAATCAGTTAAAATAGATTTAACAAACTTAACAAATTTTGTTAAGGATTTTCAACAATCAACTGATGGAAAACACGAAACAATCGGTTGAATTGGCTTGACAACAAGGTAATCCAATTTCAAGCTTTTTCAAAACTTTTCAAAAAATGCTAAGTGTAAAACAATCTGTTGAATAAACAAAACATCTAGTTGATTTTCCACTTCTTTATAAAACACTATTTTTCAAAGGAATTTGATTCAAATCACTTTGGATCATAACTAAGAGTGAATTATCAAATTCAAACTACCCAGAACCCACACACACAAGCAGCAACAAAGCCTTCAAACATTCCACACAGATTTGGAGACATCAAAGCATCTTGTTCAACAATAGTGATGCGGTTTTTTGCCTTATAACCTTCACCATAGTTTAAGTTCCACTTAACTAAGGTGATGACATCCAATAGTCATAATTAGGAGCCTCTGTAGCCTATAAATAAAAGGCTTCCCTTTTGTATTTTTTAGACTTAAATGATATATTGAATTTGTTTCTGAATTATCAACATATTTCTCTCAAAGTCTCTCTTTTCTAAGATGCTCTCATGCATTGTAGGAAACTCAAGGAAGTTAGTCTAACATATTCTTTGGCCCTTGCACCTAGAAACCGTCCCTTCCACTCCTCTTTGCCATACCTATTTTGGTGCTTCCTCCATAAAATTCCAAGCCTTTTGTTGCCTTTATTCTTCCATTGCCAAACTCAAGACTCCAATGCATAAGGTAGATCGGAGCAAGGACATACGATTCATATAAGTCTTAATCTCCAAAAAACTTAAGCGTTTGTGGTTTCTTGAGTTGGCCGAAACATGTTCTTGTTTGTTTCTTCACGTGTTCTTCAATTTTCTTTCATTTCTGATCCTGCCGCGGACTTGAACGTGGAGTCTGTGCCTCGTCACTCCTTCGTCTAGCCTTCTGCAACTGCGTGTTCTGCAAGAACGCTCCAAGAACCTCCTCCAAGACTCTCGACGATGCCTGCAAAACAACACAGACAGCGCCTCTAGCGGCCGTGTGCACTCCGACGCTCAAGTCAGGCAACAGGAACACCAAAAACTATCACTGAATCTCTCTGTGAGACTCGTGTGTGCTCAAATCCACCCTCTGTTATCACTGTGCAACGTGTAGAAACGCTCCCACAGTGACTCAGAGAAAACTGTGTGTAACTGTCAAAACTGTAAGAAGTGTCAATCTGTGTAAGACTGTGTAAGAATCCCCTACCTTACATGAGGTGGAGTACCTTTATACCTGGGCCGCGCCTCTCTCTCAGATGGTGACACGTGGAGGCATGCAACTGGCATCTGACCATTCACGTATCACACCTGAAGGGCTTTTGGGCTTTCTGTGTGCGGCTAAGTTATCCTCGAGCGGAGTAACTTAGCGCCTTTCTTCTCTCTAACTGAGTGCATGCTCCCAGGAGAGCCCTTGGCGTGGCTGGTCTGAGCGCACATGCCAGGCGCATCCTGCCTGCATGGCCTCATCGCGCGGTGCTATGCATGTAATGGGCTAAGAGAAACACTGATCACTGTCCAGCTTAACTAGCTCCCTTACGCCATCCTCATGCATGACCCCACCGGCGAGCAGCTCTTCTTCTTCTATTTTGGGGTCATGCGAGGTGCATGCGTAACGTTCTCGCTGGGAGTCTGGGTCCTAGTTTAACACGTGTTGGCAAGAAACCCCGATGACCGATCTCGCTCTGCATGCACCAACGACCGAGCGGTGCCCTATTACTATCCACCGATGACCGTGCGGTGGCTTATGATCTTCCACCGACGTCCGTGCGGTTCCTCATGTCCTTCCACCGACGTCCGTGCGGTGCCTCATGACCTTCCACCGACGTCCGTGCGGTGTCTCATTACTTTCCACCGACGTCCGTGCGGTGTCTCATTACTTTCCACCGACGTCCGTGCGATGCCTTATTACTCCATTGACCGACCGATGCTTCGTCACTTCACGCGCCCTGTTTCCAGGCGCTCATCTAGGAAACGCTCTGGGGGTGGCGGCCACTAGGCAACTGCCCACCAATCGCCTTCCTGAGGGATCTCCTCCCTGATTCTCCTGCTATCTCGTTCCACGTGGCACCCTGTGATTGGTCCACGTGGTCATCTGTTGCTGATGTCATTGACTAACAATGACCGACCGGATCATAAGCTTCCCAGTCTCGAGCTGTTAACTTGTTCTCAGCGAAGAGACTAAGTGGTCGATGGCAAGCTCATTCCTTCTTCTTTGAGCTTCCTCCCTTGCAACTTCTTCTCCTGTGTAATCTCTTTTTTCTGCGAGATAACTTGTGTATAAACTTCTCAGCTGTAAAGGCTTTCTGTTACTGACCTCAATTGGATGAAATCTATCTGCTTCAGCTGCTTGTTTTTCTCTCCATCCTTAACTCTCTCTGCATGCGACTAACTGTTGGCTAGCTTAGGCATTCGCGCGATTGCCCCTTCAGACTTGGTTTCCGACTCGATCACGATTGTCTGTTACTTTAGCATTGTCTTCAAAAGCTCTTATGCATAACTTCATACTGGATGACTGATGATCCCACTCTCGGCTGATAAGCCCCAGAAGACCTCCTCCTTATCCTTTGGCGATGGGAGATTCTACCTGAGTCAACCTTGACCGGCAAGCCAAGGAAAGCCCCCCTGGCGAGTTGACCTCGTGCGCCATATTGATGCGGACAGTACTACTCTTTCTCGCCCCAGCCTCGCTGTAAGAAGTCGAGGGAGAGGTCTTGTTCACTCGCCTCAACCTTGCTGTAAAAAACAGAGGAAAAGGACTTTCTCTGTTGCCTCAACCTTGCTGTAAAAAGCAGAGGGAAAGGACTTGGTTCTCTTGCCTCAACCTTGCTGTAAGAAGCAGAGGAAGAGGACTTTTCTCTCGCCTCAACCTTGCTGTAAAAAGCAGAGGAAAAGGACTTGGTTCTCTTGCCTCAACCTCGCTGTAAGAAGTCGAGGGAGAGGACTTTTCTCTCGCCTCAACCTTGCTGTAAAAAGCAGAGGAAGAAGGCTTTCCTCTCGCCTCAACCTTGCTGTAAAAAGCAGAGGGAAATGACTTTCGCTCTTGCCCCAACCTTGCTGTATAAAGCAGAGGAAGAGGACTTTCTCTGTTGCCTCAACCTTGCTGTAAGAAGCAAAGGAAGAGGACTTTTCCTCTTGCCTCAACCCTGTTGTATAAAACAGAGGAAGAGGGCTTTCACTCGCCTGCACCTCGCTGTACGAAAACGAGGGAGAGGACTTTCTCTCGCCTGCACCTCGCTGTATAAAGTCGAGGGTGAGGACTTTTTCCTCTGGCCCATGCCTTGCTGTACAAAGTCGAGGGAGAGGACTTTCTCTCGCCTGCACCTCGCTGTATAAAGTCGAGGGTGAGGACTTTCTCCTCTGGCCCATGCCTCGCTGTACAAAGTCGAGGGAGAGGACTTTCTCTCGCCTGCACCTCGCTGTATAAAGTCGAAGGTGAGGACTTTCCTTCGCCTGCACCTCGCTGTACAAAGTCGAGGGAGGACTTTCTTCTCTCGCCTGCACCTCGCTGTACAAAGTCGAGGGAGAGGACTTTCTCGTGGGTGCACGCTCCCAGGGGAGCGCCAGGCGTGGCTGTCTAAGCGCACTCACCAGGCGCACCCTGCCTGCATGGTCTCACCGCACGTTCTCTGAGTGAGTGCATGCTCCCAGGAGAGCACCTGACGTGGCTGGTCTGAGCGTGCTCGCCAGGCACATCCTGCCTACATGGCCTCATCGCGCGTCCTTCGTGTGAGTGCATGCTCCCAGGAGAGCACCTGGCGTGGCTGGTCTGAGCGCACTCGCCAGGCGCATCCTGCCTGCATGGCCTCATCGTGCGGTTCCATGCACGTCCCCACCGGCGAGGAGCTCTTCTTCTAAAATCATGCGAGGTGCATGCGTAACGCTCTCGCTGGGAACTTGGGGCCCAACTTAACACGTGTTAGCAAGCCCCGATGACCGATCTGCTTCTGGAATCACGCGAGGTGCCTGCGTAACGCTCTCGCTGGGGGCCTGAGTCCCAGCTTAACACGTGTTGGCAAGACCCCGATGACCATGTGCCGATGGGTGCTCTGCATGCCCCGACGGCTGATCGCGCTATACCCAGGCGCTCGTCTAAGTATTGGCCTTCGGGTGGTGGCCACTCAGTAACTGACCACCGATTGCCTGCACTTGCGCCTGGGGCAAGGAGAGCTTTGAACTGGGAATTACTTGCACACTTTATGTACTAAAAATCTTTTATTGGGTGGCATCGTTAAAAAGAGTGCCCCCTGATCTGCTCAACTGTTTGCAGTATACCAACTAAGTGTGTGTACAGCGCGAAAACGCATCTACTTTACAACTTAACTGAAATAGAAACACAAGCGTGTAGCGTTCTACGTCCTGGGGATAGCCGTTCCATCCAGAGTCTTCAGCCGAAGAGCTCCATTCTCCAACGTCTCAACCACTCTGGATGGGGTCTCCTTTAACCGGCGATGACCGCCCTAGCGATGCCTGACTCACGAGGGCCGATCATGCCCTCCGCTTCAGCTTCCACTTGAGCTACTTGGGAGCCCCCCAGCGTAGCATCTTCCATCACATCAGGTCCCCATGCACGGGAATTTCATGTTGCTGGTCGCCTGCCTGAGACCCCGAAGCGCGATCACCTTGCGCCTTCTGCAGGTAATCGGTCAGGAATCCTGTCTTCACCAACTCAGCAAGTTGATGCCCCAACGCCAGGCAGGTGCGGAGTGTGTGTCCATAAGCCTGATGGAATTCACACCACTCATCCTTCCTCCCTCCAAGTACCTTGTTACTTTTCTCTGGTACTCGGAGTCTTGCAGCCACTGCAGGGATGGCGATCAGCTCCGCCAACTCTATCACGAAATCATACCTGGGGGGTGCGCTTGCACGCCCCTGTTCTGGTCCTTCCCTGGTGCATAAGGACGAGGCCTTCCCTGCGCCTTCATTCCTTCCTTGGTCTCATGCACTCGTGTATGTTACTGATGCACCCCCTGACCTCCGCGTGGCCTTGACGGTGCTGCATTTCCTCTCTTCTCAGAGACCTCTGTCTCTACTACTATGTGTGCCACCGTGCGTCGCCGAATCTCAGCGAAGGTGACAAGGTGGTTCCTGATGAGCGATTCACTGAAAGGACCAGGGAGGACCCCTTTCTTGAACGCATGCACCAGCATGCCCTCGTCCTTGCTGGGCAACCTCACCACCTGCACACTGAAACGGTTGAGGAAGTCCTTCAGCGACTCCTCCTGGTCCTGGCGCACATCGAACAGATCGTAGGACACCACCGGTGGAGCTCTGTTGACGACATACTGCTCTGTGAACAGCTTCGCAAACTGATGCAAAGAGGTGACGTGGCCCTCTGGTAGGCTCACGAACCACTCCATGGCTACCCCGCTCAGCGTGCTCATGAACATCTTACAGTACACAGTATCTGAACCTCCAGTCAGCATCATCTGAGTGTGGAAAGCTGTCAGGTGTGCTTCTGGATCTTCCACCCCCGTGAACGATGCTTTTAGTCCCACCAGATTGGGAGGCACCACCGTGTTCATGATTTCGGGGGAGAAAGGCATAGGGAATGCTCTCGGAGGCGACGGTGGCATCGACGTCCTCTCTTCAACTGCGCGCTCCTTCTGCGCCTGCAATTCCCTACGCAGCTCTTCATTCATACGGTTCAACTCTTCTTTCTTCTCTGCGATGCAGTCAGCTCTGCATGCATTTTCTCTTGCTCAGCTCTCGATTCCGCGACGCTATCTTGCAGCGCACGCATCATCTCCACTACCTGCGCCATGGTAATAGTTCCTTCTTCAGCAGATGGCGCAGGTGAGGTTTGCCTGGTTCTTCTACTCATCTTCTCAACACTTCGACGTAACTTCAAGAAGACTCTAAGAAACTTCAACGAGAAGATCAAGAAGCTCCAAGAAACTTCAAGAAACCTCAAGAAACTTCAAGAACTTCGAGAACTGTGAGAACTGTGATGCGGATGGGAACCAGTTTCACACGGGCCCCACGGTGGGCGCCAAATGATCCTGCCGCAGACTTGAACGTGGAGTCTGTGCCTCGTCACTCCTTTGTCTAGCCTTCTACAACTGCGTGTTCTGCAAGAACGCTCCAAGAACCTCCTCCGGGACTCTCGACGATGCCTGCAAAACAACACAGACGACGCCTCTAGCGGCCGTGTGCACTCCAACGCTCAAGTCAGGCAACAGGAATACCAAAAACTATCACTGAATCTCTCTATGAGACTAGTGTGTGCTCAAATCCACCCTCTGTTATCACTGTGCAACGTGTAGAAACGCTCCCACAGTGACTCAGAGAAAACTGTGTGTAACTGTCAAAACTGTAAGAAGTGTCAATCTGTGTAAGACTGTGTAAGAATCCCCTACCTTACATGAGGTGGAGTACCTTTATACCTGGGTCGCGCCTCTCTCTTAGATGGTGACACGTGGAGGCATGCAACTGGCATCTGACCATTCACGTATCACACCTGAAGGGCTCTTGGGCTTTCTGTGTGCGGCTAAGTTATCCTCGAGCGGAGTAACTTAACGCCTTTCTTCTCTCTGACTGAGTGCATGCTCCCAGGAGAGCCCCTGGCGTGGCTGGTCTGAGCGCACATGCCAGGCGCATCCTGCCTGCATGGCCTCATCGCGCGGTGCTATGCATGTAATGGGCTAAGAGAAACACTGATCACTGTCCAGCTTAACTAGCTCCCTTACGCCATCCTCATGCACGACCCCACCGGCGAGCAGCTCTTCTTCTTCTATTCTGGGGTCATGCGAGGTGCATGCGTAACGTTCTTGCTGGGAGTCTGGGTCCTAGTTTAACACGTGTTGGCAAGAAACCCCGATGACCGATCTCGCTCTGCATGCACCAACGATCGAGCGGTGCCCCATTACTATCCACCGATGACCGTGCGGTGGCTTATGATCTTCCACCGACGTCCGTGCGGTTCCTCATGTCCTTCCACCGACGTCCGTGCGGTGCCTCATGACCTTCCACCGACGTCCGTGCGGTGTCTCATTACTTTCCACCGACGTCCGTGCGGTGTCTCATTACTTTCCACCGACGTCCGTGCGATGCCTTATTACTCCATCGACCGACCGATGCTTCGTCACTTCACGCGCCCTGTTTCCAGGCGCTCATCTAGGAAACGCTCTGGGGGTGGCGGCCACTAGGCAACTACCCACCGATCGCCTTCCTGAGGGATCTCCTCCCTGATTCTCCTGCTATCTCGTTCCACGTGGCACCCTGTGATTGGTCCACGTGGTCATCTGTTGCTGACGTCATTGACTAACAATGACCGACCGGATCAATTTCCACCATTTATTTTTGTGTTTCCATAGTTTAAACATCTTTTCCACCGATTATTTTTTTTTGTTTTAACTAATTAAATTGAATATACACTACATGTTCTTCATTTTTTTATGTTCTTGAATTGTATTTTACTTTTAATCAATTTGTTTTGTTGTTTTTGTTGTTTTTCACCGTTTAATATCCTTTGTTGTCACTTTAATCGTTTTAGTTTCCTTTGTTTTCAAGTTTTGTTGTTCCATTTGATTCCGTGTTGTATCCACACCAAAACCCATAAAAATTTATGTTGTTTTCAGTTTTGATTATGTTGGAGATCCCACATCGACTAGAGATTAGATCATTTCATAGTATATAAGTGGGTGCAAACCTCACCTTATAATCCAGTTTTATAAGGTTGAAATTAGGCTTAAAGTCCACTTCTTAACATGTGCAGAGATATGTAGTTGATAAAGTCATTGAGACTCACATCCGGTGCCAATCATTTGTCCCGAACTCCGGTCCTATAAAGAAATAGAATCTTTGGTAAAAGAAATCTCCATGTGAAGACCATTGGAATGCAGTCATTCGTATACTGAAGTACATTAAAGGCTCTCCTGGAAAAGGTTTGTTATATGGTCACAATAACCATACTAAAGTCGTTTGTTATTCAGATGCTGATTAGGCTGGATCTCCATCTGATAGAAGATCAACTTTTGGTTATTGTGTCTCCATTGGGGATAACTTGATCTATTGGAAGAGCAAGAAGCAAAGTGTTTTGGCGAGATCTAGTGCAGAAGCAGAATATAGAGCTATAGCCTTGGCTACTTGTGAGCTTATTTGGCTTAAACAGTTACTTAAAGAATTTCAATTTGGAGAGGTCACTCAAATGACACTTATATGTGATAATCAGGCTGCTTTTCATATTAGCTCAAATTCAATTTTTCATGAAAGGACCAAACATATTGAGATTGATTGTCATTTCATTTGAGAAAAGATTATATTGGAAGATATCAAGACTGAGTTTGTTAATTGATACAATCCAAGTCAGCAAGGAAATGACCAAGGACTCAAGAGACCATTCACATTCATCTCAACAATCAAGTCAAGACCCCACCAAAGATCTAGCGGACCTCACCGGAAGAAGAAGTAAGTGTAGACCAGAACACCAATTGTTCTTTCTTCTGGTTTACTTAAAAATAAAACATGTTGTAAATAATTTGGGCTCACTTTAGGGGTCCAAATAGCAAAATAGGTTAGAGTAGGTTCATATAGCATAAAAGGCAGTGTACTTAGTGAAATGGGCTTGCACAAGCCCACTTTTTCAAGACAAGGCACCTAGAATTAGGGTTTTTGACTTAGTTTTTAGAAGGAGAGCCTAAAGGTGCGATTTTGACCTTAGTCAACCCTCATAGGCCGCCCCTCCCCTCTTTCCATCCTACCTTTGCCCTTCTTGGCTACCAAGGAACCCATTCCTATAAATAGGGTGCCTTACTCCATGTATTTTCAAGTTGAATTTTAAGTAAAGAAACTCTGCACAAATTGTGTGATCTTTGAGTGAGTTTTGTTTCTCTTCATTTTGGTCTTATCTTGAGGAGTGTGAGACTCTCAAGTGGCAGCCCTTCACTCATCTTGGTGGCTACCACACCCCAAGTGGCGTGAACCACTCTCTCAATCCATTCCATAAGTTCCTTCTTTCATCTTCTTTTCCATTTCCATTTCCATCTTGCTCTATTATCTTATTAGCTTGTCTCGGTTTTTACTCTTGTGTGGCTTGTGGATCATCATTTGGCTCGGCTATGTTCACCATTGATGATACCTTGTAGCCTTTCCTTTTCCGCTTGCATTCATCCATCACCATATTATGATTTTATCTTTGCCTTTGTGAAGTGAAACTTCACACTTACTTAACCACTTGGTTAAGTTCGTGTCCAGTGAGAATCTTCCTTAGGTCTCACTTATAATTTTTAAAAATCCAAATCCTAATTAAAGTGTCACCATAAAATGGAACCATCTAAAAATAAACTCACATTAGCCTAATTATATGTGATAATCAGGCTGTTTTTCATATTAGCTCAAATTCAATTTTCATGAAAGGACCAAACATATTGAGATTGATTGTCATTTCATTTGAGAAATGATTATATCAAAAGATATCAAGACTAAGTTTGTTAATTGAAAATGATCAATTAGCAGATAGTTTTACTAAACCCTTACGAAGGCCTAGGATTAATTACATTTGTAACAAGCTGGGTACATATGATTTATATGCTTCAGCTTGAGGGGGAGTGTTAGATATTATTATATATACGTAGATATTATTAGATATTATGAGATATATAGATATTGTTAGATATTTCTATTTATGTAATGGGCTTAGCCCATATATTTCTTTTTCTATATAAAAATAACCCTATGTGTTCAATATACACAAGGGATTTACCCAAAAGAAAAAACTCACCTTATAAGCCGATTTTATAGGGTTGAGTTAGGCTTAAAGTTCAGTTCTTAATATGGTATCAGAGCCATTTCGAGCCTATCCTAGGAAGAGTTTGTTGGACCTATTGTGCCACCTACTATCGAACCACCCATAAATATATAGTCCCACGCATGAGTTGGTGGCCTCGGCATGAGGGCGGATGTTGGATATCCCACATCGACTAGAGATTAGAGCATTTCATAGTATATAAGTGGGTGCAAATGATATGATTTGATTTTAGGATTGCACATTTTAGAGGTTTCACTTTGTTTATGTTTTTTGAATTAGCAAATATGGTGATAAGCTAAAAGAAGATTACCACTGAACACGCACTTAACCAAGTGCTTAAGTAAGTATGAAGGTTCACTTCTAGAGAGCAAAAGAGAAAAACACAATTATAGGGTGATGATGATGATGTTGCGGAATGGAATAAAGCATAAAGGAAACAATGGATAAGTATGATGGCCGAATAGTAAAGGAAGAAAACAATAACACAATGAAATGGAATTATGTAAGGCATAATGGAAGAAAAAAAAAAGAGAAAGATGAGAGAAAGCTCATGGAGTGGAAGATGGTTCATGCCACTTGGAAGGATGAGAGCTTCCAAGATGAGTGGTGAAGAGTCGCCACTTGAAGTGCACTACACTCAAGATAAGACCCAAAATATGAGAGCACTCAAGACTCACTAAACACTCTGACAGAGTTTTTTTATATTCAAAATTCAAGGTCCAAATATAAGAGGCAAGGCACCCTATTTATAGGAAGGTGTAGACATTAAATAAGGGGTTTTAAATGTACAAAAATAAGTCACACTTTCCATATGACATAAAGAGTAGGTGTAGGTGTAGTTTTTAGAAGGTACCAAAGTAGAAAAAAATGTCACACCTCCCTTGTGACTATACTAGGTGCCGGATTTGAATTAGAATTAGGAGGGAATTTTGAATTTGTTTCAAGATCCTCCTAAAGGCTTACCACCTCTAAGAGGGATTGAACACCAAATAGACTTCATTCTCGGGGTTTCTTTACCAGATCGCCCAGCATATAGGACCAATCCCACAAAGGCAAAAGAAATTCAACAACAAGTTGAGGATTTAATAGCCAAGGGATGGGTACAAGATAGCATGAGCCCATGTGCTATGCCTGTCATCCTTGTTCCTAAAAAGGATGGGTCATGGAGGATGTGTATAGATTGTAGAGCAATAAACAATATAACCATCAAATATAGGCATCCCATTCCTAGGTTAGATGACTTGTTGGATGAATTGTATGGGTCTAAAATATTTACTAAAATTGATCTTAAAAGTGCTTATAACCAAATCCGGATTAAATCTGGAGATGAATGGAAAACCGCTTTTAAGACCAAATTTGGTTTATATGAGTGGTTGGTCATGCCTTTTGGCTTGACTAATGCTCCTAGTACCTTCATGCGACTCATGCATCATGTTTTAAGAGCATTCATTGGCAAGTTCATTGTAGTTTACTTTGATGATATTCTCATATATAGCTTGTCTTTAGAACAATATGAGCAGCATGTTAGGGAAGTTCTTGAAACCCTTAGGAAGGAGAAGTTGTATGCTAACCATGCTAAATGTTTCTTTGCATTAGATCATATAGACTTCCTAGGGTTTGTTGTAAGTTATAAAGGGGTGCATGTTGATCAACAAAGGTTGCAACAATTCAACATTGGCCAACACCCACCAATGTTAATGAAGTACGAAGCTTTCATGGACTTGCTAGTTTTTATAGGCGGTTTGTGAAAGACTTCAATACTATTGCCGCACCTCTCAATGTTATAGTAAAGAAGGATGTGGTCTTTAAGTGGGGACAAGAGCAAGAAAAAGCTTTTGTGACTTTGAAAGAAAAATTGACTAAGGCCCCCATCTTAGCCCTTCCTAACTTTGCTAAAACATTTGAGATAGAATGTGATGCCTCTAATATAGGCATTGGAGCTGTCCTCCTTCAAGAGGGCCACCCCATAGCTTATTTTAGTGAGAAATTCAAAGGGAGTCATATCAATTACTCCACTTATGATAAAGAACTTTATGCTCTTGTTCGAGCTTTACAAAAGTGGCAAAATTATCTTTTTCCTAGGGAATTTGTGATCCATAGTGATCATGAGTCCCTAAAATATTTGAAAGGCCAAAGCAAGCTTAATAAGAGACATGCAAAATGGGTGGAGTTTATTGAACAGTTTCCTTATGTGATGAAACATAAACAAGGTAAAATTAATGTGGTTGCTGATGCTCTTTCACGAAGACATACCTTGTTAAATGTTTTGGATGTTCAATATTTAGGGTTTGATCAGATAAAGGAACTATATCATGATGACTTAGATTTCTCACTTATCTGGTAAGAGTGTTCCAAAGGAGGACACAAAGACTTTTTCTTACATAATGGTTTTCTTTTCAAAGGAAAAAGACTTTGTGTTCCCCATGGTTCTATAAGAAAATCTCTTGTCAGAGAGGCTCGTGAGGGTGGGCTTATGGGACATTTTGGGGTTGATAAGACTTTAGAAACATTGCATGAACATTTCTTTTGGCCTTATATGCAAAAATCCGTACATAGCTTCTGTGATAAATGTATAGCATGTAGGAAGGCTAAATCTAAAGTCCATCCCCATGGTTTATATACCCCTCTTCCTATCCCATCAATGCCTTGGGTAGATATTTCAATTGATTTTATCTTAGGTCTTCCCAAGACATCGACGGGTAAGGATTCTATCTTCGTGGTAGTGGACCGTTTTTCTAAGATGGCTCGTTTTATTCCTTGTCACAAAGTGGATGACGCTTGTTATATTGCAAATCTCTTCTTTAAGGAAGTTGTTCGTTTGCATAGGCTTCCTAGAAGTATTGTATCCGATAGGGATTCAAAGTTTTTAAGCCACTTTTGGAGGGACTTGTGGGGCAAACTTGACACAAAACTTTTGTTTTCTACTACTTGTCACCCCCAAACTGATGGTCAAACTGAGGTGGTCAATAAAACTTTCGGTCAAATGTTAAGATGCTTTATTTCTGGGAATCCAAGGGTATGGGAGAATTTACTACCTCATATTGAGTTTGCTTATAATAAAGTAGTAAATTCTACATCTGGCCATTCTCCTTTTGAGGTTGTTTATAGGTTCAACCCCTTAACACCTCTAAATCTTCTTCCAATTCCTGTACTTGATGAGATTTTATGCAAGGATGGTTTTGAAAAAGCTTTTTTTATTAAAGACTTCCATAATCACATCAAGTTACAAATTGAGAAGAAAGTTGGCAAATATGCTGAAAATGCCTACAAGAGGCGTAAGGTTGTAATCTTTGAACCTAACAATTGGGTTTGGCTACACTTGAGGAAGGATAGATTCCCTACTCAAAGGAAGTTAAAACTTATGCCTCGTGGTGATGGTCCTTTTCAGGTTATCAAGAGGATTAATGATAATGCCTATGAGTTAGATATGCCTGATACATTTCTTGGCAGTAATTCTTTTAATATTAGTGATCTAACTCCCTTTTCTGCAAGTCTTCCAAATTCGTGGACGAATTCTCTCCAACCCAGGGAGCATGATGAAGACCAAGTAGAGGAGGCGCCTGAGGCCCAAGCCCAAGAAGCCCAAGCCCAAGTCGGGGCCCAAGCCCAACCAATTAGTTCAACATCCTTCATGCCTCAAAGGATAACTAGGAGCAAGGCTAAAGCTTTGGGAGAAGAGCATCAATGGATGTCTCTTTTTGTAATTACTTTTGTATAGTTTTTAGTAGAACTTTAAAGGAAGGTGTACACATTAAATAAGGGGTGCTAAATGTACAAAAACAAGTCACACTTTCCATATGACATAAAGAGTAGGTGTAGGTGTAGTTTTTAGGAGGTGCCAAAGTAGAAAAAAATGTCACACCTCCCTTGTGACTATACTAGGCGCCGAATTTGAATTAGAATTAGGAGGGAATTTTGAATTTGTTTAACTTTCATTTCAGCCCTCTAAAGCTATAAATAGAAATGCTTGGTCTTTGTAAATTCACATTGAAATATAAGTAAAGTTACTATACTCAAATTGTGAGTGAATTATGTGAGACTTGTTTTCCTCTTCCTTGTCTCATCTTGTGATGCTTTGGGAGCTCTCAAGTGGCGGCAATCTAACACTTATCTTGGATCATCACCTCCAAGTGGCGTGTCCATTCCCAATCCATGGCTACAACCACATAAGTTTCATCTTCCTTCATCTTCCTTTGTTCATTTAATCAGTTGTTCTTTTTAGTACTTAAATTTCAATCGGTTGTTTTGCATTTTTGCCTTATTCTTCACTTCCATTTGGTGCAGCTGTGTTAGTTTGTGTTTTCATTCGGTAGTTTGTGTTCTTATTCAATTCTATTCGATTCATTTGTTGTGTATAAGGATATAACACTCATAATTGAGTTTGGTTCATCATTCTGGAAGGCATTGTCTCCATTGATGAGTCCTTAAGCTTCCTTGAATTTGTGTGTTGTTTCAATTTTGTTTTGTGTTCTGTTTTATGCCTAATTCCAGTTCTGTTTTTGCGCGATTCTGTTCGATAATTTTGTACCTTAATTGTTATCCATTCATCATTCTAATTGTCTTTTACCTTGGACCTTTGGAAATGAACCTTCACATCTACTTAATACTTGTTAAGTTAATATCCAGTGGAGATTTTCCTTAGGTGACATATAAATTGCTAAGAATCTTGATCCTAATTCTTAAAAGTGTCACAAATATAATGAATCTAAAATCAACTCACATCAGAGAGGGTGCCTTGGTGGGCAAGAGTGAGAGGAGAGAGGAGAAGGGGGAGGCTAGGGTTAGGCCTGGGTGAGGTTTCGCCCAAGCAAGCCTTACTCCTTCTAGTAACTAGCACTACTGCAGAAAAGTGCTTTAATGACGATTAAAAAGACCATATAAAGATGGTTTGGGAAGCGTCTTTACTTTGGTAATTTATAACGACGGTTCTCGAATCATCGTTATTAAAAATATTAACGACATGTGTAAAAATTGTTGTTACTTTGGCAAATAAATAGGGAAAACATAAAAAATTGTATTTTTAAAGACGGTTAACCATCGTTATAAATGGTTCCCAGAAGACCTTTTTCACTTTTTTAAAGACGGTTCCAGAAGAACCATTGTTATAAAGGCCTTCCAAAGTTAATTAAGTGCAATTTTTTTGTTTTATTGAAGACGGTTTCAGTCTAAACCGTCGTTAAAAATGTATTTTTTTTTTCTAAATAAATTGTTTTATTATTATATATATGCTCGAATCTTGCATAAAATATCAAATTTGTAGAACAATAATGCATATAATAGCATAATTTAAATATGAAAGACTATATACAATAAACTAAGTACATATTATATTCTACAAAAAGTTCTACAATATATGAAAAAATTCTATGTTATTTTAATCATTCATCTATCCTAAGGTGTTATACATGATTATAAAATATTTTGACCATGTTGTCTTTACATACTCCAATGTTTCCGAATCTAGCGATTGTGGGTCATTGAAAAACTGTGACATTTGATTTTTTATTTATTTAGTGCATGACTAATAAACCCCAAATTTTAAAGTGTTTTTGTATTGAGGTATTACCTAATCCCAACCTCTATCAACTCCAGCTCACACAATAGTCGACATCCACTACATAACATAGTAACCGCACTCATAATTTCTAGATTGTTAATTGCACTGCAAGTCAAAATAAATGTTATTAAATAAATGAATGTGACACATTAAAGTGAGTGAACAAATATACTTTAAATACCTTAAGGTGCATCTGAGTGAGTTTTTTTGCGTTTGCACTTCCCCTCCCACTGAACATGTTATATCCAAAATAAGCACTAAAATAATAAGATTTCTTGTTAGAACACATAATTTTGTGTAATGTATAAGTAATAATAAATTCTAAATGAAATTGTCGTACCTATCTATAATGTGTTTAAGATAGTTAGGAGGTTTCTTATGCAAGGAGCAAAACCATGCAGCGGTATGTTCTTGAATATATATGATCAATAGTTGCCAATGACGCCTATATAATAAATCAGTTAGTTTCTCTTATTTCAATAATTTAGTAGAACTTATTTAATGAATATGGAATTACTCATGGATGTACGGAGCAATATAAATTGGTTTTCCTCCATTATTTAAGGCAGTGGTGATGTATGTTTGTGTTATTGACTTTTTGTTACCAAGTGATTGAATAAGTTGAGGGTCTAAAAACCCATATGTATCTTGTTTCCCCTTATTGAAACATAATCCACAAATATACCTAAATTTCAATAAGTTATTACTAATATATATAATAAATAAAAAGTATAAATATTTTAATAATTGAACTTACATGATCCATAATTGCATAACTGTTATGTTAATCTCCTAATTTTCGAATGCAAGGTCCAACAAATCAGACATGTGAAAGTAATTCTAGCAAATACTCATGGCTAGGTTGAGTGAATGAATGTTCCTTGCTATGTGATGAGGGTCCAAAGTATGAGCGAATCCCCACCCCATATCCAGCAACACGAACATGTTCAAGGTGCTTAGGTCGTCCGATAGCAACACTAAGAATATCCTCGCGACCATATGAATTAAAAGTCCCCTGTTTTGTTTTTTCAACAAGAGAATCCTACAATGAAAAGAAATTATCAAACTTCAACAAACATTGAATTTAAAATAACACATACAAAACATATTTCTTACAATTCGTTCAACTGTTTGTTGTGATTCCTCAGAAGTCCATGTCCATGATGGCTTTAGATGGGAACTCTTACATTTCTCATGTCAGGATGGTAGCGATGGAGGGTTCAAAGAATCTACACTATTCCTTTATTCAATAGAAGCAGAACGTGCTTTAATCTTTTGTTCAACCAACTTGTGCTCTAAGTTCTTATAACCACCACAGGACAATAAGTTTCGGGTCTCATTATGTGCCTAATTGGATTGTGCTTTCTTCCAAACATCCTATCATCAACATTCAAAAGTTAATAATACATTAATATAAACTACATCTAAATAAAACAAGTGCTATTTGTTGATCAAGGATGATCTTGACCTTTGATGTCTCCAAATCCATGAAGTTTGGTGTAAGGCTAAGTTGCTGCTTGTGTGGGTGGGTTCTGGGTAGATTTATGTGTAATCCACTCTTTGTTTAAATCTAAAACTGATTTGAATCAAAACCTTTTTGAAAAAGATTGTTTTCTAAAGAAATGGAAAAACAACTTGTTGTTTTATCGTTTCAATCAGTTGTTTGACACTTAGTGGTTTTTGAAAAGGGTTTGAAGCTGTTTGACTTGGTTGACTTTGCTATCAAAATAATTTAATCGGTTGTTTCGAAAAATCAACTGATTGTTCTTTTAAAATCCATAACAGAATTTCTGTTAAGTTTGGTAAATAAACTTTAAATGTTTTCTAACTATTTTGGCTCCTGCTTTAAATGTTTTTAACAAACCTTTAGAGTATATAAAGGTTGTTTTATGCTCCTAAAGGGATTGGAACAGTTTTAGACATTTTTTGAGATTGAGAAAACATATTTGAGTTTTCAAGATTTGCATCAAGCTTTTGAATTTTCATAAAGGAGTGGAATATGATTGCTGTAATATTTCGTTTTGATATTGATCAAGTGTAATCCTTTCTTTATCTCTTGTATTTCTGAATATGGGAAGTGTAAGCAGAATTAGAGGGTGTTCTAAATTTTGTGGTGGTGTGTGCCAAAGGAAGTGTGTGGCTTGAGGTGTTTAAGGTCACTTCTTTGGTGTGGTTGTTTGTAATATGGATTTTGATTGCATAGTAGATACCTAGTGGTTTCTGGGGACTGGATGTAGCTCTTGGGATAAGAGTGAACCAATATAAATTGCTTGTGTGCTTTTCTGTTTCCCTGAACTCATTTACATTCTGCTTTTAAGTTGTTTTTAGAACTGCTGAAAAAAACAATCGGTTGAATCGCAAAAACAACCGGTTGATTTTCTGAAAATCAACTTAAATAGTTTTGTTTCATTGTTTCCTCGATTTATTTCTCTGTGATTCTGCGTTAAAGTTCATTATACCTTCAAAGTTTGCAAAAATCTTTTATAAACAATTCACCCCACTCTTGTTTAAGGCCATATATTCTAACACTATTAACTTGCCATTTCTCAGATCTTCACAAACTGCTGCTAAGTTTCTTCATCAAGGCATGCATATTTTGTACAAGGATTTTCTACTTTCCTTGCACCATATATAAGTTGTTGTCAATTTTGATTCAAACTGAAGAAACTTGACACTCACTGAAGATAGAACCTTCGCTCTTAATGTTTTCACATTCGGGATATCATAATGCGTCTACATTGAACATTTGGGATAATTAGTTCATAATAAACTTCAAATTGAACAGAGTAAAAAAATTACATACCAGAATATCTTGCCAAATCATGTTTCTCTCGTGCTCGGGGACGTTATCCCAAGAATCAATTAAGATAGAGATCCTTTCGCAAGCAACAACTCCGAGATAGCTGCTAAAATTCTTTGAATTTGGTCCAATGACCACACTAGTGTTGACATCAATAGTCAATGGCATTTTTTGACCTTTATTTATCTTCACAGACATAATCTTTAATCTAGTAGGTCTTTTACCAGTTCTTGAACGGGGAACTTCATCATTAGTCATGTCCCTATTATCAAACAAATATGATAAGCATTAAGAATACGAAACATAATAAAAAATATATATTATAAAACTAAACCTAAAACATAAAAATATATATTCCTTCGTCATGATCATTTCAAGTTGCATGTACAACATTAGCAACATTTTCGTACTCTATATTGATTGTTGTTCTTGTAAGTGATTCAATCTCATAAATGTCATTATTTGGTTCTTCATCTTCTAGATCATTATGTTGCTTTTTTCCATGTAGCACAATAAACCAGTTTTCAGACGTAGGATCTTGGATATATAAAACTTGGGAAGCTTGATATGCCATTATGAATGATTCGTCATGATAACCTATCTTTCAAAAGTCAACCAAAGTCATTCATGATTCATCAACTTTGACACCAGTCTTATTGTTAACCCACTTGCATTTAAAAACAGGTATAGTAAACTTGGTATAATTAACTTCCCAAATCTCTATTATGACACCATAATAAGACATTGATCCCACAACACGATTTTGATCTTTTGAAGTTGAAAACTGCATGGACTCTGCATCCAAAGTGACTCCACTATTTTGCATTGTACTCTTATCATCTCGAGACTTTGTGTAAAACAAACAACCATTTACTTCATAGCCAAAACAACATAAAACATCAAACTTTAGACCGTTTGCAAGCCATGTTAATGTTTCAGATGTTGATGGATCATTCATAATTTATTGCTTAAACCATGACATGAAAGTTTTGTTATGCTCAATTAACACCGATTTTTCTGATTGCCTTGGATTCGTATATTTGACAATGTCTTTGTGTGTATCTAAGTATGGTAACACCTTATCAATGTTATTCAAGACATACAATTGTGCTTGTAAAATCTCTTCTCTAGATTTGCTTATGACATGTACACCTATTGAAGATTTACTTATCAATCTACGAGAGTGCCAACATTTTTCAGGAACTCCTATAGATTTGGCTTTTCACAAGTACTCGGAAAAAAACTCAATAGATTCTGGACGACATTGATTCTTCACATATCCCTTCAAAATCTTCTTGTATCGCTCAATTGGATGCATCCATCGCATATAAATTGGCCCACACAATATGATTTCTCTTACAAGACGAACAACCAAATGTACCATGATATCAAAAAAGAATGGAGGAAAAAACATCTCGAGTTGACACAGGATAACAATAATTTATTCTTCAAGTTCATCCAACTTTTGAGATTCAATCTCTTTACTACATATCAAATTGAAAAATGAACATAGTCGAGTGATTGTATGCCTAACATTTTTTGGTAAGATTCCACGAATAGCCACCAATAGTAATTGTTGCATTAGAACGTGACAATCATGAGACTTTAAGCCAATTAGTTTTAAATCATTCATAGATACAAGACTCTTAACATTTGAAGAGTAGCCTTGTGGTACCTTAACACCTTTAAGACATTCACAAAAACTTGTTTTCTCTTTCTTCGACAAGGTGTAACAAGCTGCAGGCAAGTATGTACGTTTACCAACTTCTCGTGGTACCAATTCATCTCATATATTCATCTCAATCAAATCCATATGTGCATTCACACAATCCTTTGTTTTGCCTTTAATGTCCTATTAAAATGTCACACATATTCTTTTCTACATGCATTACATCTATACAGTGTCTGATATCTAACTTACACCAATATGGAAGATCAAAAAAGGTTGATATCTTCTTCCATATTTCAGTCACAGTTTGCTTCTTCTTCATTTTTCCTAAAGTCAAATTAACATTTTTTATTTTTTCATAAATTTGAAGGTCACTTAAGGGAGTCAGACAAATGTCATGTTCTTGTTATCCGTTAAAAGCTTTTTTCAATCTACGATACGGGTAGTATTTCGTTAGAAATCTACGATGCCCAAGATACATTGTCTCTTTTCTGTGTTTCAACTGCTCATATGATGTCTTCTCTTCACATATTGGACATGCTTTATGACCTTTCACACTATAACCTAACAAGTTCCATGTGCAGGGAAGTCATTGATAATACAAAATAACATTGCATGCAATCGGAAAGATTCATTCTTAAACGTGTCAAACACATCAACCCCTTCATTCCATAATAATTTCAAGTCTTCAATCAATGGATTGAGATATACATCTATGTCATTTCCAAGTTGTTTTGGACCAGAGATCATCATAGATAACATCATGTATTTGTGCTTCATACACAAAGTAGGAGGTAAGTTGTAAATCACTAACAAAACGAGCCATGAACTATGATTACTACTTAAATTTCCAAAAGGATTCATTCCATCAGTTGCCAATACAAGTCTTAAGTTTCTTGATTCTTTTCCAAATTTAGGAAATTCTTAATCAATGTTCTTCCACTACAAAGAATCAGTTGTATGACGAAGTAGTCCATCACATTTTCTATTATCTGCATGCCACCTAAGGTTTTTAGCGTCATCTATATTTGTAAACAAATGCTTAAGCCTTGGAATTGTTGGAAGATACCAAACGACCTTAGCAAGAGGACCTTCCTTTGTGAATTCATCTATTCCATCATTATGAACAACTTTAACCTTATAACGTGACAAACCACACCTTGTTGAAAATGAAGCTTTGATGACCCCAAATCTGTGAAGAATGCTTGGTGCCTGTGCTGCTATTGTTAGGGATTAGTTTTAGAATGTTTAGAATTTGTAACACTCATTCTTAAACAAAGCACAACTGAATTAATCTAGTTTTGAAAAAGAAAAGTGTTTTTCTAAGCTAAGTGATAAACAACCGATTGATTTATCGATTTAGTCGGTTGTTTTACACATAGCCTGTTTGGAGGATTTTGAAACTGATTTTGACTTGGTCGACTAACAGTCATAACCAATTCAACTGGTTAAATCGACTTTTCAACCGGTTGATTTTTGAATTTCTAACAGCTTTTCAAAAACTTGTTAAACCTGATTTCAGTTGTTTTTGAAACTATTTTTGGCTCGTGATCAATAGCCTAAAATGGCCAGTTCTGTAGAGCTATAAAAAGGGATCACCCTCCTTATTTCAAAACACAGAAAGAGAGATTTAGAAATTGTTTTGAGAGAATTTTGATTCAAAGTTTTGCCAACATTGCTTAAGGCTGTGCAAGAGGTTCAAGAAGTGATTTAGGAGCTCTGTGATTTCCTGAACGTCAGGTGTAATTTGTTCCTTATATTCTTGTATTTGTTTTCAATTTGAATACTTGTAAAATAGTAAGTCTACTAGGCAGATGGTTGTTCTGTTTCTGTGTATGTTGTAAGGCAAAGAGGGTGAGTGATTTTGTGTGAAAAGGATCCCCTCTTTGGGGTGTTTGTGTGTTGTAATATGTGGTTGGTTACATAGTGGAATACCCAGTAGTTTCTGGGGACTGGATGTAGCTCTTGGTGTAAGAGTGAAACAGTATAAATTGGTTGTGCAATCTCTCTCTCATTACAAACTGTTTGATATTGTTTTGTCTTTGCTGCTATAAACAACTAGTTAAAACGAAATTTCAAGTGGTTGATTTTTTGCTAACAGCTTTAATTACTTTGGTTTCTTGGCTTCGTTGATTACTCTTTCTGTAATTCTTCGAAGAAATTCATTCTTAGACAATATTTGCGAAAATCTTTCATTAGACAATTGACTCCCCTCTTGTTTAGGCCATTAATTCTTACAATTGGCATCAAGAGCTAGGTTCTTGAAATTTTCTCAAGTTCTATTTTTCAAGACTGTTTTAATGGCTAATAAGCTGCCTTTTGGGGAGGGTGCTTCAATAAATAGGCCACCTCTTTTTTGTAGTGTTAATTACTAGTTTTGGAAGGTAAGAATGAAGATCTTTATAGAATCTACAGATAGGGGTATTTAGGATTCCATAGATGATAGTCCTTTCTTTCCTAAAGTTGATAAAGATGATGTTATTGTTGAGAAGCCTTGGTTTGAATGGACTGAGCAAGAAAGCAAGAAGGTTAAGTATGATTGGATTGCTAAGAACATTATAACTTCTGCCTTAAATAGTGATGAGTTTTTTAGGGTTTCACAATGCAAATCAGCCAAGGAGATGTGGGATATTCTAGAGGTCACACATGAAGGAACCAATGACGTGAAGAGAGCGAGGAAGCACGCTCTCATCCAAGAGTACAAGTTATTCAAAATGCAGAAAGGAGAAACTATTTCAGATGTGCAGAAGAGGTTTTCTCACATTGTAAACCATCTCATAGGGCTGGGAAAGAGCTTTGAAAAGGAGGAACTAAACATCAAGATCATGAAGTGTCTTGATAGATCTTGGCAGCCAAAGGTGACTGCAATTTCAGAATCAAAAGATCTATCATCCATGTCAACAGCCTCCTTGTTTGGCAAACTCAGAGAGCATGAGCTTGAAATGAATAGGCTGCTTGTCCAAGAGAGTGAGGATAAACATAGCAAAGGAATTGCCCTAAAAACAACCGGTTATAGAAGACAACAAGAGTCTAGTGACAATGAAGAAGACATATTAAGTTTGCTGTCAAAAAGGTTTAGCAAATTCCTAAAGAAAAAGAGCAAAGGTAAAACTTCCAAAAGGTATAACTCTAAGAAACTGAATGATTTCAATTCTAATAAATATACCTATTTTGGTTGTGGAGAGCAGGGCCATATCAAGGCTGAATGCCCAAATGTTGAGGCAAAGGAAAAATCAGAATTGAAGAAGGGAGATAAAAGAGACAAAACAAAGAGAGCTTACATAGCATGGGAGGACAATGAAGTATCTTCCTCCAGCTCATCCTCTGAAGAAGCTGAGGTTAATCTGTGTCTAAGAACCTCCAACTCAAGTAATGTAAGTGATCCTGCTGCGGACTTGAACGTGGAGTATGTGCCTCGTCACTCCTTCGTCTAGCCTTCTGCAACCGCATGTTTTACAAGAATGCTCCAAGAACCTTCTCTGGAACTCCAAACGATGCCTGCAAAACAACACAGACGGCGCCTCTAGCGGCCGTGTGCACTCCGACGCTCAAGTCAGGCAACAGAACCACCAAAAAATCTCTCTGAATCTCTCTGTGAGACTCGTGTGTGCTCTCAAATCCACTTTCTCTCTCTATAACTGAATTCTGTTATCACTGTGCAACATGTATAAACGTGCTCACAATGACTCAGAAATGTGTGTAACTCTGTGAAACTGTAAAAACTGTAAAACGTGTAACGTGTCAAACTGTGTGTACCTTACATGACGTGGAGTGCCTTTATACCTGGGCCGCGCCTCTCTCTCAGATGGTGACACGTGGAGGCATGCAACTTGCATCTAACCGTACGCGTGTCACACCTGAAGGGCCTTGCGCTTTTCTCTATGCGCCTAAGTTATCCTCTTGCGGAGTAACTTAGCGCGTTTCTTCTCTCTGAGTGAGTCGCATGCTCCCAGGAGAGCACCAGGGGTGGCTGGTCTAGACACACTCGCCAGGCGCTGCATCCTGCATGCATGATCTCACCGCACAGTGCCATGCATGTAATGGGTTAAGAGAGTCACTGATCACTGACCAGCTTACTAGCTCTCTTATGCCATCCTCATGCACGACCCTACTGACGATCAGCTCTTCTTCTTCTAGTTTGGAATCATGCGAGGTGCATGCGTAACGCTCTCGCTGGGAGCCTGGGTCCCAGCTTAACTGCGTGTTAGCAAGAAACCCCGATGACTAATCAGTGCTTAGTTACTTCTCGTGCTCTGCTTCCAAGTGCTCATCTAGGCACTGATCTGCTGGTGGTGGTCACTTAGCAACTGACCACCGATCACCGTTCTGAGTGATCTCCTCCCTGATTCACCTGCTATCTTATTCCACGTGTCACCCTGTGAATGATCCACGTGGTCATCTGCTGCTGACGTCATCGACTACCGATGACTGACCGGATCAGTAAGTACAACCTCTTCTTCCAAAGGTGATAGCTATTTTCAACTTCTTGAGGCCTTTAAGGAAATTCATGAAGAGGCAAATAAGCTAGCCCTTTTAAACAATAGACTAAAAGGGTTGAATAATTGGTTAGAAACAAGGGTTAACAACTTAGAAGAAGAGATGGATAATTATAGAATTGATTTTGAAACACTATAAATGATTTATAAAAACTCTTCTTGTAAGTGTAACTCTAGAGTTTGTGAAAATTGCAAAATCCTTGAAAAAAAGTGCTTTACCCTGTGAAAGCCGTGGATAAGCTCACAAAAGGCAAATCCAACTTTGAGAGTGTGTTAGCATCTCAAAGTCGTGTCTTTGGAAAATCTGGTATTGGCTTTTATCCACAAAACAAGAACAGAAAAAGATTCAAACAATCTTCAACCTTTACAAAAAATCAATCAATTAAAAAGTCGAAACAACCAGTTGTTTCTTCTTTCTATTGTTTAAGGAGAGGCCACTCTGTTAAGTTTTGCAAAGCTAGAAAAATACTTGTTCCTAAAGGTATTTTGAAATAGATTCCTTAGGGTTTTAAAGATTCTTATGGTTTAACTAACATCAAAGGTCCCAATTTATTCAAGGGATCAAATTTTTCTACTTGATGTATTCCCTTTTTCCAGGACTTTGCTTCCACATTGAAGGATCTGTAGAAACTGGCTTTCATGGAAGTAAATGCTTGAGATAGAGCTTGTGTTCTAGAAATTATAAACTGTTTCAAGTCCTTACAAAGATCTTGAAAGAATAATTTCTTGTTTTTCTTTTATGCTTGAATAGTTTATTATAAATCCAATTCTGTTTTTCTACAGTTAGTTTCTGGATTATCTGGCCTTATATCTGCTTTATTCTCATACAAATTATGTATGCCTTGATCTGTATATTTGTTTCTCAAGTTTTATTGAAGGATTTGGATTTATCAATTTCAAAATCCCTGTCATAGATAATCAACCAGTTGATTCTGCGAAACAATCGATTTTTTTAGCCTTGACAGTTTTGTGGTTATTTCTGCTTTATTTCTCTAAGCTTTGATTTGAATCCTTGATCTTTCTCTGTACCGTTAGTTGTCAATGAAGAATTAATTACTGCATTGAACATGTTTTCTCTATGCAATTACTGCTCTTTAAAGAATATATTCCTCTTTGTGTTGGAAATTAAAACCTTTTAAAGCTTGGTCAAATCAGCATGTGATTTTTCTGTGCTTTCTGCTAGGGTCTGACAGATTGCTTTATTGACTCTGGTTTGATTCCTTTTCGTTTGAATTTTAACCCACTAAATGCCAAAGACTTAATTGCCTTTTCTGGTCTTATATAAGTAAGGTGATGGGTTGTTCTTCTTCACAAGAAACAACCAACTATTTTTCTCTACTCTAATATGTTTCTGTAGTGTGCTTTCTTTGTTCTTCTCTCACTAAACAATGGAATCAACTCCTCCATCTTCCAAAAGGATAAAGACAAGAGCTGTGAGAAGAGGGGGCAAACTTGAAAGCTGGTTTGAGGGTGAAACTGAATCAATTGAAAAATACCTACATGAGACTGATGTCCTTCAGCTGGATGAAGAAGCAAAAGCTCATGGAAGTGAGAAGCCTATTGAAAGAACAAATGCTGAAGCATTTTCTGGAAAGGTCTGAAAATATATATCTAGATTTGGTAAGAGTTTTCTATACAAACCTTCAATTTAATGGTGACAATCTTTGTTCTCATGTGAAAGGGGTAGACTTGGAGATAACCCATGAGGTGTGGACTGCCATAACTGGACTGAAATACACTGGGTTGAGGATCAATAAAGGGAATATAGGAGTGGTGGATGAATTCAACAAGATGCAATTCTACAAGAGTTGCCTTAAAAATCCACTCTCAAGAGTAAGGAAATTTTCTTTTGGAGGCTTAAAACTAGATGAAAGGCTTGTTGCCTTCATCATCTTCTGGATTTTCACACCAAGGGGCAGCAACCACTTAACTCTATCAAAGGAAGACTTGGTTTTGATCTACTGTATCATGAACAAGGTGCTGAACTGGATTCACATCATTAAGGACCACATGTAAAAGGCTACAAGGTTAAGTGATTTTCACTATCCCTATGCCATGTTAGTTTCTAAATTTCTTCACTTTTTTGAAGTGGATTTAGAGGAAGAACTGTCTGAGGTTGTGAAGTCCTCAAGTGAAATCAATAATGGGTCCCTAAGCAAAATGGGATTCACCAAAATCGATGGCAAGTGGGTAAGCAAAGGAGGAAAATGAAGTTGTTGCTGGAGAGGAACTTGCTGCATTTGAAGTTGGACCAAGTGCAGCTGCTGGAGAAGAAAGGATTACATCAATGACTCCATTTGAAAGGCTCATGATAAATCGAATGGATGGCTTTGCTAAAAGCAACGAAATCTCTATGAGTTGTGTGATACAAGGTTCAATAGCATGGATACAAGGTTTCGAACCTTCGATGAACAAATTGAGGATGTGCAGAACCAACTCTTTGAGCTACTATACAACAAAGATGAATGAAGCAAGCTTAATGTATTTCTTTCCGTTTATGGTTATTGACTCTGAACAATTTCTTCTTTTTATGTTGTTTTTAATCCCTTCTTTAACTCTATTTGTAAAGACAAATAGGGGGAGAAGTGGCTTTGGGCTGTAATCATCTAATACCTGCACTTATTCTATTTTGAAAACTGCTTTAGGTAGATGATAAACTGCTTTAGGTAGATGATAAACTGCTTAATCTAATAATTTTAATCAGTTATTTCTGTATTTTAACCAACTATTTTTCTGCTGCTACACCTATGCATGTGTTTCTGGTTTTCACACTGATTTGGTTGATCTTCCTGTTTGGAACTCACCTAGTGGAAACTGGTTTTGTGGTACTTGATACATCTGGAATGGATTATCCTGTGTTTCTGCATCTGTTTGTGATTGCAGGTTATGCCAAATTCTAAACAAAACATCCCAAAGCAACCCAGGGATTTGTCTTCATCAAATAGGGGAAGAAAGTTGAAAATGAAGCTTTGATGACCCCAAATCAGTGAAGAATGCTTGGTGCCTATGTTGCTGCTGTTAGGGATTAGTTTTAGAATGTTTAGAATTGGTAAGAATCATTCTTAAACCAAAGCACAACTGAATTAATCTAGTTTTGAAAAAGAAAAGTGTTTTTCTAAGCTAAGTGATAAACAACCGATTGATTAATCGGTTTAGTCGGTTGTTTTACACATAGCCTGTTTGGAGGGTTTTGAAACTGATTTTGACTTGGTTGACTAACAGTCATAACCAATTCAACCGGTTAAATCGACTTTTCAACCAGTTGATTTTTGAATTTCTAACAACTTTTCAAAAACTTGTTAAACTTGATTTCAGTTGGCTCGTGATTTTTGAAACTGTTTTTGGCTCGTGATTAACTGCCTAAAAGGATCAGTTCTGTAGAGCTATAAAAAGGGGTCACTCGCCTCATTTCGAAACATAGAAAGAGAGATTTAGAAATTTTTTTGAGAGAGTTTTGATTCAAAGTTTTGCCAAGATTGCTGAAGGCTATGCAAGAGGTTCAAGAAGTGATTTAGGAGCTCTGTGATTTCCTGAACGTCAAGTGTAATATGTTTTTTATATTCTTGTATTTGTTTTTAATTTGAATACTTGTAAAACAGTAAATATGCTAGGCAGAGGGTTGTTCTATTTGTGTGTATGTTTTAAGGCAAAGAGGGTGAGTGATTTTGTGTGAAAAGGATCACCTCTTTGTGGTGTTTATGTGTTGTAATTTGTGGTTGGTTACATAGTGGAATACCCAATAGTTTCTGGGGACTGGATGTAGCTCTTGGTGTAAGAGTGAACCAGTATAAATTGGTTGTGCAATCTCTCTCTCATTACAAATTGTTTGATATTGTTTTTGTCTCTACTGCTATAAACAACCGGTTAAAACGAAATTTCAATCGGTTGATTTTCTGCTAACAGTTTTAATTGCTTTGGTTTCTTGGCTTCCTTGATTACTCTTTCTGTAATTCTTCAAAGAACTTCATTCTTAGACAATATTTGCGAAAATCTTTCATTAAACAATTCACCCACCCTCCTCTCTTGTTTAGGCCATTAATTCTTACACACCTGGGACATCTTAAATCTTCATACTCATATCTGTATAAAATACAATCATTAAGACATGAATGTATTTTTTATATTCCATACCCATCAAGCAAAGTATTTCTTTTTGCTTCTGGAAGCATGTCCTTCAGCAATTGAAGCAATTCTGTAAAGCTTTTGTTGGTCCATCCATTCATTGCCTTCAAATTCATCAACCTTAGCACTACAGATAATCGTGTGAAGTTAGTTGAACCAAGATACAAAGGAGTATCTACATCAGTAGACATATTTTCGAAAACTGCATGAGCAAAAGATTTTGCTTCCACATCACGAATCATGTCCTCTAATCTATCGTCCAATGAGAAATCAACAAACTCCAAAGCTCCGCGCACACTTGGCAAGTGTAACAATTCACCATGCCACATCCATGTTATATAATTTTTCAAAAATCCATCACACAAAAGATGTTCTCTAATTTCAGAAATACTCAATATCCTTCCATTCAAACAATTGACATAAAGACACCTTATTCTTACTCCATTATGATTACTAACGACATTATGTTTTGCAAACTGTATGAATTCTTCCACCCCTCTTTTGTAAGCATCACTTATCCATGGTTTATTAATCCAACTTCGATCCATAGAATTGATAAACTAAGAAAATCTAAATTAAGATAGTCGAAAGTCAGAAACCCTAGGACTCAGCATCAACACATTTCATATAATCAAATGTAATATCTAATTCATTATAAAACTAAATCAAAATTGTCGAAGGTCGAACACCTCTGGACTCAGAATCAGTGCGTTCAATATGTAAAAACAATATCTAATTATTTAAAGCTAAATCAAAATTGCCGAAGGTCAGACACCATCGAATTCAGAATCAGTGCGTTCAATATATTTAAAAAATATATAATAATTATTGGACTAAATAAAAAATAGTCGAAGGTCAGACACTCCCAAACTCAGCATCAGTTTGTTCAATATATAAAAAAATATCTAATCATTAAAAACTAAATAGCCGAAGGTCGGACACCCCGGACTTAGAACAAACATGCTCAATATATACAAAATAAAATTTAATATATTATTAAGTAATAAAAAAACACACTAACTTAGAAAGTGGCGGGGAAGCTGACGTAGAAACGCGGGAACGTTGGTTCAGAGCCGTAAGGGGTGTAACATCCCGCCAAAATACTATTCATATTTATATAATGAAAATAAAGGTGACCAATAGATTGAAGTGAACAAAATTATATATATGTAATGAAGTTTCTCCTCACAGGGAGTTTAATACAAATTCGGTCACTTTTCCAGAAAACGTGAACAAAATACAGTAAAATATGAATACAGGCGATCTCCTAACAGCAAAAAGGTGATCTCCTATCAGAGAACGGCGATCTCCTATCAGAAAACAGAAAAAGGGTGATCGCCTAACAGAAATAGGAACAGGTGATCTCCTTCCGGCAACCACTCACTGAGGAGCTCTACTTCCTGCAACATCATCTGCTCCCGTGTAAATTATACACGATCATCACAGGTTTAAGAAAAGCCAAACACAAAACCAAAAATCACAGGGTAAGCTAGACATTTGAAAAAGAGTTAGATATGAAACTTTAAAATCAAGATGAAACAAATCAAAGACACCCACGTAAAAACTATCAATTTTCTCGTTCCCTTCACATGACCACCAAGTAATCACACATTTCATAATATTCTCAAGAGTCATTCTATTTCACATAATGCATCAAGTGTCTATCAATTTCAATGTTCCTCATTTCTCACGTCAGACTTCCACTGACTCATCACACAAGACACTTGACCCTACTTCCGGAAGACTCGTGCATTGACTAGACTCAGAGATCTGCACCTGTCATACTAAACTGCTGTAATGTTTCCACAGCTATGCGCATCAACACAATCTCAATCTCAATTTCATCACTCTCACAGTATGACAGGGTTAATCCATATAACAGGCCGAGCTCGTTCTTTTTCACACGACTCACCCATTCATATGAACCTCCTTCGACTCTCACCAACTGAATAACTTCCTCTATGTGATTCCATTATCTCAGCAGAGTCAGGATATCTCATTATAGAAATCACCGATCAATGCACATCCTACACGATCTTACACGGTATTTTCTTTCCTGAAAATACTATGCCTTGATCTCACATTCACAACATTCAACACGTCATACAACACTTAATGAACGATTCCAGTCACAGAAAAACTCATGCCAAGGTTCAGATTTTCGAATATCACATTTAAATCTCAAACAGTTTCAAACAACACCAAAAACAGGGAAGTTCGAAAAACAACGCCAAAACCGGCGATCTCGTTCAAAAACAGGGGATTATACAATAACAGTTGAAAACCGACGACCACGTCGCTCCATCATCTCAAACATCTACTATAAGGTTTTCGTTGGAAATAAAGCTAGCTTCCCTTACCTGGACTAGCGCAAAACTCTCAGAGCTCCGAAACCCAACGAAGCTTTAAGATGCTTTCACTCTGTTTTAGTGTCCCGGTCTGGAGAACTTGCAGAGAGCCTCCCAAGTGTCCAAGGGCAGTCGTCGTTTGTTGCACTGGTGCTTGAGGATGCCTGAATCGCCGCACGAAGGAGAGAAAAGGGAGGGATGAAGATGCACTCACTCTTGAGTCTCTGTAACCTTCTTTGCCTCCTCGCATTGGGTTTTTGAATCCAAGCCTACTTGTCCACGCATGCTGCTGCCACCACCCCCTCTGCAAGAAAAATCAGAGTGTACGTTTCACTGAACAGTACGGCCACGGTTGTCTCTTGCGCATGCCAACCACTTCCCCGAACAGGACGACCGCGAGTGTCTCTTGCGCCTGCCAACTTTCTGATGTCACTATTTTGAACCACCCTTTTTGTCCACGTGGCGCGCGTGCAGGACGTGCCATGCTGGGAGTCTGGGTCCCACTTTATCTGTGTGAAACACGACATCGCGCGACAACTTTTCACCGCTGACTCATCCTGGCGAACGACCGATGTCTCGTCCTGGAAGACGACCGATGTCTCTCTCTGGGAGACGACCGATGTCTATCCCCGGCGACGCCCGCATGCCTCTCGCGCCCCAGCATTGCCCGCATGCCTCGCGCCCCGGCGTTGCCCGCATGCCTCTCGCGCCCTGGCGACGTCCACATGCCTCGCGCCCTGGCGATGTCCGCATGTCTCTCGCGCCCTGGCGATCATGTGTAGTAGGCGACCGGCGATTATGTACTAACCAGGCGATCTCATAGTCTTCTAAGCTACACTTTCCTTCCTTTTTATTTTAAATAAAAACCTACTTAGAGTTCATTTAAAATATATTCCTTTTATTCCAATTTAATTTTATAGGTCCTTACAAGGGGCAGCGATGCGGTGGAGAGGCGGCGTCGGAAGCGAGGAAGAGAAGTTGGGCGGTGAGGGGAGTAGTGGCGACGGGGCGTGATGACTGGGTTGACTGGGGAGCAACAATGGAGCAAGATGCGAGGTTGAGCAACGGGGTAGTGGTTTGGGGGAGTGAGGCTCGTCGGTGGTGCAAGAGGAAAGTGATGCAGTGGTGTGAGAGCGTAAAGGGACAGCAGCGCGACGGGCTCAATGACAAGGAGACGCGGGGCTATGAAGGTTGAGTGGAGAAGTGAAGAGTGAAGGTTGAGTGAAGTGAAGAAGAAGCTTGCGAGAATAAAGAATGAAAACGAAAGAGAGAGAGTGGGCTAAGTAAAAGTAGTGGGATTTTAAAAAACCCCAAAATTAACGATGGTTCTAAGGATAACTGCCGTTATATGTGTCTCTTAAAGCTTTTTGAAAACGGTTCCTAGTTTAACCGTCATTAATAAGACTGAATAATTACAAGTTTGCCACTGTTTTTTTTTTTTTTACGGTGGTTTTGTTTCACCCGTCTTTGTTTTGGGTGGTGGTATTGATATTTTGTACTAGTGTAGGTTAAGGGGAAGTTTAGGGATAGGCTTTCTAGATGCTAGGTTTTAGGTGGGTTTGGCACAAGCCCATATACTAAGTACACCCTCTTTTAGCTTATTCTTCTAATTGAAGCCCAAAGTGAGCCCAATTTATTTACTTAATTTGTCTTATAAGAAGACTAGAAGGAAGAACAACTGATATCCTAGTTTATGTCTGGTTCTCCCTCTACTGAGGTTCATCTGAGGTTTGGTGGGGCCTTGTTTTGTATGTTGAGATGACTGACCTAGTTGTGAAAAGTCTGTGGTGTCCTTAGTCATCTACTTGTTGAGTTGAGTTAGGCTTAAAGTTCACTTCTTAATAGGTGTGTTTTGGGTTTTGTTCTTAGTTTATTTATTCTTTTGATTTAAGATAGGTGTGCTTTTAGGTGTTGTTTTGTCTTTCTAATCTTATTTTGTCATTAGTCTTGTCTAAATTTTGTTACAATTTGTCTCATAATTCTAGTTTTCCACCTTATACATATGTGTTTGATAAAATGTCTCTTAGAGTGCAAAACATGTGCTTGTGTTTTTGTTCGAGTCATAAAACTAATGTATAAGCTTTTGAACCTTTTTTATTTTGTAATCTTTGAGTTGTTATGTTACTATATGTTCATCAGTGCACTCCATTACAATTATTTTCCTTTGCGTCTTGTTGTTTGTTCTTTTTTCCATTTGCTTCCTAGGGTTTCTTCTTTCCAGAATTGTGAAATATTTTACCCTAGTTTTGAAATTTTATTTTGGGTTTGCTTTACCTCTAAAATTCTAAAACAAATTACAGAAGTTCTTTAATAAGTTTTTTGTATACAGTTAAAAAGGTACATGGAAAAAAAAAATAGAAAAAAAAATAAACATCAAAAGCCATAACGTTTTGTGGCCAGAAAAACAAGTTTTCAATGTTGATTTCTCTTGGTCTGAATTTTATTGCACCTTATAATTTGGGTATTTGGACCTGAAATGTTTAACAAATATCTCTTATTGTGTGCGTTTGAGTTATGCTAAAAATTTGAGCCTCAAAATCTTTGTATAATTTTTCGCAAAATTTTTTTTGAGTCCTGTAACATCCCGCCAAATTCTTTTCATAATTATAAAATGAAATAAAGGTAAAACAATAATATTGAAGTGAACATATGTATATATATATATATATAATGAAATTTCTCCTCACAGGGAGTTTAATACATACCGGTCAGTTTTCCAAAACTTAAACAAAATACAGTAAAATAGAAAAACAGGCGATCTCCTAACAGAAAAACAGAAAAACAGAAAAAGGGTGATCGCCTAACAGAAACAGGCGATCTCCTTCCGGTGACCACTCACGGAGGAGCTCTACTTCCTGCAACATCATCTGCTCCCGTGTAAATTATACACGATCATCACAGGTTTAGGAAAAGCCAAACACAACACCAAAAACACAAGGTAAGCTAGATATTTGAAAGAGAATTTAGATATGAACTTTAAAATCAAGATAAAACAAATTTAAGACACCCATGTAAAAACCATCAACTTTCTCATTCCCTTCACATGACCATCTAGTAATCACATATTTCACAATTCCTCAAGAGTCGTTTAATTCACATAATTCATCAAGTGTCTATCAATTTCAATGTTTCTCATTTCTCACGTCAGACTTCCACTGACTCATCACACACAGACACTTGACACTACTTCCGGAAGACATGTGCATTGACTAGACTCAGAGATCTGCACCTGTCATACTACACTGCTGTAAAGTTCCCACAGCTATGCGCATCAACATAATCTCAATCTCAATCTCATCACTCTCCTAGTATGACAGGGTGAATCCACACAACAGGTCAAGTAGTTATCTTTCAAACACTTACCCATACGTATGAACCTCCATCGACTCTCAACGCCTGAATAACTTCATCTATATGATTTCATTATCTCAGGAGAGTCAGGATATCTCATTATAGAAATCACCGATCAATGCACATCCTACACGATCTTACACGGTATTTTCTTTCCTGAAAATACTATGCCTTGATCCCACATTCACAACATTCAACACATCATATGACACTTAAATGAACGATTCCAATCACAGCAACAATCATTCCAAGGTTCAGATTTTCGAATATCACATTTCAATCTCAAACAGTTTCAAACGACACTAAAACAGGGGATTTCAAAAAACAGCATTAAAACCGGCGATCACGTCGCCCCACACATAAAAACAGAGTCATTAGGTTATCTCTTGTAACCAACTTTCCCTGCATGGAACTTTATCTTTAGCAGGAAAATATTTAGTGAGTGAGAGAATGTTGTTATACGTGCATAATCTTTAACAGCGTATCTTTGTATATTTGGAGTGCTACTGCCACCACCTGCATATCAATGAAATATTACTAGGAACAATATCTTTTATCTCTTAATCCTCTGGCGTGTATGGCGGTAACCTTCTATCTTTAAGCAATTATCTTTATGAGCGAATATCACAACATATTGTTAACCCTCACGTTGCGGGGTCTATCCTTATGATTTAAACTAATCTCCCACGGGCCCTTAAACCCCTCACGTGCCATTACATGCAACTCTAAGGATAAATCTCTTATGCCAAAGCTTAGCGTTTGCCGAGGACTGATCACCCTTCTCTGAGGAGGCACACCGATCACCCTTCTCCGAGGGAACACACCGATGACTGATCACCCTTCCCTGAGGGAACACACTGATGACTGATCACCCTTCTCTGAGGGGAAACCCTGATGACCGATCACCCTTCTCTGAGGGAACACTGATCACCCCTCTCTGAGGGGACACACTGATGACCGATCACCCTTCTCTGAGGGAACACACTGATGACTGATCACCACTCTCTGAGAGGACACATTGATGACCAATCACCCGCTAATCCAAGCTGCCTGCGAGGTCCAATCCACGTGGCTTTGGCCCATGCTGTGGGACCCAGCTGACGTGGTTCACCCTTTACTATCTGTTCTCGACGACCAAGGTCTGGCCACTACACAAGCCCCCCAGGCTCAAGTTGTGACTTGTTTCAACGAAGAGCCTTACAACTCGCCTGATCGCTATTGGCCCTACCGGGCTGACGAGGTCTCACCTCTTGGCCGACGACCGAGGTCTTGCCACTACATAAATGTTCTTAATTCTGCCCCTTTCCTTCGACGACCATTATCTTGTGTGGGTTGTGCTTGGTGACCGTGCTAACTGATGTGTGCATCTCACCCTTCAATCCACAGCAGAAACCTTTCCTGAGCTAACTTGATGTGGTGCTAACTTTACTTCTTGACTCATGCTGGTTTCCTTGACTGATTAATCTTTGAAGTCCCCCTTCTTGACTGATAAGCTCCAGAATACCTCTTGTTTATACTCTGGCGATGGGAGATTCCTCCTGAGTCGACCTTGGCTGATAAGCTGAGGAGGACCTCTCTCTCTATCGAACTCTCACTCATGTGCCGACGTCCGAGGTTGAGGGAGGACTTAACTGGTGAACCTTGCTGTTCACGTTGGGTGGTCTCACTCGAACGGGAGGTGTTCTTGACAAACCTACATTCCCGCTTACGAGACCTCTAACCCCAATTGGCAGGTTCGATCTCGCCTCAGCCTCGCTGTAAAAAGTCGAGGTAGAGGTCTTGTTTCTCTCGCCTCAGCCTCGCTGTAAGAAGTCGAGGGTGAGGTCTTTTTTCTCTCGCCTCAGCCTCGCTGTACAAAGTCGAGGTAGAGGACTTTTTCTCTGGTCTCAGCCTCGCTGTACAAAGTCGAGGGTGAGGACTTTTTATTTGGCCTCAGCCTCGCTGTACAAAGTCGAGGGTGAGGACTTTCTTCTCTGGTGAACCTTGCTGTTCACGTTGGGTGTTCTCACTCGAAGGGGAGGTGTTCTCGACAAACCTACCTTCCCGCTTACGAGACCTCTAACCCCAAGTGACAGGTTCAATCTCGCCTCAGCCTCGCTGTACAAAGTCGAGGGTGAGGACTTTCTTCTCTGGTGAACCTTGCTGTTCATGTTGGGTGTTCTCACTCGAAGGGGAGGTGTTCTCGACGAACCTACCTTTCCGCTTATGAGACCTCTAACCCCCAAGTGACAGGTTCGATCTGACCTCACATCGCTCACAGGCGAGGAGGATTTCTCTGGGCAAACCCTTCTTTCACATGGAAGTTCTCACTCGAAGTGGAGGTGTTCTTCTACGAACCTACCTCTCCACTCACGAGACCTCTAACCCCAAGTGACAGATTCTAACTGACCTCACAGGCGAGGAGGATTTCTCGCCTCAGCCTCGCTGTAAGAAGTCGAGGGAGAGGACTTTCACTGTGAACCATACTATTCTTCCCCTTTCTTTAACAAGGTAGAAGAGGTTCGTTCTTCTCGCCTCGACCTTGCTGTAAAAAGTCAAGGAAGAGGACTTTCGCTGTGAACCATACTATTCTTCACCTTTCTAAAACAAGGTAGAAGAGGTTCATTTTCTCGCCTCGACCTTGCTGTAAAAAGTCAAGAAAGAGGACTTTCGCTGTGAACCATACTATTCTTCCCCTTTCTTTAACAAGGTAGAAGAGGTTCATTTTTCTCGCCTCGACCTTGCTGTAAAAAGTCAAGGAAGAGGACTTTCGCTGTGAACCATACTATTCTTCACCTTTCTTAAACAAGGTAGAAGAGGTTCATTTTCTCGCCTCGACCTTGCTGTAAAAAGTCAAGAAAGAGGACTTTTACTGAGAAAAGGGTTTCCCATCTGAACCTTGTGATCATTCAGTCAATCTCAAGTCTGTTCTGGGTGACTTCAAAGTCTTTTGAATAACTGACCTCTGACGACCTCCCTTACTTGTGCTGGCGAGTTTGGTCAGTAGGTCTACTGGCACATACTATTCTAATAGCTACATCTACTCCGAGCTAAGTCGTCTCACCATGTGCTAGTGCGAATGAGCACACCTGTTTCAAGTCAATTCATCTCATAGGGCGCCTATACTCAGGTAGCTATATCCATTCCGAGTTAGGTCGTCTTACCCTATGCTCAATCGGATAACTGAAAACACATTGTGAATAATAATGTCTACTAGAACAATGATTGTAGACAGTGAACTAGTACACCAGGTAAGTTCCCAGGAAAGAGAGGTGGGTCACTAACGGACGCACTTAAGTACCAAGTCTTTCCTCGCCAGAACTCTCCTAGACACGTACTTTTACACTACTACGCTCTATATCCAATAACAAGAATAATTTCTCTCGTGTGAGAGATCATGATAATAATATCACAATCGATTTAAATGATAACTAATCATTCACGTCCTCTTTAGAATAACATGATAACAGATTTACATATATCCATTTTTTGCATAATATGATAAAAGATTTAAGCAATAATATATCTTTTATCTTCAGAATAATATCACAACAGATAAAATATGATATCACAACAGATATAATATCACAACAGATAAAATATAATATCTCAACAGATAAAATATAATATCACTACAGATAAAATAGAATATTGCTACAGATAAAATATCTCTTTATCTTTTATCTCTAGAATAATATAACAACAGATAAAATATCTCTTTATCTTTTATCTCTAGAATAATATCACAACAGATAAAATATCTCTTTATTTTTTATCTCTAGAATAATATCACAACAGATAAAATATCTCTTTATTTTTTATCTCCAGAATAATATCACAACAAATAAAATATAATATCTCAACAATATAATATCAAAACAAATAACATATATCTTTATATTTTATCTTCAGAATAATACAACAGATATAATATAATATCACAAGAGATAATATATATCTTTATATTTTATCTTCAGAATAATATCACAACAGATAAAATATCTCTTTATATTCTATCTTTTAGAATAACAGATAAAATATCTCTTTATCTTTTATCTTCAGAATAATACAACAGATATAATATAATATCACAAGAGATAATATATATCTTTATATTTTATCTTCAGAATAATATCACAACGGATAAAATATCTCTTTATATTCTATCTTTTAAAATAACAGATAAAATATCTCTTTATCTTTTATCTTCAGAATAATACAACAGATATAATATAATATCACAAGAGATAATATATATCTTTATATTTTATCTTCAGAATAATATCACAACAGATAAAATATAATATCACAAGAGATAATATATATCTTTATATTTTATCTTCAGAATAATATCACAACAGATAAAATATCTCTTTATATTCTATCTTTTAGAATAACAGATAAAATATCTCTTTATCTTTTATCTTCAGAATAATACAACAGATATAATATAATATCACAAGAGATAATATATATCTTTATATTTTATCTTCAGAATAATATCACAACGGATAAAATATCTCTTTATATTCTATCTTTTAAAATAACAGATAAAATATCTCTTTATCTTTTATCTTCAGAATAATACAACAGATATAATATAATATCACAAGAGATAATATATATCTTTATATTTTATCTTCAGAATAATATCACAACAGATAAAATATAATATCACAACAGATAATATATATCTTTATATTTTATCTTCAGAATAATATCACAACAGATAAAATATCTCTTTATATTCTATCTTTTAGAATAACAAATAAAATATCTCTTTATCTTTTATCTTCAGAATAATACAACAGATATAATATAATATCACAAGAGATAATATATATCTTTATATTTTATCTTCAGAATAATATCACAACAGATAAAATATCTCTTTATATTCTATCTTTTAGAATAACAGATAAAATATCTCTTTATCTTTTATCTTCAGAATAATACAACAGATATAATATAATATCACAAGAGATAATATATATCTTTATATTTTATCTTCAGAATAATATCACAATAGATAAAATATCTCTTTATATTTTATCTTTAGAATCATATGATAATTGCAATTATATTTTATCTTAATTACCTTTTCTGGACTGACCAACATTTAGGCCAAACTCATGACTTACCCAATAGTCGAGGTTCCGAGCACTCGAGCATTCATGTCCAGCACACAAGCCCCCCCTTCTTACCTGCCACTAGGTAATCGTTTACTCACAGGGTACTCATACTCGGGTGGTCGTATTGACACCGAGCCAGGTTGACTTACTTGTGCATGTTCCAATTCAAGTGAACCACTAAAGCCAAATGCATCATCTTCCAAGAACATATTTATCACACATTGTTTAAAAGAAGGCGTTAAGCAAGAAAACCTTAGCTGAAATGCAATTTGAGGTTTGCCATATCCCAGGCTCGAGGAATGACTTCTCCCTCCAAGGTCTCTAGTCTATACGCTCCTTTCCTAAGCACCATGACTATACGGTGGAGGCTGATGGTGATGGCCCTGACCATGTTTTCATCAACGAAGGTTGTCCTCGTTCTTTCTACCTGATTTCACACGAAGCCGACCAAACACCCATCGTATGGACTTGACTGGTGAGTCTTGGCTTCTTTGTTTGCTGCTTGGAGGGTTCTCATGGTCTCCATGATTTTCTACAAAGTGGGGGTGTGATCGTCTTCATCTCTTCCAGAAACACCTTGCCTAGTATTCCTCATGTTGTCTGACTTTGCTTCTTCAAAACTGTGGATGGGACCTAGTTTTATCGCGCCCCACGGTGGGCGCCAAATGTTCTTGCCGGTTGACTTGATGTTGGTCAAACTCTACGATCGCTAGCACCTTCTTCCTCCTCCTTCACTGTAAAATAGCTTGCCTGCAAAAGAAAGAAAGAGAGGCGCCCTCGCGGCCGTGTGCACTCCGACGCTCAAGTCAAAACTAGGGCAATAAACACCAAGTGTATAGTAAAAGAGTGTTAGTCTCAAAAACTGCGTACCTTCCCCTGGAGCCTTAAGCCCCTTTTATAGGGAGTCATTAGGTTATCTCTTGTAACCAACTTTCCCTGCATGGAACTTTATCTTTAGCAGGAAAATATTTAGTGAGTGAGAGAATGCTGTTATACGTGCGTAATCTTTAACAGCGTATCTTTGTATATTTGGAGTGCTACTGCCGCCACCTGCATATCAATGAAATATTACTAGGAACAATATCTTTTATCTCTTAATCCTCTGGCGTGTATGGCGGTAACCTTCTATCTTTAAGCAATTATCTTTATGAGCGAATATCACAACATATTGTTAACCCTCACGTTGCGGGGTCTATCCTTATGATTTAAACTAATCTCCCACGGGCCCTTAAACCCCTCACGTGCCATTACATGCAACTCTAAGGATAAATCTCTTATGCCAAAGCTTAGCGTTTGCCGAGGACTGATCACCCTTCTCTGAGGAGGCACACCGATCACCCTTCTCCGAGGGAACACACCGATGACTGATCACCCTTCCCTAAGGGAACACACTGATGACTGATCACCCTTCTCTGAGGGGAAACCCTGATGACCGATCACCCTTCTCTGAGGGAACACTGATCACCCCTCTCTGAGGGGACACACTGATGACCGATCACCCTTCTCTGAGGGAACACACTGATGACTGATCACCACTCTCTGAGAGGACACATTGATGACCGATCACCCGCTAATCCAAGCTGCCTGCGAGGTCCAATCCACGTGGCTTTGGCCCATGCTGTGGGACCCAGCTGACGTGGTTCACCCTTTACTATCTGTTCTCGACGACCAAGGTCTGGCCACTACAGGGAGGTAGGGCGATTTCATAAGCCACTGGACCGATCCTCCTTAAGATCTGACATGGCCCGACGAACTTAGGAGACAGCTCCTTTGATCTAATAGCTCGTCCTACACCCTTGGTCGGTGTCACTTTCATAAATGCATGATCTCCAACTATAACTCCAAAGGTCTTCTCCTCATTGTCAACATCATCACTGCCTCTACAAGAGTTATTATCCTTGTGTTCATTTAGGGCCAGAAGTGTCTTCACAGCCTTTTCAGCTTCGTCCTCATGGCCACCACTAGAGTTGTTACCCTTGTCCTCAGGAGCGACATAGAGTGGCTCCCTCAAAGTTATTCCCTTCATATTTTCCAGATCCACAGGGGTTTCCCAACCAAACGATTCTTGCTCACCTCCTTAGCAACTTCAACTTTGGGGATGGATGATGATTCGCTTTCTAAGGCAGAGCCATCTGACGAAGATCCCTCTACCACTGACATTAGCTGCAGTTACAACACCTTCCCACCACCCATCATACCACCAGGCATACACTGCTGATTCAAACTCAAGAGGGCGACCTGAATGGCGTTCAGGAGAGGATGGCTTGACTGTTAAGCGGTCTGAACATCGCATACCCAATTAATCAGTAGCTGCCACTCTAGACGAAGGGACCCATTCCTCTAGTTTCTGTGGTCCCTCTTTATCAAGCAAATCATCGTACTGGACCTTCAGCAGCCTTGGAGACACACTCCAGATTTTTCATCTAAACCAGCATTCTCTAACGCCACTATCATGCCAGAGTACCTCTATACTAGCACCGACCTGGAAGAACAGATTAGGCTTTGGTCCACATTTTGTCATTTCATTGGTAGGAGTAGAGACTTGCATACCAGAAAACCCCTCTCAAAATTTTGATCCTTAAACTTCTAATTCCTCTTCTTTCAGATGTCCATCATTGGCACGAACTGGTTTGCCATGACTTGGGTTGGCATCCACATTGTTATTCTGTCTAGAAACTGTAGAGATAGAGTTCCTTCCAGGATTTTCACTTTTCAGTTAAAAAATGACAGGTTTGTAGCTCGAATTCACATTAGGCACCGTTTCTTGTCGAACCGATCTTGAAGCAGCAAAAGACTGAAAGAGAACGGCTTCTTTCCTTTAAGCGCCCATCTGGTTCATCTTTTCTTTGATTACTAATAGCAGATTATGAAAAACCCACCTTTTCCATACTCATCTTTCAAATCACGATCAACAAAACAGCATCCATTATGCGTGAAGCTTTCTCTCTTATCCCAGTAACTTCTCTACCTAGTATTTTTCAACAAATTTCTCTGTCTAATTGAACTTTAGACATAAATACCATATCTCATCTTTCCTTTTAAGCTTGTGGTTAAGCTAGAGTCATTTCATGCTGTTTCATCGACATAAACATCTTCCAAGCTTCAAATAAAAGAAAATTCATTCTTTCATTCTTGGAACTTAACTCTGGTACTTCCCATGGATACACATGCTTAAGTCTTTAAACCCTCAACATACTACTTATTTACTCTCCATAACTTATATGTAGCTGAAACTAAATGATGGAGGAGGGCCAAGCACATCTAGCCAAGGAAGCCAAGGCCCAAACCAAGAAGACCGTCTAGACCAAGAGGAGCGTCTAGCTCCAGGAAGTGAGCGTCTAGAACGTGAAGGAGGGAGGCTATCCATGGAGCTAGACCGTCTAGGACCTCTCACAAGATCCATGGCCAAACATATCCAAGCACACATAGAAGAAGCCACGGATGGAAGAGAGAGATCCTTGTACATGTTTCATAAAGGCCCAAAGGGGGAGGGGGTGCTTAGTAGATTAGTGTAGTGTAGAAAGCAAAACTTGCTCACTTAGGGGTGTGCTATCAAAAAGGTGCCCTTAGCAATAGAAGGAGGGGTGTGCTAGCAAATAGGTGCCTTTAGCAAAAGAAGGAGGGGTGTACTATCAAATGATGGCAGATGATGGAGGAGGGCCAAGCACATCTAGCCAAGGAAGCCAAGGCCCAAACCAAGAAGACCGTCTAGACCAAGAGGAGCGTCTAGCTCCAGGAAGTGAGCGTCTAGAACGTGAAGGAGGGAGGCTATCCATGGAGCTAGACCGTCTAGGACCTCTCACAAGATCCATGGCCAAACATATCCAAGCACACATAGAAGAAGCCACGGATGGAAGAGAGAGATCCTTGTACATGTTTCATAAAGGCCCAAAGGGGGAGGGGGTGCTTAGTAGATTAGTGTAGTGTAGAAAGCAAAACTTGCTCACTTAGGGGTGTGCTATCAAAAAGGTGCCCTTAGCAATAGAAGGAGGGGTGTGCTAGCAAATAGGTGCCTTTAGCAAAAGAAGGAGGGGTGTACTATCAAATGTTGCATTTTTGACCTATCTTCTAGAATATTAGGATGATGGTGTGGTTTGACTAAAGTCAATACCCTAGGCAGCCCCACTTTTTGTATTTCCATCCCTACCCTTTAAGCTTGCTCACCAAGGCTCCTAAATCTATAAATAAGGAGGCCTACCTCATGTATTTTCAAGTTTATTTTGAGTAATGTTATGCTGCCATTTTTGTGCACAAGCTTTACTCCTCCTAGAAATCTAGGCTATAAACTTCAATCCTTTCACCTTCTCCCTTGAGCTGGCCAAACCTCTCAACCCATACTCATCATGCACCTTCAAGACCAACACAACTCCTAGGAGGGTCTTGTTTCACTCACCCATTGCTTCCGCTCCATCTATTTCTACTTTGATTCAAGAAGAACACATGAAAATGCCATCATTTGGTATCATGAGCTTTTGGTTCTTCAAGATGAGTAGCTTGTCTTTTTAAATTTTCAGTTCTTCTTTATTTTCATCTTGTCATTTCAATTCCATAATTGTCTTGCTGTTTTTTACATTTTAAATTGTTCTTGGTGTGCTTATGGAAGATCCAACCGAAGCACATGTGTTCAATTGATCTTGAACATTTTCTTGTGCAATTATGATAGGATTCCTTACACATTGAGTGGCTGTTTTCTTTTAGGAATTTGAGTCTTTATTGCTTTCTTATAATTGCTTCATTTTATGCTTTGAGTCTTTATTTTCTGAATCTATAAATGTTGTGTCAAGTCATGTGAATCCATAATTGTCATCAATTCTTAGTAGTCCTATTCTTTGGCTTGATTGTTTCTTGTTTTTGGGTCTCTTTAAGTTGCCTTAATCTGCTGTTATTTTTGATCCTTTGCTGCCTTTTTAATTTTAGTTTGAGTTCATAATTGTGTCTTAGTTCTTACACAATTTCTTTCTTACATTTCCTTTGTGTTAAATTTTTTGGTATCTTGCTGTTTTTTTTTTCCAGTTTTCCAGATTTCCCCTGTTTCTCTCTGTCTGGCTGTTTTTTGTTTCAAAAATTATTTCCACTCATAGGAAATTTGTGATTCTCTGGAAAATGCAAGTTTGAAGTGTTACAAAAAGGACAAAAAAAGAATCAGATCAAAAAAGGCAACAGAAAAGATATGATAAATCTTACAAAATCAGAGTGCAAACCTTGAGCGCTCCAGCTGGCCTAACTGCACACCAAATTTGCAAAAATTATTAAAAAAAAATGGTGCATGCGTTTTAGGTGATTCCAAAGCCATTGTTTAGATAAGATCCTGAATTTTTCTTGCATATAAATTTCAGAGACAAATTTTAAAAATACAGCTCAGCATAAATCGGGGAACAAACACGTTTTCTGGCCCACAACAATTTTCAGTGGTGCTGTTTTTTTTATTTGGTCATCTAATCTAGTGCTTTTCTTTAGGTGTTCCTTTTTGTGTGCCATCCATTATTTGAGTACCTTTTATTTGCTTGTCTAATTTCATTTGAACTCTTTCTAGTTGTGTCACATTTAAATTCCATTTGTGTGGTACTGTTTTTCAAATTAATTTGTTTCTTGCTTTCTTTCTTTGGCCTCTAAGCTTGTTGGTGGATTAAATATCAATTGGTACTTGTTGAGTGAGAATTTGACTTGAGGGGAGTCTAGCTTGCTTAATAGGTGCTGGATTGAAGATTTTATTGACCTAATTCCAAGAGGAACAAAGGCAAAGGGCAGCAACAAACACCATACTACAAATACACCACACACTTTGGAAGGCCCAACAAGTAGAAGAGCAACAAAAGGGGTGCAACTAGAAGAACAACAAAAGGGGTGCAAATAGTAAAAGCAACAAAGGGAGTGTCATTTAATTTCTTTGCAATCTTGCTTGTGTTAATTACTTGTTAATCACGCAATTAGTCGGTGAGTGTGTCTTCAAGGGCTCCAAGTGTCCAAGAAGCCTCACCTAGGGCCGTCTAGCTTAATTTTGTTTTTATTAATTGCTTTAATTGAACCAACTTGCTTTAATCACTTCGTTAATTTCTTGTTTAATCTTGTTTAAGGCTTTGATAGCTTGCATTGTTTTCTTGCATTAAAAATTTGATTTCTTCATCCTCATTGTGTTCTAAGTGTTTTACCTAAAGAAGGACTTGTGTAAAGGTTTTGGAGGGATAGTTTTTGGCTAAGGCAAGACTTGGTATTTAAGTAGTCCATTGTGACTCACCTCTCTTACCTGGAAAGCTACCTTCATTAACTTTCCTCTTCTTTCTTAAAAGTAAAACATTTCTATACACAAAGTTCTAGTCATGTCTACTCACTCTTCCAAGTCCATTGAAAGTGATGTAAGGTCCATAAAATCTCTTTTGAAACAACTCTCCAAGGACGTACAACACATTTCAAATAGACAATTGGAGAATGAGGCCAAAACTAATGAATTGACTAAATCAAAGGATGAGAAGTCTCACATTGCAAAAAAATTACCTTCTCATGCATCTATCTCTAAAAAGCATGATTCTTTTGGGGAGGGAAGACATAGAAGAGATAGAAAAGAACAAGAAAGCCCAAGAAAGGTTAGGGTAGACCTACCCCATTCCCATGGAAAAGAAAATATAGAAACTTGCCTAGATTGGGAAATGAGGGTAGAAAAGTTGTTTGCTTCCCATAAAGAAAGAAAGGAAAGAAAGATACAAAAGAAAAGAGAGGAAGCCGAAAGGGAAGCTAAAGAAAAAGAAAAAGAAAAAGAAAAGCATGAGAAGACCCTTGAGAAACAAAAGGCGTGGGAGAATAGTGTTCCTTCTCACAAGGTCATTCAACAAGACAAAAGATTTAAAAATACCTTTGAAAATATGCGTCTTGTTGAACAACCTAGCCTTTCCTTTTGTAAAGGAGCACTTGCAAGCATAGTAACAAAAAAAGAGTCTTTAAAAGAAGCTTGCATAGATAAAGATAAAGTGGATTATTTCTCATATGTGCTAGGATATCACCAAGTGAATGTCAAGTTATTTACAAGCATCTACAAAAACAAATTTTTATGTGAAGTAGTGCCTAAAGAAACTTGTCATGTCCTATTGAGACAACCATTGCCAAGTGTGCAACTTCTCATAAACAATGGTTGTAACAACGAGACTATCTTTACACATAAGAGAAAAATTCTTCATGAAGGAGAACTCATGGACCAAATTAGAGTTGATAAAACTCTAGAGCTTTTAAAAGGAAAACTTTTGTCATCCATGAGAAAAGATGTTCAAAGGCATTACCCTAGATACATTTCTTGTTTTAAAAATACACCTAAGGTGATGTCTCATGAACTCTATACTCCTTTACCTTTTGCAAATGATCCTTGGGAAGACATAAACCTCAATTTTATCTTAGAGCTTCCTAGGACAACAAAAGGTTTTGATTCCATTTTTATGGATATGGATAATCTCTTCTATATAGAAGTGACAAGTCTTCATGGTTTATCTTCAAGCATAGTATTGGATAGAGCTCCAAAATTTGAAAACCACCATTTGAGGAATCTTTTAGAAAAACTTGGAATTAAGTTGTACTCTTCAAATTTTTATCCTCAAAAGAATGGTCAAAATAAAATTGAAAACATAGCTCTTTTTACTATGCCTAGAGAAATCATGAAAGACAATCACAATTCTTGGGATGAGTATCCTTTTGAGCATGCATACAATGGAGTAGTCCACAAGACTACTAATATTTCTACATTTGAAATTGCATGTGGACTTAATCCTCTTTCGCTTTTTAAGTTGTTACCCTTTCCTAAAGGTATTGTGCCTAAGGAAAAGGTAACCAATATTGAAAATTTTCAAATACATAAGAGGATTAGAGAACACATACAACCATCAAAAGAGAAATATTGTACAAAGTTGCCAAAAACAAAAGAAAAACAAAAATGGCAACTTCATACAATTAAGTTCTCTCCAATTGCTCACACTAACACCTTTACTTTGTTTGATGATTTCCATAGGTGGACGTTTGATCCGGGAGGACAAGCCTTGCCGAAACAATAGGTTGCTATCCGAGATCAAATCTGTAGATCTGAGGATAGATCTTCTCAAAGGAGGAGGAGATGATGGACACCATCCAGCCCCATCCATCCCCTTAGTTGAAGACAAAGCAAGGGATTTGAGGACAAATCCTTTTTCAAGAGGGAGGGGATGATGGAGGAGGGCCAAGCACATCTAGCCAAGGAAGCCAAGGCCCAAACCAAGAAGACCGTCTAGACCAAGAGGAGCGTCTAGCTCCAGGAAGTGAGCGTCTAGAACGTGAAGGAGGGAGGCTATCCATGGAGCTAGACCGTCTAGGACCTCTCACAAGATCCATGGCCAAACATATCCAAGCACACATAGAAGAAGCCACGGATGGAAGAGAGAGATCCTTGTACATGTTTCATAAAGGCCCAAAGGGGGAGGGGGTGCTTAGTAGATTAGTGTAGTGTAGAAAGCAAAACTTGCTCACTTAGGGGTGTGCTATCAAAAAGGTGCCCTTAGCAATAGAAGGAGGGGTGTGCTAGCAAATAGGTGCCTTTAGCAAAAGAAGGAGGGGTGTACTATCAAATGTTGCATTTTTGACCTATCTTCTAGAATATTAGGATGATGGTGTGGTTTGACTAAAGTCAATACCCTAGGCAGCCCCACTTTTTGTATTTCCATCCCTACCCTTTAAGCTTGCTCACCAAGGCTCCTAAATCTATAAATAAGGAGGCCTACCTCATGTATTTTCAAGTTTATTTTGAGTAATGTTATGCTGCCATTTTTGTGCACAAGCTTTACTCCTCCTAGAAATCTAGGCTATAAACTTCAATCCTTTCACCTTCTCCCTTGAGCTGGCCAAACCTCTCAACCCATACTCATCATGCACCTTCAAGACCAACACAACTCCTAGGAGGGTCTTGTTTCACTCACCCATTGCTTCCGCTCCATCTATTTCTACTTTGATTCAAGAAGAACACATGAAAATGCCATCACTAAACCTTGGTACAACTAAATCTAACTTACACTTGCTTCTTTAATTCCATCAACTTAGCTGGAGCCATTCTGTAGGGAGCCATTGACACTGGTCCAGCTCCAAGTACCAAATCAATAGAGAATTCCACTTCTCTCTTAGGAGGTAATCCAGGTATTTCTTCTGGAAATACATCCATGAAATCTTTCACTACAGGTATCCTGCTTACGTCCTCTTCATTCTTCACTCCTAACCGAGCTAGGATTCACGAAGCACCTTGCACCAAGTTACCTGACTGAGACACCTCTGCTCTTGTCATGGCAAACACTCTCCCTGCTGCCTGAGGTCTGCTGCCTTCATTCCTCATCTGTTGGGAACCACCGGATTGAGTCATCCTATTTCTGCTAGGACAATCTCTAGATATGTGCCCCATCTTTTGGCACGTGAAACATCTGGGTTTCCATGTTTGTTGCTGCTGAAACTGGGGCGAAACTGCTCCTGCCCGATGTGGTGGAGGTCCCGCATAAGGCTTGCTTTGTGGGTGCTGCACCTTGGCCTTCCCACTGAAAGAACCCCCTGGGTGTGACTTGATCACCCGAGAATTACCCCTTTCCAAGGTTTCCACCATCTTTGCCTTCTCTACTAAGGCATGAAACTCTCTGATGCACATGGATGCTATGGTCTTCTTCAGCTCATGCTTTAAACCTTCTTCAAACTTCCTACACCTCCAAGCCTCAGAGGTCGCCTGGGTATAGAATCGGGCGAGGTACTCAAACCGAGCAGCATAGGCGTTCACAGACATATCCCCCTACTCCAACCTTAGGAACTCAGCTTCCTTCGAAAACCTTGCGCTGTCTGGGAAGTATTTCTCCAGGAACCTCACCCTGAAGCTCTCCCAATCCAACACTTCCTCTCGAGCCTCCATCATCTGCTGAGTTCCCATCCACTAGAGCTCAGCTTCTCCAGACAGAAGATATGTTGCGAATACCAGCTTCTTATCTTCAGGGCAGGAGGTCGCCCTGAAGATTTTCTCTAAACCCCTGACCCATCGATCTGTTTGGTCAGGAGTAGCATTCCCACTGAACTTAGGTGGGTTGTGCCTGAGGAACTCGGTCAATCCCATCTGCTCCTGAGGCTGACAACGTTGGGAGCTGTTGCAGCCGATCTGGTGGTCTCCCAATGTTGCATTGTAGCTTGGTGATTCTGAGACATCGCCGTATTCTGCTACTGGATGGCACTCGCCATCATCTCAATGGCCCTGGCGATCTGGCCCATTTCAGCAGAAGGTTGGGGAAGGGTAGGCTGTCTAGGAGCCATTCTTCTCTGTAGAAGATTAGGAAACTATTGGTTTCTATATCCCCTACAACTATAAGAATGAGATCGATAAGAAATCGATTCATTCAGGAGGTAACATCTAGACCTTACAAAGGTCAACATCTCAAAGTCATTTAGAATTTGAGTTTATCAATAGAATCATGATACTTATAACCTCAAGCAAAACACCAGAACAGCTACTGGTATACAACCATCAATCCAAACAACCACTTTCAATCAATTACAAAAACACTCAATAAAATGAAATAAATCACACCAGAATTCAATGTATGCTAAACATCAAACCTTCAGAATTTAAGATTGAGAATCATCTTGATCCAGTTATGAGTGTGCACCCTCACTACTTTATCAAGATCCTCTCATTCTTAATACTAAGATTTTCAGTTAGGGCATATATTCACTAAAGCACACACAAAATTTCGATACAAAAACGTTTGAAAACCTTTCACTATAGTTGTTATTTAAAACTCAAATAAATTTTATGAGCAGAAGAAACACAATGGATCCACAGCCCTCAGGTCATCCTAAGGACGAACTGCTCTGATACCATTAATGTAACATCCCGCCAAATTCTATTCATAATTATAAAATGAAATAAAGGTAAAACAATAATATTGAAGTGAACATATGTATATATATATATAATGAAATTTCTCCTCACAGGGAGTTTAATACATACTGGTCAGTTTTCCAAAACTTAAACAAAATACAGCAAAATAGAAAAACAGACGATCTCCTAACAGAAAAACAGAAAAAGGGTGATCGCCTAACAGAAACAGAAACAGGCGATCTCCTTCCGGCGACCACTCACGGAGGAGCTCTACTTCCTGCAACATCATCTGCTCCCGTGTAAATTATACACGATCATCACAGGTTTTGGAAAAGCCAAACACAACACCAAAAACACAGGGTAAGCTAGATATTTGAAAGAGAATTTAGATATGAACTTTAAAATCAAGATAAAACAAATTTAAGACACCCACGTAAAAACCATTAACTTTCTCATTCCCTTCACATGACCATCTAGTAATCACATATTTCACAATTCCTCAAGAGTCGTTTAATTCACATAATTCATCAAGTGTCTATCAATTTCAATGTTTCTCATTTCTCACATCAGACTTCCACTGACTCATCACACACAGACACTTGACACTACTTCCGGAAGACACGTGCATTGACTAGACTCAGAGATCTGTACCTATCATACTACACTGTTGTAAAGTTCCCACAGCTATGCCCATCAACATAATCTCAATCTCAATCTCATCACTCTCCTAGTATGACAGGGTGAATCCACACAACAGGTCAATTAGTTATCTTTCAAACACTTACCCATACGTATGAACCTCCATCGACTCTCAACGCCTGAATAACTTCATCTATATGATTTCATTATCTCAGGAGAGTCAGGATATCTCATTATAGAAATCCCCGATCAATGCACATCCTACACGATCTTACACGGTATTTTCTTTCCTGAAAATACTATGCCTTGATCCCACATTCACAACATTCAACATATCATATGACACTTAAATGAACGATTCCAATCACAGCAACAGTCATTCCAAGGTTCAGATTTTCGAATATCACATTTCAATCTCAAATAGTTTCAAATGACACTAAAACAGGGGATTTCGAAAAACAGCATTAAAACCGGCGATCACGTCGCCCCACACATAAAAACAGAGTATCGTGAAAAGCATATGAAAACCGGCGACCACGTCGCCCTCACTTCAGAACCTACTCGCCTAACATTTTTATAAACGAAAAAGCTAGCTTCCCTTACCTGGACTTGCACAAAACACCAAGAGCTCCAAAGCCCATCGAAGCTTAAAGATGCCTTAACTCTGTTCTAGCGTACTGACGGAAAACTCCCAGAGAACTCCCCAGGTGACCAATGGCAGTCGTCGCTCGTCGTACTGGTGCTTGAGGATACCTGAATCGCAGCGCGAAGGAGAGAAAAGAGGAGGATGAAGGTAAACTCACTCTGCCACTCTCGAACCACAGCAACGTTCTCCCTCTCAGAAGTGAGTTTTTGAATCTAAACCAACTTGTCCACAAAAGCCGCTGCCACCACCCACTCTGCAGGGAAGCTTGCGTGCACGCTTCCTTGAACAGTATGACCACGCGTGCCTCTGCGCATGCCAACACTCTGATGCCACTATTCTGAACCACCCTTTTTGTCTACGTGTCGCGCGTGCAGGACGTTTCATGCTAGGAGCCTGGGTCCCACCTTATCTGTGTGAAACTCGACATCGCGCGATAACCTTCCACCGATGACCGCTCGCGCGATGACTATCGACCGAAGTCTCATCCTGGCAAACGACCGATGTCTCTCCCTGGGAGACGACCGATGTGTCCCTCATCCTGGCGATGACCGTCTATCTCTCGCCCTGGCGATGCCCCCGTCTCTGCCGCCTGGCGATGCCCGCGTGTCTCTCATACCGGCGATGACTGATGTGCCTTATCCCGGTGATGACTGATTCCTCTTCCTGACGGACGACTGATTCCTCATCCTGGCAGACAACCGATGTCTCACCCTGGAGGACCACCGATGTCTCACCCTGGCAGACAACCGATGTCTCACCCTGGAGGACCACCGCTGTGTCCCCCATCCTGGTTGATGACCGATGTTCCTCTCATCCTGTTGGTGATCTCTTATCGCCCTTGTGTGTGACGAGAACACATCGCCTTACTTTGGTCACCGATGTCACATCGTCAAACCTTGCTGAAGGTTCTTCATCCCACTATGTTACGTCCAAGGTATCACCTCCACATGGCTTGGTGACGTTGGTAGCTTCACATTTCCAAGAATAGATCAGCACTACTCCTCGTGCGCCCATGCATGCAACACTAAGGACGATTTCTTATGCTCAAGCATAGAGCTTCGCATGCCCAGCGTATCTAAGGCTTAACCCACACCTTGATACGCGTGGTTTTTGGAACCCACTATGGTTGATCCAGTATCCTGACCACATACTGAGTGCACTTTCGGCGATCATGTGCACCATAGGCGATTGGCGATCATGTGTCCTCTAGGCGACAGGCGATCATGTGCCAGAGAAGTCGGAGATCGCCTCCGTCTTCAACAACGGCGATCTCGTAGACTTCTAAGCTACACTTTTCTTCCTTTACTCTTCTTGATCCACATGTCTTCCTCGAGCACACTCACGTGATTACCTCACGATAAGGTCATCGCACTTGACTACTTGGTTAATACAATGGTCAGCCGACCGACCTCTACCAGCTGACCCCAGACCTTGGGCGACGTCTGAGGTCGGACTACTACGAAACTTCATTTACCAGCTCTTTGTATTTTAAAAAATAACATCTTCTGAAATTATTTAAATATAACACTTTCATTCCAATTAAAGTTTCTAGGTCCTTACAAATCCTCTTTGCAAGCAGTAAAAGATAGGTTCAATTTATGTGACTTAGTGTTACGATGTTTGATGTGTTTCTCTTAGAATATACATCCATTTGACCCAAATTTTATAACGTTTGATCACATTTTGCATTGAGGTTCTAGGATAAAAATTTGATAAAAAAATAGTCTGGAAAAATTTCATAAATTTTGGACTGGCCAGTATCGTGTCACTCTAAATTTTTGTTTTGTAATCCATTATAGAGTCATTCCTAGGTTCATTTCGTGTTATGCTAGATTTTATTATTCTCTTTAATTGTTGTTTGTCAAGATTGGTTCAATATTTTTGTTAAATTTTGTATCACAGAACCTTTGTGTAATTTTACTTTTGGGTTAATTCAGGATTTGCTCCAAAGGCAATCCCAATAGACATTTTTTTAAGAGTTACATGTGCATTAGTGGTGTAAGTGTCAGGGGGCTTTTAGTGTCAACTGCACTTGCACCTTAGGATCCAACTAGTTTACTTTTCACAAGCATTTACTTTCTTGCTTTAATTTCTGCTTTTATTTCCTTCTTTTATTTTTCTTGCTTTTAAGTCTTTTTGATACATAGGATTTTATCTTTCTTACTTATTAGTAGATCTTTCTTCGATCTGTAGTTTCATTATTTTTCATTCACGCACCCACCTTCGTTATAGAATTGTTTTGAAGATCTTTAAGAGAACTTGTGTTAAGAACTATCTGAGGTAAGCTCTGGTTAGGAAAGTCTTGGTACTTTCACCTCACTTTCCTGGGAGTGAACTTGGAGAACACTCACACTTGATCTCTTGATTTACTTCAGCAAAAATAAAAAGAAATATTTTTGATTCTTTTGATCACTCAAGTTGAATTGTAATTTTTTATTTGTGAAAAAAATTTCTATTTTAGTTCAACAATGGGTGATGATACCATAATGCATTCATGCATTTTGAAATCTAAGCATACATCAAAATAGAAAATTCTTTTGCAAATCATCTTGTATCTTTTCCTCAAGAAAAAAATTTATTGGTCAAAAGACTTCTTGGTAATAATTCTAGTAACTTAGAACAATTACAACGAGAAAATCTATTCCATACAAGATGTAAAATTTTGGATTAGGCATATTCTTTTTTTGTGGATAGTGGATCTTGTTCTAATTGTTGTAGTGAAAGAGTGGTTCTCAAGCTAAATCTCCCAATCATGCCATATCCTAAACCTTAAAAGTTACAATGAATCAATGAGGATGGTGGTATTGTTGTGAGTGGCCAAGCAAATATTCCAATAACCTTGGGTTTATAAGGAAACCATTTTATGTGATATTATCCCAATGGATGCTGAACATATTTTACTTGGTCACCCATGGCAATCTAATATAGAGTTATTCATGAAGGAAAATCCAATAAAATTATTTTTCATCATTTAGAAAAAAAAAGAGTTCATTCTTTGCCCTTTTACTCCTACTTGATGAGAACCTAGGAGAGAGTGCGCCTATTGACTAGGCCCAACCTCTGAGGAGGAAGACAAGGAGCATGCCTAAAGACACTAGGCCCGATCAAGATTCTCCAACTACTACCTCAGCACCTAGATTGCCCCAGAGGATCACGAGGAGCAGAGCACAGGCCTTGGGTGCTGAGCATCAGTTGGTTTCACTATTTTTAATTTCAGTAGAATAGGTGCCATTTAGCATAAAAAGGGGGGATGCTATCAATTTGGCCATGTTTTGACCTAACTTCTAGAAGCTAGGCTTATGGTGCGGCATTGACCAAGGTTAATGACCCTAGCCGCACCATATTTTCCCTTCCCATCCTACCCCTCTTGCTTGTTTCCCAAGGCTCCTTCACCTATAAATAGAAGGCCTACCTAGTGTATTTTTCAAGTTGAAAATTGAAGTAAAGAAACTCTGCTTAAGTGAATTTGTGAGTTTGAGTACTCTATGTTATATGGGTCTTATCTTGGGTGGGTAGTATCTTAAGTGGCGACTCCGGGTGTTATCTTGAGTGAGTGACATCTCAAGTGGTGGCTCTTGCACCACTCATCTTGGAGTTCATCTGCTCCAAGTGGCATGAATTCCTTTTCTAATCCACAAGTTTTATTCATCCCTTCATCTTTTTCCTTCTTTATTTGCGCCATTATCCATTTCCATTTCATGTTCTTTAATGTTCCTTCCATTCGGTCATCTTTATCATTTTGGCCTTGTTTCGTTTCCTCTTTTATGTTCTCTTCAATTCCACACCATTGCATCATTGTCACCCATATCTATGTTTTTCCCTTTTCCCTTCTAAAGTGTACCTTCACACTTACTTAACCACTTGGTTAAGTTCGTGTCTAGTGGGAATCTTCTTAGGGTTCTCACCTTAAATTTCTAAATCAAACAGAATGGTGTTTTTCTCATATCTTGAGAGGTCTTAGCCTCGAGAGGAGATTAAAACTAGTGTCCCTAGAGAGGTCTGAAAACTCATTGTTCCTGGAGAGGTGTGAAATCTCGTTGTTCCAAGAGAAGTCTGAAATCCTTGTTGAAATCAAGGCTTTGATGAATCCAATATCTTTGAAGAATCTGTGTTGAGCTTAGTTGCTGTGTTGCTGCTAGAGTTTAGGTCTTTTAAAGTGTTTTAGAATTTGTATGTTCACTCTTGATTCATAACTTAGGCTGAGCAATCTGTTTTTAAAAGAGAAAAAGAGTTTTTGAAAACTATGATAAAACAATCGGTTATAATCTTGGTTTAACCGATTGTTTTTCTCATGGACTGTCTGAGGGGTTTTCAAACTAACTTCATAACTCCTTTAACTAAATGAATCGGTTATCTCGATATTTTAATCTATTGAAATTTGAATTTACAAACTATTTTTAAAAAATCTGTTATGGCCAATTACAGCTGGCTCTCTAACTATTTTAGTTTGTCCTTAACGGACATCTCCTGAAGAGTTATAAATTGAGACTCTCTCCTCTCTTTGAAAACGACGAAATACACAATACCGTTTTACATAAATCAGAGAGAGAGATTTGAAAATCTGTGTTGAGAGAAAGTTTGCAAAGAAAGTTTTCAAGATTGCTCAATAGCTTTTGTTCTGATCAAGAAGTACTTCTAGGAATACGTGGTTCAGGTGTATTCTGTTCCTAATTCATTTCTTGTAATTGTTTAGATTATAATAGGGTGTGATAACAGTTAATCATCTAAGGCAGAGGGCTTTTCTAGTGTGGTTTGAATTACAAAGGTTGTGTGTGTGTGATCTTAGGTGAGAAGATCTTATCTTTGTAATTGTGTGAATTGTAATCTGTTGTGCATTACAAATAGTGGATTGCCTAGTATGGTTCTGGGAACTGGATGTAGCTCTGAAGGGAGTGAACCAGTATAATTGATCTGTGTAAATCTCCCTATCTCTCTCTTGTATAAATTGTTTGATATTTTCTGATTCTGTCATAAACAACCGATTAATACGAAATATCAATCGGTTAAAATTCTGCTGTGTTAACTTATTGAACTTGTTCTTATTCTCGGTGCTCATAAACAACTTGTTAATACGAAATATCAATCAGTTATATTTCTACTGATTACATTGCTTACATCTTGGTTCTTGCTTCTATAACATAAACAATTGGTTAAATTGAAATTTTAACAGGTTAAAATTCTGTTTGCAACTTTATTAATCTTGTTTCATCTTATCTCCTTAATCTTTCTTTCTATAATTTGATAAAGTACTTCATTCTTAGTTTGGATCTGCGAAAATCTTTGAAAAAAAATTCACCCCCCCCCCCTCTTATTTTAAGCCATCTATTTTAACAATCCTATTGTTCCTGGAGAGGTGTGAAAACTAGTTGTTCCTAGAGAGGTGTGAAAACTCGTTGTACCTGGAGAGGTTTGTTACTCGTGTTAGCCAATTGTTTTGGTTAGTGTACTAGACCAGAACTCGTAGCGCTCAGAGCTCACCGGTCGGACCTCGACATTTCCCTCAACTAGGTCAGCTCGGCACATGGTCCCACTTGTATGTCATGTGACTGGGCTCCAGGTATATGTATATATTAACTTTCATTCATGTGCATAATATAATCCTTCACGCATGAGACTAATTGCTAAAGTAAAGAAACGTAATAGGCTTAGGGGTGTGCTTAGCGTGTCCAGGTTTATGATAAGTAAAGTGTTAACTGCAAGGCCCAAGCCCAATAACGCTAGGGTAACCCAAGCTAAGCTGCATGCATGGCACATAATAGCATATGAATGGAAGTGTATTAGTGGGAGCGCATTTGTATGTGAATGAATGCATGATTATTGTACTGGGCGGGTCCTTGTGCCAAGGTTGCGATGCTGGCCTAATTTGTTTAATGGGCTCGAAACACATAATGAAGTTGCTATGTGCTAATGACCAGTGGCATGCGCTTAAAGATAAATGTGTATATATTGGTTGCTCATGTGTTTGTTACGATTACGTATAGATATGTTTGTTGTTATCATGTTAGATATTTTCTGTTGTTTGGTTGTTAACCCTAAAAAGATAGGGATGTGCATGTATAACAGAAAGATAAGCCTGCAGTTTCGTGCTTGAAGATTATTGGTGCCTATGTCAGGTGGTTTTCTATTAGAGATATAAGATAATGTGCTTATTTTCAGTTAATATTTGTTTATCTCAAGTACAGTTGGTGCATGACATGCTATAAAAGGGGCTGAATGTCCCAGGTGAAGGTACGCAATTCTGAATACACTTTTTGAATACTGAAGCTATCTGTTTCTTATTCTTTCATAAAGCCCTTACTAACTTGATCATCAGAGTGTGACTGGCAGTAAGGGCACCCTCTGTTTCACAGGAACAACATCCAAACAACTAAGGAAGGCACAGTTTCCAGCGGAGACAGAAGGAGCCAAAACCAGTTATCGGAGTCAACCGGCAAGAACAGTTAGTAAAAGCTCTTAAGTAGTTTGCTTAATCGGAATGGACGTAGCTCAATTGGTAAGGTGAACCAATATAAATTTGTGTATACTTTTCTCTTCTCCTTACTTGTTAGATGTTGCTATTACATTGTATTTAAATTCATGATTTGAGTTCAAACTCCATTCAAAATGGTGTTGTTGAGAGGAAGAACAAATCTTTACAAGAAATGGCCCAAACTTTGTTAAATGCTAACTCTACTCCATAGCATTATGGGCAGAGACAATAAACACAACCTATTATTTGCAAAACGAATTTACATTAGACCCTTGGCAAATAAGACTCCCTATAAATCTTGGAAGAACAAAAACTCAATATTTCCTATTTTCATCCTTTTGGAGTCCAATATGTTGATCATGGGCTTCGATGTCTCCAAATATAAGTTGATTGCTTGAAGACTCTACTGCTGCTTGTGTGTGTGGCTTCTGGATAGTTTGCATTTCTTAATATACTCTTAGTGATGATCCAAAGTTGTTTGAATTAAATTCTTTTGAAAAAGAGTGTTTTCTAAAGAAAGTGGAAAATCAACTAGTTGTTTTGTCGTTTCAACCGGTTGTTTTACACTTAGGTTTTTTGAAAAGAATTTGAAAAAAGCTTGAAATTAGTTGACCTTGCTGTCAAGCCATTTCAACTGATTGTTTTGTGTTTTCAATCGGTTGATTTTTGAAAATCCTTAACAAAATTCTGTTAAGTTAGTTGATTATGTTTTACCTGATTTAAAACTGATTTAGATCTTGCATTAAATGGTTTTAATAGCTATTTGGAGTTTAAATAATATATTTTACGCTCCTAGTTGTTAAGAAATCAGATTATCTCTTTCAAATCAGTTTTCTCCAAGATTGCTTCAAGCTTTGGATTCTTTCAAAGAGTGAAATAGGATGGCTTTTTAATTTTGCTATTCAATCTATGATTGTATCAGGTGCGATCAATCCTTTTCTCTCTTAAAAATTATATTTTTGTAAGAAATGGTGTTGTGCAGATCCAGAGGGTGTTCTGTGATCTGTGGTGTGTTGTTTGCCAAAGGAGATGTGTCTTCTTGAATATTTCAAGATCATCTCTTTGGTGTGTGGTCTGTAATCCAAGTTTTTTATTGCTTAATGGAATACTCAGAGATTTCTGGGGACTGGATGTAGCCCTTGGTATAGAGTGAACTAGTTTCCTGTGTGAATCTTTCTATCTCCTTATCTCTTTAAATCTTTTTTTTTTTTGGTTCATTTCTATATCAGCTACTATAAACAACCGATTGTTTCGCAAAAACAACCGGTTGAATTTCTGCTGTTAAGTGAATTTTTTTTTTTAATTCAGCTAAACATATTTCCAATTTATTGATTCACTCTTATCTTTCAATCTACTGTCAATATTTGGAAAATCTTTCATAAATAATTCACCCCCTCTTGTTTAAGGCCTAAAATTCTAACAATTGGCATCAAGAGCAAAGTTCTTGAAAGTTATTCAAGTTTTTGATCCTAAAATCTTTTTCATGGCTGAAAAACTACCCTTTGGCTGCTTCAATTAACAAGCCACCTCTATTTTGTGGTTTGAATTATCATTTTTGGAAGATTAGAATGAAGATCTCTATGGAATCAATTGATAGGGGGATTTGGGATGCAATTGAAAATGGTCCTTTCATTCCTAAAATTGAAAAGGATAATGTTTTGACTGAAAAACCTTAGTCCCAATGGACTGAGAGTGAAAGCAAAAAGGCTCAACTTGATTGCATTGCTAAAAATATTATCACATCTGCCTTAAATTCTGATGAGTTTTTCAGGGTATAACAATGTGCCTCTGCTAAAGAAATGTGGGATATCCTCGGGTGTTTTTTAATGTGTAATTTCTCATCTATGCAAAGATGTATTTCATTATCACTATTTTGTTTCATCTTTGTCAAAATTTCTTGGTTTATGAAAAATCATAATTGCTGTCATAGAAAAATAACTGATTGTTTTCATGAAACAACCAATTGTTTCATCTCTGACAGCATTGCATTAAAGTTATTTTAAATCTGTGCATTGATTCTGCTGTTGATTCCTTCTCAAAGCTGTTATGAGTCAAAATTGCTTTTATTATGACTTTGAATACAGTCTATTTGGGAGTTATTTTGGTCATAAATGGAATATATTCCATATCTTTTTGAAAATTTAAGAAATTTAATGACAAGTCAAATATGCATGTGCTGGTTCTATGCATTCTGTTTGAGGGCTAACGTGTGCCAGTATTCCCTCTAAACAGATTCTTTTTCCTTTGAAAAACAACCCACTAAAAGCCAATTTTGCTGACTGATTTTACAACTTATATAATTGTGCTTGTTTAAGTTGTTTTTCTTTACAGAATCAACCCATTGTCCTCTTTGCTCTCATCCTGAAACTGCTACCCTCTTCTGTCTCTCTAAAATTTCCTCCTTGATCCATGGATTCAACACCTTCTTCCTCCAAAAGAATGAAGACCAGTGGACTGAAAAGGGGTGGGGGCCTAGAAAGCTGGTTTTCTAGAGAAGATGAAAAGATTGAAAAATACCTACATGAAACAAGTAGAAAAGCTATCAACAATCCAAAGCCCATCTCATTCAACTGGTTGAAAGAGCATAAACTTACTTAAGTTAGGAGCCTTTTGAAAGAGTAGCTACTGAAAAGGTTCTTGGAGATGTCAGGGAATATCTATCCTAACCTTGTGAGAGTCTTCTACACCAATCTCCAAATTGTTGACAATAACATCATCTCACATGTGAAAGGGGTTGACACGGAGATAACTCCTGAAGTTTGGTCCACCATTACTAGATTGAAGTATGCTGGGTTAAGAATAAATAAAGGGAACATTGGAGTAGTTGAGGAATTCAACAAAATGCAGTTCTATAAAAGTTTTCTAAAGAATCCTCAATCCAAAGTGAGAAATTTTTCAGTGGGAGGTTTGAGACTTAATAAAAGGCTTATTACTTTCATAGTTTCATGGATGTTGACCGAGGAAGATCTTTTTTTCATTCACTACATCATGAACAAGATCAAGATCAATTAGATCCACATTATCAAGGAACACGTGAAAAAATCCATGAGGTTAAGTGATTATCACTATCCTTATGTTATTCTTATCTCTAATTTTTTGCATTATTTTGAAGTTGATCTTGAGGAAGAGCAAACTGAAGTGGTCAAGGCATCACACGAAGTCAGCAATGGTTCCTTAAGAAAATGGGATTCATAAAGATTGGAGGAAAATGGGTTAGCAAAGATGGTGATCAAGCTAGTTCCTCAAGTGGTGTTCATGCTAAAGATAATGGTGAACTTGCTGCTAATGCTACTGCTAGAATTGATGGAGATGGTGCACACTAAGCTGGACAAGACAATGTTGGTCATGATGGTGCTTATGATGCTGGTCCAAGTGCTGGAAATATGGATGAAAGAATCACTTCCATGACACCTTTTGAAAGACTTGTGAACAATCGTATGGATAGCTTGGCATATGATCAAAGGAACAATCATGAGTTCTATGTTGCAAGGTTTCAAAATCTAGATGAACAGATTGAGGTTGTTTAGAATCAACTCTTTAAGCTCCAATATGGGAAAGATGATTGAAGTATTTCATTGCTTTATTTCTTTTCTTGGTTGCTTTCTTCTGAACAATTTTACATTCTGGTTTTATCCCTTGTTCTACTCTATTTGTGAACACAAATAGGGGGAGAATTATCTGGTTTGTAACATATTAAATTGCTTATGCATATCTGTTTAAATTTGGTTTAGTGTGTTGCTGCAAAAGCTCAACTTCTGCACCTCATTCACACTACTTTTTCACACTAGTTTTGTTGGTTTTCTTTATGAAAATCACATGGTGAAAACTAGTTAAGTGCTGCTAGTGAAACCTGATATTATTGCCCTCTAGTACATTCACAATTTCTGTCTTGCAAGTGCTTTCAAATTCAAACAGGACATCACAAGCAAACCAAGGATTTGTCTTCATCAAATATGGAGACATTGTTGATCATGGACTTTGATGTCTCCAAATCTAAGTGGATTTCTTGAAGACTTTACTGTTGCTTATGTGTGTGGGTTCTGGGTAGTTTGAATTTGTTAATCCACTCTTAATGATAATCCAAAGTTGTTTGAATCAATTTCTTTTAAAAAAAGTGTTTTCTAAAGAAAGTGGAAAATCAACTAGTTGTTTTGTTGTTTCAACCAGTTGTTTTACACTTAGCGTTTTTGAAAAGAATTTGAAAAAGCTTGAAATTGGTTGATCTTGCTGTCAAGCCAATTCAACCGATTGTTTCGTGTTTTCAATCGGTTGATTTTTGAAAATCCTTAACAGAATTCTGTTAAGTTAGTTGATTATGTTTTACCTGATTTAAAACTGATTTAGCTCTAGCATTAAATCTTTTTAACAGCTATTTGGAGTTTAAATAATATGTTTTACGCTTTTGATTGTTAAGAAATCAAATTATCTCTTTCAAATCAGTTTTCTCCGAGATTGCTTCAAGCTTTGGATTCTTTCAAAGAGTGGAATAGGATTGCTTTGTAATTTTGCTATTCAATCTGTGATTGTATCAAGTGTGATCATTCCTTTTCTCTCTTGACAATTGTATTTTTGTAAGAACTGGTGTTGTGCAAATCCAGAAGGTGTTTTGTGATTTGTGGTATGTTGTTTGCCAAAGGAGGCATATGTTCTAGAAGGGTTCAAGATCACCCCTTTGGTGTGTGGTGTGTAATCAAAGTTTTTGATTGCTTAGTTGAATACTTAGGTTTCTGGGGACTAGATGTAGCTCTTGGTATAGAGTGAACCAGTATAAATTTTCTTGTGTGAATCTTTCTATCCCTTATCTCTTTAAATCTATTTTTTGGTTGATTTTTATATCTGCTGATATAAACAATAGATTGTTTCGCAAAAACAACAGGTTGAATTTCTGCTGTTAAGTGAAAGACTCTTTTTAATTCAGCTAAACATATTTCCAATTGATTGATTTAGTCTTATCTTTCAATCTACCTTCAATATTTGGAAAATCTTTCATAAACAATTTACCCCCCTCTTGTTTAAGGCCTAAAATTCTAACATAATAGTTCATATTGAACACAAAGGAAAGTATGGAAAATTTTGATTCCATAAGTGATGAAGGAATCTTACTTGGATATTCTGAAACATCTAAGCCATATAGAGTATACAACTCTAGAACTTCAGTTGCTGAAGAAGCCATTCATGTGAAATTTAATGACCATATGCTTGATAAGAAATTATCAGAGTAAGAAGACTTTTCTGTGTTTGATTTGCAGAAATTATAGATAAAGTTACCTATAGTAGAGGATCAACCTACCTAGTGAAACCCTTAGGTGATAAAAAAGAGACACCAAACACTCAAACCAGAGCAATAAATAGTCCAGTTGAAGAAGTCAAAGAGCCAACAAGGAGGAACTTAACACTAATCAAGAACAACTCAGTAGACGCTATCATAAGAGATCTTAGAAGAGGTGTTACAACAATATCTAAAGTGAGAAATCAAGTTATGATGTGAGTTGATTTTAGATTGTTTCATTTTAGAGGTCACACTTTACTTATGATTGAGACTTTTAACAAATATATGGTGAGAACCCAAAGAAGATCCCCACTAGACACGAACTTAACCAAGTGGTTAAGTGTGAAGGTTCACTTCTAGAGGGCAAGGGAAAAAACACAATTATATGGTGAAAGATGATGAAGGGCGGAAATTAAATGACAATGGAAGTAAAATATGAATGAAGATAACCAAAGCAAAAAGACATAAATAATAACATAATATGGAGAGGAAAAGGGCGTGATGGAAGAATGGAGAAGAGTGAAGGAAAAGGAAGTTTATGGATGAATGGAAGAGAGTTGGACGCGCCACTTGGAGTGTGGTTTTTGCAAGATGAGTGTACAGGGCCGCCAATTGAGAGCTCTCAACTCATTCAAGATAAGACCTAATGCTAAGAGGACACAAGCCTCACATAAATTGTGCAGAGTTTCTTTACTATCAAATTCAACATGAAAATACATGGAGTATGACACCCTATTTATAGGAATGGGTGCCTTGGAAGACAGGAAAGGGGGCATAAAACGAATAGAGAAGGGGCGGACTAGGGGTTTTACCTAGGTCAATGTCGTCCCTTAGCTTGGCTTCTAGAAGGTAGGGCTACATTCCTACCTTAAAGGGCCTATGCACAATCTAAAATGATAAATACACCCCCCTATTATGCTAAATGGACCCTACTCTACTGAAATTAAAAATAAAGAAACTAGTTGATGCTTAGCTCCCATGGCTTGGGCTCTACTCCTTGTAATCCTCTGAGAAATCATGGGTCCTAAAGCACCGGCTAGTGGTGGGTCCCGACCTAGCCCTGAATCCTGGGTCATGCTCCTAGTCATCCTTCTGGAAGACTGGGCTTGGTCAATGGGTGCGCTCTCTCTCAGTTCTTCATCAAGTTGTCAAGATTTCACGAATGGAACGTAAGAACGTCAATGAGGCCCTCGAAGATGAAAGTTGGGTGAGTGCCATGAAAGAAGAATTAGTTTAGTTTCAAAAGAAAAAAGTTTGGACACTAGTGGAGTCACCCCAAGGCAAGGCCATCATAGGAGCCAAATGGGTGTTCAGTAACAAGCTTGATGAACAACGTAAGATTGTGAGAAACAAGTTGCTAAATGTTACTCACAACAAGAAGGATTGATTATACTGAAACTTATGCTCATATAGCTCATCTATAAGCCATTAATTTTACAATTCTTTTTTTGTTTTTAGTAAAACAAAACTATATCAATTGGATGTTAAAAGTGTTTTTCTAAATGGGTTTATTAAAGATCAAGTTTATTTGTAACAACCCCTTGGTTTTGAGAGTGATATGTTTCCTAATCATGTTTTTAAACTAAGCAGAGTGTTGTACAGTCTTAAAAAATGTTATAGAGCTTGGTATGAGTGTCTAAGCTATTTTCTAATAGAAAATGGTTTCAAAAAAGGAAAAGTAGACTTTACACTATTTTGTAGAGATCACTCAAATGAATTCATTCTATTTTACATATATGTGGATGATATTAATTTTGGTACAACTATTTCCGGCCTAATGCAAAATGAGTTTGAAATGATGGGAGAACTAAGATTCTTCTTAGGTATCTACATCAAGCAGGAAAATGGTCTAATCCTTGTGCATCAATCTAAGTATTTAAAGGAATTACTAAAAAGATTTAGGCTAGATGATGTCAAAACAATGTGATAATAGTATTACCATTAGTTTATCCAAGAATCCTATTTTACATTCGAGAGCAAAACATGTTGAAATTAAGAATCAGTTCATAAGATATTATATCTAAACAGGAATAACCAATTTCTAGTTTCTTCCTACTGAGGCTCAACTTGAAGATATATTTACAAAACCTATTGTAGAAGAGCGATTTTAAACATTAGATGGTCTATACATTGTTAGATGATCTAATACCCATTAGAAAATCTCGTGATAAGAGAGAGTTTGAGTTTTGATGATAACAAAATCTATAAGATATATTAAACGTATAACAAAGTTAATTGATGTGAAAGTATCAAAGCTTAATTGTTAAATTGTCTACAATTTTAACATGTTAGACGATCTCACAATGATTGACCTATTAGGCAATTTTACTATGGAAAACATGCTAAATGATCTCACTGTGTTAAACATGTCAGACAATCTCTCAAAAGCCTAGGGTCTCCAAGAGAGAACACATGGTCGCCCTTGTTGACTTGGACCCCAGGATGAATGATGCTCAATTAGAACTGGGGGAGGACCTACGTTCGTTCCCTTTACAAGACCAAGACCATGCCACAAATATCAGAACATTCTTGTCTACCAATGATGCTACCCTCATACGAAAAACACCTGTAGAAAATGTTGACCTTTTTGCTTGGACTACATTAGATATGCCCGAAATTAATTGGTTGCATTGAATACATGCACAAATTGCCAACACTGCTTTGAATCTCTATAAATCACAGTTTTGCTACCACTATTTTTGAACATTATAAAACTATATCATCTCTGCACTGCATTGCACACTCTATTCCATCTCTGTTCTGCACTTTTTTCCTTTTTCATAGTTTATCCAAATGGCTTCTTCCTCACACAAGAAGAGGATATCTCGACAACCATCCTCCACTAACATTGGAACTCTGGAAAACTGGTTTGCTGGAGATGAAGAAGTAATGGCTTCTTTTATGCATGAAATCAGCAGAAAACATATAAATAAGTGTTGGAGTTCTCATTGATGAAGGAGCAGAAACTAGAAGAGCCAAGAGCATTGCTGAAATGTCAAAGGCTGAAACCTTTCCTAGAAATGACAGGAAATGTATATCCTGATCTAATGAAGGTATTCTACACAAATCTCAATCTTGAAGGGAAACATCTAATATCCAGTGTGAAATGAGACACAATGTTGATCACCTCTGAAATTTGGAGCAACATTGCTAGCCTAAAACACATTGGAGTGAAAGTAGGCAGAGGAAGTGTAGTTGAAATTAGTGAATTCAACAAGATGCAGTTTTATTGATCTTATTTAAAGGATCCTTCCCATGCATTCAACAAGTTTCATGTAGGTACTCTAAACTTAACTCCTAGATTCTTAGCATATATAATTGCATGGCAGCTAACACCTAGGGGGAGCAACCATGCTATGCTAAACGTGGAGGACTTGATCTTGATGTATTGCATCATGAATAAGATCAAGGTTAACTAAATCAATATCATAGAGGAACACATGCTCAAGTCTAGAAGACTTCCAGATTACAAGTTTCCCTGTGCAATCATGGTTTTAAAGTTCATTGACTACTTTGAAATTGATGTCAAAGATGAGCTAAATGAGACCATCAAATCTACCAGTGAAATTGACTGCTCAAACCAAATAAAAATGGGTTTCCATAAGCACAATGATGCATGGATCAATAAACTTGGTGAAGCTTCCAGTTCTGAACCTCCAGAATCAAGCCATGCAGCTCAAGAAGATCAAGAAAATGAAAGGAATGCAGCAGAAAAAGAACAAACATATGAAATGAATGCTACAGAAGAATCTCAAGCAAATGAAATGAATGCTTTAATTCCTTATGAAGCTCCAGTGGACAGAGGAGAACCTTTAACAAGTTTTGAAAGACTCATGCTCAATAGGCTAGACACAATCTCTGCAGAGCAAATAGCCTATCATGAGATGAGTGCATCCATATTTTAGCATCTTGATCATCAAATTGAAGATGTCCAAGAGCAACTAGCTGAGCTTTATTACTAGGAGAAGTAGAATGTGTTACTAGTTGAGCTTTATTTTGCCTGCACTGTTTCAATTTCCTGAACTATTTTTATTTATACCTTTATTTATAGACTATTATTTGGTGTTGGTTTCACACCTTTAACATTTTCTATCCCTATAAGCATGATTATCAATGTTATAATTGCCAATATTTTATGCTTATTACCTGTTTGATGGACTGATATATCCATTCAAACAACCTTTGTTCACTATTTCTGTTTGATGAACACAAAGGGGGAGAGAAGGTAGAAGGATAAGGTTCAGTTTCTAATTTGATTTTGTAAGATAAAGCTCAAAACAAGTTTTGATGGAAGAGGCCCAAGCTCAATCCCAACAACTAGGTCCATGGCAAAGAGGATTCAAGAAGAGTGGAACTCTGCTATTGATGGCAGAGAAACTTTTCTCTACATGTTCAAAGACCCCTTAGAGGACCACAAGGAGTAGAGCCCAAGCCATGGGAGCTGAGCATCAATTAATTTAAGTTTATTTGTAATTTCAGTAGAGTAGGGTTCATTTAGCACAATAGGGGGTGTATTTAACAATTTAGCTTGTACCTAGGCCTTTTAGGGTAGGGATGTAGCCCTACCTTCTAGAAGCATGCTAGGGGGCTGCATTGACCTTAGTCAATACCCTAGCCACCCCTCTCTTTAGGGTTTCCTACCATCCTCTCTCACTTGTCCTCCAAGGCACTTGCACCTATAAATAAGGGTGTTTGACTCATGTTTTGTAAGATCAATTTTAATGAGTAAATGCTGCCAAATTTTTGCAAGCTTCTACTCTTGTCTAGTCTCTCTAGGTTAGACACTTTCATCTTCACCTTCACCTTCCTCCAAGTGATTTGGCCCAACCTATCACTCTCCATACCTTTCATACACCTACAAGGAACCCATAACTCTATAGGAGTCATCCTTGACCCATATCATCCATAGCTTCCGCCACCTTTTTTACCTCATTTATTCAAGAAGAACATTGGTCATGAAGAACAACCCATCAAGTTTCAAGGCATGCTGGGTTATTTGTCTCCATCAAACAGGGGGAGATTTTTAGATATCTCAAGCTACTCAACTAAATTTATTCGATGAAGCCATAAGCCTTAAAGAAAATACTTGCTGCCACATAAAGAGTCTAGCTAACTTAGTCTAATGTTTGGTATCTTGATTTATCTTCTGTCTCAGGCATATGATGAAGGCTCCAAGCACAAAACATTTTCAAAAAAGTTAAATTGTTTTTAAATAGCTAAATTTTTTTTCAATCAATTAAAAGTGCTTTCAACTAATTAAAATTTCATTTCCTGAAACTCTGCAGCTTTTCAATTGATTGAAACTATTTTCAATTGGTTAAAAATTATTCTTACCTAAAATGTACAGTTTTTCAATTGATTATTTGAAAAAACAATCTGTTAATTTTTGTCTGATGAAGCTTATATCTAAAAATTGTTGAGTTAGTTTTGTTTCCATTTTTGGTTTCAACTATTCAAAATTTGTTTTATACTAACTAAGTATTTTTGAAAAAATCAACCTGTTATTTCCTTTTTTAACCTGTTAACATTTTTTTAAATTGTTTTGAATTATCTTTCTGTTTTAAGTCTATAAAAGGAAGGCTTGGTTTCCTATTTGAATATCTCTTCACTACACACATACTTGTTTTCAAAGCTTGAGAGAATTCTGAGTGAATTGGTTTTTTTGGAGATATTTTGAGACTTTGAGAGTTCTTGGTGCTTTAACTTTCATAACTTTTTGCTTGAGGTCAAGGATTCATCAAAGTTTTGCTCTTTGGAGATCCCGTTTTTAGTCTTATGAATCTGCATAAAGGTGTTTTTGTTTCAAATTACTTATGTTTTGTAAGATTGTGTTGTATTGCTTCTAAGATATTGTTTATTGAAGTATATCACTGCTGTAATAGAGTTTTACAAGGTGTGTTCTTAGTTCTTGTAGTGTTCAAGAGTTGTCCTTGACTATCTTTGTGTAAAAAGATTATTTTGGTTTAGTGAAATCCATCTTAGTGTGAGGTGGGACTGGATGTAGCTCATCATTTTAAGTGAACCAGTATAAATCCTTGTGTTCTTTAAGTTTTCTTTCCCTGCATATTCTCTTTTCTACATAAACTGTGCTTATTAGTGTGAAATTCAATCTGTTATTTTACAAATTAATCCATTTTTTTTCATTTGTTGGTTCTGTCATCAAAAAGTTAATTTGTTAACTTGAAAGTTAATATGTTAACTTTTCTTGTCTGGACTTGAATCAGAATTTCAATCTATTCTTTTGAGTATTAATTTGTTAAATCTAGGTGACTTTAATTGATATAAAAAAATTGTTGTTGTTCAAGAATAATTTAATAAAATTCCTTTTAAGTGAATATCTTGAAACTAGTTCTGAGTTTTCTTAAGTGAAAATACTAATTTGTTGTTTCTGTAAAGAATGTGTTTTTTTTCTTATGATAGTACTATGTTAAGGAAATTTCAATCAGTTATTTCATAAAACAACCAGTTGTTTTTCTGTCAGTATTGAATAATTTGATCTTTTACGAAAATTAGCCTAAGTACAATTCACCCCCCTTCTTGAACTTAGACTCCCATAAAGTCAACAAATTCCCTAATTGGAATGATGGAGAAAAATGATGTGCTCAATCATAAAGTTATTAGGCTCTTTTTCACCCCTTCCTTCTTCTTCTTATGATTAGGGTTCCTAGATTTGAGTACTTTCATCCCTCCTTCTAAATCCTTAATTCTTTTGAAACTTTTTCATGGGAGACCTTCCATTGATATTGTTGTTCAGAAAATGGGGTTTATTTATGCTCCATGTACTTTGTGTAGGAATCATAGGGAAACTATTTCACATATTTTCTTTAATTGTCCTCTTTTTAATCTCATATGGTCTTGACTCCAACAATTTTCTTTTGATTTTATCTATATATCTACCACTGTGTTAATCTCTCTTCTTAAGTCTCTTGGCAACCTTTAGTTAAGCACATTAGGTTGATTGTTATTACCTATTATATTTTGATGATTTAGAGGATGAGAAATCAATCAGGATTTCAGCAAGTCATTACCATACATCAAGTCAGGGATTACATTATTTGTCAAGTAACACTTCCAAAATTTCTATAAAAAATGATATCACTGAATTTTCTATTTTGAAGTTTCTTGGCATTAGAACTAGATCTAAAAAAGACTTTACTCCTTTTCAAGTTGTTTAGAGTTTTTTGCGGTGGGGTGGATGAAGGTGAATTCTGATGGTGAAGCCAGGGGCTCTCTTGGTATTACTGCCCATGTTGGCATCTTTAGAGGGTGCAGAGGTAACTATATTGGGAGTTTTTCTACTTTTTTGGGGGTTCATAATTTTCTTTATGCGGAGACCGTGGAATGTCATTCTTGCCATTGAATATGCTCAGAAAATTGGTTATAGATGTCTTTGGCTTGAATGTGAAAATGTTTGAAGAGTTTTTAAACCATGGAGTTCAAGGTTACCCATAATTTTTTTTGTGAACAAAATCATTATGCTAATAAACTTGCAAATATGAGGATTGATAGGAAGTTAGAGTTTTAGTGGTATATTCTATTTTTCCTTTTGTTCTTTGTATTGAACTTTTTCACAATAGGTTCAGCTCCTTGTGTTGTGTTCCGTTTAGTTTGGATAGATTGTTGTTCTTTTCTTACATGAGTTCTGTTTGATCCCCCATGAGTATGTATTTTTCTTCTTCTTTTATGTCATGGTTTATGTGATGACATACACTATAAGAAAATCATTAAATAAAAAATCAATTTTAGAAACAAAAAATAATTAATTATTATATTGACTAAATTATATATTATTTTAGAGATTGAAAAATTTGTTGGTATGTAAACTAGTTTCTCTTATTAATAAATTGAGAAACTAGTTTCTAATTAGTATCTCTAATTAGCTACTAAGGTTTTAGCTATCAACTAAAGTAGATGATAGTTAAAACCTTGGTAGCTAATTAGATACCAACACTAGTGCAAAATGATGAAAGGAATACTCCTTTCCAAGTGCGGCTTCGTGCTAAAACGCATTTGTTAAAAACACGGTGGCATTTTTGAAATTATTTTGTTTTACAAATGCGGCTATTTGTTAAAACCGCATCTGTAAATGAAAGTTTTTCATTTACAAATGCGGCTTTACACATAGCCGCATCTGTAAATGAAAAGCTTTTCATTTACAGATACGGCTATGTGTAAAGCCGCATTTGTAAATGAAAAGCTTTCATTTACATATGCGGTTTTAACAAATAGCTGCATTTGTAAATTGTTTTTACCCTAAAATTTCAAGCGCGCCACTGCACTTTCACACTTTCTTCTCCATTTTGCTCGTTTTCACTGTTCCTGCACTCGCGTACTGTGAGTTCATCTTCTCTGCATCTTCAGTTCCTTGCTTCCATCGTGAGTTTCTTGAACTCATTTCATTATGTGCATCTTCAGTTCACTTCACTGTTCTTATATTTGCTTTTTCTCCTTGCATTGGTGGTGGAAGGTACTGTTGCATTGCTGTACTCATCTCCATCGCTGCTCCGCCGCTGTTGCCGTTGGTCCTCTACCACTTTGATCACCATCAACGTTGGTTTCGCACACAAGGTTGGTTCTTTTTTAGATTTTTTGAATTTTTCTTGGTTTATTTTGAATATTTTTTTTATGTATTATAATTTGTATATTATTTAATATAAATTTGTATTATATAATTTTTATTTTCTAAAATTTATATTATTTAGAAGTTAGTTGTTATGTTAGTTTTGTTTTAGATTTTTTGAATTTTTTTTGCTGTATTTTGAATATTTTTTTTATGTATTATAATTTGTATATTATTTAATATAAATTTGTATTAATTTATATAATTTTTATTATATAATTTCTATTTTCTAAAATTTATATTATTTAGTAGTTAGTTTTTAGTTTATAATAGAATTTATGTTATGTTAGTTGTTACATTAGAATAGAATATCGTGTTTGTATTTGGACCTTCGACAATAATACGTGCTGGTATTGAGTCCGCGAGTGTTCGACCCTCGGCAAATGCATGAGATAGAACACTGATTAGAAAATCCTAGATAACTATATTGCAAAATATATAATGGATCGAAGTTGGATTAATTGTGTTTGTATAAGTGATGAGTACGAAAGAGGAGTAGAAGAATTTATACAATTTGCGCAACGTAACGCGATTAATAGTGGTCATGATGGAGGAAATATTAGGTGTCCGTGTGTTAACTGTTTGAATGGAAGGATACTGGATGTGAATATCATGAGGGAACACCTGCTATGTGATGGGTTTCTTCGATCTTATACAACTTGGACATGGCATGGTGAATTATTAAATTTACCACGTGTTTTCGTAACTGAAGAATATGTGGGATCCACCATGGATGAAGTAGAACACGATGATGCAGATGATGATCGATTGGAGGACATGATTCATGATGTGAGAGCTGAGTCTTTTGCAAAAGCGCATGGACATGGAAGTATGTCAAGCGATGCAGAGACTCTATTGTATCCTGGACCAACTAACTTCACACGGTTGTCGGTGGTGTTAAGATTGATGAATTTGATGGCAATAAATGGATGGACTGATACAAGTTTTGCGGAATTGCTCCAGCTGTTGAAGGATATGCTTCCAGAGGGAAATACTCTACCTAATCATAATTACGAGGCCAAAAAGATTCTTTGTCCAATGGGTATGGAGTATAAAAGATACATGCATGTCCTAATGATTGTATATTATACAGGAAAGATTTTGAATTGTTGAAAAGTTGTCCGAGGTGTGGGTTATCACGTTATAAATTGAAACAAACAGATGATGATACTATTGAAGACATGGAAAAGCATGGACCCCCAATGAAGGTTATGTGGTATCTTCCCATCATTCCAAGGATGAAGTGTTTGTTTGCAACCCCAAATGATCCTAAGAATCTTAGATGGCATGCAGATGAGAGGAAATGTGATGGCATGTATCGACATCCAGCTGGTTCTGTTCAGTGGAAGAAATTCGATGATGAGTTTCCAGAGTTTGGTAAAGAATAAAGAAATATCCGACTTGGTCTAGTTACAGATGGAATGAATCCGTTTGGTAATATGAGTACAAATCATAGTTCATGGCCTGTTTTACTTGTTATTTACAACTTACCTCCTGGATTGTGCATGAAGCGAAAGTACATGATGTTGTCTATGATGATATCTGGTCCAAAACAGCCAGGGAATGACATAGATGTTTATCTAAGTCCCCTAATCGAAGATTTGAAGTTAATGTGGGATGAGGGTGTTGAAGTATTTGATGGATTTGCTAATGAAACTTCCAAGCTTCATGCCATGTTAGTTTGCACCATCAATGACTTTCCGGCATATGGTAACTTATCAGGTTATAGTGTTAAGGGTCATAAAGCATGTCCAATATGCGAAGAAGGCACTGTTTCTCAACAATTGAAACATGGAAGGAAGACAGTATATCTTCGGCATCGGAGGTTTCTTAGAAGTCATCATCCTTACCTGAGGTTGAAAAAAGCCTTTAATGGACACCAAGAGACTAGTGGTCTACCAACTCCACTAATTGCTGCTGAGGTTTACGAAAAGGTAAATAACATAGACCACACCTTCGGTAAGTAAAAAAAAAAAGTCATTTGTGACTAACATTTGGAAGAAAAAATCAATCTTCTTTGATCTTCCGTACTGGTCGAGGTTAGAACTCAGACACTGTATAGATGTAATGCATGTTGAGAAGAATGTCTGTGATAGCTTAATTGGTACACTTCTTAACATTAACGGGAAGACGAAGGATGGTCTAAATGCTCGTTTAGATTTGATTGAGATGAACATACGAGGCGAGTTGTCACCGATACAAATGGGTAAGCATAAATATTTGCCCCCAGCCTGTTATACCATGTCAAAAGATGAAAAAGTAAGTTTCTGTCAATGTCTAAAGGGTGTAAAAGTGCCACAAGGACATTCCTCAAATATGAAGAGCCTAGTGTCAATGAAAGATTTGAAGTTAATTGGGTTGAGGTCTCATGATTGCCACATCTTGATGCAACAGCTTCTGCCTGTAGCTATTCGTGGGATCTTACCAAAAAATGTTAGACATACCATAACCCATTTGTGCTCATTCTTCTCTTCAATCTGTTGTAAAGTCATTGATCCATTAAAAGTAGATGAACTTCAAGATGAAATTATTGTTATCTTATGTGAATTGGAGATGATTTTTTCTCCATCTTTTTTTGACATCATGGTTCATCTACTTGTGCATTAGGTTAGAGAGGTTAGATTGTGCGGACCAGTGTACTTAAGATGGATGTATCCTGTTGAGCGGTATATGAAAATTTTGAAAGGTTATGTGAAAAATCATTATCGCCCAGAAGCTTCAATGATTGAAAGGTACATAGCTGAAGAAAGTATTGAATTTTGTTCAGAGTACATGTCAAAAGCAAATCCAATAGGTCTTCCAGCTAATTCATGGCACCATAGGCGTTCTACAAGTAAATGTTTACGTGGTGTGAATATTGTAAGCAAATCTCGGTCAGAAGTCTTGCAAGCACATTTGTATATATTGAATAACACAGATGAAGTTATACCTTACATAGAAGCTCATAAAGCCATTGTGAAGGCAAATAATCCAAGACAAGCAGACAAATGGGTCTTGATGGAACATAATAGAACATTCATGCCTTGGTTTAAAGAGGAGGTGTTAAAGGATTCAACGACATCGAAGACCTTAACTTGGTTGGCTGCTGGATTGAAGTTTGATGTCATTTCTTGTAAAGCGTACGAAGTGAATAATTGTATATTTTACACGAAGTCTATGGATGAAAAGAGTACAGTTCAAAATTCTGGTGTTACTCTTGAAGCCGAGTCAATGCAGTTTTCCACTTCGAAAGATACAAATCCTGTACTTGGATCAATGGCATATTATGGATTTATAGAAGAGATATGGGAGCTTGACTATACTAAGTTTTCAGTTCCAATTTTCAAGTGTAAATGGGTTGACAATAAAAGTGGGGTTAAAATTGATGAATCAGGATTCACACTAGTGGACTTTCGAAAGATAGGGTATCGAGATGAGCCATTTATAATGGTTCAACAAGCATCTCAAGTTTTCTACGTGAAAGATCCTACATCAGAACATTGGTATGTTGTTTTACACAGGAAAAAACAAGGGGAGGCCATAGATGATATTAAAAATGGTGAACCCCATTCATTCACACCAATGATAACTAATAAAGATGACGATGTACTTGATCATGTACATGCAACCCGTAAAGATCACAGTGAAGGAATTTACATATGAACTTTTAACCCATTATGGTAATAAATTTAGAAATATTTTTGATAATATGCATTTACTATATTATGTTTTTGTTTTATATGATTTTCTTTCGATGCAGATGAACTAACGTTTGTTAAATAATTTTTTTAACAAAGATATGGGTGACGATCAAACTCCAATCAGACCCCGATCCGGACGAGGCAACAGAGGACCTACTAGGATGAAATGTCTGGCAAAGAAACGTGCCGCTGGTGAGAAGACAGCTGTTGACATTGACGTCAACACTGGAATGGCTTCTAGTCCTAATGCAGATGACTTTAATAGCTATCTTGGAGTTCTTTCTCGTGAGAGACTCTCCATTTTGATTAATTCATGGGATGAGGTGTCAGAGGTTGACCGAAACATGCTGTGGGAGGATGTTCTGGTAAGCTTTACCTAATTATTGTTATCATATAAAGCTATTTAATATTCATTGACTAATTTTAATTTGGTGATGTTATTTTGCAGGCAAATTTTGAAATTCCTAATGTGGAACCGCTTCGATCAAGGATTATGTCCAATATCGGACTTAAGTTTCGCACCTTTAAGTCAAGACTGACGACAAGATATATTTTTGGTGAGCTTAAGGATGAAAGTCCTTGTGAAAGATACAATTTTATTGATGAAGAGACATGGCTTGCTTTTAAAGAAAGCCGTCTAACTGAAGAATGGATTGTAAGTGAAGTTACTTAACTATTTTTACTTATATAACATTAATGAGTTAATATTATTTAATTCACTTTGTTTATTTCAATTATGACAGCATCGGCGGAAGAAAGCTCAAGACATAGGTTTAAAGAATCTTACCCCGCACGTAATGTCTCGTGCGGGGTATCGAAAGCTTGAGCAAGCACTGATGGTTGAAAAGGAGCAATCTAGACAAGGGAGTGCATCTCAAGATGTGGAAACAGGGGTCACTTCTCCTCCATCACCACCTACGTGCAATGTCAAATGGAAGAGGGCCCGAATTAAGAAGTCGGGTGCACCAAGTTCTGAGCAATCAGGGGTTATCATTGAAAAAATTGTAAGTTATTTAAGCCTTTTTTCATCTATTATGCTGCATTACTTATATTAAAACCTCATATGATTTTTGTCTCTTGCAGGATGCCTTGGACTCCCAAGGTAATTTTGTTGGTAAAGGTTGTCACGATATCCTTGTTGAAGCAATTGGACGACCTGAGCATTGTGGTCGTGTTCGTGCAGCTGGACAAGGAGTTGGGATTAAACTTTATTTTGGAGCTGCACCACGACACTTATCCTCCTCCCCCAAAGAGAGCAAACAAGAAATGTAAAATAGGCTACATAAATAATTAATGGATGAGATGAGAAGGGAGATGGAAAAGATGAGGCTAGAGTTGCGACAAGAGATATCGCAACAACTTTGTGCTGACCAGCCGATTCAGACGCTTCTTAGTCCCGCTCCCAAGAGCACAAAGGGGAGTTGTGCAGCTCCTACAGCATCAGGGGATGATATCATTGGCCAGACGAGGCAATGTGAGCTACTGGTAGAGGGTGGCATCATTCCTCAGGTGGTGGTCATTGAAAAAGTCTATGAAGAGGACACCACCTTACATAACGTTCCTCTCTCCCCTGATGCAGCAAAGGTCACGGTTGAAAGTGTACGAGTACCTGATGCTCCATTTCCACTACCTTCAGAAGAGGTAACAACTATGGCCGAAGCATTTCAGTCATTTGTAGCCTGGCCCAGACACCTCATTCAATATATGCCACAACCACTGGTAATAATTTCATTTCATATGCTAATTTATATTTATATATTACATGTAATTTATAACAAATCCTTTTTCTTTTTGTAGAAACCTCGTCGGAAACCAAGTCCGAAAAAGAAGCAAGAGGTTCCGCTTGACGATCCTATAGCTTCCTTAGCTATAGTTGCTAGACAAATTGGACGAGACCCTTTGGAAGTTCCATGGGATGATACGTTTTTTGAAACAAACACTGAGCTACCATTATACATATACATGTCAGATCTGTTAGAATTTGTAGCTGGGGATCAGGAGCTGAATATAAATATCATTCAATTTTTTATGATGTAAGTATCATTACCTACATTTCATTTTCATTTATGTTAAATTAGCATTCATTATGATTTAACTAATTACTTGTAGGTTTTTTAATGGTGTCTCTGTCACTGAGGGGAAGGAAAATGTGTATAGATTCTTAGATCCCGCATATACTAATCCCACTGGAACAAAGACAAATGAGACCCAATCATACATCACTAACACCCTGGAAAAAGAGGGAAAAGAGGTTTATTTGTGCCCTTATATTAACGAGTAAGTTTAAATATATATTTTAAAAGTTTATTATATTCATGTTTTATAAATTTACTCAACTCTTTTCATGGATGATATAGGGGTCATTGGCAATTACTTGTCTTATCAGTGAATGATAGGACGGCTTTGTGGTTCTGTTCCCTACACAAGAAGATATCCACAAGTTTTAAGAATATCATTGATAAGTAAGTACACTATAAACTTAACTATGGTTGAAACTATAATTAATCCAGTAACAAGGTTTTTTGTATCAACCAGTTCATGGCGTGGATATAACATCCTAAAAGGGAGATCGAATTCAAATTTTCAAAATTTGAACTGGATAAGATTAAAGGTTTGCAAGATTTTTCTTTCTCTTTTCATTGTTTAATTATACTAACTTTTACAATTTATTGAATTATAGTGTAATAAACAACCAGGAAGCTATGAGTGTGGCTATTACGTTATGCAATGGATGAGTACCATTGTAAGACTAGGTCTTACAAGTAATTGGCAAGAGGTAAGATTTCTTAAATTATTTTTATAACTTCAACATATATATATGTATGTATCTTAAAACTAATTTATGTGTCAACCATTTTGAAATGCAGTTCTTCACAAATGAGGAACCCATGACTTCGGAAGCCATGACATATGTGAGACAATCTTGGTCCACATATTTCCTAAATTTTTATAACTCTACAATTTGATCAATAGTGTAAGAAGATAGAGAGAGATATATTATTACTGTTTTTGTATACATTTCGATCAATAACTATGAATTCACTTTTAGCTTATCTGCACCTATTTATCTGTTTGGCTGCCTGGGTATAATTAAATTGCACACGTTCATTTGTATGGAATAAACAACTAAACAAACTGCTCTAAAAAAAAATCTTATTTACAAATGCGGCTATTTACCTTAGCCGCATCTGTAAATCATTCCAATTCCACCTCTGGAGCATTTACAGATGCGGCTCCAATAAAAAGCCGCATTTTTAAATCATAAGAATTGAAAAGGAAGGCACACCTCTGGAGCATTTACAGATGCGGCTCCAACAAAAAGCCGCATCTGTAAATAGTATTTATAGATGCGGTTATGTAGCCGCATTTGTAAATCTCTGATTTATAAGTGCGTGTTGATCAAATGCGGCTGTATAGCCGCATTTGTTCTTCGTTTCTGCACCAATGCAATTTAAAAAGTTAATTTATAAATTTTATTATTAATAGAAACTACTTTAGATATTAATATTTTTTTAATTTCTAAAACAGTAATTAATTTAATTGATATAACTAATTATTTTGTATCTAAAATTAGTTTTTATTTAATAATTTTATTGTAGTGATATGATTGTTGAATTTTGGGATCTCAACCAAATGTATAGTGATATCTTACATGAATTTTAAATTTTCATTAAAAAAAGGTAATAAGTTGTTGAAATATGTTAAGGTTTCACTTAATTTTCTAAAAAAACTATTATTTTAATCTTTTAAACGATGTTATTAAGTTAAGTCGCTAAACCATAAACTATGAAAATTTCATAGACTTATTTGACGTTTTTCTTAGTTTGAAGCACTAATGATTATAATACAACCAAACACACACACAAAAAAAATCAAAACTTACATTTGTAATGATTAAATTTGTGTTTGCAAAGTCCAATAATCTGTTGAAACATGTTATCACGTAGTTAGTTATGAGTCTTTAATCATCTTCATTTGCTTTTATTACAACTTATAATGTCACATTTGTCAATTTATTTAAGAAATGTATTTAATAATACATAAAAGTTAAGTAAATCATAACATTAATATATCTCACCATTATATTTAGCTAACTCTTGTTAGAATTTGACTAAGGTGTCATTTCTAATTGGTTGAATTCAGCAATCTGGAAGTAGCTTTTCTCATGACTAATTTTCTCTGAGTTTATTCACCATTAATTTAACCTTAATTTCTTCATTTCTCATAATTTTGGCACATTATCCTTTGATCTCTTGCAAGTCATGTTGATCTTTCTTTTGTTTTGTGTTTTTTTCTTCTTAAATTATGATAAAAAAAATTGTTTTTTTTCTTATATATTGATACAAGTAAATAAATCATTGGATATTTAATATAATAATAATATAACTGTTTGCATAACAGAGAAAATCTTCAATTAAATATCATATATATTTGCATTCAATATATTTAACTATATAATTCCTACAATTCGAAGAATATATATATGATTATTAATAAACCATGTAAGTTATGGAGCATCATGACAATTCTTTTACATATCTATTATTAGTAATGAAAAAAGGGAACATTTTTATATTAAAGTTATATCATCAGACTATTATATACTAATGATTTCTTTTCCATTGCAAAATTCTTTAGCACAATCTATTTTGAAGGTGCTAATCATATTATTATATTTTCTATACCTTTTTGTTCTAATATTTAATAATTAATTTATTTGTTCGTGTGACAGGGAATTTTTTTATCTAGTTTATCTAAAACTTACTATATTTATATGTTCTAGGAGTCATGGAAGGAAATCGTGCCATTTTTTCACATGAAGTTGAACAGAAGCAAAAGATATTATAAAGAATTTATTTTACGACACAAAACTGCGGATATTTATTGAAAAACTTGTTTATTTATTTAATAAAAATTAATTTTAAAAATAAAAATTAATTAATTACTATATTTATTAAATTAGATATTATTTTATAAATTAAAAAATTAATAATTTATTTAAATTATTTTTTTATAAACTAGTTTATAAAGATATCTAATTAATTACCAAAATTTTAACTATTAATTGCTTTAGATTTTAAAGTTGGAACAATTCGATACCCATTTTTATTTATATAAAAAGACATTTATGCTAGAGAATAGGAAAAATAAGTGTATGAGCATGTTTCTACAAACTTTTTACAAGTATTTCTAGAGAGAAAGAGAAGAAGAAAAAATAGTAAATGAATTTTTACACCAGCAAAAGAGAAACTCATTTAATTTTTTTTTCTCTTAAAAACATTTAAGAATTTGTTTTCCATTATACCTAAAACTAGAATTTGTGACAAATTTGAAGTAGAAGTATTGGAGGCAGTGGTTAAAGTAAAAAAAAAGGGGAATCATCTAAAAAGCAAACAAGAGAGTGAATTGATTAATTGAGTCGTTTGTACAACAATTTATTTGATGAGTATGATGAATACTCAAAGAATTTTGTGGTTCCTTTTTGAACTTGCTTGTTCACAGTAAAAGGTTGAAAGCTGATAATTAAAACTAAGAAAATGATTCATAACCTCGACTTTGAGGGTGGTGGGTGTCCCTCACCATTATTATCGATCAACAGTTCTTCCCTTTTATAATGACCAAATGCCATAATTGAGTTTCGTGGTGTTATACAGATAATGTGTGTAACACAACATACATGCACGGTGACCAATATTGAATGGAAACACAAGTACATGACTTTAGGTGTTTCACATGTTTGGACTTATTTTTAACTCGTTCCATGCATAATAAGGAAGCCAACCACACAAACTTAAATTTATCAACCTTGTAACATTATTTCTATTTCACCAATCATTCAATCATATCTTAATTTCACTTTTATGAATTCTACTATATTACACTACTTTTAAGATCTTTTTACAATTTTTATTTTGATACTCTAATAAAGTTGCTACTAGGACTTATCTAGCATATCTACTGCACCACTTATTATTATTTTTTTTTATTAAAATTTATGTTAGGCTGTATGTTTATCACATGAAAAATAATATAAAATTAAAAAAATTATGAGAATTCCATCAAATTTATAAAAACAAAAAAAACAAAAAAACTTCTAAGAGTAGCATAAGTAACTATATTGAAAATTTAAACCAAAAAATATAAAGACAAAAATGCAAATAAAAGATCTTCTGTGATGCGTAGCTCCCAAAAATAATAAAGAGAAACGATTGAATCCCAAAAATTCAATTAGATGGTTGTTAGGAATTATGGCTTTAAACTAGAGTGGGGGTGAATTGTTTAAAGAGATTTTCGCAAACTTTTTGAAGCTAGAATGAGTTTATCTCAGAAACCAATTGATCAAGCAATTCAGTTAGTCAAAACAGTAAGCAAAACTGCACTGTCAGAAAAATAATCGGTTGTTTCTTCGAAACAATCGGTTGTTTTTATCAGCAAACAACAAACAAACTGAATTTAAAGAGTAAGGGATAGAGAGATTGTACACAGATGTTTATACTGGTTCACTCCAACCCAGAGCTACATCCAGTCTTCTCAGAACCCTGAGGAAATCCACTAAGCAATCACACCTTGATCACTTACACAACAACCAAGAGAATGACCTTGAAAACCTCAAGACACACACTCTCCTTGGCCAACACTAAGATTGCTGATCTTGAACACCTCAAGAACACATAGCCAATCTCAGCAACAATACAGAAAAGAAAAGTTTCAGCAGTTACACAGATTACACTTGTTACAGATGAAGATCTGAAATCAATACAAGTAGAATCCTATTCCAACACCTTGATCAATCTCTTTTGCTTTTAAGCAATCTCAGCACACTTTTTAAAACTTTCTTAGTAACCCTATGTCAAAAGCATTCTAACCTTTAAAAAGAGATTTTCTGAATTATATAAAAGGAAGTTTGTTTATCAAATCTTAACAAACCCATAAAAGCTTTCAGAAAGATTGGTCAAAGCATTTAATGACTGGAGCGTAATCAGTTTCAAATCATTTAAAGCTCAGTCAAAGAAAACAGTTTTTCTGTTATGGTTCCAAAACAAACAATCGGTTGTTTCCTCGAATCAATCGGTTGTTTTGTCACTTAACAGTTTTCTCCATTCAAAAACAGTTTTCAAAACTTTCTCAAAACATCTAAGTATAAACAATTGGTTGTTTAGATAGAACAATCGCTTGTTTCAACTTAGTTTGAAAAACACTTTTGTTTTATCAAAAACTGAGATGCTAATTGCTTTGAGATATAATCTAAGGTTGGATTACACTTTAAACTACCCCAGAACAAAACAACAAAGCAGCACAGCAGCAGCAAGCAAGCAAGCAAAAGCTTCATCATCCTTCAAAGGATTTGGATTCTTCAAAACCTTGAACACCACTAGGTTCAACAATCTCCCCCTATTTGATGAAGACAAATCCCTGGTGCTTGTGTTGTACTGATTAAATCTGAAGCAGTTCCTGCAAAGAAAACATTTGTACTATCCAAAGCTTCTTACAGTACCAAGTTAGATTATACCTCTTTTAACATAAAATTCAATCGGTTGTTTACACGAAACAATCGATTGTTTCTATCAGCAGCAGCAGAAAACACTTTTATACTCAGAGATTTAAACATTTTTATGCATATAAGATACAGATATACAAGTACCAATAAATCTCCCCCTATTTGTCTTCACAAATAGACTTTAACATGTACCAAACACAGATTTTAAGAGAGATTATTTAGATCAAGAATACCTAACTCATTTCTTAAGAAGAAAAACCTCTCTTTTGGAAAAGGCTTTGTGAAGATGTCAGCTAGCTGCAGTTTGGTCTCCACAAACTTCACTTCACAGTTCCCATTTTGCACATGATCTCTGATGAAATGATGTCTTATTTCAATGTGTTTGGTCCTTGAGTGCTGGATTTGATTTTTGGTAAGATTGATTGCACTTGTGTTATCACACATCAAAGGAACTTTGCTGATTTGTACACCAAAATCTGCAAGTTGTTGTTTGAGCCATAGGATCTGTGCACAGCAGCTACCAGCAGCTATATATTCTGCCTCAGCAGTAGAGAGAGCAACACATGCTTGTTTCTTGCTATGCCATGAGATTAGGCTAGAGCCAAGAAGGTGACAAGTGCCACTTGTGCTTTTTCTATCTAGCTTGCAACCTGCGAAATCAGAATCTGAATAACCAATTAAATGTATTGGAGAATGAGAGGGATACCATAATCCTACAGATGATGTTCCTTTGAGATATTTCAGAATCCTCTTTGCAGCTTTGAAGTGTGACTCTTTAGGATTTGCTTGAAATCTTGCACATAGACACACTGCAAACATGATGTCCGGTCTACTTGCTGTTAGATAAAGCAATGATCCAATCAATCCTCTGAATTTTGTTTGATCTATACTCTTTCCAGCAGAATCTGCATCCATGTAGCAGCTTGATGGCATTGGAGTGCTTGCCTCTTCGCAATTCTCCATTTCAAACTTTTTGAGAATCTCTTTGCAATACTTTGATTGACTTAAGAAGATCCCATCCTTTGTTTGTTTAACCTGCAATCCAAGAAAGAAAGATAGTTCTCCCATCATAGACATTTCAAACTCACCTTACATAGCAGCCACAAATTCTTCACACAACCTATCTTGTGTAGCACCAAAGATGATGTCATCAACATATATTTGCACTAGAATTATTTCTGCATGTGACTTCTTGATGAAGAGAGTCTTGTCTATCATTCCTCTTTCATAGCCAAGAGATAGCACAAAGTTGCTAAGCCTCTCATACCACTGCCTTGGAGCTTGTTTCAGACCATACAAAGCTTTCTTCAACTTGAAGACATGGTTGGGATACTTGTGGTCTTCAAAACCCGGCGGTTGATCTACATAGATTTCCTCATTGATGTAGCCATTCAAGAAGGCACTTTTTACATCCATTTGGAAGAGTTTAAAACCACTCATACATGCAAAAGCCAGCAGCAGCCTCACAGCCTCCAATCTAGCCACAGGAGCAAAGGTTTCACCATAGTCTAAGCCCTCTTCTTGATTGTAGCCCTTGGCAACTAGCCTTGCTTTGTTTCTTGTGATCACTCCTTCCTCATCTAGCTTGTTCCTGAAAACCCATTTTGCACCAATAATATTCATTTCATTAGTTCTAGGAACAAGAAACCATACCTCATTTCTTTCGAATTGATTTAGCTCTTCTTGCATAGCTTCAACCCACTTCTCATCCTTGAGAGCTTCTTCAATTGACTTTGGTTCAATTTGAGAGACAAAAGCTGTGTGTCTACAAAAGTTTGAGATGGAGCTACGTGTGGAGACACCTTCCTTTATCTCCCCTATGATGTTATCCACTGACAGATCTCTGGGAATTCTCCACTCTTTGAGCAGCTCACTCTGTTGCAGAATTTCAATCGGTTGTTTCTGCGAATCAACCGGTTGTTTTTCTGCACAGATATCCAGCTTCTCCAAACTGATGCTCTGTTCATCTTCCTCAGCACTGATCTTTGGGTTCTCACTGATTCTGCGATCTACCTCATCAAAGATTACATGAACTGATTCTTCTACAGTCATCAACCTTTTGTTGTAGACTCTATAAGCATGGTGCATCTGCACAAAAATACTTAGGAAGTGAAGATTCACTAAGCATTGTCCTTGCAAGCTCTTCAAGAGACCTGTTCTTCCTCTATTGTTATCTCCATAGGTGACATGACCCTCTTGCTTGAAGGATATTCTCAGGAACTTTGATTTGTCCCCTGTCATATGCTTGGAGCATCCACTGTCCAAGTACCAAAGCTGCTTTCTTTCCTCCAAGTTTTCCTACAAAGAAAATTCTCAAGTACATAGGTTTGGTCCCCTTATGAATGAGGGTCCATCTGGTGTATACTCATCAACACAAGCTTTATTTTTCTTGGGAATCCACTTCATAAGCCCTTTAGGAACAACATGTTTTCTGATTTTACAGAATCGCACAGAATGACCTCTTTTCATGCAACAGAAGCATGTAACAATCGATTGTTTCGATGGTCCAATCGATTGTTTTTCTGGCTTTTTCGAAAAAGTTTTTGAAAATCTATCTTGCTGGTTTTGTGGATTAAAACCCAATCCTGATTTTCCAAAAACACACTTTTGAGAAGCTAGCACACTTTCAAAGTTGGATTGGCCTATAGAAAGCTTATCCACTGTTTTAACAAGATAGTGGACCTTCTTTTCAAGATTTTCGCAATTTTCACAAACTAGAGTGTCACACTTGCAAGAGGAGTTTTTGTAAATGATTTCCAGATTTTCAAAATCCATTTTTGAATTTTCTAAATCCTCCTCCAGTGCTTTTACTCTGTTTTCAAGCCAGCTATTCTTTTCTTTCAATCGATTGTTTAAGAGAGCCAATCGGTTCGCTTCTTCATGTGTTTCTTGAAAGGCTTGAAGCAATTGACCATAATTTTCAGAGTTTGAAGAGTTTGATGAACTTACACTACATGAGTCATCCTCCCTTCTGGCCATTAAGCAAAGATTGAGGCTTTTCTTATTTTGTCTTTTCTTCCTTCTTGCTTGACTCTTTGTCATTGTTTCCTTTGGTTCATGAGCAGCCTTGAGAGTCTCCCACATTTCCTTAGCAGTTTTGCACTTTGATATCCTGAAAAATTCATTAGTATCTAGTGCAGAAGCTATAATGTTTTGAGCAGACCTATCAAGTTAAGCCATCTTACATTCATCATCTGTCCATTTGGACAAAGGTTTTATAGTAAAGGAATTATTCTTTTTGAACTTTGGAATGTAAGGACCATTCTCAATTGAGTCCCAAATTCTTTGATCAATTGATTCAATAAAGATTTTCATTCTTGCTTCCCAAAACTTATAATTCAATCCACAGAATAAAGGTGGTTTGTAGATTGAAGCACCCTCCTCAAAAGATAGTTTTCCAGCCATAAAAAAAGATTTTAGATAAACTTGAATAACTTTCAAGAACCAAGCTCTTGATGCCAATTGTTAGGAATTATGGCTTTAAACTAGAGGGGGGGGTGAATTGTTTAAAGAGGTTTTCGCAAACTTTTTGAAGCTAGAATGAGTTTATCTCAGAAACCAATTGATCAAGCAATTCAGTTAGTCAAAACAGTAAGCAAAACTGCACTGTCAGAAAAACAATCGGTTGTTTTTATCAGCAAACAACAAACAAATTGAATTTAAAGAGTAAGGGATAGAGAGATTGTACACAGATGTTTATACTGGTTCACTCCAACCCAGAGCTACATCCAATCTTCTCAGAACCCTGAGGAAATCCACTAAGCAATCACACCTTGATCACTTACACAACAACCAAGAGAATGACCTTGAAAACCTCAAGACACACACTCTCCTTGGCCAACACTAAGATTGCTGATCTTGAACAACTCAAGAACACACAACCAATCTCAGCAACAATACAGAAAAGAAAAGTTTCAGCAGTTACACAGATTACACTTGTTACAGATGAAGATCTGAAATCAATACAAGTAGAATCCTATTCCAACACCTTGATCAATCTCTTTTGCTTTTAAGCAATCTCAGCACACTTTTTAAAACTTTCTTAGTAACCCTTTGTCAAAAGCATTCTAACCTTTAAAAAGAGATTTTCTGAATTATATAAAAGGAAGTTTGTTTATCAAATCTTAACAAACCCATAAAAGCTTTCAGAAAGATTGGTCAAAGCATTTAATGACTGGAGCGTAATCAGTTTCAAATCATTTAAAGCTCAGTCAAAGAAAACAGTTTTTCTGTTATGGTTCCAAAACAAACAATTGGTTGTTTCCTCGAATCAATCGGTTGTTTTGTCACTTAACAGTTTTCTCCATTCAAAAACAGTTTTCAAAACTTTCTCAAAACATCTAAGTATAAACAATTGGTTGTTTCGATAGAACAATCGCTTGTTTCAACTTAGTTTGAAAAACACTTTTGTTTTATCAAAAACTGAGATGCTAATTGCTTTGAGATTTAATCTAAGGTTGGATTACACTTTAAACTACCCCAGAACAAAACAACAAAGCAGCACAGCAGCAGCAAGCAAGCAAAAGCTTCATCATCCTTCAAAGGATTTGGATTCTTCAAAACCTTGAACACCACTAGGTTCAACAATCTCTCGTTTGTATTCAACAATGATAATAAAATCCTATGATATTCTTGTACATCACTACTATTACTTTTTTTGGGTTGACCTGTTTTGGAGATCATACTCCAACTTTAAGAGGATATCTTGATCTCCTATATGTTTGTACTAATTCATCAATTTCACTTAATGGTTCAGTCCATAACTTAAAGACTCAATTTCTTCTTCTAAGAAAATATTAACCGAAGTAGATTTAACTGTATCTACTGACAAGATGGTCCGATATAACTCTTGAATCTCTAGTTCATCACCTGAAAGCAACTAATTTAGGACTTATTGTATTAGTGGAAGATTTGAAATTAAAATATACTTTTAAACTATCTGAATTTTAAAGAGTTTATATAGTGCATATCCGAATTTCTTAATTTAACTTGTATGTGTAGAAATTAGTTGAAGAAAATAATAAAAGGCAAAAAGTTGTAGGAACTAATTGAATGTAATTGCACAAAATTGCAAAACTGTTGAACTGCTTCTCACATTTTGATTTACTTCAATAATATATATGATAAAATTACAATTATTGGAAGCTATAAAATAGGAATACTAATTGTCCTGTAAACTCACCATTAATGCAATACTAACGTTAAATAATTTAAGGATAATAAAATCTGAATTAGTAATCAACATCTAAGGCTAATAAAATTTGAATTAATAACCAACATCCTCCCTTAATTTTGATTTGGAATAACCTTCATGCCCAACAGATCTCTTAACTTGATGAAAACATCGATCTTTAATGGCTTAATGAAAATATCTTGATCCGGTCGGCCATCGGCAGTCCTGACGTCAGCAGTAGATGACCACGTGAACCACTCACAGGGTGACACGTTGAAGCAGATACGTAAACCAGGGTGGAGATCATTCGGAGCTGTGATCAGTGGTCGGTCCCTGAGTAGCCATCGCCAGTAGACCAGTGCCTAGAAGGAGAGCGTGACGAAGTAAAGAAGCGCTGATCAGTCATCGGTTCCTGGTCATCGGTCAAGGTGACACATCGATCATCGGTCAGGATAAGGGAGACCTCGGTCATCGGTATGTGTCGAGGTGACATTGGCCGCGGCGATGTGAACAACGCGACCAGTGATCAGTAAAGCGCCCAGAGGCAGGGAGTGGCCTTAGTCGCGAGACGACCATGCATGAAGATGGGAAGACGCAATTTTTGCCACACAATACACAACACGAACCGAGAACACTCAGTTTTCGAATCAAAGAGGACTGAGGGCACACACGAGTCTCACACAGATAGATCCGAGAGAGAGTTTTGGTGTTCCCGTTGCCTGACTTGAGCGTCGGAGCTACAACGGCCGCTAGAGGCGCCGTCTGTGTGTTTTGTAGGCATCATTTGGAGTTTCGGCGAAGGTTCCTGGAGCCTCCTTGCAGAACGCATAGCAGTTAGAAGGCTAGACGAAGGAGTGACAAGGCACTTTCCCCACGCTCGAGTCCACGGCAGGATCATATCTGCAATCTGATCTTCTGATCTGTAGTATTATTCCCCTTAAACTCAAACCTTTCTTATTCTTCATTCAGATTGCTTTTCTGAATGTTGTCATCACCCACATTTTCAATATTTTTCCAACAGTCACCACACTCTTTTGGATTAGAAGCAACTTCAATCTTCTTCACTGCACCAACCCATGCAGAGTTCTGGTTTGAAATACTTTTAGTCTCCCAAACAAAATCTTTTGCACTTTCACCCTTTGAATTAAAAGGATTTAAGAAAGACTCTGGCTTCAATGAGTTTGGAACATGATGATTAGACCATATATTCCTTTCAGATGATGCCTTGACAGCATTTCATTTACTATTTTCTCCTAAATCAAAACCATTATTGTCACAACGAACTTTACTGTATCCCGCAACTGGACCATCTGAGATATTTCCTACACTCTCATCAATAATAACAAAAGATGGAATATACTTGTCATTGACCTTTGGTTCTACCTTTGTAAAATTATAATGGGTTTCTAATTTGGATTGTAATTCATTCACCTTTTCTTTTTGTGCCAAAAGCAACAAATGGTGTTCTTTAACTTGATTGACTCTACTTTCTTTTTCTTTCTCCATATCAACATATTTTTCTTCCAATTCTATAAACCTTCTTTCTAGGTTACCAAATTTTACTTCAACACTCTCCAATTGAGATACCAGTCCACTCCTTTCATTTAGAAAATTATGCTTTTCATTAATCAATAAATTGCACAATTCTTCCAAGCTATTTGATTTTTCCCTTAAACCTTCAAGCTCAATTTTGTCATCACAAAGGGACTTATCCAGCAATGTACTCTTTAAGTTGAGTTTGAACATTCAATTCTTCGCCATCTCCACGTTTGCAAGTACTCGTCCATTTTTGTCCTTCAAGTGCAAAATCTGGTCTTTCATGAAAACCAAATAACCTTTCTCCAATAATTGTCCCATACTGAGAATATTATTCTTTAGATCAAGTACATAATAAACATCATAGATGTACCTGTGATCACCATTCTTCAATGTGATAAGAATTCGCCCTTTTCTAGTCACCGAAACGAACCTGCCATCACCGAATTTCACTTTTGTGCGAAATGAGCCATCCAAATCTGCAAACAGCTCCTTCTGACCACACATATGATTCATGCAACCTGTATCCAAATACCAAGTCTGATTGTTTGGAGTTTCATTTGTTGTGGCTACCATTAGTACTGCATGATCATCTTCATCTTGTTCATGATTACGATCTTCTTGAGCACAATTGGCAGCATGATTATCACCTTTTGATCTGCACTCATTTTCATAATGGTCGTGCTTATGGCAGTTATAACATTTCACATTTGATCTGTACTCATTTGCATAATGGCCATGTTTATAGCAGTTATAACACTCCACATTTGATTTATTATACATGCCTCCTCGTCCTCCACGACCACGTCATCCGCGCCAAGAGTTATTTGAATTTAGATTGTGATTGGAACCAGTGCTGTTTTGCTCAGCGCCTCCATGATTCTGGCCACCACGACCTTTGCTGGAATAGCTACCACCACATCCTCATCCTCTGCCTCGTGAACTACCGTGTTTATGACAAGAGCTACCAATTGAGGCTTGTGCTTGTAAAGCCTGTTCAATTGGTTTTTAAATCTTATTGTCATTCATCCACTGCTCATGCTCTCGTAGGGAACCAGACAATAACCTTACTGTCATTGTTGAAATGTCATTGGCCTCTTCAATAGCAACAACATGTTCAAATATGGGAGTTAAAGACCTCAAAATTTTCTCCACCTTTGTCTGCTCTGAATGTATTTCACCATTGGTCTTCATCTGATTTGTCAAGGCAAGAAATTTATTTATATAGACATCAACAGTGATGTAGCAGTGCCTTCATCTGTGAACTTGATTTTGAATTTGGAAATGGTTGGCGGAAGCACTCATGGTTTGGAATGTGCAAGGCACTCCTAGGAGCTGCGCAAACCTTGAAGGTGAAGTGTTAGGTGTGGAGAGTGAGTTGTGAGGCCATCTCACTTGAGCTAGGAAGAATTTTGAAGACTAAAAGTCTACCCTAGAGGTAGGAGACAAGAGTGAACAATTGGCACAAAGTTGGCAGCAATTTCACTTAACATTAATCTTCTCTTTACATGAGCCAAGCACCTCATCATATAGGAGAGAGGGCTGGACATTTTGGAGCCAAAATTTGAAAATTCAAAATAAAACTCTCCCATGAGAAGGTACCATGTGGAGTCATGCTTTCCATGTTTTAGCTCACACCTTCCATGCTAAATCCTCTCCACTCCTAGGCTGCCATGTGGATGTCCATGTGCTCCATACCAAGGTGATTTTCGTCCTCCAAAACACCCTAGACGTTTTAGGGTTATATTGGGCTCAAAGAAGCCCAATTGTTACCCTAACTAGTCACTTTTAACCCTAACTAGTCATATTTTACTATTGACCCAAATATGATGGAAGAGGGCCAAGCACAATCGCACAAGAGCCAAGACAAGGGCATCCAAAGCCACACCAAGAGTGTCTAGGGCCATGGGAGGAGCGTCTAGGACCATTTACTAGGTCCATGGCCAAGAGACTACATGAAGACATTGACCTAGCTATGGGAGAGAAAGATATTTGTACATATTACATGAAGGTCCAACAAGAGTAGCTTAGTTTTAGTTATGGTGTAAATAGCACAAACTTGATTCCATGAGGGTTTAACCTAGTTTTTACGTTTCTAGAAGCTTTCCTAAAAGCTAGGGCTGGCCATGAGACATGTGATGGCATTTGCATTTCATTTTGAGTACATTTGCTTAGCATTAGGTTAACATTTATGGTCCTCCTTAGCCTATAAAAGGGGGAGCCAACCTATTGTATTCATAAGATTGAATAGAGTATTGTTATGCTGCCCAAATTGTGCCATACACTGCTCTTTGCCTAACTCTTAGGTTTTAATCTTCATTCCATCTCTACCCAAGGGGTTGGCCGAACCTCCCCTTTTCCCCACTCTTCATGCACCTTCAAGGCAGCCATGCTTCCTAGGAAGGTCTTGCTCACCTCCTCCACAAGCTTCTGCATACATCAGCACCAAGGAATTCCAAAAACCAAAGAAGAGCTCATAGGAATGCCATCATTTGGTATCTAGAGCTATGGTTCTTCAAAGATGAGTATCTCTTTGCATTTTTCTTTTTGAGTTCTTCTTTTCTCCAAGTTGTTCATCTTTATTCCAAGTTGTTTTGCTGTTTTTTTTTTTGTGTTTTAATATGATTTGAATGCTTGTTTATTCATTTCATTCGGTGGGTTTGTTCAAAATTGTGCTTGAACATGTATTTTCAATTTTGTGTAGGATTTTTGATATCTTTGTGTTGCTATTTTTATTTTTAGGTATTTGAGTCTTGCTTGAAATTTCATTTGGGTCATATGATGTTCTTGAGTCTTTTCGTTTTATGAATCCATAAGTTTTGTCTAAGTCATGTGTTTCCATATTTGTCATCAAATCCTAGTAGTACTCTTCTTGATTTATTTGTTTCTTGTTTTTGGTCTGAATGTTTGATCTGAAATCTGTTTTGTGTTGATCCTTTGGTGCATTTTTAATTTTTAATTTGAGTTCTTATTTGTGTGTTAGATCTACACAAATTCCATCATATTAACTCCATTGTTTTTTTGTTGGTATATCATTCTGTTTTTTTTTTATTCTAGTTTTCAGAATCCCCTGTTTTCACATTTATGTGCTGACTTTTTTGTTTTATGAAAATTACATACATCATCAAAAATTTCTGCGCCTCTGGATTTCACTAATTTGAGGTGTTAGCAAAAGGAAAAAAAAAGAAACATCTGAAAAAAAGAAATAGAAAAAAAGAGATAAATATTACAAAAAAAGTGTGCAATCTCAACGTTCCAGTTGGCAGTTCTGAGCACTGATTTTATAAAATTTACCAAAATTAATTGGTACATGCGTTTGGAGTGAAACCATTGCCAAAAGTTTGTTAAGATCTTGTTCTGATTGTGTCTCAATTTTCAGAAGCAAATACAAAAGGGTCAGCTCAGCATAAATCTTTAAAAGATACGCTTTCTGGACCACAACAATCTTTTTTTTTTTTTCAGTGGTGCTATTTTTGGTTTTTAAATCAAATCTAGTGCTATTCCTAGGTTCCGTTTTGTGTGCCATCCATTATTTGAGTGCCTTTTATTTGCTTGTCTAATTTCATTTGAACTCTTTCTAGTTGTGTCACATTTAATTCCATTTGTGTGGTACTATTTTTTTTCAAATTAAATTGTTTCTTGCTTTCTTTCTTTGGCCTCTAAGCTTGTTGGTGGATTAAATATCAATTGGTACTTGTTGAGTGGGAAATTGACTTGAGGGGAGTCTAGCTTGCTTAATAGGTGCTGGATTGAAGATTTTATTGACCTAATTCCAAGAGGAACAAAGGCAAGGGGCAGCAACAAACACCATACTACAAATACACCACACACTTTGGAAGGCCCAACAAGTAGAAAAGCAACAAAAGGGGTGCAACTAGAAGAACAACAAAGGGAGTGCAATTAGAAAAGCAACAAAGGGAGTGCCATTTAATTTCTTTGCAACCTTTCTTGTGTTAATTACTTGTTAATCACGCAATTAGTCGGTGAATGTGTTTTCAAGGGCTCCAAGTGTCCAAGAAGCCTCACCTAGGGTCGTCTAGCTTAATTTGTTTTTGTTAATTGCTTTAATTGAACCAACTTGCTTTGATCACTTCGTTAATTTCTTGTTTAATCTTATTTAAGTATTTGATAATTTGCTTCATTTGCTAGATAACTTGCATTGTTTTCTTGCATTAAAAAAAATGATTTCTTCATCCTCATTGTGTTCTAAGTGTTTTACCTAAAGAAGGACTTGTGTAAAGGTTTTGGAGGGATAGTTTTTTGGCTAAGGCAAGACTTGGTATTTAAGTAGTCCATTGTGACTCATCTCTCTTACCTGGAAAGATACCTTCATTAACTTTCCTCTTCTTTCTTAAAAGTAAAACATTTCTATACACAAAGTTCTAGTCATGTCTCCTGACTCTTCCAAGTCCATTGAAAGTGATGTAAGGTCCATAAAATCTCTTTTGAAACAACTCTCCAAGGACATACAACACATTTCATATAGACAATTGGAAAATGAGTCTAAAATCAATGAATTGACTAGAGCAAAGGAAGAAAAATCTCAAAATTCAAAAAAAACACATACCCATGCATCTCAATCACAAATCCAAGAGTCTCTAGGGGAGGGAAGCCTTAGAATCCATAATTATTACCAACCACCCCCTAGGAGAAATAGGAGAAGAGAGGAAGAAGCCCCAAGGGAAGTAAGGGTAGACCTACCCCATTTCTATGGTAAGGAAAACGTAGAGGTGTACCTAGATTGGGAGATGAAAGTAGAGCAACTCTTTGCTTGCCATAGGGTGAGTGAAAAGAGGAAGGTACCCTTAGCAACCCTTAGTTTCCAAGGCAATGCCATGTATTGGTGGACCTCTCTAGAGAGAGATAGATGTCTTCATAGGGAGCCTCCCATAAAGTATTGGAATGACCTTAGGGGAGCCCTAAGACGTCGCCACATACCTTCCTACTACCATAGGGAGCTAATGGACAAGCTCCAAAGGCTCCAACAAAAGAACATGAGTGTGGAAGAGTATAGGCAAAAAATGGAGCTATACATGATGAAAGTCTCTATTAGAGAGGAAGAGGTCACCACCATATCTAGATTTCTAAGTGGGCTCAACCTTGAGATAAGGGATAGAGTAGAACTTCTTCCCTACCAAGACTTGAATGACTTGGTTCAACTTTGCATTAAAGTTGAACAACAAAATTTGCGCAAAACTTCAAGTCAAAAGGTGGGATCCTACTCTAACTCCTATCCCAAGAGAGAATATAGAAGGGAGGGTAGTACATTTAGAGAAAAACCAAAGGAAACTACCAAGCCCTTAGCAAAAGATACCTCCACCCACCCATCCAAACTAGGGACATCAAGTGTCTTAAATGTTTTGGAAGAGGGCATGTTCAAGCACAATGTCCAAACCAAAGGACCTTGTTTTTAAGAGGTAAGGATGAGTACACTAGTGGTGAGGATAAGCCTAGTGTAGAAGGACAGGAAGGGGGGAGGATGAGAGGGTAAGCCCATTAGAGGGAGAATTGATAATGATTAGGAGAACCCTCAACAATCATCCTAGTGCATCCATGGAAACACAAAGAGAGAACATCTTTCATACAAGATGTAATGTTTTAGAAAATATATGCTCTCTCATTGTGGATAGTGGATCAAGCTACAATTGTTGTAGCTCTAGGATGGTTGAAAAGCTCAATCTACAAGTAGTTCCTCATCCTAAGCCCTACAAGTTGCAATGGATCAATGAGAATGGGGAACTAAGTGTAGATAAGCAAGTGGAAATCAAGTTCTCCATATGTAACTACAAAGATAAGGTTTTATGTGATGTAGTACCTATGGAAGCTTGCCATATCTTGGTAGGAAGACCATGGCAATTTGATAAGAAAACATTGCATGATGGTCTAACTAATGAGATTTCCTTCACCCATAGGCATAAAAAGTTTGTATTTAGTCCTTTACCACATTCTCAAGTGGTGAAAGACCAAATACAAATGAAAGAAAAGAGGGATGTGGAAAAAAAAAAAAACAAGAGATAGCTAGAAAAAGAGAGAGTCCTTAGGGATAGAAAGGCGTGGGAGAAGAGTGTTCCTTCCCACAAGGTTGCTCAACAAGAAAAGCCTTTGAAAAACATTTTGGAAAATTTGCTTCTTATTGAACAACCAAGCCTTATCTTTTGTAAGGGAACACTTGCATGCACTGCCACAAGTAGTGAACCCATGAGTCTACCTCCTCAAGTGAAAAATCTTTTGAGTGAATTTGATGATGTATTATCTAATGAGGGACCCAATGGACTCCCTCCCATTAGAGGTATAGAACATCAAATTGACCTAATTCCGGGGGCAAGCCTACCAAATAGGCCTGCTTATAGAACCAACCCCGAGGAAACTAAGGAGATAGAGTCACAAGTTCAGGACTTGTTGGAGAAGGGTTGGGTTCAAAAGAGCCTAAGCCCTTGTGCTGTACCTGTCTTGTTGGTGCAAAAAAAAGATGGAAAATGGCGTATGTGTTGTGATTGTAGAGCAATCAACAACATCACCATTAAGTATAGGCATCCAATCCCAAGGCTTGATGACATGCTTGATGAATTACATGGGTCAACCATATTTTCCAAAATTGACCTTAAAAGTGGGTATCACCAAATTCGAATCAAAGAGGGTGATGAGTGGAAAACCGCTTTTAAGACCAAGTTTGGATTATATGAGTGGTTGGTGATGCCATTTGGCCTCACTAATGCCCCTAGTACATTTATGAGGCTCATGAATCATACCTTGAGGGATTGTATAGGCAAATACGTAGTAGTTTACTTTGATGATATCCTAGTGTATAGCAAAACCCTAGAAGACCATCTAAGTCACCTTAAGGAAGTTCTTCTAGTGCTTAGGAAAATAGTTTGTTTGCCAATAGGGATAAGTGTACCTTTTGTGTAGATAGCATAGTTTTCTTAGGGTTCATAGTTAACCAAAGGGGGGTGCATGTTGACCCCGAGAAAATCCAAGCCATCAAAGAGTGACCCACTCCACAAAATGTAAGTCAAGTAAGAAGTTTTCATGGGTTAGCTAGCTTCTATAGAAGGTTTGTACCCAATTTTTCAAGCTTAGCTTCCCCTCTCAATGAACTTGTTAAAAAAGATGTTGCATTTTGTTAGAGTGAAAAGCATGAGCAAGCCTTTCAAAGGCTAAAAGCTCAACTCACCCATGCACCCATTCTAGCCCTTCCAAATTTTTCTAAAACTTTTGACATAGAATGTGATGCATCGGGCATGGGCATAGGTGCGGTATTGTTACAAGGTGGTCACCCCATTGCATATTTTAGTGAAAAGCTTCATGGTGCCACCCTTAACTACCCCACTTATGACAAAGAGCTCTATGCACTTGTGAGGGCCTTAAAGACTTGGGAACATATCTTATTTCCAAAGAATTTGTTATCCATAGTGATCATGAGTCCCTAACGTACTTAAAAGGCCAACACAAACTCAATAAAAGACATGCTAAGTGGATGGAGTTTCTTGAGCAATTCCCTTATGTAATCAAATACAAGAAAGGAAGCACAAACATAGTGGTCGATGCACTCTCAAGGAGGCATTTGCTCTTTTCAAAATTAGGTGCCCAAATTCTTGGATTTGATCACATAAAAGAGCTTTATCAAGAAGGTCAAGAATTTTCATCCATCTATGCTAAGTGTAGACATAGAGCACAAGGAGGTTACTATGTGGCCGAGGGATATCTTTTTAAGGAAGGAAAACTTTGTATTCCCCAAGGCACACATAGGAAGCTCCTTGTAAAGGAATCACATGAGGGGGGTCTCATGGGCCACTTTGGAGTTGATAAGACTCTAGATCTTTTAAAAGAAAAATTTTACTGGCCACACATGAGAAAGGATGTCCAAAGACATTGCTCTAGATGCATATCATGGTTAAAAGCAAAGTCTACAGCAATGCCTCATGGACTGTACACCCCCTTGTGTAACATCCCGCCAAATCCTCTTTTCATAATTATAAAATGAAATAAAGGTAAAACAATAATATTGAAGTGAACATAATTATATATATGTAATGAAGTTTCTCCTCACAGGGAGTTTAATACATAATCGGTCGATTTTCCAAAACTTAAACAAAATACAACAACATAGAAAAACAGGCGATCTCCTAACAGAAAAAGACGATCTCCTATTAGAAAACAGAAAAAGGGTGATCGCCTAACAGAAACAGAAACAGGCGATCTCCTTCCGGCGACCACTCACTGAGGAGCTCTACTTCCTGCAACATCATCTGCTCCCGTGTAAATTATACACGATCATCACAGTTTTAAGAAAAACAGCCACAGAACCAAACACAGGGTAAGCTAGATATTTGAAAGAGAGTTTAGATATGAACATTAAAATCAAGATAAAACAAATTTAAGATACCCACGTAAAGCCATCAACTTTCTCATTCTCTTCACATGACCATCAAGTAAACACATATTTCACAATTCCTCAAGAGTCGTTCAAATCACATAATTCATCAAGTGTCTATCAATTCAATGTTTCTCATTTCTCACGTCAGACTTCCACTGACTCATCACACACAGACACTTGACACCACTTCCGGAAGACTCATGCATTAACTAGACTCAGAGATCTGCACCTGTCATACTGCCCCACTGTGAAATCACACACATTCACAGGGTTGCTGTGAAATCACACACATTCACAAGCGTATAAATGAATCTCAATATCATCACTATCCTAGCATGACAGGGTTAATCCATACAACGGGTCAAGCTCGTTCACTTTCAAACAACTCACCTATACGTATGAACCTCCTTCGACTCTCAACGCCTGAATAACTTCATCTATATGATTCCATTATATCAGGAGAGTCAGGATATCTCATAATAAACGAATCACCGGTCAATGCACACTCTACACGATCTTACACGGTATTTTCTTTCCTGAAAATACTATGCCTTGATCCCACATTCACAACATTCAACACATCATACAACACTTAATGAACGATTCCAATCACAGCAAAACTCATTCCAAGGTTCAGATTTTCGAATATCACATTTAAATCTCAAACAGTTTCAAACAACACTAAAAACAGGGGAGTTCGAAAAACAACGCCAAAACCGGCGATCTCGTCCCAAAACAGGGGATTATACAATAACAGTTGAAAACCGGCGACCATGTCGCCCCATTCGTCTCAATCATCTAATATAAGGTTTTCGTTGGAAATAAGGCTAGCTTCCCTTACCTGAGCTTGCGCAAAACACCAAGAGCTCCAAAACCCACCGAAGCTTAAAGATGCCTTAGCTCTATTTTAGCGTCTGGTTTGGAGAACTTGCAGAGAACCTCCCAGGTGCTCCAAGGGCAGACGTCGCTCGTCGTACTGGTGCTTGAGGATGCCTGAATCGCAGCGCGAAGGAGAGAAAAGAGAAGGTTGAAGGTAAACTCACTCTTGAACCACTGCAACGTTCTTTGCCTCTCAGAAGTGGGTTTTTGAATCTTAAACCAACTTGTCCACAAAAGCCGCTGCCACCACCCACTCTGCAGGGAAGTTTGCGTGTACGCTTCCCTGAACAGTACGACTACGCGTGCCTCTGCGCAGGCCAACACTCTGATGTCACTATTCTGAACCACCCTTTTTATCTACGTGTCGCGCGTGCAGTACGTCTCATGCTGAGAGCCTGGGTCCCACCTTATCTGTGTGAAACTCGACATCGCGCGATAACCTTCCACCGATGACCGCTCGCGCGATGACTAACCACCGATGTCTCATCCTAGCGGACGACCGATGTCTCGCTCTGGCGATGACCGCATGCCTCGCGCCCTGGCGATGCCCGCAAGTCTCGTGCCCTGGCGATGCCCGCATGCCTCGCGCCCGACGATGCCCGACGACACATCGCCACGCCTTGCTGAAGGTTCTTCATCCCACTATGTTACGTCCAAGGTATCATCTCCACATGACTTGGTGACGTCGGTAGCTTCACATTTCCAAGAGTAGATCGGCACTACTCCTCGTGCGCCCATGCATGCAACACTAAGGACGATTTCTTATGCTCAAGCATAGAGCTTCGCATGCACAGCGTATCTAAGGCTTAACCCACACCTTGATACGTGTGGTTTTTGGAACCCACTCTGGTTGATCCAGTATCCTGACCACATACTGAGTGCACTTTCGGCGATCATGTGCACCATAGGCGACTGGCGATCACGTGTAATCTAGGCGACAGGCGATCATGTACTAACCAGGCGATCTCATAGTCTTCTAAACTATACTTTCCTTCCTTTTTATCTTAAATAAAAACATACTTAGAATTCATTTAAAATATACTCCTTTTATTCCAATTTAATTTTACAGGTCCTTACACCTTGCCGATTGCAAATGCTCCTTGGGAAGACATTAGCATGGACTTCATTTTAGGACTCCCTAGGATTGCAAGAGGCCATGACTCTATCTCTGTGGTAGTGGACCGTTTTAGCAAAATGTCCCATTTTATTCCATGCCACACGGTAGATGACGCTCAAAATATTTCTAGGCTCTTCTTTAGAGAAGTGGTGAGACTCCATGGTATACCTAGAAGTATAGTATCCGATAGAAATCCCAAGTTTATAAGCCACTTTTGGAAAACTCTTTGGGGCAAACTTGGAACAAGACTACAATTTTCAACTTCTTGTCATCCTCAAACGGATGGCCAAACCAAAGTAGTCAATAGATCTCTTGGAACTATGCTTAGGGCTATCATGAAGGGGAACCACAAGTCTTGGGATGAGTATCTTCCCCACATTGAGTTTGCTTACAATAGAGTAGTCCACAAGACTACTAATGCTTCTCCATTTGAAGTTGTGTATGGGTTTAATCCTCTCACACCTATGGATTTTTTGCCTCTTCCTAACCCACAAGAATTTGTGCATAAGAAAGGAGTAATCAAAGCCGACTTTGTTAAGAAAATTCATGAGAAGATTAAAACCCAAATACAACAACAAAATGAAAAGTATGCAAGATACAACAATAAGGGGAAGAAAGAAATAATTTTTGAGGAAGGAGACTTAGTTTGGCTTCACCTTCGAAAAGATAGATTTCCAACTAAAAGGAAGTCCAAACTAAGTCCCCGAGGTGATGGACCCTTTCAAGTCCTCAAGAGATTCAACAACAATGCTTACAAATTGGACCTACCTCTTGAATATGGAGTGCATGATACTTTCAATGTAATTGACTTATCTCCATTTGTAGGTACCAATGAAGACAAGGACGACTTGGATTTGAGGACAAATCCTTTCCAAAGGGAAGTGGATGATGGAAGAGGGCCAAGCACAATCGCACAAGAGCCAAGACAAGGGCATTCAAAGCCACACCAAGAGCGTCTAGGGCCATGGGAGGAGCGTCTAGGACCATTTACTAGGTCCATGGCCAAGAGACTACATGAAGACATTAACCTAGCTACGGATGGGAGAGAAAGATATTTGTACATGTTACATGAAGGCCCATCAAGAGTAGCTTACTTTTAGTTATGGTGTAAATAGCACAAACTTGATTCCATGAGGGTTTAACCTAGTTTTTACATTTCTAGAAGCTTTCCTAAAAGCTAGGGCCGACCATGAGACAAGTGATGGCATTTGCATTTCATTTTGAGTACATTTGCTTAGCATTAGGTTAACCTTTATGGTCCTCCTTAGCCTATAAAAGGGGGAGCCAACCTATTGTATTCATAAGATTGAATAGAGTATTGTTATGCTGCCCAAATTGTGCCATACACTGCTCTTTGCCTAACTCTTAGGTTTTAATCTTCATTCCATCTCTACCCAAGGGGTTGGCCGAACCTCCCCTTTTCCCCACTCTTCATGCACCTTCAAGGCACCCATGCTTCCTAGGAAGGCCTTGCTCACCTCCTCCACAAGCTTCCGTATACATCATCACCAAGGAATTCCAAAAACCAAAGAAGAGCTCATAGGAATGCCATCAAAATACAAGCCCAAAAACCTATGCTACTTGGGCCAAATATTTGGTCCAATTATTTTATGCTACTAGGCCCAATACATGGCCCATGAAATCCTAAAAAACTTTATACAATTTATTTAAGCTAAAGCTTGGCCCGAAAATAATGTTGACTAGTTTGCAAGAACTTAGTCTTCTTGTGTTCTTCTGACCAAAGCTTTAGTTTATGTTTTGATGACTTGGAGGTCTTCTTGGATATGATTGTAAATTCTTTCACCCTAGATTTCTCCTCTTGATTGGGCCTACAAAAAGAAACAAAAGCCCATTAGACCCATATTTGCAAATAAATCCATAAACAACCTCTAAGTCTTCATCCTCCTTATTATGTGGTTGTGTGTGGCTGGACGGTTTCCATTATCTCCTCCCTCTTAAGAGGATCTGTCCTCAGATCTACAGGATTTTTTTTTTCTCTTTTTTGTTTCATTTGTACTTGGTCCTTTTCCACTTGTGATGGTGTTAAAGGAGATAGTATAAACTTTTCCTCTTTATGAGTAAAAGTAATCTTGTTGGTAAGACCATTCTGCAAAGCTTTCTGATCAAATTTCCATGGTCTATCCAACAAAATATGACAAGCTTCCATGGGAACTACATCACATAAAACTTTATCATTATAGTTTCCCACATAAAACTTGACTTTCACTTGCTTGTGTACAATTAATTCCCCAGCTTCATTAATCCATTCAAGTTTATAAGGTTTAGGATGAAGTATTAATTGTAGATTTAGCTTTTCAATCATCCTAGTGCTACAACAATTGTAGCAAGAGCCACCATCCACAATGAGAGAACAAACATTTTCTAAAACTTTGCATCTTGTATGAAAATTGTTCTTTCTTTATGTCTCTTGGTTCACACTAGGATGATTATTGAGGGTTCTTTGGATCATTAATTCTCTCTCACAAGGATATGCACCCTCTCTATTTTCTTTTTCCTCTCCCCTACTAGACTCATCTTCTTGGCTACTATACTTATCCCTCCCTCTTAGGATCATAGTTCTCCTATTTGGACATCGGGATGCTATGTGACCTCTACCAAGACATTTAAAACACTGAATTTCTTTAGTTTGAGTATGGGAGATGTGCTCATTTTTAGATATCTCTTGGGAAGGTTCTAGAGATGTTTCTTTTATATGCTCTTCCCCTCTTTGGAACTCATCCTTGTCATAAGGTACAAAGTATGAACTTTGTTTTTGACTTGATTTTTTTTTTCAAAATTTCTTTTTCAACTTTAATGCAAAGTTGAATCAAGTCATTTAAATCTTTATAAAGTAAAAATTCAACTTTATTTCTGATCCTGCCGCGGACTTGAACGTGGAAGATGTGCCTCGACACTCCTTCGTCTAGCCTTCTGCAACTGCACGTTCTGCAAGAACGCTCCAAGAACCTTCGACGGAACTCCAAACGATGCCTGCAAAACACACAGACGGCGCCTCTAGCGGCCGTTGTAGCTTCGACGCTCAAGTCAGGCAACAGGAACACCAAAAACTCTCACTGAATCTCTCTGTGAGACTCGTGTGTGCTCAGATCCACTTTCTCTCTCTGTGTAACTCAATTCTGTTATCACTGTGCAACGTGTATAAACATCCCCACAATGACTCAGAAATTGTGTGTAGTGTAAAAACTGTAAGAAGTGTAATTCTGTGTAAGAATGTCTCAGAATCTCCCCTTACCTTACATGAGGTGGAGTACCTTTATACTGGGCCGCGCCTCTCTCTCAGATGGTGACACGTGGAGGCATGCAGCTGACATCTAACCGTACACGTGTCACATCTGAAGGGCTCCTTCACTTTTCTCTGTGCGGCTAAGTTATCCTCTTGCGGAGTAACTTAGCGCGTTTCTTCTCTCTGAGCGAGTCGCATGCTCCCAGGAGAGCACCAGGTGTGGCTGGTCTGAGCACACTCACCAGACGCATCCTGCCTGCATGGCCTCGCTGCACGTCCTCTGAGTTGATGCATGCTCCCAGGAGAGCACCGGGTGTGGCTGTTCTGAGCACGCTCACCAGGCGCATCCTGCCTGCATGGTCTCACCGCACGTCCTCTGAGTGGGCATCATGCGAGGTGCATGCGTAACGCTCTCGTTGGGAACTTGGGTCCCAGCTTAACACGTGTTGGCAAGAACCCCGATAACCGATCGCGCTCTGCATGCACTAACGATCGAGCGGTGCCTCATTACTATCCACCGATGACCGTGCGGTGCCTCATTACCTTCCACCGATGACCGTGCGGTGCCTCATTACTTTCCACCGACGACCGTGCGGTGCCTCATCACTTCCCCCCGATGACCAGGCGGTGCCTCATTACTTCCCCCCGATGACCGGGCGGTGCCTCATTACTTCCCCCCGATGACCGGGCGGTGCCTCATTACTTCCCCCCGATGACCGGGCAGTGCCTCATTACTTCACACTCTGCTTCCAGGCGCTTATCTAGGCACTGATCTGGGGGTGGTGGCTACTGGGTAACTGACTACCGATCACCATTCTAAGTGGTCTCCTCTCTGATTCACCTACTATCTCATACCACGTGTCGCCCTGTGACTGATCCACATGGTCATCTGCTGCTGACGTCATGGACCACCGATGACCGACCGGATCAGTTTCTTATCTTAAGTTTGAGACCACTTAAAAACCTTGAAATGGTGGTATTAATTTCTTCTTAATCCCTGCCCTTATAATATACAACACCATCTTTTGCCAATATTCTTCTACACTCAGATTTTTTTGATGAAGTTTTTGGAGCTTGCCCATCAACTTCCTATTGTAGTTTGAGGGAATATGGCAACATCTCAAGGCTCCCTTAAGATCATTCCAACACGTAATGGGAGGGTCCTTGTGGAGATGTCTCTCTCTTTAGGGCAATCCACCAGTTCATAGCATTACCTTGAAAGCTTAGGATGGCTAAAGGTACTTTTCTTTCCTCACCTACTTGATGACAAGCAAACAATTGTTCTACCTTCATTTCCCAATCTAGGTAGGTTTCTACATTTTCTTTCCCATTGAAATAAGGTAGATCTACTGTAACATCCCGCCAAAATACTATTCATATTTATATAATGAAAATAAAGGTAAACAAATATTTTGAAGTTAACAAAATTATATATATGTAATGAGGTTTCTCCTCACAGGGAGTTTAATACATATTCGGTCAATTTTCCAAAAACGTAACAAAATTACATTAAAATAGAAAGACAGGCGATCTCCTAATAGCAAAAGGCGATCTCCTATCAGAGAACGGCGATCTCCTATCAGAAAACAGAAGAAGGGTGATCGCCTAACAGAAATAGGAACAGGCAATCTCCTTCCGGCGACCACTCACTGATGAGCTCTACTACCTGCAGCCTCGTCTGCTCCCGTGTAAAAATACACGATCATCACAGGTTTTAGAAAGCAATCACAATACCAGATGAAAGGGTAAGCTAGATGTTTTAAAAACTTTAAATATGAAACTTTAAATCCATAGAAAACATAAATCTTCACGCCATTCATAATCCATATCAATTTCAACCATCAACATTCCCATATTCCACAAACTCGTCAAGTGTCTATTCACTACTTTCAATATTCATGGTTCACACGTCAGACTTTCCACTGACTCATAAGATATAGACACATGACTCCGCTTCCGGAAGACTCGTGCGTTGACTCAGGCCCAGAGATCTGCACCTGTCATACCACACCACTATGAAATCCACACAGTCATGCGCATACATAGTCTCAATATCATCACTCTCCCGGTATGACAGGGTTAATTCATATAACAGGCCGAGCTCGTTCTTTTTCACACGACTCACCCATTCATATGAACCTCCTTCGACTCTCCACAACTGAATAACTTCGTCTATGTAATTCCATTATATCAGCAGAGTCAGGATATCTCTTTCTAGACAAGCCCCTAGTCAATACACATTCACACGATCTTACACGGTATTTTCTTTCCTGAAAATACTATGCCTTGATCCCACATTCACAACAATCAATACATCATACAACACTGAATGAACGGTTTAGTCACAGCAACATTCATTCCACGGTTAAGATTTTCAAATATCACATGTATTTCACATTTAAATCTCAAACAGTTTTCAAACAGAACCAAAACAGGGGAGTTCGAAAAACAACGCCAAAACCGGCGATCACGTCCAAAACAGGGGGTTGTCGAAATCTGTATTTAAAACCGGCGACCACGTCGCCCAAACACATAGGACAGAGTATCACGAAAAAGAATATGAAACCGGCGACCACGTCGCCCTCACTTCAGAAACAGCTAATCTACGGCTTTTATTGAAAATAAAGCTAGCTTCCCTTACCTGGACTTGCGTAAAACCTCACTTCGAGCTCTAACCCACCGAACTTAAAGGATGCCTTGGCTCTGTTTTAGCATCTGGTTTGTAGAACTTGCAGAGAACCTCCCAGGTGCTCCAAGGGCAGTCATCGATAGCTAAGGAGGAACGTGATAAGGCCTGAATGGCAGAGTGAAGGAGAGAAAAGAGAAGGATGAAGGTAACTCACTCACTCACTCTGTCACTCTTGAACCACAGCACCTTCTTTGCCTCTCAGAAGTGGGTTTTTTTGTATCTTAAACCAACTTGACCCCAAAAGCCGCTGCCACCACCCACTCTGCAGGGAAGTTTGCGTGTACGCTTCCCTGAACACTACGACTACGCGTGCTTTTGCGCAGGCTAACACTCTGAGGTCACTATTCTGAACCACCCTTTTTGTCTACGTGTCGCGCGTGTAGTACGTCTGATGCTGCGAGCCTGGGTCCCACCTTATCTGCGTGAAACTCGACATCGCGCGATAACCTTCCACCGATGACCGCTCGCGCGATGACTATCCACCGAGGCCTCATCCTGGAGGACGACCGATGTCTCTCCCTGGGAGGCGACCGATGTGCCTCTCATACCGGCGATGACTGATGTGCCTCATCCCGGTGATGACTGATTCCTCAACCTGGCAGACCACCGATGTCTCACCCTGGAAGACAACCGATGTCTCAACCTGGCAGACCACTGATGTCTCCCATCCTGGCTGATGACCGATGTTACTCTCATCCTGTTGGCGATCTCTTATCGCCCTTGTGTGTGACGAGAACACATCGCCTTACTCTGCTCACCGATGTCATATCGTCACACCTTGCTGAAGGTTCTCCATCCCACTATGTTACGTCCAAGGTATTTCCTCCACATGGCTTGGTGACATCGGTAGCTTCACATTTCCAAGAGTAGATCAGCAATACTCCTCGTGCTCCCATGCATGCAACACTAAGGATAGAGCTTTGCATGCACAGCGTATCTAAGGCTTAACCCACACCTTGATACGTGTGGTTTTGTGGAACCCACTCTGGTTGATCCAGTATCTAGACCACATACTACGTGCACTCCCGTCGATCACGTACGCCATAGGCGATTGGCGGTCATGTCTCCTCTAGGCGACAGGCGATTATGTGCCAGAGAAGTCGGAGATCGCCTCCGTCTTCAATAACGGTGATCTCGTAGGAGACTTCTTAGCTACACTTTTCTTCCTTTACTCTTCTTGATCCACATGCCAGCCGATCGACCTCTACCAGCTGACCCCAGACGTTGGGCGACGTCCGATGTCCGACTACTACGAAACTTCATTTACCAGCTCTTTGTATTTTAAATAATAACATCTTCTGAAATTATTTAAATATAACACTTTCATTCCAATAATATTTTCTGGGTCCTTACAATCTCCCCAACAAGAAAAATTTTCGTCCCCGAAAATTGAGTTATAAGGAAAGGAGGTATGGATGGGCTTCTCTCATGGTTTCTTCTAATTCCCATGTTGAATCACCCGATCTGCACGTCGTCCACTTTCAATACGTGACTAGGGTCTGCAAGATACTTCCTTAGCTGTGATACGTGAAATACATTATGCAGGTTTGCTAATTGGGGAGGTGGGGCGATCTCATAAGCCACTGGACCGATCCTCCTCAGGATCTGATATGGCCCAACAAACTTAGGGGACAGCTTCTTTGATCTGATAGCTCGTCCTACACCCTTGGCTGGTGTCACCCTCATAACGACATGATCCCCAGCAGCAAACTCCAAAGGTCTTCTCCTCTGATCTGCATAGGACATCTGCCGACTTTGAGAAGCTTTCATTCTGCCTTGCATCAGTTTCACCTTCTCGGTTGTCCGTTGAACCAACTCTTACTACTCCAATACTTCATCAAATTCCATTCTCCATCCCTGCATATGGAGTATACTGCTCCATTGAGCGCCAACTCCAGTACTCACACTCTATTTCCAACCCTGAAGACTTGGTCGAGCAAGTCCAGAACTAGGCCCTTAACAGAACCAGGACTAGCCCCTTTAGAGGAAAAAGTGAGCAAGATCCCTTCATCGGAAGGAAAGAGGACAGCTGACTACTGCTCATGCCCCCCAGCCAATTCAAACTAGGATCCGAAATATCCTTCTAGGAATCAACTTCCGCATCTTGATCAAAACCATCCATCGACTTCCCAACTGCTGATCTAATTCTCACGCTCCCTAAAGGAACACCTTTGGTTCACCACTATGCTACATAATTCTGCACCTTATAAAGACAAAGTTCCTGTTGCTGTTACTTTCTAAATCATCATTATGACTTCTTTTGCCAACTCGGCTTCCTGTTCCCATCATTTCCTCCTTGTTCAATGTATACATTGGATGCATTGATTTGGGTTCAGGTGCCTATCTGAAAAGGCATACGAGAACGAACGCACCATATATCTCAACCACAACCATGTAAGTAGTGGAGCCGATTGGAAAATTTCCTCTGCATCCAGAATTTCTTGCTTAAGGACAACTCTATTCCTCTTCTCCAAGATACAACAGACTATTGCCACCCACATTCCCTTCCACACCTCATTCTACTTGGATGACATATGTATGAGATAAAAGTTCTCAAGGTGGGACCTCAAATCCTTATGTCGAACAAATAGAACACTTATCCACTTGAAGCACATAGACCAGCCACGTTGCTTTAAAGTTAAAGTTAGTGGCCCACGCATCCTCCTGAAATCTCACATCCCCTCCGCCTCCAACTTTCCAAACAATGACTTTTTGGAACTAACCATCATCTTCACCCTCCTCGCACACCTTACGTACATCTCTCCACCACCACGATTGATATTTCAAATGAGCTCGGCTTCTCCCAAGTTCCGAGTCATATTTGGATACAAGAATATCTTTCCATTTCCCTTTCTCATCACTCCTCATCCACCATTTCCATTTCGCCAGAAGAGCAAAGTTAAAATTTCTGGTATCTCTTAAATTCTCCATCTGCTGGTATGCAAATTCTGCCATTAATCTCAATATTCCATCTTTACCCGTTACAAAGCCTTTAGCCTGATCGGTGCCTAGCAATTCCACAATACGTTTCAGACTAGGATCCTCTAATTGTTCAATCAAAACTGGTTCGCCCTCCTGGTTCCAACAATAAGGGAATTTTGCATTTCCTCCCATACAAAGCTTCATACAATTACTGTCTTCAAATCTCCATAACAATACTACCACTGCCGATTCTAAATCATAAGTAGGATAATTTCTCTCATGAAATTTGAGTTGCATTGAACATATGTAACTCCTGTCTTTTCTTGTATTCAGACACAATTCAAACTTTGATGTGAGGCATCATACTAAACCTCAAAAGGCTTGTCTTCTGCACATCTTCTGTCTTAGCAAAATCTGGTTTTATCCAGATTTCAGATAAAACTTTGAGAACACTGAAGTTCCATCTAACTGATCCCTCAAATCATCAATTACGGGTAGAGGATAGTTGTCCTGGATGGTCAACTTATTCAACTTCCTGTAGTCCCTACACAGTTGAGGTCCTTCCTCTTCCTTTTTAACCAACAACGCTGGAAACTCCAAGGAGATATATTGGGCTTGACTAACTGCGTCTCTAACAACTCTTCCACTTATTTTCTTCAATTTAATCAACTCGGTTGAACTTTGGAAACACTATCTTTCGTTAAGCATAACCTTTGGAAACGTGATTGACAGATCACTAATCCCTTTTCTGGAATAACATCCAATTCATCTCCTACATACTCAACATAAACTAGTGTCCAAATTTCGAATCACATACTGCTTTCAAATCCAAATCAATTAAACAACATCCATCCCACGTGAGACTTTCTCTCTCATCCAAGCAATTTCTCCGCCTGTTGCTTTTCAACAATTTTCTTTGCCTAACTGTAACTTTAAACACAATTAAGATATTTCATCTTTCCTCTTTCCCAAAATCATTGATACATCTCAAGATGATATAATCATCTTGTAAACTTATTCTCTACCAAATCTCAAATTTCCATTTTAAGCCTTGTGTCCAGCTAGAGCCATCTTATGTTGTGTTACTGACACTAACACCTTCCAAGCTCCAGATCAAAGAAAATTCCTACTTTCATCTTGGAACTTAACTCCAGTACTCCCTATAGAAGCAAGTGCTTAAATCTTAAAACCCTCAATATACTGTTGATTTACTCTACATGTCTTATATCTATCTGAAATTAAATCATGGTGCAACTAAATCTATCTTGCACTTGATTTACACTTATTGGGTAACTATCCATTCACCAATTTCTTCTCTTCAGGGCAGGAGGTCGCCTTAAAGATTTTCTCGAACTCTCCGACCCACTGATCTGCTTGATCAGGGTTAACATTCCCACTGAACTTAGGTGGATTGTGCCTCATGAACTCGGCCAGTCTCATCTGTTCCTGAGGCTGACCGACGTGGGAAGCTATTTTCAGTCGACCGAGCAGTTTCCCAGTGGTGCATTGCAGCTTGATGATTCTGAGCCATTGCTGCATTCTGTTGTTGGATGGCAGTTGCCATCATCTCAATGGCCCTGGCGATGTGGCCCATTTCCGAAGAAGATTGGGGAGAGGTAGGGGGTCTACGGGTCATCTTCCTTCGTCTTCAGATTTTGAAACCACTAGTTTCTATATTCCCTACTACTATAAGAATGAAATCGATAAGAAATCAATTCATTCAAGGGGTAACAGCTAGACCTTACAAAGGTCAGCCCCTCAAAGTCATTTAGAATTTGAGTTCATCAACAGGATCATAATGCTTATAACATCAAGCATAACACCAGAACAACTACTGGTATGCAGTCATCAATCCAATCAACCATTTTCAATCAATTACAAAGACACTCAAGAGAATGAAATAGCTCACACCAGAATTCAATATGTGCTAAACATCAAACCTTTAGAATTAAGATTGAGAATCATCTCGATCCAGTTATGAGTGTGCACCCTCACTACTTTATCAAGATCCTTTCATCCTTAATACTAAAATTTTCAGTTAGAGCATATATTCACTAAAGCACACACAAAATTTCAATACAAAAACGTTTGAAACCTTTCACTATAGTTTTCATTTAAAACTCAAATAAATTTTATGAGCAGAAGAAACACAATGGATCCACAGCCCTCAGGTCATCCTAAGGACGAACTGCTCTGATACCATTAATGTAACATCCCGCCAAAATACTATTCATATTTATATAATGAAAATAAAGGTAAACAAATATTTTGAAGTTAACAAAATTATATATATGTAATGAGGTTTCTCCTCACAGGGAGTTTAATACATATTCGGTCAATTTTCCAAAAACGTAACAAAATTACATTAAAATAGAAAGACAGGCGATCTCCTAACAGCAAAAGGCGATCTCCTATCAGAGAACGGCGATCTCCTATCAGAAAACAGAAGAAGGGTGATCGCCTAACAGAAATAGGAACAGGCAATCTCCTTCCGGCGACCACTCACTGATGAGCTCTACTACCTGCAGCCTTGTCTGCTCCCGTGTAAAAATACACGATCATCACAGGTTTTAGAAAGCAATCACAATACCAGATGAAAGGGTAAGCTAGATGTTTTAAAAACTTTAAATATGAAACTTTAAATCCATAGAAAACATAAATCTTCACGCCATTCATAATCCATATCAATTTCAACCATCAACATTCCCATATTCCACAAACTCGTCAAGTGTCTATTCACTACTTTCAATATTCATGGTTCACACGTCAGACTTTCCACTGACTCATAAGATATAGACACATGACTCCGCTTCCGGAAGACTCGTGCGTTGACTCAGGCCCAGAGATCTGCACCTGTCATACCACACCACTGTGAAATCCACACAGTCATGCGCATACATAGTCTCAATATCATCACTCTCCCGGTATGACAGGGTTAATTCATATAACAGGCCGAGCTCGTTCTTTTTCACACGACTCACCCATTCATATGAACCTCCTTCGACTCTCCACAACTGAATAACTTCGTCTATGTGATTCCATTATATCAGCAGAGTCAGGATATCTCCTTCTAGACAAGCCCCTAGTCAATACACATTCACACGATCTTACACGGTATTTTCTTTCCTGAAAATACTATGCCTTGATCCCACATTCACAACAATCAATACATCATACAACACTGAATGAACGGTTTAGTCACAGCAACATTCATTCCACGGTTAAGATTTCAAATATCACATGTATTTCACATTTAAATCTCAAACAGTTTTCAAACAGCACCAAAACAGGGGAGTTCGAAAAACAACGCCAAAACTGGCGATCACGTCCAAAATAGGGGGTTGTCGAAATCTGTATTTAAAACCGGCGACCACGTCGCCCAAACACATAGGACAGAGTATCACGAAAAAGAATATGAAACCGGCGACCACGTCGCCCTCACTTCAGAAACAGCTAATCTACGGCTTTTAATGAAAATAAAGCTAGCTTCCCTTACCTGGACTTGCGTAAAACCTCACTTCGAGCTCTAACCCACCGAACTTAAAGGATGCCTTGGCTCTGTTTCAGCGTCTGGTTTGTAGAACTTGCAGAGAACCTCCTAGGTGCTCCAAGGGCAGTCGTCGATAGCTAAGCAGGAACGTGATAAGGCCTGAATGGCAGAGTGAAGGAGAGAAAAGAAAAGGATGAAGGTAACTCCCTCACTCACTCTGTCACTCTTGAACCACAGCACCTTCTTTGCCTCTCAGAAGTGGGTTTTTTTGTATCTTAAACCAACTTGCCCCCAAAAGCCGCTGCCACCACCCACTCTGCAGGGAAGTTTGCGTGTACGCTTCCCTGAACAGTACGACTACGCGTGCTTCTGCGCAGGCTAACACTCTGAGGTCACTATTCTGAACCACCCTTTTTGTCTACGTGTCGCGCGTGCAGTGTAAGGACCTGTAAAATTGAATTGGAATAAAAAGGGTTATATTTTAAAAGAATTCTATGTATGTTTTATTTAAAATAAAAAGGGAGGAAAAGTTAAGTTTAGAAGGCTATGAGATCGCCGGTCGCCTGCTACACATGAGCGCCAGGTGGACGTCGCCAGGGCGCGAGGCATGCAGGCATCGCGCGGGCGCGAGAGGCATGCAGGCATCGCGCGGGCGCGAGAGGCATGCAGGCATCGCGCGGGTGCGAGAGGCATGCGGGCATCGCGCGGGCGCGAGGCATGCGGGCATTGCCAGAGCGCGAGGCACGTGGACGTGGCCAAGGCGCGAGAGGCATGCGGGCTTTGCCAGGGGGAGACATCGGTCGTCCACCAGGAGATGTCATCGGGGGATAGTCTTCGCGCGAGATGTCATTCGGTGGATTGTTTTCGCGCGAGGGGTCATCGACGAAAGGTTATCGCGCGATGTCGAGTTGCACACAGAGGGGGTAAGACCCAGACTCCCAGCAGGAAGCGTAGTGCACGCACGCCACGTAGACAAAAAGGGTGGTTCAGAATAGTGACATCAGAATGTTGGCATGCGCAGGGGACACTCGCAGTCGTACTGTTCAGAGCAGTGGCTGGCATGCACAAGCGACAACAGTGGCAGTACTGTTCAGAGCAGTGGTTGGCATGCACCAGAGACAACAGTGGTCGTACTGTTCAGGGCAGTGGTTCTCAGACTTCTTTGCAGAGTGGGTGGTGGCAGCTGCTTTTGGTGGATAAGTTGGTTTAAGATGCAGAAAACCCACTGCTGAGAGGAAGAAACGTTGCAGCCTTCAAAGAGAGAAAGAGTGAGTTACCTCCCTTCTCCTCCAGTTGCCTCCTTCGCGCTGCGATTCTAGCACCTTCACACGAGAGTACGACGAGCGACAGCCACCATTAGAGCACCTGGGCAGTTCTCTGCAAGTCCTTCGACCAGACGCAAAAACAGAGCCAAGGCGTTCTTCAAGCTTTGTTGGGTTTCGGAACTCTAGGTGTTTGCGCAAGTCCAGGTAAGGGAAGCTAGACTTCATTTTCAATACAAGCCATAGTTTAGCTATTTCTGAAGTGAGGGCGACGTGGTCGCCGGTTTTCATTTCATCTTTGTAAAATGCTCTGTTCTTATGTGTTTGGGCGACGTGGTCGCCGATTTTATATACAGACTTCGAAATACCTTGTTTTTGAACCAGATCGCCGGTTTTGGCGCTGTTTTACGAACTCCCCTGTTTTTGGTGTTGTTTTGAAACTGTTTGAGATGTAAATGTGATATTTGAAAACATGAACCTTGGAGCGAGTTTTGCTGTGATTGAAATCATTCATTTAAGTGTGGCATGATGTGTTGAATGTTGTGAATGTGAGATCAAGGCATAGTATTTTCAGGAAAGAAAATACCGTGTAAGATCGTGTAGGATGTGCATTGACCGGTGATTCGTTATGATATCCTGACTCTCCTGATATAATGGAATCATATAGATGAAGTTATTCGGGCGTTGAGAGTCGAAGGAGGTTCATACGTATGGGTGAGTTGTTTGAAAGAGAACGAGCTCGACCTGTGGTGTGGATTAACCCTGTCATGCTTGGATGGTGATGATATTGAGATTCATTATACGCTTGTGAATGTGTGTGATTTCACGGCGACCTTGTGAATGTGTGTGATTTCACAGTGGGCAGTATGACAGGTGCAAATACACGAGTCTAGTCAATGCATGAGTCTTCCGGAAGTAGTGTCAAGTGTCTTGTGTGTTGAGTCAGTGGTGGTCTGACATGTGAAGTGAGGAACTTGAAATTGATAGACACTTGGTACAGTTGTGAAATAGAATGACTCTGGAAAATATTGTGAAATGTGTGATTTCTGGGTGATCAGGTGATGAGTATGAGAAACTTGATAACTTTACGTGAATATCTTGAAATTGTTTACCTTGATTTTATTTTAAGTATCCTTATTTAAACTCTTTTTAAATGTCTAGCTTACCCTGTGTTTTCGTTTGTGTTGTGGCCTTTTCTTAAACCTGTAATGATCGTGTATAATTTACACGGGAGCAGATGATGTTGCAGGAAGTAGAGCTCTTTAGAAAATTGTCGCTGGAAGGAGATCGCCTGTTTTCTTTTCTGTTGGGTGATCGCCCCTCTTGCTGCTTTATAATAGGAGATCGCCTTTATGAAAGGAGATCGCCCTTCTTATAGGAGATCGCCCTTTTTGCTAGGAGATCGCCTATCTGTCTTTTGTATTGTATTTCGTTTACGTTTTTAGTGGAGAAGTGATCGTTTGTATTAAACTCCCTGTGAGGAGAAACTTATTTATTTTATATAAAGATTTTGCTCACTTCAATCTATTTGTCACCTTTATTTTCGTTTTACATTTATTTTCAAAGTAATTTGGCGGGATGTTACATTAATGGTATCAGAGCAGTTCGTCCTTAGGATGACCTGAGGGCTGTGGATCCATTGTGTTTCTTCTGCTCATGAAAGTTATTTGAGTTTAAAATAATAACTATAGTGAAAGGTTTTCAAACGTTTTTGTATTGAAATTTTGTGTGTGCTTTGGTGAATATATGTTCTAATTGAAAATCTTAGTATTAAGAATGAGAAGGTCTTGATAAAGTAGTGAGGGTGCACACTCATAACTGGATCGAGATGAGTCTCAATCTTAATTCCAAAGGTTTGATGTTTAGCATATATTGAATTCTGGTGTGAGCTATCTCATTCTCTTGAGTGTCTTTGTAATTGATTGAAAATGGTTGATTGGATTGGTGACTGCATACCAGTAGTTGTGCTGGTGTTATGCTTGATGTTATAAGCATTATGATTCTGTTGATGAGCTCAAATTCTTAATGATTTTGAGATGCTGACCTTTGTAAGGTCTAGCTGTTACCCCCCTTGAATGAATTGATTTCTTATCGATCTCATTCTTGTAGTTGTAGGGAATATAGGAATCTTATAGTTTCAAAATATGAAAACGAAGGAGATGGCACGTAGACCTTCTACCCCTCCCCAACCTTCTTCGGAGATGAGCCAGATTGCCAAGGCTATCGAGATGATGGCAACTGCCATCCAACAGCAGAATACGGTAATGGCCCAGATTCATCAGGCTGTAATGAATCATTTGGAAACTGCTGGATCGGCTGCAACAGCTTCCCAGGTCAATCAGCCTCGGGAGCAGGTAGGGATGACCGAGTTCATGAGGCACAACCCACCCAAGCTCAGTGGGAGTGCTACCCCTGATCAAGCAGATCCGTGGACCAGGGAGTTACATGCCTTAGTAAGGAAGGCAAAGGTAGTGGAGACCCTGGAGAGGAGTGGTTCCAGAGTAATCAGATCACAACCAGGGGGTCCCTCCAGTGGGAAGGCCAAGGTACAGCACCCACGAAGCAAGCCTTATGCGATACCTCCACCACATCGGACAGGAGCAATTCCGCCCCAGTTTCAGCGGCAACAACCATGGAAACCAAAGTGTTTCCGTTGTGGTGGGTTACATAACGTCAAGGTGTGCTCCAAGAGGAATTCAGAGAAAGGGTGTTTCACATGCCAAGAAATGGGGCACATTTCTAGAGATTGTCCTAACAGAAAAAGGATGACTCAACCCAGTGGTTCTCGGCAGTTGAGGAATGAAGGCAGCAGACCTCAGGCAACAGGGAGAGTGTTTGCCATGTCAGGAGCAGAGGCGTCTCAGTCAGGTAACCTCGTGCAGAGTATATGTTTTATAGCTGGTAGGAGTGTAAAAGTTTTGTTTGATTCTGGAGCGACACACTCCTTTGTGTCAAGCCTGTGTGTAGCCGAGTTGGGCCTTCTAGTGAAGGAGTTACCTTTCGAACTGTTGGTCTCTACACCTGCGTCAGGGCAGGTGATGACCTCTACAGTTTGCCCCGAATGTCCAGTGATAGTAGAGGGACGCAGATTCAAGGTGAACTTGATCTGCCTACCTCTTCGGGACCTAGATGTTATCCTGGGAATGGATTGGTTAGCTGCCAATCACGTTCTCATTGACTGCGGTGGTCAGAGGATTGCATTTCCAGACCTCCAAGGATCAGATGTAATATCTGCTCAGCAAGGGCAGTCAGCGTTGGAAGAAGGGGCGAGGTGCTTCGTGATACTCGCTCGGTCGGAGGTGGAGAATAAAGGGGACGTAAGCAGAATACCCGTGGTGAAAGATTTCACGGATGTATTTCCAGAAGAGGTACCTGGGTTACCTCCTAAGAGAGAGGTGGAACTCTCTATTGTTTTGGTACCTGGAGCTGGACCAGTGTCAACGGCTCCAGCTGAGTTGATGGAATTAGAGAAGGAAGTGTAAGTTAGATTTAGTGTACCAAGGTGTAGGTTCAGCTACATATAAGTTATGGAGAGTATGTAAGCAGAATGTTGAGGGTTTAAAGACTTAAGCATGTGTATCCATGGGAAGTACTGGAGTTAAGTTCCAAGATGAAAGTAGGAATCTTTCTTTGATCTGGAGCTTGGTGATGACCTCTAGCTGGACACAAGGCTTGAAATGGAAATTTGAGATTTGGTAGAGAATAAGTTTACAAGATGATTATATCATCTTGAGATGTATCAATGATTTTGGGAAAGAGGAAAGATGAAATATCTTAATTGTGTTTAAAGTTACAGTTAGGCAAAGAAAATTGTTGAAAAGCAACAGGCGGAGAAATTGCTTGGATGAGAGAGAAAGTCTCACGTGGGATGGATGTTGTTTAATTGATTTGGATTTGAAAGCTGTATGTGATTTGAAATTGGACACTAGTTTATGTTGAGTATGTAGGAGATGAATTGGATGTTATTCCAGAAAAGGGATTAGTGATCTGTCAATCACGTTTCCAAAGGTTAAGCTCAACGAAAGATAGTGTTTCCAAAGTTCAGCCGAGTTGATTAAATTGAAGAAAATAAGTGGAAGAGTTGTTAGAGACGCAGTTAGTCAAGCCCAATATATCTCCTTGGAGTTTCCAGCATTGTTGGTTAAAAAGGAAGAGGAAGGACCTCAACTGTGTAGGGACTACAGGAAGTTGAATAAGTTGACCATCCAGGACAACTACCCTCTACCCGTAATTGATGAGTTGAGGGATCAGTTAGATGGAACTTTAGTGTCCTTAAAGTTTTATCGGAAATCTGGATAAAACCAGATTTTGCTAAGACAGAAGATGTGCAGAAGACAAGCCTTTTGAGGTTTAGTATGATGCCTCACATCAAAGTTCGAATTGTGTCTGAATACAAGAGAAGACAGGAGTTGCATATGTTCAATGCAACTCAAATTTCATGAGAGAAATTATTCTACTTATGATTTAGAATCGGCAGTGGTAGTGTTGTTATGGAGATTTGAAGACAGTAATTGTGTGAAGCTTTGTATGGGAGGAAATGCAGAATTCCCTTATTGTTGGAACCTGGAGGGCGAATCAGTTTTGATTGAACAGTGAGAGGATCCTAGTCTGAAACGTATTGTGGAATTTGCTAGGCACCGATCAGGCTAAAGGCTTTGTAACGGGTAAAGATGGAATATTGAGATTAATGGCAGAATTTGCATACCAGCAGATGGAGAATGGAAATTGATGAAGTATTGGAGTAGTAAGAGTTGGTTCAACAGACAACCGAGAAGGTGAAACTGATGCAAGGCAGAATGAAAGCTTCTGAAAGTCGGCAGATGTCCTCGGCAGATCAGAGGAGAAGACCTTTGGAGTTTGCTGCTGGGGATCATGTCTTTATGAGGGAAGCACCAGCCAAGGGTGTAGGACGAGCTATCAGATCAAAGAAGCTGTCCCCTAAGTTTGTTGAGCCATATCAGCTCCTGAGGAGGATCGGTCCAGTAGCTTATGAGATCGCCCTGCCTCCCCATTTAGCGAATCTACACAATGTCTTTCACGTTTCACAGCTGAGGAAGTACATGGCAGACCCTAGTCATGTGCTGGAAGTGGACAACGTGCAGATCAGGGATGACTTGTCCTTTGAAGCAAAACCAGTCAGGATTGACGATCGTCAAAGTAAACAGCTCAGAGGCAAGACCATTAACATGGTGAAAGTGGTGTGGGATGAGCGATCGGGTGACTCAACTTGGGAGTTGGAAGAACCCATGAGAGAAGCCTATCCATATCTCTTTTCCTTGTAATTCAATTTTCGAGGACGAAAATTTTTCTTGTTGGGGAGAATGTAAGGACCTGTAAAATTGAATTGGAATAAAAAGGGTTATATTTTAAAAGAATTCTATGTATGTTTTATTTAAAATAAAAAGGGAGGAAAAGTTAAGTTTAGAAGGCTATGAGATCGCCGGTCGCCTGCTACACATGAGCGCCAGGTGGACGTCGCCAGGGCGCGAGGCATGCAGGCATCGCGCGGGCGCGAGAGGCATGCAGGCATCGCGCGGGCGCGAGAGGCATGCAGGCATCGCGCGGGCGCGAGAGGCATGCGGGCATCGCGCGGGGCGCGAGAGGCATGCAGGCATTGCGCGGGCGCGAGAGGCATGCGGGCATCGCGCGGGCGCGAGGCATGCAGGCATTGCCAGAGCGCGAGGCACGTGGACGTGGCCAAGGCGCGAGAGGCATGCAGGCTTTGCCAGGGGGAGACATCGGTCGTCCACCAGGAGATGTCATCGGGGGATAGTCTTCGCGCGAGATGTCATTCGGTGGATTGTTTTCGCGCGAGGGGTCATCGACGAAAGGTTATCGCGCGATGTCGAGTTGCACACAGAGGGGGTAAGACCCAGACTCCCAGCAGGAAGCGTAGTGCACGCACGCCACGTAGACAAAAAGGGTGGTTCAGAATAGTGACATCAGAATGTTGGCATGCGCAGGGGACACTCGCGGTCGTACTGTTCAGAGCAGTGGCTGGCATGCACAAGCGACAACAGTGGCAGTACTGTTCAGAGCAGTGGTTGGCATGCACCAGAGACAACAGTGGTCGTACTGTTCAGGGCAGTGGTTCTCAGACTTCTCTGCAGAGTGGGTGGTGGCAGCTGCTTTTGGTGGATAAGTTGGTTTAAGATGCAGAAAACCCACTGCTGAGAGGAAGAAACGTTGCAACCTTCAAAGAGAGAAAGAGTGAGTTACCTCCCTTCTCCTCCAGTTGCCTCCTTCGCGCTGCGATTCTAGCACCTTCACACGAGAGTACGACGAGCGACAGCCACCATTAGAGCACCTGGGCAGTTCTCTGCAAGTCCTTCGACCAGACGCAAAAACAGAGCCAAGGCGTTCTTCAAGCTTTGTTGGGTTTCGGAACTCTAGGTGTTTGCGCAAGTCCAGGTAAGGGAAGCTAGACTTCATTTTCAATACAAGCCATAGTTTAGCTATTTCTGAAGTGAGGGCGACGTGGTCGCCGGTTTTCGTTTCATCTTTGTAAAATGCTCTGTTCTTATGTGTTTGGGCGACGTGGTCGCCGGTTTTATATACAGACTTCGAAATACCTTGTTTTTGAACCAGATCGCCGATTTTGGCGCTGTTTTACGAACTCCCCTGTTTTTGGTGTTGTTTTGAAACTGTTTGAGATGTAAATGTGATATTTGAAAACATGAACCTTGGAGCGAGTTTTGCTGTGATTGAAATCATTCATTTAAGTGTGGCATGATGTGTTGAATGTTGTGAATGTGAGATCAAGGCATAGTATTTTCAGGAAAGAAAATACCGTGTAAGATCGTGTAGGATGTGCATTGACCGGTGATTCGTTATGATATCCTGACTCTCCTGATATAATGGAATCATATAGATGAAGTTATTCGGGCGTTGAGAGTCGAAGGAGGTTCATACGTATGGGTGAGTTGTTTGAAAGAGAACGAGCTCGACCTGTGGTGTGGATTAACCCTGTCATGCTTGGATGGTGATGATATTGAGATTCATTATACGCTTGTGAATGTGTGTGATTTCACGGCGACCTTGTGAATGTGTGTGATTTCACAGTGGGCAGTATGACAGGTGCAAATACACGAGTCTAGTCAATGCATGAGTCTTCCGGAAGTAGTGTCAAGTGTCTTGTGTGTTGAGTCAGTGGTGGTCTGACATGTGAAGTGAGGAACTTGAAATTGATAGACACTTGGTACAGTTGTGAAATAGAATGACTCTGGAAAATATTGTGAAATGTGTGATTTCTGGGTGATCAGGTGATGAGTATGAGAAACTTGATAACTTTACGTGAATATCTTGAAATTGTTTACCTTGATTTTATTTTAAGTATCCTTATTTAAACTCTTTTTAAATGTCTAGCTTACCCTGTGTTTTCGTTTGTGTTGTGGCCTTTTCTTAAACCTGTAATGATCGTGTATAATTTACACGGGAGCAGATGATGTTGCAGGAAGTAGAGCTCTTTAGAAAATTGTCGCTGGAAGGAGATCGCCTGTTTTCTTTTCTGTTGGGTGATCGCCCCTCTTGCTGCTTTATAATAGGAGATCGCCTTTATGAAAGGAGATCGCCCTTCTTATAGGAGATCGCCCTTTTTGCCAGGAGATCGCCTATCTGTCTTTTGTATTGTATTTCGTTTACGTTTTTAGTGGAGAAGTGATCGTTTGTATTAAACTCCCTGTGAGGAGAAACTTATTTATTTTATATAAAGATTTTGCTCACTTCAATCTATTTGTCACCTTTATTTTCGTTTTACATTTATTTTCAAAGTAATTTGGCGGGATGTTACATGCAGTACGTCTGATGCTGCGTGTAACATCCCGCCAATTTCATTGCATAAGTATAAAATGAAGTAGAGATAAAATAATAATGTTGAAGTGAACATAATTATATATATATATGTAATGAAGTTTTCTCCTCGTAGGGAGTTTAATACATAATCTGCCGGTTTCCAAAAACGTAAACTAAATACAACAAAATACATAAAAACAGGCGATTCCCAAACAGGATAGGCGATCTCCCATCAGGAAAGGGCGATCTCCTATCAGAAAAGGGCGATCTCCCATCAGACAACATAAAAAGGGGTGATCGCCTAACAGAAATATATATGGGTGATCTCCTCCCGGCGACCACTCACTGAGGAGCTCTACTACCTGCAACCTCGTCTGCTCCCGTGCAAAATACACGATCATCACAGTTTAAGAGAAAACAACCACTGAGCAATACAAAAGAAAGGGGTAAGCTAGATGTTTTAAAAGCTTTTAAATCAATAGTAAACATAAAACTTCACACCATTCATGATCCATATCAATTACAACCATCAACATTGCCATATTCCACATACTCGTCAAGTGTCCATTTGCTACTTTCAGTATTCAAGATTCACACGTCAGACTTTCCACTGACTCACAATGCATAGACACATGACACTACTTCCGGATTGACTCGTGCGTTGACTCAGGCTCAGAGATCTACACCTATCATACCATACCACTGTGAAATCCACACAGGGTCGCTGTGAAATCCACACAGCCATGCGCATATATAATCTCAATGTCATTAACTCTCCCGGTATGACAGGGTTAATTCATATAACAGGCCGAGCTCGTTCTTTTTCACACGACTCACCCATTCATATGAACCTCCTCCGACTCTCCACAACTGAATAACTTCATCTATGTGATTCCATTATATCAGCAGAGTCAGGATATCTCCTTCTATACAAGCCCCTAGTCAATACACCTACACACGATCTTACACGGTATTTCCTTTCCTGAAAATACTATGCCTTGATCCCACATTCACAACATTCAAAACATCATACCACTCAAATGAATGATTCAAATCACAGCAACAATCATTTCAAAGGTTCAGATTTTCGAGTATCACATGCATTCCATCTTTAAATCTCAAACAGCTTCTAACAACACAAAAACAGGGGAGTTCGAAATCTGTATTTAAAACCGGCGATCCCGTCGCCCAAACACATAACAACAGAATATCCTGAAAAAGGGGTTTACAACCGGCGACCACGTTGCCCAACCACATAGAACAGAGCATTGCGAAAAGAAACATGAAACCGGCGACCACGTCGCCCTCACTTCAGAAACAGCTAATCTATGGCTTGTATTGAAAATGAAGGCTAGTTTCCCTTACCTGGACTTGCGCAAAACACCAAGAACTCCAAAACCCAACGAAGCTTAAAAGATGCTTTCACTCTGTTTTTGCGTCTGGTTTGTAGGACTTGCAGAGAACTTCCCAGGTGCTCTAATGGTAGCCGTCGCTCGTCGTACTTTTGGGTGAAGGTGCCTGAATCGCAGTGCGAAGGAGAGAAAAGGAGAAGAAGGGAGGCAAACACACTCTTTCGCTCTTGAACCACTGCAACGTTCCTTTCTCTCAGAAGTGGGTTTTTGCATCTTAAACTAACTTGTCCACAAAAGCCGCTGCCACCACCCACTCTGCAGGGAAGTTTGCGTGTACGCTGCACTGAACAGTACGACTAAGCGTGCCTCTGCGCAGGCTAACACTCTGAGGTCACTATTCTGAACCACCCTTTTTGCCTACGTGGCGCGCGTGCAGGACGTTTCATGCTGGGAGTCTGGGTCCCACCTTCTCTGTGTGCAACTCGACATCGCGCGATAACCTTTCACTGATGACCACTGGCGCGAAGACTATCCACCGATGACCTCTCGTGCGAAGGCTATCCACCGATGACCTCTCGCGCGAAGACTATCCACCGATGACCTCTCGCGCGAAGGCTATCCACCGATGACCTCTCGCGCGAAGACTATCCACCGATGACCTCTCGCGCGAAGACTATCCACCGATGACCTCTCGCGCGAAGACTATCCCCGCATGCCTCGCGCCCTGGCGATGCCCGCATGCCTCGCGCCCTGGTGATGCCCGCATGCCTCGCGCCCTGGCGATGCCCGCATGCCTCGCGCCCTGGCGATGCCCGCATGCCTCGCGCCCTGGCGATCACGTGTAGTCTAGGCGACCGGCGATTTTGTACTAACAAGGAAATCTTATAGTCTTCTAAGCTACACTTTCTTTCCTTTTTATTTTAAAGAAAAACATACTTAGAATTCATTCAAAATATACCCTTTTATTCCAATTTAATTTTACAGGTCCTTACACTGCGAGCCTGGGTCCCACCTTATCTGCGTGAAACTCGACATCACGCGATAACCTTCCACCGATGACCGCTCGCGCGATGACTATCCACCGAGGCCTCATCCTGGAGGACGACCGATGTCTCTCCCTGGGAGGCGACCGATGTGCCTCTCATACCGGCGATGACTGATGTGCCTCATCCCGGTGATGACTGATTCCTCAACCTGGCAGACCACCGATGTCTCACCCTGGAAGACAACCGATGTCTCAACCTGGCAGACCACCGATGTCTCCCATCCTGGCTGATGACCGATGTTACTCTCATCCTGTTGGCGATCTCTTATCGCCCTTGTGTGTGACGAGAACACATCGCCTTACTCTGCTCACCGATGTCATATCGTCACACCTTGCTGAAGGTTCTCCATCCCACTATGTTACGTCCAAGGTATTTCCTCCACATGGCTTGGTGACATCGGTAGCTTCACATTTCCAAGAGTAGATCAGCAATACTCCTCGTGCTCCCATGCATGCAACACTAAGGATAGAGCTTTGCATGCACAGCGTATCTAATGCTTAACCCACACCTTGATACGTGTGGTTTTGTGGAACCCACTCTGGTTGATCCAGTATCTAGACCACATACTACGTGCACTCCCGTCGATCACGTACGCCATAGGCGATTGGCGGTCATGTCTCCTCTAGGCGACAGGCGATTATGTGCCAGAGAAGTCGGAGATCGCCTCCGTCTTCAATAACGGCGATCTCGTAGGAGACTTCTTAGCTACACTTTTCTTCCTTTACTCTTCTTGATCCACATGCCAGCCGATCGACCTCTACCAGCTGACCCCAGACGTTGGGCGACGTCCGATGTCCGACTACTACGAAACTTCATTTACCAGCTCTTTGTATTTTAAATAATAACATCTTCTGAAATTATTTAAATATAACACTTTCATTCCAATAAAATTTTCTGGGTCCTTACATCTACCCTAAACCCCTTAGTGCTTTCTTTTCTCTCTTTTCTAGCTCTTTTAGGGGGTGGTTGGTAGTACTCATTAATCCTAAGGCTTTGTTCACCGAGAGAATCACTACCCCTAGAACTAGATGCATGTGAGCTTCCTTTTGATTTATGGGTGTATTCATCTTTTTTTTTAACCATCCTCAACTCGTTCTCCAACAAAGCAACATGAGCATCCCTCTCTTTGAGTTGGGTCTCATGTTGGGGTTGTCTGTATGAAAGTGATTGAAAGTCTTGTGCTAATTGTTTTAAAAGAGATTTGATTGACTTTCTATCATCTTCACTAGAGTTAGGAGAATGAGTAGACATGATTAAAGCTATGTGTTAAAAGCAATTTACCACAAGAAAGATAGGTGGAGTAATGTAGGTAGATTCCTAGGAAAGGGAGGTGGATCACTTAGATCACTTAAGTACCAAGCATTTCATAGATAGATTCTATCCTTCAAGACTTTCACAAACCTTTCTCTAAGTAATTCACTTAGAGCACAATCAAGAATGAAAACACAATTTTTATACAAGAAAAAAATATACTAAAGCAATTAAAACACAAATGAATTAATTCTAACTAGAAAGTTTTAAACTAGTCGAATTCCTAATGATGAGGCTTGTTGGCACTTGTGAACCTTCAAGACACACTCATCGACTAATTACGTGATTAATCCACTAATTGTTCAAGGTTTAACAAATTACAACTCAAGAAGATACAATGGAAATTGGATTAACAAAAATTGTAAATCCTAATCTATGCACTTCTTCCTTTTGGCACTCCTTCTTTTGTTTTGCACCTTTTCTATTTGCACTCCCCCTCTTTGTGTATATTTGTGTATAACCTTGTTGTTGCACTCTTGGTATACCTATCACTTGAAGTAATCAATTCAGCACCTACTAAGTGATAATAGCACTCACCATAAAGGTTAGCTCCAAACTTAACAAGCACCTTTTGAAAACTTCCACCACATAAGAGGTCAACAAAATTAAAGCAACAAAAGCTCAATTTGAATTTGGACAACAACAAAGAGAATTAAAATGTGACAAAACTGGAAGGAATATTGAAGAAAAATTGACAATCAAGCAAAATAAGGCAATCAACAAAGCTTGCACACAAAATGAACCTAAGGAAAGGTACTAGAATTGGATTACAAAAACCAAAACTAAACTACAGAAAATTGAGGTATAAAATGCGTGACTTATAAACTGTGCTAATCTGTATTTTTCAAATTTGAATTTGAATTTTTAAACACAAATACTTCCAGATGTCAACTAACTTTTGGCACTTAAATCACACAAAACACATGCACCAATAAATTACAATAAAATTTTCAAATTTGGTGCCAATTTACCCTTTTTTTCGCGCTAGTTTTGAACACTGATTTTGTTTGATTTATCATCTTTTGTTCACTTCAAATTTTGATTCACTTTTTTTTTTTATTTTTTTTTCTAAGACATCAAACTTCTCAAATCCAGATTTCCAGAAATTTTCTCCACCGGAATCAAATTTCACAATGAAAAACAGTCAACACAATTTTAGAAATCCTAATCTGGAATTAAAAACAGTAATAAGAAACTTCAAAAACACAAAGGAAATTGATGTATATGAAACTGTATGGATCTAACACACAATTATGAACTCAAAAATAAAAGTAAAATGCACCAAAGGATCAAACAAAAAAGAATTAAATTGTACTCAAAATCAAATCAAGAAACCATAAATTATCAAGAAAAGGTACTACAAAGATTTGATGACATTTCTTGGAGAAACGTGACTTGACAAAACATGTATAAATTTAAAAATCAAAATGACTAAAATTAAAACAGATTGAACCGATTAAAATGTGTAAGAAAGACTCAAAACCTAATGAAAATCAAATAGCAGACCAATGCTGAAAGAATCCTACACAAAATTGCAATTAGAATTCAAGATCAATTTGAACATGTTTCTACCGATTGGAATTATCCAAAATAGCATTAAAATCAAAATTAAAACTCAAAACAGCAAGACATTAAGGAATATGATGAACAACAAGGATTCAAGAACAAAAATACAAAAATTAAAATGAATAGAAGAAGACACTTTGCTCTTGAAGAACCATGGCTCTAGATACCACTTGATGTAGTAGTGCCTTCATCCGTGAACTTGATTTTGAATTTGGAAATGGTTGGCGGAAGCATTCATGGTTTGGAATGTGCAAGGCACTCTTAGGAGCTGTGGAAACCTTGAAGGTGAAGTGTTAGGTGCGGAGAGTGAGTGGTGAGGCCATCTCACTTGAGCTAGGGAGAATTTTGAAGACTAAAGGTCTATCTTAGAGGTTGGAGACAAGAGTGAACAATTGGCACAAAGTTGGCAGCAATTTCACTTAACATTAATCTTCTCTTTACATGAGCCAAGCACCTCATTATATAGGAGAGAGGGCTGGACATTTTGGAGCCAAAATTTAAAAATTCAAAATAAAACTCTCCAATGAGTGTTGGGTTTAATAGTGCCAAAGTTCAAGAGGGGGGGTGAATTGACCTTTTAAAACTTTCTCGCAGAAATAGTGTTTAACACAGTTTTACAGAAAAATAAATCGATTTATGTGAAAATGAACAGATTTATTTCAGCACTGTTTTTTTTTTTAAAGCTTTTAATACAGCAAGGTTAATCACAAGATTATGCAGATAGAATTTCAAGATGCACACACACAGATATCAGATTGAAAAACAGTGTAACTCAAAAATTGCAAACCTTAATTCCAATTCGTGTGATTTAGGTTCAGTTAAGGGCTTGACAATTAGTGAGACAATCTATTACACACAACTTGTTTTATTAGCCTTTAACAGATTATCAGTGTTCTTATTGAAATCAGACAGTTTTCCAGAAATTAAGAACAATGAATCACAGAACAGCAAGCTTCAACTTTAAGCAATTGTTTAAGGTTCAATTAATAATTTTAACAATTTCTTGAGCAACCTATCACAGTCAATCTGTTCCAGTGGCTTTTAGCAGATTTTATATGTTCTTATCAGATTCAAACAACTTTTTCAGAAATTAAGAACAGTATGCACAGTGCCCAGAAAAAACAGATTTATTTTCAATTGAACAGATTTATTTCTTCGCTGTTTTATCAATTATGCAGAAACGAAATTGCAGAGAGAGAGAGAGAATGAGCACAAGCAGTTATACTGGTTCACTCAACTGAGCTACATCCAGTCTTCACCAAAACCAGGTGGAAATCACTAAAACACAGTACAACCAAGTACAATTCCCACTGTTCTTGAAACCTACAAGAACTTAGGTACTCTTGCTGAAAAAACCTATTTCAGCTCACACACACACACTCTCCAAGAAAACCTATCAAGAAGAGTGTTCAACCAAACTATTACAAGAAATGAGAAGTGAAACGACTACACCTGATTGAGGATACAAAGATCTGCCTTAAACCAGTAGGCAAGATTGCTAGAACAGTAGCAGCACCTCACACCAAGCTTTTGGAACCAAACCAAGAACAAGCACTTTGTGATTTTTGAAAACTTTGAAGAACAAATGCTAATCCTTTGTAAACACTTAACTCTCTGCTGTCAAAACTTGTTTTTGCAAATGTATGAATCAGTAATAAACTCAGAAACAAGTTTGCATTTTATAGAAAACCAACTTATAACAGATTTTTGAAAAACAGTTAAAGCTGTTATAAAATGAACAGATTGAAAATAAAATGAACAGATTTATTTTCAAAAGCAGTTAGAGAATTTGTTAAGTGAGGAGACTTAGTCAACCATTCTGGTGCAGAGATAAAACTGAAAAACGTTTAAGCTTGACATGGCACCAGAGACAAAAAGAACCTATTCATTTACATATGAACAGATTTATTTTTCAAAACGAAAACAGAAAAGCTTAACTGTTTGAAACTCAGTCGTTTTGAAAAGAAGAAGACTTAGTCAAAATACCTGATGCACAACATCTAATTTTTACAAGACTTAGCCAAGGCATCAGTGAAAAAAAAAAAACAAATCAATCTGTTTATTTAGAAAAGAACAGATTTTTTTGTATGCAGTAAACGTGTTTTTTTGTAAAACATGTGAAAAATAGTTTAAGAAAACTTATGCTTGTTCTTATCACATGGCCAGTGGTTATGAGGTGAGATACTCAGCAAAAGCCCACTCTTAGACAACCTCTAAGCACTACCTAAGACACACTTAAAGCAAAGCAAAATGCAAATGAAATGTACATAGAAGTCTTCATCAAACACAATCTTGAAGGGGCAGCAACCATCTTCAACAATCTCCCCCTGTTTGATGGAGACAAATCCCCATAGCTAACCTCATAGCTTTGTTGCTTTAAGCGCCTGCACTGCACCAGATTTTAAACCAGAAAAAAATAGCAGTATTGCATAGCATAAGACATGGTTTTAAGGTGCAGAATTAACTCCCTGTTTCAGTTTTCAGCAGCTATTTTTCTCCCCCTTTGGATTCATCAAACAGCATATAAACATAGGGAAAGCAAATATGAAACAGAAACCATAACCATAATAGTCCAGAAAAGTAAAACCATATTGTTCAGCATTACAGACATTTGAAAAATGATAAAAACAGCATTAAAAACAGAAGACTACTGATCCTTGTAGTAAAGCTCTGCAAGTTGTGCTTGAACCCCTTCAATCTGATCATCAAGGTGTTGAAACCTTGCATGAGTAGTCTCAAAGTATGCCCTTTGTTCTGCTGACATTACATCAAGAAGATACAACACTTGCCTCTCAAACATAGACATTGGTTCTCCTCGGTATTCTGGACCTTGATAGGCAACTATGGCATTTGCAGCAACTTCCTTATGTTCAGATTGGGTAGCAGGTGAGTCATCATCCATAGGACCAGCTTCATCCTCATCCTCATGTTCTGCTTGAGGGTCCTTCTCCTTGAGAACCACCCACTTGTCTTCAATTTTGTGAAAACCCATTTTGGTGAGAGTTGAAGTATCAATCTCACTTATAGCTTTGATAGGGTCATTTCTCTCATTTGTAACATCAACACCAAAGTAATCAATTAATTTGGAAACAAGAATAGCATAGGGAAATTGGTAATCAGCCAACCTTTTTGACTTGAGCATGTGTTCATTGACAATGAACACCCAGTTTACCTTAATCTGGTTCATGATGCAATATAGGAGAATGAGATCCTCTTCATGTAAGACAGCATGGTTTGTCCCTTTTGGAATCAGTTGCCATGCTATGATGTATGCAAATAGGCGTGGAGTGAGGTTCAAATGCCCTGCATGGAACCTGTTTATACTCTCAGTAGGATTCCTCATGCAACTCTTATAATATTGCAGCTTGTTGAATTCTTGGATTCCACTGGTGTTTCCCTTTCCTACTTTCAATCCAGCATATTTTATTCCAGCCACAGAATTCCACACCTCACTTGTGATTTTCATCTTGGTTCCTTTCACATAAGAGACAACATTCTTCCCATCCAATGTGAGGTTAGTATAAAACACCTTAACCAAGTCAGGAAAAACATTACCCGTTAATTCCAGCAGCTTTTTCAGTTTCTGGTGCTTCAACACAGCCCTTGTTTCTACCAGTTTTTCAGATTTCAGCCAGTTGAAATCCAGCACCTTGGGTATGTTGATCTGCTTCCTGCTTGTCTCATGAATGTAGGCATTGATGCCCTCTTCATTTCCAGCAAACCATCCTTCTAACACACCTTGAAATGTGGTTTGCTTCCCCTTATTTTTCTGTTTCTTGAAAGAAGAAGCCATGGTTGAACCTGAATTCTTTTCTTGGTTTCAAATGGTGAGAACAGAAAGAGAATGGCCAATGTGGGTAGCAAATATTCACACAGATTTATAGCAGAATAAATGGATTGATATGCCAGTTATGAGTGGATATGCATGAAGATTTTATGCTCTGAATTTGTGCAGAGAATCTTTGAAAATATGCACCAAATATTTAGGGTCACGATGCATACACTCAAACTCTTATTGAGCACCCAAACCATCAAATCGGTTACATAACCATGACCAAAACCGTCAAAGGTACAGAGGTTAATGCCCACTAAGTCAGTCAAGCATTCAAAGATCAGAAATTCTCTTTCCTAGTCATTAATGCATATCAGTGCAGAAAATAAACACATTCAATTACGAATAAACAGATTTAATTTTTTACTGCTAGGCACAATTGACATTTATAATACCCAATTCATTAAGCAGAAAATTAAACCTATCTTTGGCTAATGGTTTTGTGAACAAATCAGCAAGTTGTAAATCAGTACCAATGAACTTAATATCACATGTTCCATTAGATATGTGTTCCCTTAGAAAATGATGCCTAATTTCAATGTGTTTGGTTCTTGAATGCATGACAGGATTTTTGGTTAAGTTAATTGCACTTGTATTATCACACAGCAGAGGTATATGGTTAAGTAAGATACCAAAATCATTCAATTGTTGTCTTAGCCATATAGTTTGAGCAGAGCAACTTCCTGCTGCAATGTATTCTGCTTCAGCAGTGGAAAGAGCTACACAAGCCTGCTTTTTGCATTGCCATGAGATCAAGCTTGATCCAAGCAAATGACAGGTTCCACTTGTGCTCTTCCTATCAATTTTGCAACCTGCAAAATCTGAATCAGAATATCCAGTTAAGTTTAATGAAATATTACCTGGATACCACAAGCCAACTTCTTTAGTTCCTTACAAATACTTCAAAATCCATTTGACAGCATTGTAGTGTGATTCTTTAGGAGCAGATTGAAACCTTGCACACATGCACACTGCAAACATTATATCTGCCCTGCTAGCAGTGAGATACAGTAGTGATCCTATGAGTCCTCTGTATTTGGTTTCATCAACAGAAATTCCAGCTTCATCATGATCCAAATGACAACTTGTTGAGAAGGGTGTGCTGATTGGTTTACACTTGTCCATTTCAAATTTCTTCAGCAAATCCTTGCAATACTTAGCTTGACTTAAGAAAATGCCATCCTTGAGTTGTTTGATCTGCAAGCCTAGAAAATAGTTCAACTCACCCATCATTGACATTTCAAACTCACTCTTCATGACTTTCACGAAAGCTTCACACAATTCTCCATTGTTTGATCCAAAAATGATGTCATCCACATATACTTGGACTAGAATTGAGTCATCTCCTTTCTTCTTAATGAACAAGGTCTTATCTGATGTGCCTCTGTCATAGCATTGTGAGGTGAGAAAATCACTTAGCCTCTCATACCATTTCCTAGGAGCTTGCTTGAGTCCATAGAGAGCCTTTTGGAGTTTGAACACATATTCTGGATGTTGATGGTCTTCAAAACCTGGTGGTTGTGAGACAAATACCTCTTCATTTATATATCCATTTAGAAAGGCACTTTTCACATCCATTTGAAATAGCTTGAACCCTTTGATGCAGGAGAAGGCAAGCAGCAGTCTAACAGCTTCTAACCGAGCCACTGGTGCATATGTCTCATCATAGTCTATTCCTTCTTCTTGATTGTACCCTTTAGCTACAAGCCTAGCCTTGTTTCTGGTGATCACTCCATGCTCATCCATCTTGTTTCTAAATACCCATTTTGTTCCAATTACATTCATCTCAGGTATTCTAGGAACAAGAGTCCAGACCTCATTAAGAGCAAATTGATTCAGTTCCTCTTGCATAGCTAAAATCCAGTTGCTGTCCTTGAGAGCTTCCTTCAAATTCTTGGGTTCAACTTGAGATACAAAGGCCATTGCTTCACAGAAATTGTTCAAGAATTTTCTAGTTGACACTCCTTTCTCAATGTTCCCAATGACATTATCAAGAGTTAAATCTCTTGGGATTTTCCACTCTTTTGGCAAACCTGCAGCTGCAGTAGATTCTTGTACAGCATGTGTATCAGCAGTATCAAAATGAATCGATTCATTTTGATTTAAAACAGATTTAAATTCGTTACTATCAGGGTCATCAGCAGCAGTTTTAGATATGCTATGATCAGTTTCATCAAAAACAACATGCATTGATTCTTCTACTATAAGCAACCTTTTATTGAAGACTCTATATGCATGACCATTCAAAGCATAACCAATGTGCAGACCTTCATCAGATTTAGCATCAAATTTACCAAGATTTTCTTTGCCATTATTCAATACAAAGCATTTACACCCAAATACTCTAAGGTGGCTTACACTAGGTTTTCTGCCCTTATACAATTCATATGGGGTTTTCTTAAGAATTGGTCTTATTAAGGTCCTATTTAAGACATAACCTGCAGTATAAACAGCATCAGCCCAAAAATACTTAGGTAGCTTAGATTCATTTAACATAGTTCTAGCTAGTTCCTCTAGTGATCTATTTTTCCTTTCAACTACACCATTTTATTGGGGTGTCCTAGGGGCTGAAAAGGTATGAGCTATCCCATGCTTCTCACAGAACCTCTCAAACTTAGCATTTTGAAACTCTCCCCCATGATCACTTCGAATTGATTTAATGCAGCAACCATTTTCATTTTGCAGAATTTTTGCTAATTTCTTAAAGGCAGTGTAAGCATCATGTTTATGTGCAAGAAATAAAGTCCATGTAAATCTAGAGTAATCATCCACAACAACTAAGGCATACAAATTTCCAGCCAAGCTAGCAACTCTAGATGGACCAAATAAGTCCATATGTAACACATCCAATGGATTTTTTGTAGAGACAATATCCTTTAACTTGAAAGAGGATTTGATTTGTTTACCTTTCACACAAGCATCACAAAGCCTGTTGTCCTGAAATTTAATGTTAGGTAAACCAGAAACTAAATCTTTAGATTTCAATTTATTCAAGTGATTTGTGTGTATGTGAGCCAACCTCCTGTGCCACAACCAAGACTCATCACTTCTGGACAACAAACACTCATTTGAAGAGTTAGTTTCCATGATATTCAGCAGATATATGTTATTCACTCTCTTACCAGTAAACAGTACCTTACTAGATGAATTACTTGATATTGTGCAGCCTTTTGACTCAAAATTCACTTTGTATCCTTTGTCACAAAGCTGACTTATGCTGAGAAGACTATGCTTAAGTCCTTCTACATACAACACATTCTCAATGGTTGTTGAGTTCCCTGTTCCAACAGTTCCACTGCCCAAAATCCTCCCTCGGTTATTATCACCATAGGTTACATGTCCTTCTGCTTTGAGCTTTAAGCTGGTAAACTTTGTAAGATCTCCAGTCATATGCTTGGAACAGCCACTGTCCAAGTACCACTGATTTTTCTAGCTGCCAATCTGCAAAACATAATAAAAATGATACAAATGGTACCCTTTTCAGTATAGGGTCCAGCACAGATTAAAACCTTCCCTTTGGTAGCCATTTTGCTAAGTTCTTAGGCACAAGATGCTTTCTAGCAATGCAAGACCTAGAGGTATGACCAGATTTCATGTAGTAAAAACAGGTTACATGAGATGCCTTTTTGCCATTGTTAAAAGCTGAAAAAACTGATTTTGCTGGAACAAAAAAACTTGAAAGCTTTTTGACATTGGTTACATTTCCAGGGGTATAACCAAGTCCATTCTTATTGAAAACAGCATTCTGTGATCCAAGGACAGACTCAAGGTTTTCTCTTCCCTTGGTGAAATTGGAAAGGGTTTTCAGCAAATACTCCACTTGTTTTTCCAATTTTTTGCAGTTTTCACAGGATTTAATAGAGGCATGCAAGCAAGTTAGTTCAAGGCTTACTAAATCTATTTTGGCCTTATGCAATTCTTCCTCAAGTGTTTTTACTTTAGGTGCCAACACATTATTTACCTTTTGCAGCTTATTACATATTACAGCTAGCCTATTTGCTTCATCATGTGTTTCCGTGAAGGCAGCAAGCAAATCATCATAGTTGTCAGAATCAGCAAAAAAATTACTTACTGAATCAGAGCTTGACTCCTCATCCTTAATCATGAAACACAAATTGTTCTCCTCATGTTCTGTTGAAGAGCTGCTGGTTAAGGATGCTTCATTTTCCTCCCATGAGATGTAGGCTCTTCTTCCTTTGTTCCTTTCAAATTTCTTGCTGGCAGATTTGTCCTTAGTTTGATTGTCTGGACAATCTATTTTGATATGCCCTGTTTTGCCACATCCAAAGCAAGTATATTTAGAGGAATTTGAATCATTGAGTTTAGGATACCTTCTTTTCTGCTGGTTTCTATTTTTGCTTTTCTTCCTCAGGAATTTACTGAATCTTTTTGTAAGAAGACTGATTGTATCATCATCTTCAGCATCTTCTTTTTCTTCCTTGATCTCATTTAGTTCAGTTGCTTTCAGTGCAAGACCTTTGGGTTTTCTCTCTGTTGTTTCCTGCTCTTTAAGTCTTTTAAGCTCTAGCTCATGCTCCATCAGCTTTCCAAACAGTGCAGCAGTTCCCAACTTTGACAGATCACGGCTTTCAGAGATAGCTGTCACCTTTGGTTGCCAGTTTCTGTCGAGGCACTTCAATATCTTTATGTTGAGCTCCTCTCTGTCAAATTCTTTTCCCAAGCCAGTGAGGTGATTCACAATATGGGTGAATCTTTTCTGCACATCAGCAATGCTCTCCTCGGGTTGCATTTTGAACAGCTCATATTCTTGGATGAGCGCATGTTTCCTTGACCTTTTCACATCTTCAGTCCCCTCATGAGTCACTTCTAAGACTTCCCACATCTCCTTAGCTGACTTACATTGAGATATCCTAAAGAACTCATCCATTGTCAATGCAGAGGTTATGATGTTCTTGGCCACAAGATCATGTTGAGCCTTCCTCCTTTCGGTCTCATTCCATTCTGATCTTGGCTTTACCTTTTCTTCATCCTTGACAACCTGCATTGGCACATAAGGTCCATTGACCACAGCTTCCCAAATTAATGCATCAATGGATTCCATGAAAATTCTCATTCTAACTTTCCAAAATGCATAATTCATTCCATTGAACATAGGTGGTCTATTAACAGCAGAACCCTCAGCAAAAAGCACATTAAACTCAGACATTATTACAAACAAACTTGATTAAAATACAAGTCCTAGCTCTTGATACCAATTGTTGGGTTTAATAGTGTCAAAGTTCAAGAGGGGGGGTGAATTGACCTTTTAAAACTTTCTCGCAGAAATAGTGTTTAACACAGTTTTACAGAAAAATAAATCGATTTATGTGAAAATGAATAGATTTATTTCAGCACTGTTTTTGTTTGAAAAGCTTTTAATACAGCAAGGTTAATCACAAGATTATGTAGATAGAATTTCCAGATGCACACACACAGATATCAGATTGAAAAATAGTGTAACTCAAAAACAGCAAACCTTAATTCCAATTCGTGTGATTTAGGTTCAGTTAAGGGCTTGACAACTAGTGAGACAATCTATTACACACAACCTGTTTTATTAGCCTTTAACAGATTATCAGTGTTCTTATTGAAATCAGACAGTTTTCCAGAAATTAAGAACAATGAATCACAGAACAGCAGGCTTCAACTTTAAGCAATTGTTTAAGGTTCAATTAATAGTTTTAACAATTTCTTGAGCAACCTATCACAGCCAATGTGTTCCAGTGGCTTTTAGCAGATTTTATATGTTCTTATCAGATTCAAACAACTTTTTCAGAAATTAAGAACAGTATGCACAGTGCCCAGAAAGAACAGATTTATTTTCAATTGAACAGATTTATTTCTTCGTTGTTTTATCAATTATGCAGAAACGAAATTGCAGAGAGAGAGAGAGAATGAGCACAAGCAGTTATACTGGTTCACTCAACTGAGCTACATCCAGTCTTCACCAAAACCAGGTGGAAATCACTAAAACACAGTACAACCAAGTACAATTCCCACTGTTCTTGAAACCTACAAGAACTTAGGTACTCTTGCTGAAAAAACCTATTTCAGCTCACACACACACACTCTCCAAGAAAACCTATCAAGAAGAGTGTTCAACCAAACTATTACAAGAAATGAGAAGTGAAACGACTACACCTGATTGAGGATACAAAGATCTGCCTTAAACCAGTAGGCAAGATTGCTAGAACAGTAGCAGCACCTCACACCAAGCTTTTGGAACCAAACCAAGAACAAGCACTTTGTGATTTTTGAAAACTTTGAAGAACAAATGCTAATCCTTTGTAAACACTTAACTCTCTACTGTCAAAACTTGTTTTTGCAAATGTATGAATCAGTAATAAACTCGAAACAAGTTTGCATTTTATAGAAAACCAACTTATAACAGATTTTTGAAAAACAGTTAAAGCTATTATAAAATGAACAGATTGAAAATAAAATGAACAGATTTATTTTCAAAAGCAGTTAGAGAATTTGTTAAGTGAGGAGACTTAGTCAACCATTCTGGTGCAGAGATAAAACTGAAAAACATTTAAGCTTGACATGGCACCAGAGACAAAAAGAATCTATTCATTTACAGATGAACAGATTTATTTTGCAAAACGAAAACAGAAAAGCTTAACTGTTTGAAACTCAGTCGTTTTGAAAAGAAGAAGACTTAGTCAAAATACCTGATGCACAACATCTAATTTTTACAAGACTTAGCCAAGGCATCAGTGAAAAAAAAAAACAAATGAATCTGTTTATTTAGAAAAGAACAGATTTATTTTTATGCAGTAAACGTGTTTTTTTGTAAAACATGTGAAAAATAGTTTAAGAAAACTTATGCTTGTTCTTATCACATGGCCAGTGGTTATGAGGTGAGATACTCAGCAAAAGCCCTCTCTTAGACAACCTCTAAGCACTACCTAAGACACACTTAAAGCAAAGCAAAATACAAATGAAATGTACATAGAAGTCTTCATCAAACACAATCTTGAAGGGGCAGCAACCATCTTCAACAATGAGAAGGTACCATGTGGAGTCATGCTTTCCATGTTTTAGCTCACACCTTCCATGCTAAATCCTCTCCACTCCTAGGCTGCCATGTGGACGTCCATGTGCTCCATGCCAAGGTGATTTTCGTCCTCCAAAACACCCTAGACATTTTAGGGTTATATTGGGCTCAAAGAAGCCCAATTGTTATCCTAACTAGTCACTTTTAACCCTAACTAGTCATATTTTACTATTGACCCAAATACAAGCCCAAAAACCTATGCTACTTGGCCCAAATATTTGGTCCAATTATTTTATGCTACTAGGCCCAATACATGGCCCATGAAATCCTAAACAACTTTATACAATTTATTTAAGCTAAAGCTTGGCCCGAAAATAATGTTGACTAATCTGCAAGAACTCAGTCTTCTTGTGTTCTTCTGACCAAAGCTTTAGTTTATGTTTTGATGACTTGGAGGTCTTCTTGGATATGATTGTAAATTCCTTCACCCTAGAGTTCTCCTCTTGATTGGGCCTACAAAAAGAAACAAAAGCACAATTAGACCCATATTTACAAATGAATCCATAAACAACCTCTAGGTCTTCATCCTCCTTATTATGTGGTTGTGTGTGGCTGGACGGTTTCCACAAACAGTCTCTGTGGTTTCCATCTGCAGCAGTTCATATTGGCGTCTTAGGATTTGAAGACACACCCTCTTGATCTTGTCATCACCTTTATAATTGGTTGACAAAATGGTCCAAGCCTCACTTGCAGTTGTTGCTCCTTCTATCTGCTTAAACGTTTCGTCATTCATCCCTTGATGGATGAGATACAAAGCCTTCTTGTCCTTCTTCTTCTGGTCACGATGCGCTACTCGTTGCGCCTCAGTAGCATTATCAGCTAATGCAGACACTCCACTCTCAACGACATCCCATAACTCATGATAATCAAATAAAAATCTCATCTGCACACACCACCGATTATAATTTTTTTCCATCAAGGATAGGGAATGATAATTAGGTAGTGTTCATGATAACAGACTGACTCTGATACCACCTGTAGAAACTAATTGAAGAAAATAATAGAAGGCAAAAAGTTGTAGGAACTAATTGAACATAATTGCACAGAATTGCAAAACTGTTGAATTGCTTCTCACATTTTGATTTACTTTAATAATATATATAATAAAATTATAATTACTGAAAGTCATAAAATAGGAATACTAACTATCCTGTAAACTGACCATTAATACAATATTAACGGTAAATAATTTAAGGGTAATAAAATCTGAATTAATAATCAACATTTAAGGTTAATAAAATCTGAATTAATAATCAACAGTATGAATTGTGCTATATTATATTGCTTTTAAGATCTATTTACAATTTTTACTCCATACTTTAACAACAAAGTCTACTCTTAGGACATTTTTGCACCAATCGTCTTAATTTAACTTTTATTAGTTCTCATATATATATATATATTTATAATTACTTTTAAGATCTATTTACAATTTTTACTTTGATACTCTAACAAAGTCTATGATTTGGATATCTCTATTGCACCAATCATAATGATATCTTAATTTAACTCTTGTGAGTTCTACTGTGTTATATTATTTTTAAGATCTTTTTAGAATTTTTACTATGATACTTTTACAAAGTCTACTGTTACGACATCTCTATTACACCGGTCATTCAAAAATATTTTAATTTAACTTTTATAAATTATATTATGTCGTATATTTTTAAGATCTTTTTACAATTTTTATTCTGGTACAAAAATCTTATAAGACTCATACTTTCATTAATATTTTATTTAATTATTAGTAAAAATATATATTTTCAAAACAAAATTAATTTTTATTTTTATAATAGAGTTTTATTTAAAACTTCAGTTTTATTTTTAATATATTATCAGCACATTTTAAGGGAAAATTATAAAATTCAAATTTTAATCCTATGATCTAGTATAAAATTCAAATTAATTTGTTGTCTCCTAGCAAATATTTCTATTATAAAAAATATTGGAGAGAATGCACTTATTATTATGGTAAAATATAATGAATAGGGTTGAAATATTCACGTGACCCTTTCGCACGTGATTAATCCCAAAGAAAAAGGAATATTGGATGGAGTGGAAGATCTGGCAAGAGAGACAATCGTAGATCTCCACTAGTAAATAATCAATAGAAAGAGAACAATTTATCAATAAAGTTGTTAAATAAAATTGGTAGTTAAAATTTGAGGAGGTAATAATTTATAAACTATATATAAACAAATTCTGGATAATTATTTTCCATACGCCAATAGGAAAAGTGTTTTTTTTGACACCCAAATAATAAACCACACACATTTGACAAACAATTATTATAATATTTTATATTAAAAAATAAAATAAATATAATTAAAATAATAAATTATTAGTGTATAGAGTGTATGTATTTTACTGTATAGGGTGTTAAAGTATCACCACCCATGCCTATATTATATTGTGGAGAGTTTATTGGTTATTTATAGAAAAACCCATTCATTTCACTTTAAATGTAATTTCTATTTCGATTTAAATAACTCTTTATTTCAACATATATACCACATTTTTAATATTTATATAATAACTTCATTTTATTCGTTTTCAAGTCTATCAAAAAAGAGTATTATCTTTTTCTTTGGTGATACACTTCACTTCATTTTGTATGGATGCTTTTACTTTAAAAATTAAAATTTGTAACTTGATATATCTTTCATATATATAAACTACCATAAAAAACAATAAAATCTCAAAATTTATATAATCTAATTTCGTTGAAGATTTTATTCAATAAAATCTATATTCAAAAGTTCTTATATCATCTTATGCAGGAGATTGTCTGTCTGTTTTGATTAGTACTTTTGTCATCTTCCTGTGACAGTTGTCTTGAGAGTACCAGAAGACATCAGATTGTATTATAATAATTATAACTTCTATGTGTTGGTTGAGGTTTTGTATCCATGTGAAGCATTGTGCAAGTGACTTCTCCAACCGTTTTCTTAAGGAAGTTAGTTAAACATTTTTATTTGTATAAATAACACTTTGTAATGAACAGTTATTTTAACTTTGAATTGAGAGTTCATTATGAGATATACTTTGTGTTGTAATATCAGTTTTATACTTAGTGAATTTTTGTCCATGGATGTAGGTTGGAGTTAGTTAAAACTTCAACTTAACCATTTTTGTTCTCTGTGTGTTTCTTCATTTACTATTCCTGTTTACCTTCTATCTATTCTTGTGGATTTTTGTGTTATGGTCTGGAATGTTTGTGTGGTAGACGGTCTAGTGAATTGTGAGTTATTTCCTTACAAACAAGTGAAGTGAAAGTGAAACGAGGAAACTCAGTCATCATACTTTCAAAAAATATGAGGTTGACAAATTCATTTGCTTGAATAATTTTGGGTTATGACGATTGAAGATGCGTGCTCTTCTAGTTGAACCTGGCCTCCTTAAAACTTTGGAAGGTTAATCAAATCTTCGTAGAACCATGGATGAGAAAGACATGACTAAGTTGTTGGAGAAAGCTCATAGCGCAATTGCTTTGAGTCTTGGGAACAAGTTGTTAAGGCAAGTATCAAAGGAGAAGACCACAACAAGACTATGGATGAAGCTTGAAAGTTTGTAAATGACTAAGTCCCGAGTGAACCTATGTACCTAAAGCAGACATTGTATTCGTATAAAATAAGTAGTGAATTGGTAGTTAGCGAACAACTAGATAAACTTAAAATAAATCAATTCTTGATCTTGAAAATGTTGATGTCCAAATTGATGATGAAAGATTAAGTGTTGTTGTTGTTTTGTTCTCTACCTAAGACGCATGATCATTTAAGGAGACCTTGTTATATGGAAGAAAGACTCGCTCTCTTGAGGAGGTTCAAGAGGCCTTGAACTCAAAAGAATTGAATTAGAAGTTTGGCATTAGGGCGTGTAATGATGCGGATTGTTAGAATTAATGGCTTAAACAAGAGGGGGGGTGAATTGTTTGTCAAAGATTTTCGCAAACAATGGCTAAGAATGAACCTTTATCAAACAATCAAAGATAAGCAATTAAGGAAAGCAATCAACCAATGATGCAAAAACTGTTTCCAGAATTTTAATCGGTTAAAATCACGTTTTAACCGGTTGCTTATATCAGCAGCAAAAGCAGAATTAAAATAAATAGTTCATAAACCAAAATAACAACTGATTAAAATTTCATTTTAATTGATTGTTTATTTCAGCAAAAGCTATATCAAACCGTTTATAACAGAGAGATAGAGAAAGATTTACACAATCAATTTATACTGGTTCACTCAACCCCTGAGCTACATCCAGTCCCCAGAACAACCACTGGGTATTCCACTATGTAATACACAACAGATTACATACACACACAACTATAATGAGAGGATCTTTTCACCCAAGATCATACACACACTCTTTGCTACACAACACACCTCAAGTCATAACACTGTCTAACTTTGTAGGATTTCACACACACTTACAGGTTTATGAAAGAACAATTACAAGAAACATGAAAGGAATAGAAAACACCTGGGATTATTGAAGCCAGGAAGTCTTATGATCAGATCTTGTACCATTGCAAAGCTAAACAAAAATCTTGCAAACCTTTTGAAAAACTTCTTTCAAAAACAAATCTCAATCTCTGTTTGATTTCTAACTATGTAAAAAATTGTTTATTAACTTGTGTTCTTTGTTTTGAAAGAAAGGCTATGTTTATAGCTCTCAGAAATGTCCATTAAAGATGAGCCAAAAACAGTTTTAAAAGCCAACTGAAATCAGATTTAACTGTTTTTTGAAAAGCTGTTGCAGATTCAAAAATCAACCGGTTGAAAGTACGAAATAGCCGGTTGAATGGGTTAAAACAGTTATGCAAGCAGTTGGAAAACCCTCCAAACAGGCCAAGTGACAAACAACCAATTATTTTGATAATTCAACCGGTTGTTTTTCTCTTTGGTTAGAAAAACACTTTTTCTCTTTTAAAACAGATTGGGCAAGCTTTGTGCAGGGATTAAGAATTGATCTTTACATAGATTCTAAACATTCTAATCTAAACTCAAACCAAAAGCAGCAAGGCTTCAAGCTTCATCATGGATTTGAAACATCAAAGCTCCCATGCTTTACAATCTCCCCCTATTTGATGGAGACAAATCCTTGGGATGCTTTTTGGAATGTTCTTGTTTAGAATTTGTACAACCTGCATTCACGAGCAAACACAGAAATACAAGATAATCTATTCCAATCAAACAAGCACCACAAACCAGTTCCCACTAGGTGATTTCCAAAGAGGAACATAAACCAAATCAATGTAAGAAACCAGTCAACATACAAAGGTGCAAACATAGATAAACAATTAGTTATTTTGCAGGAATAATCGGTTGAAATTTTGCATCAGAGTTTTAACAATTTTAAAAATTTCAAATATAAACTAGTTATAGCAGCAGTTATAGCAATGTTTAGGGCAGTATTAAGTGCAGATAAGAACATTACAGATTCTAAACAACTTCTCCCCGTATTTGTCTTCACAAATAGACAAAAGGAAGGATAAAAAACAACAAGGATTGCTTAACTCATCCCTTATAGAGAAGAACATGAAAAATGACTAAAAACACGCAGTACCAGAGTAATCATATCTAGATTCCCTTGCACTACTAAACCAATTTTCACTATGAGATTTTCATATAGAAAAACCTCAAAATCAATGTGAAAAAACCAATGTAAGTGAGATGTAAAAACTGAGTGAAACAACAGCTAAGACAACAACAATTACAAACCATTGATAGCAGTAGCAGTTCAATCACTGAAAACCACATAAATCTCCCCCATATTAGAATTGCAGCAGAAATCTATGGTGTACCAAAGCTATGGCAACAGCAAAATTAACACAGAATAAGACACACCAAAATGTGTCAAAATTGCAACACAGAAACCACAGATTCTCCCCCTTTCTTTTCTTCATCCAGCAGTTCTCCTTCAAGCAAGACATCAAAGTATTGCTTCATCAAAGTATTAGTTCCACAAATTAAAACCAAAGATACCAGCAATGCCAACACAGCCATGGATACTCCTTTTTGACATTTGTAGGGTAGTAGTTGGAAAGATCTTTCTTGGATATTTTCACTTCCATATTGCAAGCATATTAGTCCAAATCTCCCTTATCAGCATGACCCAAATATAGTAAGTTGACCTTTATTGAAACTTCTTTATAAAACCTTACAAAATTGCTTTGGCAAGCATGATCTTCCCGATTACAGGTGGTCCATGAAATAGGACACCCTTTGCCATGCCTTTACCTTCATCATTGTGATAGGACATCTTGGTCCCCAATATCAGCAACTATCTGCTTTGCTGCAACAATTTCATCCTTACTAGAGCGCACACCATATGCAGTACTTTACATAGGTCATGAATTTTGACTTGTCAAGAATTTGAGTAAGGTGTATGCTCTTGAACCATAAACATTACTTTGATTAGTCTTCAACATAGCACCTGTACTTGAAAAGGTCCAGCAACACAGAATTTATGCATATACAAAGCTAGTATAGAAGCAAGATAACAAGACACACACAAACCGGTTTTCTGCATAAGCCATAAGCATAAACACCAGTCAAAGCAGTGTGTAAAGCAGTGCAAAGTTAATGAAAATCAGTGTGTGCACTGAGATATAACAGCAACAGATAACTTAGAATAAAGCACCATAGGGTGTAGTAGCAGACTATGCAACAGAATCAGCATAAACAAAAATAGATTCACATAGCACCATAGTTCTGCATATACAACATTAGCAGAAAAACCAGAAAAAGTGAAGTGTTCAAGTGCTTTCAAGTGCAAAACAACAACAACATAATGCATCAGTTTATAGCTATCAATACAACCAAATTAAGCATAAACTTCTCCCCTATATTTGTTCTCACAAATAGACAATGAGAAGTTTTGTACAAAATAGAAATCAGAATGATAAAAGAATAGTTCAGTAGTATAAACAATGTTGACATTTCAAGAATAGAAAATGATATAAAGCTTTCAAGAAAACAAGTGGATATAATCTTTTATTATTAGATTCTGAGGCACATTCAATGTATATTTGTCCAAAAGCAAGATTTGAAAAAGAGAAATATGTTTAACCATGCTTAAGCAAATATGACAGCATTATGCAGAGGTGCCAGAGGCAAAACAACCGGTTATATGGTAAAAACAATTAGTTGTTTTAATGTGAAAGCAAAGAAAAAAATTTTCAGAACCAAAAAATCACCTTGTAAATGATGAAAAATGCAGTATGCAATTTGTTCATACCTTTGCACAGAGAACCTCAATAGATTCACCCAAAAAGAAGATTTTGAGATGTTCATATGGTCACAAGGCACACTTACATGAAAAATGAAAACTCACATACTCTCTTTATTATTGAAGATTCTTTTGAGCAATCATTGTGCATGTGCCTAGGATGACTCTTGACTTTCAAAGACCCTTGCAAGACATATGCAATTGAAAGATGTACACATTTGAAAGGTGCAGGCACTGAGACAGACTTTTCTCTTGATGTTTTTCCCTTTAGTAGTCATTCTTCAAGCCCAAAAGTGATTCTTGGCTACCAAAGATTCCTACAAGAAAAGATTAAGAAGCAAGATTTGGTCCCCTTATAAATTTGGGTCCAATGATGTTAGTAGGAATATTAGGAGACTTAGGATTCTTAGGAACCCATTTTAAAATTCCTCTGGGAACAAGAATTGTACAAAATTTGCAAAATCTCATAGAATGACCCTTTTTCATATAGTAGAAACAACCGGTTGTTTTGATGTTTTAACCGATTGATTTTATATGATAATAGAAAAAGGTTTTGAGAAAGCACTATTCTTATTCTGTGGATTAAAAGCCAAGACCAGATTTTTCAAATACACAATTTTAAGATGTTAAGACATTCTCAAAGTTGGATTTTCCTTTTGAAATCCTATCCATAGTTTTCACAGGATAAATGACCTTCTTTTGAAGTGATTCAAAATTTTCACAAGACTTAGAATCACACTTGCAAGAAGAATTTTGATAAATCAATTCTAAGTTTTCAAAATCAGTTTTCGTATTATCCAATTCTTTTTCCAAGACCTTGGCTCTATTTTCCAACTAGTTGTTTTTACTTTTCAACTGATTATTCAAAAGGGTCAATCTGGAGGCTTCTTCAGGAGTCTCTTTAAAAGCCTCAAGAAGTTGAAAATAACTTTCACATTTATTGGAGGAAGATGTACTTACTTGATTTGATCCAGATTCTTCTTTTGCCATGAGATAGACCTCCATCTTGAATTCTGAAGAAGATGATTCAACAAAGGGCTCATCCTTGTCTAGCCAGGCACTCCTTGGATTCTTGTGACATTTCTCAAGAGTATCCCACATTTCTTTGGCTGAGATACATTCTGAAACCTTGAGAAGTTCATCAGAATCAAGGGCAAAAATAATTATGTTCATAGCTATACAATCAAGATGATCTCTTTCAGTTTTAGATGATGCAGAAATATTTTCAAGCATATGTATGAAAGCATTGTTTGAAATAACATTCCAGATTTCTTTATCCATTGAATTAACAAAGAATTTCATTCTTATACACCAAAGCTTATAATTTTCACCACAGAAAAGAGGTGGTTTATTTAAATAGGCACCTTCCCCAAAAGAAAACTTGTTAGCCATGTAAAAAGATTTTTTAGAAAAAAAAAACAAAAACTTGAATATTTTTGAAGAACCTAGCTCTTGATGCCAATTGTTAGAATTAATGGCTTAAACAAGAGGGGGGTGAATTTTTTGTCAAATTTTCGCAAACAATGGCTAAGAATGAACCTTTATCAAACAATCACAGATAAGCAATTAAGGAAAGCAATCATCAACCAATGATACAGAAACTGTTTCCAGAATTTTAATCGGTTAAAATCACGCTTTAACCAGTTGTATATATCAGTAGCAAAAGCAGAATTAAAACAAATAGTTCATAAACTAGAATAACAACTGATTAAAATTTCATATTAATCGATTGTTTACATCAGCAGAAGCTATATCAAACAGTTTATAATAGAGAGAGAGAGAGAGAGAGAGAGAGAGAGAGATTTACATAATCAATTTATACTGGTTCACTCAACCCCTGATCTACATCCAGTCCCCAGAACAACCATTGGGTATTCCACTATGTAATACACAACAGATTTCATACACGCACAACTACAAAGAGAGGATCTTTTACCCAAGATCACATACACACACACTCTTTGCTACACAACACACCTCAAGTCAGAACATCCTCTGACTTTGCAGGATTTCACACACACTTACAGGTTTATGAAAGAACAATTACAAGAAACATGAAAGGAATAGAAAATACCTAGGATTACACAAACCAGGAAGTCCTATGATTAGATCTCGTACCAGTGCAAATCTAAATAGTAATCTTGCAAACCTTTTGAAAAGCTTATTTCAAAAACAAATCTCAATGACATTGCAACAAGGGGGAGATCATCTATCATAGATAACAAAGGAGGTGTTAGATGAAGGTTAAGGTCCAAGAGTCATGATGGAAGAGTAGTAAATGTTTAAAAGTGCAAAAAGGAAGGTCACACAAGGAAGTATTGTTCTTAAAAGAAGAAGGCTAGCAATCCTAATAGACCATTTGGGTCTTGTAGATGATATGATGAACCAACTATATATGGTGAAGCAGCTTTGGTAGAAGACGTTCACAAATCATCAAAGTTCTTCATGTTGTCAAGTACTATTGATCATTGTGAATGGATCTTAGACCATGGATGTTTGTTTCACATGACATCTAACCCTTTGTGGTTCCAACAATTTACAAAACTTAAAGAAGGATTTGTTCAACCTGGTGATAACAAGTCATGTACGAAAAATAATGTTGGGACAATTAAGTTTTGTCTACATGATGAAACTAAGAGGTTGTTTAAAGAATTTAGGTATGTACCTAGCTTGAAGTGAAACCTGGTATCCCTTGGTGAACTTGAAAAGAAGGGTCATGTGTTCAAAGGTGAAATGAGAGTGTTGAAGGTGCTGAGGGGGTCCATTGTAATCATGTGAAGAAGAGTGCCATGTATGACTTAGAATATGCTATATGATATGAGTTGAATTTAGGATTATACACATTGTTTATAAGTTTCACTTGGATTAGAGATTGAATTAACACTTATGGTGACAACTTAGTGAGAATTGCCACTGGGCACGAAGTTAAACAAATGATTAAGTAAGTGTGAATGTTTTCTTAAAAAAGGAAATGAAAAAAACACACACACAACTAGAAGAAGACATAGTACATAATTAAAAAGAAGAAACAAATGAAGACAAGTAACAATTTCTAACAACAAAGCTACAATTAGAAGAGAATATGAAACTTAGATGAATGAAAATGATTCAATAAAGATGAGAGTGGAGGAATTCATGCCCCTTGGAGGAGGTTTCCAAGATAAGTGATGGAGGAGTCATCACTTGAAAGCATTCCAAGATAAGACTTGGAGAAAATATGAATACTCAGGTTCTCACTCAAGTAGAGAAACTTTACTAAAATTTCAGATGAAAAAAAAAAGGGGTGACAACCTATGTATAGTGATAGGTGTCGTGTGATTGGGAGAAGGAGGTCAATTTGAAATTCAAACTAAGCCTAATTGTCTTCCTAAAAAGGAACCGCTATTTATGGATCTAGAAGGGGTCATACTTTGCACATTTAAGCATGTGCTTAATGTAGGAAGTGTGACTACATGTGCGCTCTCTAGCTACGTGATACAACCCAACTCAACAAGTAAATGAGCAAGGACACAATGTTAGGAATTATGGCTTTAAACTAGAGGGGGGGTGAATTGTTTAAAGAGGTTTTCACAAACTTTTTGAAGCTAGAATGAATTTATTTCAGAAACCAATTGATTAAGGAATTCAGTTAACCAGAACAGTAAGCAAAACTGCACTGCCAGGAAAACAATCGGTTGTTTCTTCGAAACAATTGGTTGTTTATATCAGCAAATAACAAACAAACTGAATTTAAAGAGTAAGGGATAGAGAGATTGTACACAGTTGTTTATACTGGTTCACTCCAACCCAGAGCTACATCTAGTCTTCTCAGAACCCCTGAGGAAATCCACTAAGCAATCACACCTTGATCACTTACACAACAACCAAGAGAATGACCTTGAAAACCTCAAGACACACACTCTCCTTGGCCAACACTAAGATTGCTGATCTTGAACAACTCAAGAACACATAGCCAATCTCAGCAATACAGAAGAAATGTTTCAGCAGTTTACACAGATTACACTTGTTACAGATGAAGATCTGAAATCAATACAAGTAGAATCCTATTCTAGCACCTTGATCAATCTCTTTAGCTCTTAAGCAATCTCAACTCTTTTTGAAAACCCCCTTAGTAAAACTTTTTCAAAAGCATCCTCTTCTTTAAAACAGATTTTCTGAATTTATATAAAGAAAGTTTGTTATCAAATCTTAACAAACCCATAATTGCTTTCAAAAAGATTGGTCAAAGCATTTAATGAATGGAGTGTATTTAGTTTCAAATCATTTAAAGCTCAGTCAAAGAAAACAGTTTTTCTGTTATGGTTCCAAAACAAACAATCGGTTGTTTCGACAGAACAATCGGTTGTTTCAACTTAGTTTGAAAAACACTTTACTTGTTTAAAGATTGAGATGTTAAGTGCTTTGAGATTTAATCTAAGGGTGGATTACAACATTAAACTACCCCAGAACAAAACAATAAACCAGTACAGCAGCATCAAGCAAAGCAGAGGCTTCATCATCCTTCAAAGGATTTGGATTCTTCAAAACCTTGAACACCACTTGATTCAACACACAAAAGACACTTCACACCTAGGGCAATCATCTCATAATAAAAGACAAGGTCTCACCAGGCCTCAGAGGAGTCTCAGTAGAAGAAGACCCAAACATGGGCCAGAGTATCAATTGTTTTTCTTTATAGTATTTTTAAGACAACATTAAATTGTAATCAATTGGTCTCACATTGGCCCAAGTAGTAGAATAACCTAGCTTAAGGCTTCTAGGAAACCTAGTTTTTTGAAGAATCCACCTCTTGTGTCGCCCATCTGCTCCACTAATTAACCTACCTTCTAGAACATTTCACTATGTGCAACATCACCCTAGCTAGACCAAGATTCTATAAGCTTTGTGTAATTTCTACCCCTAACCTTCATCTCTTCCTCTCCAAGGCACCCATATCTATTAATAGGGTGACTTCCCTATTGTAAATTACATTGAATTTTGAGTAAAGAAACTCTGTTAGAGTGAATTCTTGAGTGTTCCTTTTTTTCTCTAAGTCTTATCTTGAGCAAAAATTGCTTCAAGTGGCAACTCATCCCTCACTCATCTTGGATCTCCCTGCCCCAAGTGGCGTGATGCACTACCATTCTCTCCACTTCATAAGCTTCTTCCACTTTAACTCTTTGCCTTCACATTTTCGCCAATTCTCTTTCACTTTAATTGTTCATTTTATTTTCCTTTAATTTGGTCATTGCTTTCACATTTATCTTGTATTGTTTTAATTATGTAAAATCATTATCCTCATCATCTTATTATATTGTGTTTTTCCTTTTGCTCTTTTGAAGAGAACCTTCACATTTACTTAACCACTTAGTTAAGTTCGTGTCTAGTGGCAATCTTCACTAAGTCTCACCATATCTTGTTATTTCAAAATCATAATCCAAGTAAAAACCTTTAAAAATGTGCAATCCTAAAATCAACTCACATCACTAAGGTTTTAAGAAGCCTATGGCAGGTTATTCTTCTCCGGCCAATGTGAGCCAAATTTATTACATTAAACCCTATCTTACAAAAAGACAAAAAAAATAGCTGGTATCCTGGCTCATGCTTTGGTGATCTGCTCCTGATAATCCTCTAAGGAATGGTGGAGCTTAAGTTACTAAATGCCTAAGATTCTTGACCTAGCCTTGAATCCTGTTTTTTGCTCCGGATCATCCTCTTGTAAGGTTGGGCTAGCTGAGATGGTGGTTATCTATTCATAGTTTCATCATACTCCCCAGGTTGGAGAGAATTTGTCCACAAATTTAAAACTCATGTAGAAAACATAATTAAATCACTCACATTAAAAATATTATTGCCTACATATATGTAAGGTAAATCAAACTCATGTGCATTATTGTTGATATTTTTAGTCACTTGGAAGGGACCATTTCCTTGGGCAAGAAGTGTGAACTTCCTTTGGGTTAGAAAGTGATCATTCCTCAAGTGAATCTAGACCCAATTCGTAGGTGTAAAGATCATTTATTTTTATCCCTTATTGGAGTGTTGAGAAAAAGGTGTGTGAGAGGTGGAAAATTAACTAACCGGTTAAAAACAAATTCAATGTGAAGAAATAAGTCCTTCCACACCCTAAGGTTCCCAAAAATAAAGTATCTTAACATCTGATACAAAGTTCTTTTGATCATTTTAGTTTGTTCATCAAGGTGGGGGTGGCAAGTGATTGAAAACATGAATTTTGTGCCAAGTTTCCCCCTATTGTTTAATAGAAGTGAACTGTATCTTTTTCAGACACGATACTTCTAGGATATCCTATAAAATGATTGATTCGATATTGGATCTCTTGAAACTCTTTTGGATTAGTTCTATGTGCAGGTGAATTTTGTAGAGAATCTCCAGGGATAAAGTGAATTTGTTTTTAAATGCCTCTTAGAGGGGGTAAACCCTTAGTAGGATCTTGAAAAACATTCTCAAACTCCTTTAACAAATACTCCAAAAATTTAGAACTATCAAAAGATTGAAAAGAAAGGGAGGGAGAATACCTATTAGGATAGGCAATAAATAATTTTGGGCGTGATGAGAAAATCCATTGTGATTTTGTTATTATTTTTCTCATTTTTCTTTTCAGTTTCTCTTTTCTTCTTCATTTTAACTTCATCTTCATTAACCTCTTGAGGAGAGAGAGGTTTTAGTATGACCTTATACCCTTGGAAGTTGAAAGAAATTTTGTTAGTAAGGCCATCATGTAAAATTTGTCTATCACATTGCCAAGACCTTCCCAAAAGTATATGTGTTGATTCCATAAGCACAACATGACACAAGACCTCATCCTTATATTTTCCAAATGGAAAATGTTATGAGGACTTGCTTGTTAACAACTATCTCTCCGTTTTCACTTAATCATTGTAATTTTAGGACTTTCTATGAGAGATGATGGTTAATCCAAGTTTTCCACCACACTTGTATTGAACAAGATGCTTTGATGTCTCCAAATCCAAGAGGAAAGCTTGAAGACCTTGTAGTTGGGTGTGTGTGTGTTGTCTAGTTGTTTGAAACTTATTAATTCACTCCTTAAGATGATGCAAGTTCATTTGAAGCTTTAATCTTTTGAAAAGATGGATTTTCTAAAATGCTGTTGATATTTCAACAGTGTGAAATTTCGAAACAACAGGTTGTTTTAACTTAGTGGATTTTGAAAAAGGTTAAAAGTTGTTTGAAAAGCTTGACTTTGTTGTCAAGTCAATTCAACCGATTGTTTCGACAAAACAACCGATTGTTTTTCTGAAAACCTTAACAGAATTTTGTTAAGTGGTTTTAATATGCTTTAAATGATCCTAACTACCTTGGCTCCTTTATTAAATGTTTTTGACCACTTGGTTGGTCTATATAAAGGTGGTTTTACGCTCCTAATCTTGGAGTAAGAAAGAGAGATTATCAAAAATAGTTTTTCCAAGATTTGAAAGAGCTTTGGATCATTCTTAAGTGTGTGGAATAGGATTTGGTTGTAATTCTGAACTTTAAGCTTTGTAATACCCATATGTATTCTATTTCCTTCTTCCTTGATTACTGTATTTCTATATTTGTGTTGCCAGGGAGTGTTATGTGGTCTTGAGGGGTTCAAGATCAACACTCTTGGTGTGGTTTTCCAAAGGTAGTGTGTTTCTTGAGGGGTTTAAGGTCACTACTTTGGTGTGTGGTGTTTATAATCTGGTTTTGATTGCATACTGGAATACCCAGTTGTTTCTGGGGACTGAATGTAGCTCTTGGTGTAAGAGTGAACCAATATAAATCTGTTTGTGTGATTGTATCTTTCCATTATCTCACATATATCTATTTTAAGTTGTTTTTATTAACTGCTGATAAAAACAACTGGTTGAATCGCAAAAACAACCAGTTGATTTTCTGGAAATCAACTAAAACAGCTTTGTGCATTACTTCCCTTAGTTACTTTATTTGTGATTCTGCTTTGAACTTCATTATACCTTCAAAGTTTGTGAAAATCTTTCATAAACAATTCACCCCCCTCTTGTTTAAGGCCATATATTCTAACAACTTGTACTTGTCACATTTGCACAACTTTCCTTATCTATAATCATGGAACACAACTTGTTGTTGATATGGCAACAAGTATGAAAAATATTTTCTCTGAGTTTCGTCAAAATATTTCTGAACTTGACCCAACATTCTATTGAACTTAAAGCTTTGATGTCTCCAAATTCATGAAGATTGCTTGAAGGTTGTGTTGCTACTTGTGGGAATCGGTTGTGGGTAGATTAGAATTTTTCAATCCACTCTTAGCTTAATCCAAAACTGAATCAATCAAGTTCTTTCAAAAAGAAAAGTGTTTTTCAAATTAGTGAAAAACAGCCTGTTGATTTTTATCGTTTTAATCGATTGTTTTACACTTAGTGTTTTTGAAAAGGATTTGAAAAATCTGAAATTGGCTGACCTAACATTCAAAGCCAATTCAATCGGTTGAATCTAGTTTTCAATCGATTGTTTTTTGAAAAACCTCAACAGATTTAGTTAAGTTTGGTAAATCTATTTTCTCTGATTTCAAACTGTTTTGGCTCATGATTAACAGTCTTAAATGACTATTTTTGAAAGCTATATAACTGAAATTATTTCCTTGATTCAAAAACAACAGAGATATAGAGAAATACACTGAAAGATTTAGAAATGTTTTCAAGATTGCAAGATCGCTTAAGGCTTTGCATTGGTTAAGAGTGGAATAGGAACTGCTGTAATTCTTTTGTATCAGGTGTGATCTTTCTTGTTCTTACTTGTAATTGCTTTTCATTTTGTTAAATTATAACGTGTTGGTGTATAAAGTCAGAGGGTGTTCTGACTTGATTGTGTTTGTGTATCAAAGATGGTGGGTGTTCTTGAGAGGTTCAAGATCACCTCTCTGTTGTTTGTGTGTATTTGTAATCTAGGGTTGATTACATAATGGAATCTCAGTGGTTTACTGAGAACTGGATGTAGCTCTGGTAAGGAGTGAACCAATATAATTTCTTGTGTGATTTTCTGTATCTTTCACTCCTTAAAACTGCTTGATCTGTGTTTTTAACAAACTGCTAATATAAACAATCGATTGATTTTCTAGAATCATTTAAAAAACAGTTTTGTTTCTTGGCTGATTTGATTGCTCCTTCTGTGCTTCTTCATTAATCTTCATTCCACTCCAGTATTTGCAAAAATCTTCCAATAAAAAATTCACCCCCCTCTTGTTTAAAGTCATTAATTCTAACACATTCGCCTTATCAATAATAAGTCATATTCACATGGTCTTTCACACTAATCTTCATTAGGGGATTTTGAAGAGGTAGGGGAGCTACACCTAGATGATTGTGAATTATGATCACACATGACTAACCTCCTTTTAGGACCATTTCTATTTAATTCATTAATATTTGGAGTTGGAAGATTTAGGAGTGGAAATGGAAGGTGTGTCTTTAGAAATCCTATTTTGTGGGGTGGGTTCTCTTGAAAAAATGGAAAAATATTTTTCATTTTGAAATTTGTTTTTATCCTTCCAAGTTGTTTTGTTGAAGCCATCATTATGAGTGCTTTGCTTAAAATAATTTTTCTTCAAAACTTGAGATTCAACATTGATGGCTAGATGAACCAATTTTTCCAAAGAGGTGTACTTATATAATTCTATCACATATTGTATTTCTCTCCTTGACTCACTCACAAACCTAGCTATCTTTGACTCATCACTTTCATGCATGTTAACTTCGGTTAAGGTAATTTCTAAATCCTTGAAATACTTATCCACACTCCTATTTCCTTGATGAAGTTGTTGGAGCTTCAACAAGAGTTCCTTCCGATAATAAGGAGGAACAAATTGCACGTGCATGCATTGTTTTAAATCATTCCAAGAGACCATGTTTGGCCTTTTGTTTAGCCTAATGTCCATTACAGTTTTATGCCACCATTGCATGGCATAGTCCTCGAACTCTAGGGAAGCTAATTTTACACCTTGTTTTTCCTCTACATCATACACATTAAATATTTGCTTTACTTTAGCTTCCCCTCCTAGATACACATTTTGATCACAATTCCTATCAAATGAAGGCAATTTAACATGAAAATTATGGTTCTTATGATGTTGATTGTGGCGCCTTTATCCATAGTTTTGCATCCTCCAACATTCCTCATCTTCTTCTTGACTTCCATAGTGCATATGGTATCTTGTAGCTCTTCTAGGCTCTCATCTTCTTTGATGGTCTTGTATATCTTGGGAGTCCTCTACTCTTTGCAACCTCTCCATCTTTTCCTTTATGTTCTCTTCCTTTTGAGCCAAATCTCTCTTGGTTTCTTCAAGCTCAACAATCAGATTGACCTTGTGAGGAGAAGGTAGTTTTGAAGATTTTTCTGATGGTATGTAAGACATGTTGGTAAACACAAATGAATCAACACAATTTTAGCACAATGTAAGAAAAAAAAAATAAAGAAAACTCACTCAAGTGTATCACTCGTCTATTTAGGAAAATAAAAAACAAGGTAATGATCACTCTTCACTTAAAAGTAAAGCAAAAGATGTCCATAATCCAATAAGTTCAAATCTTGAAATTTTTTCAAATGAAATAGGATGAAACTCTTCAATTCACTTAAGGAAAGCAATCTAACCTCCTCCAAGCAAAACTCAAGAAATTTGAAGACAAGTAATAAAAGGACTAAGCAAGAAATCTAAATCAAATAGGAATTTGAGAGTAGACAAAAATTTAAAACAAGACAAACAACAAAGCACTTTAAGAACTCAAAGAAACTTCCTTAGATTTAACTATGAAGCAATATGAATTACCAAAGATAGAAGGATAAAACTCCACAAAATTATGAACACAATTTGCCACACATCTAGAATCCTTTTTATTTAAGCAAATTAGTTTGAAATGTGAATGCATATAATTTCAACTCATTCTCTGTTCTTATTGATTCAAATCTCAACATTCATCTCATACACATTTTGATTCACTTTTCAAACTCTAGAGTTAGTTGATTCAAATTCAAGTCATCTAAACACTTGTATTCTATATTTGGAATTAAATCAACTACTAAATAAGACAACTTCTATTTATTTTGAATTCTTCACAATTAAAATCAAGTAAGTTGAATAGGAAACAATCCTAGAACACTAAGAACACATGACTCAAGCAAATTGGCTATGAAAATTTAAAAGAAGCATTCAAACATAAACGAAATTTAAATTGATAAGGAATAAGAAACCAAATTGAAAGGTGTACAAATGAAAGATAACGCACAAGATAAGCAATTTCAAATCAATTTAAATTTTAAATAAACCATGCTCTAAATACCACATGATATGAGTTGAATTTAAGATTACACACTTTGTTTATAAGTTTCACTTGGATTAGAGATTGAATTAACAATTATGGTGACAACTCAGTGAGGATCGCCACTGGACACAAACTTAACCAAGTGGTTAAGTAAGTGTTAAGGTTATCTTCAAAAAGGAAAGGAAAAAAATACACACACAATTAAAAGAAGACATCATACAGAATTGAGAAGAAACAAATAAAGACAAGTAACAATTGCTAACAACAAAACTACAATTAAAAGAGAATACACTACAAGAAAATCATTAAATAGAAACTAATTTTAGAGACCAAAATAATTAGTTACTATTTGACTAATTTAGAGATCATTTTATAAACTAAAATCATGGGCATTGTATTGGACTAGAGCGCGTAGAGATCAGTACTCGGTGGTCAGACATCGGTGTATGTGACAAATAGGTCAACTCAGCTGTTGGGTCGGTAGCACCATGTGTATTGGACCAGCTCGAGACTGGGGGACTCAGTACTCGGTGGTCGGACATCAGCATCTGTGTTAAGCAGGTCAGCTCGGTCGAGTTGATGGGCCACATGATTAGGCTTAGGTATGTGCATATTAACTCTCATTCATACACTTAGTGTAATCTTTCGCGTACAAGGCTTGGTCGATCAGCGAAGAAGGTTCATGGGCCTAAGGGTATTAGTGCATTTGGGTCTAATATTAGTAAAACATTCTCTATAAGCCTAAGCCCACAAGTGTTAGGGCTTGATAGAACAATTTGCATGCATAATATGTGAGAGCATATGCATGGTACATAAGGGCATGATGAGTGTGCCTATGTGAAATAGATTGGACCCCTGATGCTGGTACATGAGTTGGTACCCTGACGGTTGTTCTGTTAAGATTTTATGCACTCCAAGGAGATAAGATTTTATTCAGTTGTGGCGCTAAGATTGTGCACACTGTAGCGAGATCTTCTGCCATTGAATGCACTCTCACTCGAGATAAGATTCTCATAAGGGAAGTTGGTTACAAGAGGTAGCCTAGTGGTAGTCAATAAAAGGAACTTGAGATCCCATGTGAAGGTATGTTGTTTCTAAGCCTGGAACTAGATACTTCTTGCTTCTTATAAGCCCTGTACTGACTTGATTGTCGGACTGCAATTAGTAGATAGGGTACCCTCTGCCTCAACGAAGCCACGTTCAAGCAACTAAAGAAAGTGCAGATTCCAATACAGGCAGACAGAGTCAGAGCTCACCTTTCGAGTCAACCGACGACCAGGTCAATCGACAAGAACAGGTATCTAAACTAGTTTCTATTATTAATAAAAATTTATAAAATATTTTCTAAATTGGTATCTAACTATTAACTACCAAAATTTTAGCTACTTACTGTTAGAAATTATGGCTTTAAACTAGAGGGGGGGTGAATTGTTTAAAGAGGTTTTTGCAAACTTTTTGAAGCTAGAATGAGTTTATCTCAGAAACCAATTGATTAAGAAATTCAGTTAGCCAAAACAGTAAGCAAAACTGCACTTTCAGAAAAACAATCGGTTGTTTCTGCGAAACAATCGGTTGTTTATATCAGCAAACAACAAACAAACTGAATTTAAAGAGTAAGGGATAGAGAGATTGTACACAGATGTTTATACTGGTTTGCTCCAACCCAGAGCTACATCTAGTCTTCTCAGAACCCTGAGGAAATCCACTAAGCAACAACACCTTGATCACTTACACAACAACCAAGAGAATGACCTTGAAAACCTCAAGACACACACTCTCCTTGGCCAACACTAAGATTGCTGATCTTGAACACCTCAAGAACACACAACCAATCTCAGCAACAATACACAGAAGAAAAGTTTCAGCAGTTTACACAAATTACACTTGTTACAGATGAAGATCTGAAATCAATACAAGTAGAATCCTATTCCAGCACCTTGATCAATCTCTTAAGCAATCTCAGCACTTTGAAAACTCTCTTAAAAAAAAATTTGTCAAAAGCATTCTCTTCTTTAAAAGATATTTTCTGAATTATATAAAAAGAAGTTTGTTATCAAATCTTAACAAACCCATAAAAGCTTTCAAAAAGATTTGTCAAAGCATTTAATGACTGGAGCGTATTCAGTTTCAAATCATTAAAAGCTTAGTCAAAGAAAACAGTTTTTCTGTTAAGGTTCCAAAACAAACAATCGGTTGTTTCTTCGAATCAATCGGTTGTTTTGTCACTTAACATTTTTCTCCATTCAAAAACAGTTTTCAAACTTTCTCAAAACATCTAAGTATAAACAATCGGTTGTTTCGACAAAACAATCGGTTGTTTCAACTTAGTTTGAAAAAACTTTTTGTTTTATTAAAAACTGAGATGCTAATTGCTTTGAGATTTAATCTAAGGGTGGATTACAACATAAACTACCCCAGAACAAAACAATAAACCAGCACAGCAGCATCAAGCAAAGCAGAGGCTTCATCATCCTTCAAAGGATTTGGATTCTTCAAAACCTTGAACACCACTTGGTTCAACAATCTCCCCCTATTTGATGAAGACAAATCCATGGTGCTTGTGTTGTACTGATTAAATCTGAAGTAGTTCCTGCAAAGAAAACATTTGTACTATCCAAAGCTTCTTACAGCAGCAAGTTAGATTATACCTCTTTTAACATAAAATTCAATTAGTTGTTTACACGAAACAATCGATTGTTTCTATGATGCAAGTCAAGACCACTTAAGGATGACCAAAGATGCTATATATAAAGGGTCATCTCAACAATCAAAAGAAGACTTCACAAAAATAAGAAAGGGCCATATTCCAAAGCACTTGAAGTTCTTCTTACTAGTCTTCTTAAAGAGTAGAACATTTTTGTAAATAATTGGGTTCTCTTGAAGAATCCAAGTAGTAGTATAAATAAAGAGGGCCCAAGCCCAAGAAGCCCAAGCCCAAGAAGCCCAAGCCAAGAAGCCCAAGTCAAATGGGGCCCAAGCCCAATCCATGAGCATCAATAGGAGCAAGGCTAAAGCTTTGGGAAATAAGCATGAATGGATGTATCTCTTTTGTAATTTCTTTTGTGTAGTTTTTAGTAGAACATTAAAGGAAGGTGTAGCTATTAAAATAAGGGGTGCTAATGTACAAAAACAAGTCACACCTTCCATGTAACATAAAAAGTAGGTGTAGGTGTAGTTTTAGGAGGTGCCAAAGTAGAAATCAAGTCACACCTCCCTTGTGACATGTGTTTTGGCTCCAAATTCAAATGCTTCTTATTTGAATTTTCCCACTTTAATTTCAGCCCTCTCACACTATAAATAGAGGTGCTATGCTCATGTAAAATAAGATTGAATTTAGAGTAAAGTTACTATACACAAATTTGTGTGAGTGTGAGAATTGCTTTCTCCTTTCTAGTCTCATCTTGTGAGTTTTGGGAGCTCTCAAGTGGCAGCAAATCTGCACTTATCTTGGATCATCACCTCTAAGTGGCGTGTCCATTCCCAATCCATGGCTACAACCACATAAGTTTCATCTTCTTTCATCTTCCATGGTCATTTCAATCGGTAGTTTTGATTCTATGTCTTGTTCTTGAATTTCAATCGGTTCTTTTGTTTCAATTTGTGTTTCCATTCTGTTTTTTTGTGTTTAAATTCTGCACCTATTCTTTTTTTGAGTTCAGCACCTTGTTCTTCATTCATTCATCACCATTAATTGTGTTTTAACCTTGGACCTTTGGAAATGAACCTTCACATCTACTTAACACTTGTTAAGTTAATGTCCAGTGGGGATTTTCCTTAGGTGACTCACTCTAAATTGCTAAGAATCTTGATCCTAATTCTAAGAAAGTGTCACAAATATAATGAACCTAAAATCAACTCACATCATTCTATCAACAGCAGTAGAAAACACTTTTATACTTAGAGATTTAAACATTTTTATGCATATAAGATACAGATATACAAGTACCAATAATTCTCCCCCTATTTGTCTTCACAAAAAGATTTTAACATGTACCAAACACAGATTTTAAGAGAGATTATTTAGATCAAGAATACCTAACTCATTTCTTAAGAAGAAAAACCTCTCTTTTGGCAAAGGCTTTGTGAAGATGTCAGCTAGCTGCAGTTTGGTCTCCACAAACTTCACTTCACAGTTCCCATTTTGCAGATGATCTCTGATGAAATGATGTCTTATTTCAATATGTTTGGTCTTTGAGTGCTGGATTTGATTTTTGGTAAGATTGATTGCACTTGTGTTATCACACATCAAAGGAACTTTGCTGATTTGTACACCAAAATCTGCAAGTTGTTGTTTGAGCCATAGGATCTGTGCACAGCAGCTACCAGCAGCTATATATTCTGCCTCAGCAGTAGAGAGAGCAACACATGCTTGTTTCTTGCTATGCCATGAGATTAGGCTAGAGCCAAGAAGGTGACAAGTACCACTTGTGCTTTTTCTATCTAGCTTGCAACCTGCGAAATCAGAATCTGAATAACCAATTAAATGTATTGGAGAATGAGAGGGATACCATAATCCTACAGATGATGTTCCTTTGAGATATTTCAGAATCCTCTTTGCAGCTTTGAAGTGTGACTCTTTAGGATTTGCTTGAAATCTTGCACAGACACACCGCAAACATAATGTCTGGTCTACTTGTTGTTAGATAAAACAATGATCCAATCAAACCTCTAAATTTTGTTTGATCTATACTCTTTCTAGAAGAATCTGCATCCATGTAGCAGCTTGATGGCATTGGAGTGCTTGCCTCTTCGCAACTCTCCATTTCAAACTTTTTGAGAATCTCCTTGCAATACTTTGATTGACTTAAGAAGATCCCATCCTTTGTTTGTTTAACCTGCAATCCAAGAAAGAAAGATAGTTCTCCCATCATAGACATTTCAAACTCACCTTTCATAGTAGCCACAAATTCTTAACACAACCTATCTTGTGTAGCACCAAAGATGATGTCATCAACATATATTTGCACAAGAATTATTTCTGCATGTGACTTCTTGATGAAGAGAATCTTGTCTATCATTCCTCTTTCATAACCAAGAGATAGCAGAAAATTGCTAAGCCTCTCATACCACTGCCTTGGAGCTTGTTTCAGTCCATACAAAGCTTTCTTCAACTTAAAGACATGGTTGGGATACTTGTGGTCTTCAAAACTCGGTGGTTGATCTACATAGATTTCCTCATTGATGTAGCCATTCAAGAAGGAACTTTTTACATCCATTTGGAAGAGTTTAAAACCACTCATACATGCAAAAGCCAACAGCAGCCTCACAGCCTCCAATCTAGCCACAGGAGCAAAGGTTTCACCATAGTCTAAGCCCTCTTCTTGATTGTAGCCTTTGGCAACTAGCCTTGCTTTGTTTCTAGTGATCACTCCTTCCTCATCTAGCTTGTTCCTGAAAACCCATTTTGCACCAATAATATTCCTTTCATTAGTTCTAGGAACAAGAAATCATACCTCATTTCTTTCAAATTGATTTAGCTCTTCTTGCATAGCTTCAACCCACTTCTCATCCTTGAGAGCTTCTTCAATTGACTTTGGTTCTATTTGAGAGACAAAAGCTGTGTGTCTGCAGTAGTTTGAGATGGAGCTACGTGTGGAGACACCTTCCTTTATCTGCCCTATGATGTTATCCAGTGACAGATCTCTGGGAATTTGTAAGGACCTGTAAAAAATTAAATTGGAATAAAAGGAATATATTTTAAATGAATTCTAAGTATGTTTTTATTTAAAATAAAAAGGAAGGAAAGTGTAGCTTAGAAGACTATGAGATCGCCTGGTTAGTACATAATCGCCTGTCGCCTAGACTACACATGAATGCCAATCGCCTATGGTGCACATGATCGCCGAAAGTGCACTTAGTATGTGGTCAGGATACTGGATCAACCATAGTGGGTTCCAAAAACCACGCGTATCAAGGTGTGGGTTAAGCCTTAGATACGCTGTGCATGCGAAGCTCTATGCTTGAGCATAAGAAATCGTCCTTAGTGTTGCATGCATGGGCGCACGAGGAGTAGTGCTAATCTACTCTTGGAAATGTGAAGCTACCGACGTCACCAAGTCATGTGGACATGATACCTTGGACGTAACATAGCGGGATGAAGAAACTTCAGCAAGGCGTGGCGATGTGTCATCAGTCATCGCCAGGGCGCGAGGCATGCAGGCATCGCCAGGGCGCGAGAGACATGCGGACATCGCCAGGGTGCGAGGCATGCGGGCATCGCCAGGGCGCGAGAGACATGCGGACATCGCCAGGGCGCGAGGCATGCGGGCATCGCCAGGGCGCGAGAGACATACGGACATCGCCAGGGCGCGAGGCATGCGGGCATCGCCAGGGCGCGAGAGACATGCGGGTGTCGCCAGGGATAGACATCGGTCGTCTTCCAGAGGGAGACATTGGTCGTCTTCCAGGGAAAGACATCGGTCGTCCGCCAGGATGAGTCATTGGTGGAAAGTTATCGCGCGATGTCGAGTTTCACACAGATAAGGTGGGACCCAGGCTCCCAACATGAGACGTCCTGCACGCGCGACACGTAGACAAAAAGGGTGGTTCAGAATAGTGACATCAAGGAGTTGGCATGCGCAGAGACACGCGTGGTCGTACTGTTCAGGGAAGCGTGCACGCAAGCTTCCCTGCAGAGTGGGTGGTGGCAGCGGCTTTTGTGGACAAGTTGGTTTAGATTCAAAAACTCACTTCTGAGAGGCAAAGAACGCGGCTGTGGTTCAAGAGTGACAGAGTGAGTTTACCTTCATCCTTCTCTTTTCTCTCCTTCGCGCTGCGATTCAGGCATCCTCAAGCACCAGTACGACGAGCAACGACTGCCCTTGGACACCTGGGGAGTTCTCTGCGAGTTTTGCGTCAGTATGCTAGAACAGAGTTAAGACATCTTTAAGCTTCGGTGGGTTTTGGAGCTCTTGGTGTTTTGCGCTAGTCCAGGTAAGGGAAGCTAGCTTTTTCGTTTATAAAAACGTTAGGCGAGTAGGTTCTGAAGTGAGGGCGACGTGGTTACCGGTTTTCATATTCCTTTCACAATGCTCTGTTTTTATGTGTGGGGCGACGTGATCGCCGGTTTTAATGTTGTTTTCGAAATCCCCTGTTTTAGTGTCGTTTGAAACTGTTTGAGATTGAAATGTGAAATGCATGTGATATTCAAAAATCTGAACCTTGGAATGATTGTTTCTGTGATTGGGATTGTTTAAGAAAAGATTCAAAATATTATATGATGGAATTGTGCTTTTACGTGTTGTATGATGCATTGAATGTTGTGAATGTGGGATCAAGGCATAGTATTTTCAGGAAAGAAAATACCGTGTAAGATCGGGTGTAATGTGCATTGACTAGGGACTTGTCTAGAAGGAGATATCCTGACTATGCTGATATAATGGAATCACATAGATGAAGTTATTCAGTTGTGGAGAGTCGAAGGAGGTTCATATGTATGGGTAAGTTGTTTGAAAGATAACTGACTTGACCTATTATATGAATTAACCCTGTCATACCGGGAGAGTGATGATATTGAGATTATGTATGCGCATGGTTGTGTTGATTTCACAGCGACCCTGTGTGGATTTCACAGTGGTGTGGTATGACAGGTGCAGATCTCTGAGTCTGAGTCAACGCACGAGTCTTCCGGAAGTAGAGTCATGTGTCTATATGTTACGAGTCAGTGGAAAGTTTGACGTGTGAACCATGAATATTGAATGTAGTGAATAGACACTTGACGAGTTTGTGGAATATGGGGATGGTGATGGTTGAAATTGATATAGATTATGAATGGTGTGAAGATTTATGTTTTCTATTGATATAAAGTTTCATATTTAAAGTTTTTAAAAATATCTAGCTTACCCTTTTATCTTGTATTGAGGTTGTTTTTCTTAAACCTGTGATGATCGTGTATATTTGCACGGGAGCATATGAGGTTGCAAGTAGTAGAGCTCCTCTGTGAGTGGTCGCCGGAAGGAGATCACCTGTTTCTTTTTCTATTAGGCGATCGCCTGTTTTCTGTTTCTGATAGGAGATCACCCGTTTTCTGTTTTCTGTTAGGAGATCGCCTGTTTTTTTCTATTTTGTTGTATTTTGTTTAAGTTTGGAAAACTGACTGGATATGTAGTAAACTCCCTGTGAGGAGAAATTTCATTATACATATATATATATATATACATATGTTCACTTCGATATTATTGTTTTACCTTCATTTCATTATATAAATATAAAAAGTTTTTGGCGGGATGTTACAGAATTCTCCACTCTTTGGGCATCTCACTCTGTTGCAGAATTTCAATCGGTTGTTTCTGCGAATCAACCGGTTGTTTTTCTGCACAGATTTCCAGCTTCTCCAAACTGATGCTCTGTTCATCTTCCTCAGCACTGATCTTTGGGTTCTCACTGATTCTGCGATCTACCTCATCAAAGACTACATGAACTGATTCTTCTACAGTCATCAACCTTTTGTTGTAGACTCTATAAGCATGGCTTGTGAGGGAATAACCAATGAAAATGCCAAGGTCAGCTTTCTCATCAAATTTTCCCAAGCTTACCTTTCCATTGTTGAGAACAAAACAATTACAACCAAAGACTTTGAGGTGACTGATGTTAGGCTTTCTTCCATTGAAAAGTTCATATGGAGTTTTCTTCAAAATGGGCCTTATAAGCACCCTATTCATCACATAACAAGAGGTACTCACTGCATCTGCCCAAAAATACTTAGGAAGTGAAGATTCACTAAGCATTATCCTTGCAAGCTCTTCAAGAGACCTGTTCTTCCTCTCTACAACTACATTTTGCTGTGGTGTTCTTAGAGCAGAGAAATTGTGTAGGATTCCCAACTTCTCACAGAACTTGACAAACTTCTCATTTTGGAATTCTCCTCCATGGTCACTCCTTATTGAGCCTATGTTGCTGCCCTTTGTGTTTTGAAGTCTTCTTGCTAGCTTTTTGAATGCAGCAAGGGCATCACTCTTTGATTCCAAGAACAAGGTCCAAGTGTACCTAGAGAAATCATCAACAATAACAAGAGCATAATAATTTCCACCAAGACTCATAGTTCTAGAGGGTCCAAAGAGATCCATGTGAAGGAGTTCAAGAGGTCTCAATGAAGAGACAACATTTTTGGTTTTAAAAGAACTTTTCACTTGTTTCCCTTTTTGGCAAGCTTCACAAATGTGATCCCTCTCAAACTTGAGTTTTGGCAACCCAATTACAAGATCTTTTGATATTAGCTTATTCAAATGATTCATGTGAATATGAGCAATTCTTCTATGCCAAAGCCAAGATTCATCTTGCTTGAATAGAAGACATCCAATTGAACATGGTGAAGAGATATCTAGAAGATACACATTATTAACTCTCTTACCTACCAACATTACCTCTTTAGAGTTGGGTAGACAAATTTCACATGTGTTTGCCTTGAACATCACTTGATACCCCTTGTCACACAGTTGGCTAATACTCAGCAGATTATGCTTTAGGCCTTCAACAAAGAGCACATCATGAATCACCAAGATGCTCTCATCTCCTATGGATCCTCTTCCAAGTATTCTTCCTTTGTTATTATCACCATAGGTGACATGACCCTCTTGCTTGAAGGATATTCTCAGGAACTTTGATTTATCCCCTGTCATATGCTTGGAGCATCCACTGTCCAAGTACCAAAGCTGCTTTCTTTCCTCTAAGTTTTCCTACAAAGAAAATTCTCAAGTACATAGGTTTGGTCCCCTTATGAATGAGGGTCCATCTGGTGTATACTCATCAACACAAGCTTTATTTTTCTTGGGAATCCACTTCATAAGCTCTTTAGGAACAACATGTTTTCTGATTTTACAGAATCGCACAGAATGACCTCTTTTCATGCAATAGAAGCATGTAACAATCGATTGTTTCGATGGTCCAATCGATTGTTTTTCTGACTTTTTTGAAAAAGTTTTTGAAAATCTATCTTGCTGGTTTTGTGGATTAAAACCCAATCCTGATTTTCCAAAAACACACTTTTGAGATGCTAGCACACTTTCAAAGTTGGATTGGCCTTTAGAAAGCTTATCCACTGTTTTAACAAGATAGTGGACCTTCTTTTCAAGATTTTCGCAATTTTCACAAACTAGAGTGTCACACTTGCAAGAGGAGTTTTTGTAAATGATTTCTAGATTTTCAAAATCCATTTTTGAATTTTCTAAATCCTCCTCCAGTGCTTTTACCCTGTTTTCAAGCCAGCTATTCTTTTCTTTCAATCGATTGTTTAAGAGAGCCAATCGGTTTGCTTCTTCATGTGTTTCTTGAAAGGCTTGAAGCAATTGACCATAATTTTCAGAGTTTGAAGAGTTTGATGAACTTACACTACATGAGTCATCCTCCCTTCTGGCCATTAAGCAAAGATTGAGGTTTTTCTTATTTTGTCTTTTCTTCCTTCTTGCTTGACTCTTTGTCATTGCTTCCTTTAGTTCATGAGCAGCCTTGAGAGTCTTCCACATTTCCTTAGCAGTTTTGCACTTTGATATCCTGAAAAATTCATTAGTATCTAGTGCAAAGCTATAATGTTTTGAGCAGATCTATCAAGCTGAGCCATCTTACATTCATCATTTGTCCATTTGGACAAAGGTTTTATAGTAAAGGAATTATTCTTTTTGAACTTTGGAATGTAAGGACCATTCTCAATTGAGTCCCAAATTCTTTGATCAATTGATTCAATAAAGATTTTCATTCTTGCTTCCCAAAACTTATAATTCAATCCACAGAATAAAGGTGGTTTGTATATTGAAGCACCCTCCTCAAAAGATAGTTTTCCAGCCATAAAAAAAGATTTTAGATCAACTTGAATAACTTTCAAGAACCAAGCTCTTAATGCCAATTGTTAGAAATTATGGCTTTAAACTAGAGGGGGGGGTGAATTGTTTAAAGAGGTTTTCGCAAACTTTTTGAAGCTAGAATGAGTTTATCTCATAAACCAATTAATTAAGCAATTCAGTTAGTCAAAACAGTAAGCAAAACTGCACTTTCAGAAAAACAATCGGTTGTTTCTTCGAAACAATCGGTTGTTTTTATCAGCAAACAACAAACAAACTGAATTTAAAGAGTAAGGGATAGAGAGATTGTACACAGATGTTTATACTGGTTCACTCCAACCCAGAGCTACATCCAGTCTTCTCAGAACCCTGAGGAAATCCACTAAGCAATCACACCTTGATCACTTACACAACAACCAAGAGAATGACCTTGAAAACCTCAAGACACACACTCTCCTTGGCCAACACTAAGATTGCTGATCTTGAACACCTCAAGAACACACAGCCAATCTCAACAACAATACACAGAAGAAAAGTTTCAGCAGTTTACACAGATTACACTTGTTACAGATGAAGATCTGAAATCAATACAAGTAGAATCCTATTCCAGCACCTTGATCAATCTCTTTAGCTCTTAAGCAATCTCAGCACTTTGAAAACTCTCTTAAAAAAAACTTTGTCAAAAGCATTCTCTTCTTTAAAAGAGATTTTCTGAATTATATAAAAAGAAGTTTGTTATCAAATCTTAACAAACCCATAAAAGCTTTCAAAAAGATTGGTCAAAGCATTTAATGACTGGAGCGTATTCAGTTTCAAATCATTTAAAGCTCAGTCAAAGAAAACAGTTTTTCTGTTAAGGTTCCAAAACAAACAATCAGTTGTTTCTTCGAATCAATTGATTGTTTTGTCACTTAACAGTTTTCTCCATTCAAAAATAGTTTTCGAACTTTCTCAAAACATCTAAGTATAAACAATCGGTTGTTTCGACAGAACAATCGGTTGTTTCAACTTAGTTTGAAAAAACTCTTTGTTTTATTAAAAACTAAGATGCTAATTGCTTTGAGATTTAATCTAAGGGTGGATTACAACATAAACTACCCCAGAACAAAACAATAAACCAGCACAGCAGCATCAAGCAAAACAGAGGCTTCATCATCCTTCAAAGGACTTGGATTCTTCAAAACCTTGAACACCACTTGGTTCAAAACTTACTACTTTATATTCGAAATTAGTCTCTATTAGTCTTTTAGAGACTAATTTAGAATATAAAATATTAGTAACCTAAGTAGCTAATTTAGATACCAATTTAGAAGCCATTTTACAAATTTCTATTAATAATAGAAACCACTTTAGGTATGAATAATATTTTAGTCTCTAAATTAGTATCTAATTTAGTTAATATAGTGACTAATTATGTTTGGTCTCTAAATTTGGTTTCTATTTAATGATTTTCTTGTAGTGATAGGAGAGTTAATGGATGAAGATAATTCAATGAATGAAAATTCGCGCCACTTGGAAGAGGTTTCCAAGTTAAGTGATGGAGGAGTCGCCACTTGAAAGCATTTCAAGATAAGACTCTCAAGCAAAGTAATTTTACTAAAATTCAAAATGAAATACAAGAGGGGGTGACCACTTATTTATAGTGGTAGGTTTCTTGTGATTAAGAGAAGGAGAGGAATTTGAAATTCAAAAATAAGCCTAATTAACTCCCTGAAATGGCTCCACTAATTATGGATCTAGAAGGGGTCACACTTTACACATTTAAGCATATGCTTAATTTGAGCAGTGTGACTACATCTGCACCCACTAGCTAGGGTTTCTAGAAGTCTATGCTAGGTTATTCTTCTTAGGCTAATGTGAGCCTAATTTATTACATTTAAACCCTATTTTACAAAAAGACTAAAAGAAACAACAACTAGTATCTTGACCCATGCTCTAGTGCTCTGTTCCTGATGATCCTCTGAGGAATGGTAGGGCCTAACTTACTAGTTGTGTGAGATGCTTGACCTAGCCTTGAATCCTATTTCCTACTCTTGGTCATCCTCCTATAAGGTTGGGCTAGCTCAGATGGTGGTGATCCATTCATGGTTTCATCACTATAAGCGAGAAAAACTTAGTGGAGTTAGACAAACAAGGTTTGTTTTGGACTGACATAATTGATCAGTTGACATTCTATGAACAATGCACCTAGAGAAAAGTCTGCAAAATTCATTTTAACATGGGTTAAGAGAGGACAAAGGGTACCTTGAATACGTCCACGTTAACCTATGGGGACCGCCTCTTACAATGTCCCACTATAGAGCTAGATACTATTGTTGATTATTGATGATTATTCGAGGAAGTTATGGGTCTACCTCCAGAAGATCAAATTTGACACATTTGAGAATTTCAAAGGCTAAAAATGCTCGGTGAAAAATCAAATTAGTAAGATGATGTAAAGGTTTAGAACTGATAATGGCCTTGATTTCTGTTATGAACTATTTAACACCTCTACAGAGAGCATGGCATAGTAAGGCACCAAACGATTTTAGGGACTCCTCAATAGAATGGCTAAGTAAAAACCATTATAGAATGAGCAAGGTGCATGATGTTGAGTGTTAGAGTTCCAAAGAGTCTTTAGGTTGAAGCTATCTAATCAACAAATTTCCTTCAACTACAATTGATGTGAAGACTTCTAAAGAAGTTTGGTTAAAACACTCCCCTAACCTTGATCACCTAAGAATCTTTAGTTGTGTTGCCTATGCTCATATTAGGAAAGGTAAATTAGATGCTTGTGTTGTTAAATGCATGTTTCTTCGGTATCCAAAAGGAGTGAAGGTGATGGAGAACCATCCGGAAGGACACATATTGGGCCTTTAACTAAGGTCATGGCTAGAAGAATGGAAGAAGAAGAACAAGAAGGAGTTCATAAAACTTTATTTCTATAGAGAATTAATTTTTACCTTTTCTTCCAAAGTTCCTAGTCTTATAAATTTGTACAAAGTAGTATAGGCTTTATTTTTTGCTTATATTTTGGCCATTATCTTGGGCCATGTTTTAGGCCAATTTGAGTAGGATGTAAATAGAAAAAGAAAGAGTCTAGCTAGAGTTACAATTTGGCGTCCTTAGACCCAATGCAACTCTAGACCATCTGAAGAGTTTTAAGGGTTAAAGCTTGCACCTTGGCTGCCCATAAGCACTATAAATACAAGTATTAGTTCCCTTCTAAATCAGATTGGAATTGATAAAGAAAGGATGCCCAAGTTGCTAGCTCATTTGTCTTCCAATTCTCACTCTCAAGTTTGCACTTCTAATAGTATTTTGCTTGAATCTTCTTAGGAGTTGGCCTAACCTCTCTTATGTTTCATTATCATTCTCCATACACCAATACCTTTCACCCATTTTAACCACCCAATCCTACCAAACTCCGCACCCCAAAATACAAAACAAAAGATGCATACCAATGCAAGCTAGGATTGCATTAGAAGGGATAATGTCTATGGTGTCTTGAGTTAGGATTTAAGAAGTTTATCATTAGTAGAGACATTGTCTTCAATGAAACTGAAATGGCTTACAAACCAGAAGTTCCTAAATGTAAGCCTGGAGTTAGCAGTGATGTTGAGAAGGTTGACATTGAGGTGGATTCCAATAGACAAGACGAGTCTAAAGGCATTAGACCATCTAATATGTCTGAAGAAAATAGACGTTGTGCAAATGCTTTTGAAGATGATAGACATTCTATTAGTCTATTGAAGATTAATATGCTAATGATTATAGACAATCCAAAGATAGAACAAGGAGAACGATCAAAGCTCCAAAAAGGTATGGTTATGCATAACTAATTGTATTCTCCTTAGTGATTGCTAGTGAGGTATTAGAAGATTTATCTTTTAATGTATCATCTACTTTAGTAAGTAAGGAGAAGACCCAATGACTAGACACCATGAATGAGGAGATGAACTTGCTTTGTTTAAACAATACTTGGACTCTTATCTTTAGACTTGAGGTTTCTAGGTGGGTCAGTTGCAAATGGATTTTTAAATGGCACTACAGGAAATGATTAACAAAGATCCAAGATAAGACTTATGGCTAGAGATTTTACATAGAGGGAAGGAATTGATTACAAAGATGTTTTCTCTTCAATTGTGAAACACATAGTAATACATATGTTGTTAGCCATGGTTACTAAGCTTAAACTGAGCTGGAGCAAATGAATGTAAAGACTATATTTTTTATATGGAAACTTAGATGAAAGCATATACATGAAGCAATTAGAAGGATTTGAGGTAAAAGGAAAGGAAGATTATATTTGTAAGCTAAAAAAATCTTTATATGGTCTAAAATAATCACCAAGTCAATGGACAAAATGATTTGATAAATCCATTCATAGAATTGGTTTAGAACGTAGAAAGTATGATACTTGTGTCTACTTCAAGTTTCCAGTATATGGTTTGTTCATTATATTTCTGTTGCATGTAGATGATATTTTCATACCAAACAGTAGTAAATCTTAGGTACAAAGGTTAAAACAAAGCTTAATAGAGAGTTTGAAATAAAGGACTTAGGAACTATTAGGAAGATTTTGGAGATTGATATCACTAGAAAATATGACTTGAAGTGCCTATACTTGTCTTTGAAGACCTATGATGGAGAACCATCCACAAGTTCAAGTCACCATACACAAGACTAAGAATAGAAGAATGTACAACATAAATAATTGTCTTAGTCTATATAAAAATTGTAAAAAGTATAATAGTTATGTTCAAGTTTTGTATTCCTTGACCATTTCTACAGTAAGTTGTAAATAAATCAAAGATACTCTAGAAACCCTCACTTGTCATGAAAGTAAGGATTTCTAGATCACCTTAAGAGTTCTTGGATGACACCTACTTAAGCTACTAATACTCACCATGGTTAAGCTTGCTTAACTAAAGTTATGGTAGCTTAAGAGAAGCTACATTCACCTTTTCACCTATAAATAAGTGGCATTCACCTCTTGTAATTAGATTTGGCATATTTGAATGAAACCTCTGAAAATTCAGACCACATTTTCCCTAAATCCCCCCTTTGCTAGAGAGCCTAAAGGCCTATTGAAATCCTAGGGAGTTCGCCAAACCTCTCCCTTATTTTAGCACCAAAATCACTTCAATTCTTCACCAATTCCTCATTCCATTTGGTGCAACTCTCTCCTCTCTCGCTACACCATCAACTCTCACCATGACAAGCTCAATTTGGATTGCATCAGGTGGATCAGAGAATCAAAGATCCAACGAACACCATTTCAGCTAAGTCATTTTGTCTCCAATTTTTTTTCTAGTTTTGCGCGTGTTGTTCTTCAATTGTATCCATTGTTTTTGTCAATTCTTCACTTGTTCTTCATTTTCCACTATTCATAATCATTTTCCACCATTTATTTTTCAATTCTACCATTTAAAAATAAAAAATTATCGATTAAAATTGCTTGAATCTCTTTTACTTGCTATTTGTTGCATAACCTATCTTGTTCTTCACTGTTTTTCATTTTCTTGTTGTTTTTAGTCACTTTCATCCGTTCAATTTGTGTTTTCTCTGTTATTTCACCATTTAATATTTATCTTCTTCCATTCAATCAGTTTAGCTTTCATTTTAATCAGACAAAATTACTTTATTTTGTTCATATATCAATTCATATGAAAACTTTTCCAAAACATCACTGCTCCTTTTGTTTTCATTAATTCAATGTTGATCCTTATTTTTTTTTCTGTTTTTGATTCAAGTCCTATGTACGTTTAGGTATTGTTCATTGTTTCCAATCAATGCATGTAATTTGTTACTATTCTTGCTGGTTGACTGATCGCCGGTTAACTTTGTGACTGGTTCAGGCTCCACCTGTCTCCCCTGGAATCTGCACCTTCCTTGGTTGTTGGATGCTTAACCTATAAGACAAAGGGTGCCCTCACGGCCGATCACGCTCTGACGCTTAAGTCAATAAGGGCTTTGTGAACGAATAAGAAACAAGTAGTTTCAGTATCTAAAAGTGTATTCACAATTGCCTACCTTCAACTAGGACCTTAAGCCTCTTTTTATAGCGTACCATGTTCCTGTTGCACTTGAGATAACCAAATATTAACTGAAAATAAGCACATTATCTTATATCTCTAATAGAAAAACCCCCTGCCACAGGCACCAATAATTTTTTTGTCCTAGACTGCAAGTGTTCCTTCTGTTATATGTATGCGCGCATCCCTATCTTTTTAGGGTTAGCACTATCAAAGGGTGTTTCACGTGCAACAAACATATACGCATAACAGGAAAATCTTACATGATATTAACAAACATATCTACATGTAGTTGTAACAAACATATGAATAACCATATATATATATACATATATATATATATATATCTTTATCTCTAGGCATCTTTATCTTTAAGCGCAAGCCACTGATTATCAGCACATGGTAGCTTTGTTACGCGCTTCAAGCCCATTAAGAAGATTGGGTCAGCCTCGTAACCTTGGCGCAAGGTCCCACCCATAACCATTCACTTGTATGTCCACGCCAATACACACTCATTCATACGCTATTTTGTGTCATGCATATAGCTTTACCTGGGTTGCCTTAACGTTAACGGGCTTGGCCCTTACAGTTAATACTTTACTTATCATAGACTTGGACACTCTAAGAATGCCCCTAAGCCCATTACGTTTCTTTACCTTAGTACTTAATCTCATTCGTGTAGGATCATACTATATACATGCATGAGAGTTTAATATATACGTGTACCTGGAGCCCAGTCACATGGTAAGTGAGGCCCATGTGCCGAACTGACCTACCTGAGGAAAATACCGAGGTTCGACCAGCGAGTTCTAAGCGCTGCGAGTTCTGGTCCAGTACACAAGCCCAGAACTTGCTTTAGCGAAGAGGCTTTTTGGTTCACCCGAGTCAACCTACATGGCAAATGAGTAGCGCGAGTCAACCTACATGGCAAATGAGTAGTACTACGTGCACAGTACCCTGAGTTGACGTTTCACCACACTCCATCGTGTGCATCCACGTGGCCTTTATCAACAGTCACAAGACATTGTCGCTTACGCTCCCCTACTACAATAGGGTTTCAAAAACTCAAACGTCCCCAGTGTTCCATTATGCTCTCTTAAGCATTTTCGCGCTTCTTCTCAAACTCGCTACACCCTCGTCGTCATCCATAAAATCTTGTGCTCAATACCTTTTCGATCACATCAAAGTTACTAACTTTACCTCACCTTATTCACATAATATGCCTTTACTGCTTTCGCTGCTCTTGCTTACTTTGTTGGTATCGTTTATACCTTGTGTTCATGATTTTATTGTTCACGCCTGTTTACTATTCTTTTATGAATGCATGTAATGTTAGATTCTGAATGTGTCTCTGTGTTCTCTGTTTGTTTGCTTGCTCTGGTTTTAGATGGATTATCAATCACACTATCCTTAGGCCCCTGGGAACCTTTTAACTGAAACCTCAGAGTTTACCTCTAAAAAGAAGATAGTAGATTATAGGAAAGCCAAGTATAAGAAAAACCCCAAAAGAAACATGTTTGGTAGGGAAAATGAAAAGCTTGTCTGTATAGTACCCTGTGGGGAAGGTGAACCTGTGTGCAGTGATAAACCACAGACCCCAAGGGCCATTTCTGTTTCTTTTATTCTACCCTCTTCCAGAAAGTCCTCCTTCGACTCCCCCTATTCCCCTTCGAGAGAGCCTTGCTTACCGAAGTTAACGTCGCCCCTGCCCAACTACACCCAAATAGTTGGGCATTCATGTGAGCTTTCTCCATTCTTTGTTCCCACTTTGGCTTTCTACCATTAGTGGATGATTTTTTGTACTTTTTTGAAGCCAAACACTTGGGCGGCCAACTCTGGGTGTCCTTTAATGGGGTTGCTGGGAGATCTTTGTTATCCCTCTTCCAATAATCTTATAAGGGTTTTAAAAAGAAGTTCTTCAAAGTTCGAAACAACAAGGGAGATCCAATCCTCCTGGATGGGTTTCCCTTGTATTGGACCCGAAACCCTATCTTCCAGAGCTCTAGACATCTGGAGGACCTGCCCCCACCTGAACGTGAGGTGTGCATCCATCTCTCCAACTTCAAGGTGGTTTTTGATACCGCCACCCTAATCCAACAGGAGTTTTCCCCAGTAAAACTCAAGGCTTACATTGGTATACTCTTATTCCTTGCTATACTCAGGTATTGATGTTTTTGTAATGTTGGTGTAACTGTTGATCTCATCTTGGTTTGTTATGCATAAAACATGTTGGATGCGGAGAAGAGGAAGAATCTAGCTGCCCTGGCTAGGAGGAAGAAAGTTGTGGTGGAGGCCCTTTCTGCGGCTGTTGCAAAAGTTCCTCATGCTAAAGACCGCAGCAAGAAGGCCACAATCGAGGTGGTGACCTCAGAGGAGGATTAGACATATTCCCGGCTTGTCTTCAAGAGAAGACGAAACAATGAAGTGTCCTCCTCCCACTCAATCTCAGATGGGCGAGCCCTCTCTCCCTCGCATTGTCCACTCTCACTGTAAGGACTTATAAATTTTATTGGAATGAAAGTGATATATTTTAAGTGAATTCTAAGTATGTTTTTATTTAAAATATAAAGGAAGGAAAGTGTAACTTAGAAGTCTACGAGATCGCCGTTGTTAAAGACGAAGGCGATCTCCGACTTCTCTGGTACATAATCGCCTGTCGCTTAGAGTACACATGATCGCCAATCGCCTATGGTGTACATGATCGCCGAAAGTGCACTTAGCATGTGGTCAAGATGCTGGATCAACCATAGTGGGTTCCAAAAACCACGCGTATCAAGGTGTGTGTTGAGCCTTAGATACGCTGTGCATGCGAAGCTCTATGCTGGAGCATAAGAAATCGTCCTTAGTGTTGCATGCATGGGCGCACGAGGAGTAGTGCTGATCTATTCTTGGAAATGTGAAACTACCGACGTCACCAAGCCATGTGGAGGTGGTACCTTGGACGTAACATAATGGGAGGATGAACCTTCAGCAAGGTGTGACGAGGTGACATCGGTGTCCAGAGTAAGGCGATGTGTTCTCGTCACACACAAGGGCGATAAGAGATTGCCAACAGGATGAGAGGAACATCGGTCATCAACTAGGATGGGAGACACATCGGTGGTCTGCCAGGGTGAGACATCGGTGGTCTGCCAGGGTGAGACATCGGTGGTCTGCCAGGGTGAGACATCGGTTGTCTGCCAGGGTGAGACATCGGTGGTCTGCCAGGGTGAGACATCGGTTGTCTGCCAGAGTGGGACATCGGTGGTCCTCCAGGGTGAGACATCAGTCGTCCGTCAGGAAGAGGAATCAGTCATCGCCAGTATGAGAGGCATCGGTCATCGCCGGTATGAGGGGCATGGTCATTGCGCGAGCAGTCATCGGTGGATGGTTATCGCGCGATGTCGTGTTTCACACAGATAAGGTGGGACCCAGGCTCCCAGCATGAACGTTCTACATGCGCGACACGTAGACATAAAGGGTGTTTCAGAATAGTTAGCATCAGAGAGTTGGTATGTGCAGAAACCCACGTGGTCATACTGTTCAAGGAAGTGTGCACGCAAGCTTTCCTGCAGAGTGGGTGGTGGCAACGGCATTTCTGGGCAAGTTGGTTTAGATTCAAAACTCACTCCTGAAAGGCAGTGGACGTTTCTGTGGTTCGAGAGTGATTGAGTGAGTTAGCGTTGGTTCCCTGTTCCTTTCCTCTCCTTCTCCCTGCGTTCAGACGTCCTAGCGAACCAGTTGAAGATCGGCGACTGCCCCTGGATTCCTGACGTTGTGCTCTGCAAGTGTTCTGATCAAAGCCGTGAAACAGAGTTAAGGCATCCTTAAGTCGGTGGGTTAGAGTTCGTAGTGAGATTCTACGCAAGTCCAGGTAAGGGAAGCTAGCATTTTCGTTTATAAAAAACTTTAGGCGAGTAGGTTCTGAAGTGAGGGCGACGTGGTCGCCGGTTTCATATTCTATTTCACGATGCTCTGTTTTTATGTGTGGGGCGACGTGATCACCGGTTTTAATGTTGATTTCGAACTCCCCTGTTTTAGTGTCGTTTGAAACTGTTTGAGATTGAAATGTGAAATGCATGTGATATTCGAAAATCTGAACCTTGGAATGATTGTTGCTGTGATTGGAATCGTTCATTTAAGTGTTATATGATGTGTTGAATGTTGTGAATGTGGAATCAAGGCATAGTATTTTCAGGAAAGAAAATACCGTGTAAGATTTTGTAGAATGTGCATTGATCGGTGATTTCTATAATGAGATATCCTGACTCTCCTGATATAATGGAATCATATAGATGAAGTTATTCAGGCGTTGAGAGTCGATGGAAGTTCATATGTATGGGTAAGTGGTTTGAAAGATAACTACTTGACCTGTTGTATGGATTAACCCTGTCATACTAGGAGAGTGATGAGATTGAGATTGAGATTATGTTTATGCGCATAGCTGTGGGAACTTTACAGCAATGTAGTATGACAGGTGCAGATCTCTGAGTCTAGTCAATGCACGAGTCATGTGTCTATATGTTATGAGTCAGTGGAAAGTCTGACGTGTGAACCATGAGTATTGAATGTATTGAATAGACACTTGACGAGTTTGTGGAATATGGGGATGTTGATGGTTGAAATTGATATAGATTATGAATGGTGTGAAGATTTATGCTTTCTATTGATATAAAGTTTCGTATTTAATGTTTTTAAAAATATCTAGCTTACCCTTTTGTTTTGTATCGTGGTTGTTTTTCTTAAACCTGTGATGATCGTGTATATTTGCACAGGAGCAGATGAGGTTGCAGGTAGTAGAGCTCCTCAGTGAGCATTTTGTGGAGGAGGAGATCGCCGGTTTTGAATGCTGTTGTTTTGTTTTATTTTGAAAACTCCTGTATGGAGATGTATTAAAACTTCCTCAAAAAGGGATATTATTTTGAGGCACGTTTGTATTAATGGATGAATTATATTATGTATATATCTATGTTAAATTTTTGATATTACTGTTTCACCTTTATTTTATTATATAAAAATGAACAAAAATTCTGAGGGGCGTTACACTCACGCCCCTCAACCTCTAAAGGGGTCATGGTCCAAGAGAGCAGGGAAGAACACACTAAGGAGGAGGGACTATGGGATCCCTCTGCAAATCCCCTCCTCACCATAAAAAATGCCCTGCTCCCTCCAAAGATCAAAGAGAAGCTGGACCCCCTGGAGGAGGACCAAATGCTGGAAACCACAAGAAAGCTGGGACAGGCGCTGGCTAAAAGCTGCTTATGTCTTACCTAGCTGAAAAGCGCTGCTCAAAGTGAAGCTTCCAAGGCCAAAGGGTTTTCCCAGCAGGTGAAGGGCCTCAATCTAAAGGTCGAGGAGCTAAGAAGAAGCTATTAAGAAACCAGGACTCTCCTCTTCAACAAGTCATAAGAGACCTTGGGTCTATATGCAAGGAACAACGACTTCTATACTGAGATAGATTCGCTGAAGGAAGAGATGGCCAAACTGGTGGCCACTCGAAAAGCAAAGCTGGCACAGAAGGACGAGATGATGTCCAAACTCAAGGAGGAGCTCACAGATGATGTTGCCAACTCATACGCTGTTGGCTTTGAAGACGCTGTTGCCCAAGCCACAAATGTTTACCCTGATATTGACTTCTCCCAACTTGGCCCAGGGAAAGTCATGATTGAAGGGCACTTGGTGTATGAGGATGAGCAACAATCATGAATTCCTTGTATCTATTTACCTTCTGTAGCTGGCTAAACAAAGTATTATTTTGTGCATATATGTATAGCTATTTATTGTGCCTTTTCTAGTTTAGAGTTAATGCGCATAACTTAACAAATTAATGAGTGTTCTTTCCTTAGAAACGTCACTAATTTTGCAAACAACTCCCAACAAACAAGGCAATTTATGATGCATGTCCAGTAACCAATGTGTCTAACTATGCCAAACATAACATGGATGGCGCTCTTATCAGAGCCAATTATAGGACAATTTAATGTCTAACCTGGTGACTCGTGTTGTTGTCTCAATTGGTTATTGTCGAGATCCTGAGCTCACCTTGTGTTGTCCATACTTAGAGTCCTTCTTCACGTAGGGCTCTTAAGCTCGAGTTGTCATGAACCTGTAGCTTCCTTCCTTTGGGAGTTTTCTAGAACTAGGTTTCCTTTTGGGGCTCGAACCAAATTTTGGCGAGCTACGATTTGGTTGGTGCCTTTGATCAGAATGAGGCCCCAAATGTTGAACAAATGGGCATCTTTAAGCTGGTTTCATTTAGGCTATCCCCAATCTTTGGCGAGCTGACTTCATTTTCGTGCTATGCCCAATGATTGGCGAGCTGGTTTCATTTAGACCACATTTGGTGAATTGGTTTCGTGTCATCACATCGGGTGGACTGGTTTTGTGTCACCACATTGGGTGGACTAGTTTCGTTTACACCACATTTGGTGAACTGGTTCCATGTCAACACATCGGGTGGACTGGTTTCGTGTAACCACATCGAGTGGACTGGTTTCTTGTCACCACATCAGGCGGATTGGTTTTGTTTACACCACATTTGGTGAACTGGTTTCGTGTCACCACATTTGGTTAACTGGTTTCATGTCACCACATCGGGTGGACTGATTTTGTGTCACCATATTTGGTGAACTAGTTTCATTTGTAATATAATGGCACATGATTTCTCAAATGCTTTTTCATTGGGCGACCTCATTAAAAAACCCCCTTAAGGGAAAAATAGTGTCCCCTTAACTGTTCATGATTGACATTATATATTAACTGAAATAGAACTTGAGGCTGGCCCCATTCCAAGTTCAGGGTATCGCGCCCCCTTCTAGAGTCTCAAGTTTGTAAGCTCCATTCCCAAGCATTTCTGTCACTCAGAATGGTTTGGTCCATTTGGGAGATAACTTGTTCTCTAGCTAATACAGGTGGACTTTCCTCATGACCAAATCACCGACCTGGAATTGTCGAGGTCTGAGTTTAAACCTTTGCTTTTGCTCCACTTTCCTTTTCAAGGCTTCAGCTTTAATGCGTGCTTGCTCCCGCACCTCATGAAGTAGGTCTAGATTTATCCTTCTCCCTTCATTAGATTCCTCTGCCACAAAATTTTGGAATCATGGCGAGCTCTCCTGTATTTCTTCTAGGATCATGGCATCCGACCCGTATACTAGGTTGAAAGGCGTCTCCTTAGTGGTGGATGGAGGGGTGGTGTGGTAGGTCCATAAAATTCGTGGGACCTCCACAGCCCAACTCCCCTTTGCCTTTTTCAGCCTCCTCTTTAGCCCTCTGAGTAACACCCTTTTGGCAGACTTAACCTGCCCATTGGTTTGGGGATATTCTACAGATGCAAATACCTACTTAATTCCGAGCTTCGTGCACAACTTTCTGAGCTGCTGGCTCGTGAACTAGGTGCCATTATCGGATACCAAGCGCTTTGGAATCCCGAAACGACAAACAATATTCTTCCACATGAAGTGTTGAACTTTGTTAGCAGTGATCTGTGCCACGAGCTGAACTTCTATGCACTTGGTAAAATACTCCACGATCACTACCAGGTACTTCATTTGTCATATGGCCAATGGGAAAGGTCCTAGAATATCAATGCCCCACATGTGAAAAGGCCATGGGCTGCTAATTGATTACAATTCTTCTAGGGGTGCGTGATGCCAATCAGCATGTTTCTGGTATTGCGTGCACCGCTATGCGTACTTGGTACAATCCTCCCGCATAGTTGGTTAGTAATACCCTGCTCGAACAACTTTCAAAGAGAGAGCTCATCCTCCAATGTGGCTTCTACAGATACCCTAATGGAGCTCTACCTTCACCCGCGTACATTGATCGCCACTTATACAGGTCAGAGTATGATGGGTATGACCATGCCTGAACAATTTCCCATCTATCAAGGTATACCTTTCCGCATTCTTCTTCACAATCTTGGCCTCTGTGGGCTCCACCGGAAGTACACCGTCAGTGAGGTAACGCCTATAGGGTGTCATCCATGATGTAGTTGTGCCTTCATCCTTGAGCTTGATTTTAAGATTAAAAGTGGTTGGCAGAAGCATTCATGGATTGAAACGTCCAAGGCACTCCTAGGAGCTGCGGAAACCTTGAAGGTGAAGTGTTAGGTGTGGAGAGTGAGTGGTGAGGCCATCTCACTTGAGCTAGGGAGAATGTGAAGACTAAAGGTCTATCCTAGAGGTAGGAGACAAGAGTGAACAATTGGCACAAAGTTGGCAGCAATTTCACTCAACATTAATCTTCAATTTACATGAGCCAAGCACCTCTTTATATAGGAGAGAGGGTTGGACATTTTGGAGCCAAAATTTGAAAATTCAAAATACAACTCTGCAATGAGAAGGTGTCATGTGGAGTCATGCTTTCCATGTTTAGTTCACACCTTCCATGCTAAAACCTCTCCACTCCTAGGCTGCCATGTGGACGTCCATGTGCTTCATGCCAAGGTGATTTTCGTGCTCTAAAATACCCTAGACTTTTCAGGGTTACATTGGGCTCAAAGAAGCCCAATTGTTACCCTAACTAGTCACTTTTAACCCTAACTAGTCATATTTTACTATTGGCCCAAATACAAGCCCAAAAACCTATGCTACTTAGCCCAAATATTTGGTCCAACTATTTTATGCTACTAGGCCCAATACATGGCCCATGAAATCCTAAACAACTTTATACAATTTATTTAAGCTAAAGCTTGGCCCAAAAATAATGTTAACTAGTTAGTAGGAACTCAGTCTTCTTGTGTTCTTCTGACCAAAGCTTTAGTTTATGTTTTAATGACTTGGAGGTCTTCTTGGATATGTTTGTACTTTCCTTCACACTGGAGTTGTCCTCTTGATTGGTTCTACAAAAAGAAACAAAAGCCCAATTAGACCCATATTTGCAAATAAATCCTTAAACAACCTCTAGGTCTTTATCCTCCTTATTATGTGGTTGTGTGTGAGTGGATGGTTTCCATCATTCCCTCCCTCTTGAGAGGATCTATCCTCAGATCTAGAGGGTTGATCTCGAACAGCAGCCTTATTCCTGCTTTTAAAACTATGCTCCTCCAGGATCAAATGTCCATCAGTTGGAGTCATCAAACATATCAAATGAGTTAGTTTCAGCAATTGTATAAAAATCACTCTTTTTAAGTTGTCATTCCTCTTGTTTTTCTATTGTTTTTGGCAACTTTTCACAAGATTTCTTTAGAGAGGAGTACATAATTTTCTTTTCTAAGTCTTTCCTCCCTTGTTTTGGATTTTTATTACTAAACTCTTTAGACACTAGCTTTTGTTCTAGAAGAGCTAGCTATTTTTCAGTTTTTATTTTCTTTTTTTCTCTTTTTTGTTTCATTTGTACTTGGTCCTTTACCACTTTTAATGGTGTTAAAGGATAGAGTACAAACTTTTCCTCTTTATGAGTAAAAGTAATCTTATTGGTAAGACCATTGTGCAAAGCTTTCTGATCAAATTTCCATGGTCTATCCAACAAAATATGACAAGCTTCCATGGGAACTACACCACTTAAAACTTTATCTTTATAGTTTCCCACAAAAAATTTAACTTTCACTTGCTTGTCTACAATTAATTCCTCACCTTCATTAATCCACTGAAGTTTATAAGGTTTAGGATGAAGTATTAATTGTAGATTTAGCTTTCCAATCATCCTAGTGCTACAACAATTGTAGCAAGAGCCACCATCCACAATGAAAGAACAAACATTTTCTAAAACTTTGCATCTTGTAAGGAAATTGTTCTCTCTTTGTGTCTCTTGGTTCACACTAGGGTGATTGTTGAGGGTTCTTTGGATCATTAATTCTCCCTCACAAGGATATGCCCCCTCACTATTTTCTTTTTCCTCTCCCCCACTAGACTCATCTTCTTGGCTACTATACTTATCCCTCCCTCTTAGGATCATAGTTCTCCTATTTGGACATTGGGATGCTATGTGACCTCTACCAAGACATTTAAAACACTAAATTTCTTTAGTTTGAGTATGTGAGTTGTGCTCATTTTTAGATAGCTTTTAGGAAGGTTCTAGATATGTTTCTTTTATATGCTCTTCCCCTCTTTGGAACTCATCCTTGTCATAAGGTACCAAGTATGAACTTTGTTTTTGACTTGATTCTTTTTTCAAAATTTCTTTTTCAACTTTAATGCAAAGTTGAATCAAGTCATTTAAATCTTTATAAGGTAAAAGTTCAACTTTGTTTCTTATCTCAAGTTTGAGACCATTTAAAAACCTTGAAATGGTGGTATTAATTTCTTCCTTAATCCCTGCCCTTATGATATATAACACCATCTTTTGCCAATATTCTTCTACACTTAGATTTTTTTGATGAAGTCTATGGAACTTGTCCATTACCTTTCTATTGTAGTTTGAGGGAATATGGCGACTTCTCAAGGCTCCCCTAAGATCATTCCAACATGTAATGGGAGGGTCCTTGTGGAGATGTCTCTCTCTTTTTAGGGCAATCCACCAATTTATAGCATTACCTTGAAAGCTTAGGATGGCTAAGGGTACTTTTCTTTCCTCACCTAATTGATGACAAGCAAACAATTGTTCTACCTTCATTTCCCAATCTAGGTAGGTTTCTACGTTTTCTTTCTCATAGAAATAAGGTAGATCTACCCTAACCTCCTTAGTGCTCTCTTTTCTCTCTTTTCTAGCTCTTCTAAGGGGTGGTTGGTAGTACTCATTAATCCTAAGGCTTTGTTCACCAAGAGAATCACTACCCCTAGAACTAGATGCATGTGAGCTTCTTTTTGATTTATGGGTGTATTCATCTTTTTCTTTAACCATCCTTAACTCTTTTTCCAACAAAGCAAAATGATCATCCCTCTCTTTGAGTTGGACCTCATGTTGCAATTGTCTATATGAAAGTGATTGAAAGTCTTGTGCAAGTTGCATCAAAAGGGATTTAATAGACTTTCTATCATTTTCTCTAGAATGACGAGAATGAGAAGACATGATTAAAGTTATGTGTTAAAATTAATTTACTTCAAGAAAAATAGGTGGAGTAGTATAGGTAAAAATCCCAGGAAAGGGAGGTGAATCACTTGGATTACTTAAGTACCAAGCCTTTTCTTAGCCAGATTCTATCCCCCACAACTTTCACAAATCTTTCTCTAAGTAATTTACTTAGATCACAAACAAGAATGAAAACACAATTTTTATACAAGAAACAAATATGCTAAAGCAATTAAACATAAATGAATTAATTCTAACTAGAAAGCTTTAAACTAGTCGAATTCCTAATGATGAGGCTTGTTGGCATTTGTGAACCTTCAAGACACACTCATCGACTAATTACGTGATTAATCCACTAATTGTTCAAGGTTTAACGAATTACAACTCAAGAAAATACAATGGAAATTGGATTAACAAAAATTATAAATCCTAATCTATGCACTTCTTCCTTTTGGCACTCCTTCTTTTGTTTTGCACCTTTTCTATTTGCACTCCCCCTCTTTGTGTATTTTTGTGTATAACCTTGTTGCTGCACTCTTGCTATACCTCTTTTAGGACAGTCACTTGAAGTAATCAATTCAGCACCTACTAAGTGATAATGGCACTCACTACAAAGGTTAGCTCCAAACTTAACAAGCACCTTTTGAAAACTTCCACCACTTAAGAGGTCAACAAAATTAAAGCAACAAAAGCTCAATTTGAATTTGGACAACACTAATGAGATTTTAATATATGACAAAACTGGAAGGAAATTTGAAGGAAAATGACAATCAAGCTAAATAAGGCAATCAACAAAGCTAGCACACAAAATGAACCTAAAGAAAGGTACTAGAATTGGATTACAAAAACCAAAACTGAACTACAGGAATTGAAGTGTCAAAAAACGTGACTTAAACAATTTATGCTGAACTGTAATTTTGAAATTTGAAATTTGAATTTGAATTTTTAAACACGGATACTTCAAGATGTTAACTAAATTTTGGCGCTGGAATCACACAAAACAAATGCACCAATTAGTTACAATAAAATTTTCAAATCTGGTGCCAGATTACTGTTTTTTTTCACGCCAGTTTTGAACACTGATTCTTTTATATTTATCATTTTTTTTTCACTTCGAATTTTGATTTAATTTTTTCTTTCTTCTTTTTCTAAGACATCAAACTTCTCAAATCCATATTTCCAGAATTTTTCTCCACCAGAATCAAATTTCACAATGAAAAACAGCCAGCACAGTTTTAGAAATCCTAATCTGGAATTAAAAACAGTAATAACAAACTTCAAGAACACAAAGGAAATTGATGTGTATGAAATTGTGTGGATCTAACACACAATTATGAACTCAAAACTAAAAGTAAAATGCACCAAAGGATCAAATAAAACAGATTTAAATCTGGACTCAAAAATCAAATCAAGAAACCAAAGAATCAACAATAGGTACTGCAAAGATTTGATGTAAGGACCTATAAATTAATTGGAATAGAAGTGATAGATTTTAAATAATTTCTGAGTATGTTATTATTTAAAATAAAAAGGACATAAAAATAGAAAATATCATAGTGGTCAAACCTCGGACGTCGCCCAAGGTCTGGGATCAGCTGGTAGAGGGCGATCGGTTGACCATTGTACCAACCAAGTAGTAAGGTGCGATGACTTTATCGTAAGGTAATCACGTGGGCGTGCTTGAAGGGAGGGGGCACGTGAAGCAGGAAGGGTAAGAGAAAGGAAGGTGTAGCTTCGAAGTCGACGAGATCGCCGTTTGTTGAAGAAGGCGACGGCCTCCGACTTCACCCGTATGAAATCAGAAATCGCCTATTTTGCGCATGATCGCCGTGTGCGAAGATTTCACATAATCGCCAATCGCCTATGGTGCACATGATCGTCGAAAAGAGCACATCGCCGAGTATTCGAGAAGACTTGGTAAGCACTTAGTATGTGGTCTAAATACAGAAGATGGGTGATATAGAAGATAGGTGGCATATCTGTCACCATGAGTAGTGTGAGTCGTGATACCCCAGACTTAGAGGAATGGGAGGATGAACCTTCAGCAAGGTGTGACGATGTGACCAGAGTGAGGCAATGTGTCCTCGTCACACACAAGGGCGATAAGAGATCGCCAACAGGATGAGAGGAACATCGGTCATCAACCAGGATGGGAGACACATCGGTGGTCTGCCAGGGTGAGACATCGGTGGTCTGCCAGGGTGAGACATCGGTGGTCTGCCAGGGTGAGACATCGGTTGTCTGCCAAGGTGAGACATCGGTGGTCTGCTAGGGTGAGACATCGGTTGTCTGCCAGGGTAAGACATCGGTGGTCTGCTAGGGTGAGACATCGGTGGTCTGCCAGGGTGAGAAATCAGTCGTCCGTCAGGAAGAGGAATCAGTCATCGCCGGGATGAGGCACATCAGTCATCGCCCGGATGAGAGACACATCATTCATCGGCGGATAATCATCGCGCGGTTAGTCATCGGTGGATGGTCATCGGGCGAGGTAGTGTCTCACACAGATAAGGTGGGACCCAGGCTCCCAGCATGAACGTTCTACATGCGCGACACATAGACATTAGGAGCGTTTCAGAATAGTTAGCATCAGAGAGTTGGTATGCGCAGAGACCCACGTGGTCATACTGTTCAAGGAAGTGTGCACGCAAGCTTTCCTGCAGAGTGGGTGGTGGCAGCGGCATTTCTGGGCAAGTTGGTTTAGATTCAAAACTCACTCCTGAGAGGCAGTGGACGTTGCTGTGGTTCGAGAGTGACTGAGTGAGTTAGCTTTCGTTCCCTGTTTCTTTCCTCCCCTTCTCCCTGCGTTCAGACGTCCTAGCGTACCAGTTGAAGATCGGCGACTGCCATAGAGCACCTGGGAAGGTTACTCTGCAAGTTCTCCCGTCAGGACGCTAGAACAGAGTAAGTCGTTTCGCTCTGTTCTTCGAGTCGATCCTGCACTTGAGAGGGTTGCCTCTACATAGGCATTGCATGCAGCTCTCTTGGCTTCAGGAATCGTCTCTGTTAACGTAGAAATGAGTGGTATAGCTAGTTTTGTGACTAAGGCTCCATGGTGCAGGTTAAGGCATCCTTGAATCTCGTTGGGTTGGAGCTCTTAGTGAAGTTTACGCTAGACCAGGTAAGGGAAGCTAGCATTTTCGTTTATAAAAACGTTAGGCGAGTAGGTTCTGAAGTTAGAGCGACGTGGTTGCCAGTTTCAGATCCTATTTCGCGATGCTCTGTTTTATGTGTGGGGCGACGTGATCGCCGGTTTTAATGTTGATTTCGAACTCCCCTGTTTTAGTGTCGCTTTAAACTTGTTTGAGATTGAAATGCATATGATATTCGAAAATCTGAACTTTGGTATGATTGTTTCTATGATTGGGATTGTTTAAGAAAAGATTCAAAATATTATATGATGGAATTGTGCTTTTACGTGTGGTATGATGTACTGGATGAATGTGAAATTGTGATCAAGACATAGTATTTTCGGGAAAGGAAATACCGTGTTGAGATTGGTATTAGAGTGTATTGATCAGTGAGTATCCTGTGAATGAGACGATCCTGACTCTGCTGATATAATGGAATCACATAGATGAAGTTATTCAGTTGTTGAGAGTCGAAGGAGGTTCATATGTATGGGTAAGTTGTTTGAAAGATAACTAACTTGACCTGTTATATGAATTAACCCTGTCATACCGGGAGAGTGATGATATTGAGATTATGTTTATGCGCATGGCTGTGTGGATTTCACAGTGGTGTGGTATGACAGGTGCAGGTCTCTGGATGCTAAGTTCAACGCACGAGTCTTCCGGAAGTAGTGTCAAGTGTCTATGTGTGATGGGTCAGTGGAAGTCTGACGTGAGAAAGAGAAATATTGAAGTGTGATAGACACTTGATGGATTTTTGTGGAATGATTGATACTTGAGGAAATTGTGAAATGTGTGAATACTTGATGGTTATGTGAAATGAATGAGAAAGTGATGGACTTATGTGGGTGTTTAAAAGATGGTTATGTTGAATTTAAAGTTTCATATTTAAAGTTTTTAAAAAATATCTAACTTACCCTTTTGTTTTGTATCGTGGTTGTTTTCCTTAAACCTGTGATGATCGTGTATATTTGCACGGGAGCAGATGAGGTTGCAGGTAGTAGAGCTCCTCAGTGAGCATTTCTGGAGGAGGAGATCGCCGGTTTTTGAATGCTGTTGTTTTGTTTTATTTTGAAAACTCCTGTATGGAGATGTATTAAAACTTCCTCGAAAAGGGATATTATTTTGAGGCACATTTGTATTAATGGATGAATTATATTATGTATATATCTATGTTAAATTTTTGATATTATTGTGTCACCTTTATTTTATTATATAAAAATGAACAATATTTTGAGGGGCGTTACATTAATGGTATCAGAGCCGTTCGTCCTTAGGACGACCTTCGGGCAGTGGATCCATTGTGTTTCTCCTGCTCACAAATTTTATTGGGGTTTTAAATAAAAGCTATAGTGAAAGGTTTTGAAGGTTTTCTTATTGAAATTTTGTGTGTGCTGTAGTGAATATATGCTCTAACTAAAAATTTTAGTATTAAGAATGAAAGGATCTTGATAAAGTAGTGAGGGTGCACACTCATAACTGGATCGAGATGATTCTCAATCTTAATACTAAAGGTTTGATGTTTAGCATACATTGAATTCGGGTGTGATTTATTTCATTTTATTGAGTGTTTTTGTAATTGATTGAAAGTGGTTGTTTGGATTGATGGTTCATACCATTAGCTGTTTTGGTGATATGCTTGGGTAGGTATCATGATCGGCTGATAAACTTAAATTTTAGATGGATTTGAGATGCTGACCTTTGTAAGACCTAGTGTGGTCTTCTAAATGAATTGATTCGTTATCAAGTTCATTTTATAGGAGTATGATTAGAGAAAAATAGTTTCCTAATCTTACGCAGAAAATGACTCCTAGACCGCCTACCCCTCCCCAACCTTCTGCAGAAATGGGCCAGATCGCCAGGGCCATTGAGATGATAGCGAGTGCTATCCAGCAGCAGAATGCGGCAATGGCTCAGAATCATCAAGCTGCAATGCAGCATTGGGAGACCGCCAGATCGGCTGCAACAGCTTCCCACATCGGTCAGCCTCAGGAGCAGATGGGACTGACCGAGTTCATGAGGCACAACCCATCCAAGTTCAGTGGGAATGCTACCCCTGATCAAGCAGATCAGTGGGTCAAGGAGTTGAAAAAAAAAATCTTTAGGGCGACCTCCTGCCCTGAAGAGAAGAAATTGGTGTTTGCCACCTATCTGCTATCTGGAGAAGCCGAGTTCTGGTGGATGGGAGCTCAGCAGATGATGGAAGCCAGAGCTGACGTTTTAGACTGGGAAGGTTTCCGAGAGAGGTTACTAGGGAAATATTTCCCAGATAGTGCAAGGTTTGCGAAGGAAGCAGAATTCCTCAGGTTGGAGCAGGGGGAGATGTCAGTGACTGCTTATGCTGCTCGGTTTGAGTACCTCGCCCGATTCTATACCCAGGCGACCTCTGAGGCTTGGAGGTATAGGAAATTTGAAGAAGGACTGAAGCATGAGCTGAAGAAGACCATAGCACCCATGTGCATCAGGGAGTTTCATGCCTTAGTAGAGAAGGCAAAGATGGTGGAAACCTTGGAAAGGGGTAATTCTCGGGTGATCAGATCACACCCAGGGGGTTCTTCCAGTGGGAAGGCCAAGGTGCAGCACCCACAAAGCAAGCCTTATGCGAGACCTCCACCACATCGGGCAGGAGCAGTTCCGCCCCAGTTTCAGCAGCAACAAACATGGAAACCCAGATGTTTCACATGCCAAAAGATGGGGCACATTTCTAGAGATTGTCCTAGCAGAAATAGGATGACTCAACCCGTTGGTTCTCAGCAGTTGAGGAATGGAGGCAATAGACCTCAAGCAGCAGGGAGAGTGTTTGCCATGACAGGAGCAGAGGCGTCTCAGTCAGGTAACCTAGTGCAAGGTGTTTGTTTTATAGCTGGTAGAGGTGTAAAAGTCTTGTATGATTCTGGAGCGACACACTCCTTTGTGTCAAGTCGGAGTATGGCCGAGCTGGGCCTTCTAGTGAAGGAGCTACCGTTTGAACTGTTGGTCTCTACACCTGCGTCAGGACAGGTGTTGACCTTTACAGTATGCTCTGAATGTCCAGTGATAGTAGAGGGACGCAGGTTCAAAGTAAACTTGATCTGCCTACCTCTTCAGGACCTGGATGTTATCCTGGGAATGGATTGGCTATCTGCCAATCATGTTCTCATAGACTGCGGTAGTCAGAAAATAGCGTTTCCAGACCTCCAAGAGTCAGATGTGATATCTGCTCAGCATGGGTGGTCGAAGTTGGAAAAAGGGGCGAGGTGCTTCGTGATCCTAGCTCGGTTGGAAGTGAAGAATGAAGAGGATGTAAGCAGGATAGATGTGGTGAAAGATTTCATGGATGTATTTCCAAAAGAAATACCTGGATTACCTCCTAAGAGAGAAGTGGAATTCTCTATTGATTTGGTACCTGGAGCTGGACCAGTGTCAATGGCGCCATACATAATGGCTCCAGCCGAGTTGGTAGAACTAAAGAAAACAAGTGGAAGAGTTGTTAGAGAAGCAGTTAGTCAAGCCCAATATATCTCCATGGGGTTTCCAGTGTTGTTGGTTAAAAAGGAAGATGAAGGGTCTCAATTGTGTATGGACTACAGGAAGTTGAATAAGTTGACCATCAAGGACAACTATCCTCTAACCGTAATTGTATGAAACTCAATTTCAGATGTTCAATGAATACTTGTTTGATCAGAAAGAGTTGAACATGAGGTAGATAAAAGGGGTGGAGTTTATGAAAGATTATGATTTCCAACTTATGTATCATCCAGGGAAGGCCAATGTAGTGGCAGATGCTTTGAGTAGAAAATCAATGCAAGTATCAATCATGATGATTGAAGAGCAGAAGCTGATCGAGCAGTTCAGAGATTTAAACTTGGGAGTGGAATTTCATGTTAACCATATTAGTTGTAGTAAGTTAACTATAACTAATGATTTCATTGGAATGATAAAGGATAAGCAATTAGAGGACCCTAGTCTGAAACGTATTGTTGAATTGCTAGGCACCGATCAGGCTAAGGACTTTGTAATGGGAGATGATGGGATCTTGAGATTAATGACAGGATTTGCATACCAGCAAATGAAGAATTTAAGAGATATCAAAAATTTTAACTTTGCTCTTCTGGCAAAATGGAAATGGTGGATGATGGGTGATGAAAAAGGGAAATGGAAAGATATTCTTGTATCCAAATATGACTCGGAACTTGGAAGAAGCCAAGCTCATTTGAAATATCAATCGTGGTGGTGGAGAGATGTATCTAAAGTGTGCGAGGAGGGTGAAGATGATGGTTGGTTCCAAAAAGTTATCGTTTGGAAAGTTGGAGATGGAGAGAATGTTAGATTTCAGGAGGATGCGTGGGCCACTAACTCTAACCTTAAATCTTTGTTTCCTAGACTTTACTCCATTTCTGTGGACCAAGGCAAGACGGTGGGAGAAGTAGGTTTTTGGGAGGATTCTGGGTGGCAATGGTATGTTGTATCTGGGAGAAGAGGAATAGGGTTGTCTTTAAGCAAGAAATTCCGGATGCAGAGAAAATTTTCCAATCGGCTCCACTACTTGTATGGTTGTGGTTGAGATATAGGGTGCGTTCGTTCTCGTATGTTTTTTTTCGGATTGGCACCTGAACCCAAAATCAATGCATTCAATGTATACGTTGAAAAAGGAGGTAATAATGGGAGCAGAAAGTCGGGTTGGTAAAAGAAGTCATAATAATGATTTAGAAAGTAAACAGCAACAGGAACAACTTTTTAACTAATATGGATAGGAATTTTTGCGGGTACCTTGTCTTTATAAGGTGCAGAATTATGTAGTTTAGTGGTGAACCAAGGGTATTTTCCTTTAAGGAGCGTGAGAATTAGATCTGCAGTTGGGAAATCGATGGATGGTTTTGATTGAGACGCAGAGGTTGATTTCTAGAAAGATATTAATGCAGCATATTCCATATGCAGGGATGTAGAATGGAATTTGATGAAGTATTGGAGTGGTAAGAGGGAGCAGCAAGCGTTGGATTCTGTTGAATTTTGCTTGGGTATGTCAAGTTATGAGCTGGTTGTGGTTAAGTACATGAAGGAGCATATAGCTGGAGTGGGAAGCTGAGTTTCCCCGTGAGTCATCAGTCTGTTTGCAGGTATATATTAGGTGTTTTAATGATGGAGGAGGCAAGCAACACTCAGGTTAGGCAAGGGTCAACCAATTTTGTGGTATAGTGTTGGCCCCTTTTGGAGGTGGTTCTGCTTTAAGTCGCCTGTAAGGTTAACTAATGAATAGCCATGTTTGTATGAGAAATGAGGGAAGCCTGTCCCTATCTCCTTTCTGGTAAGTTCATTTTCGAGGACGAAAATTTTTCTTGTTGGGGAGAATGTAAGGACCTATAAATTAATTGGAATAGAAGTGATAGATTTTAAATAATTTCTGAGTATGTTATTATTTAAAATAAAAAGGACATAAAAATAGAAAATATCATAGTGGTCAAACCTCGGACGTCGCCCAAGGTCTGGGATCAGCTGGTAGAGGGCGATTGGTTGACCATTGTACCAACCAAGTAGTCAGGTGCGATGACTTTATCGTAAGGTAATCACGTGGGCGTGCTTGAAGGGAGGGGGCACGTGAAGCAGGAAGGGTAAGAGAAAGGAAGGTGTAGCTTAGAAGTTGATGAGATCGCCGTTTGTTGAAGAAGGCGGCGGCCTCCGACTACACCCGTATGAAATCAGAAATCGCCTATTTTGCGCATGATCGCCGTGTGCGAAGATTTCACATAATCGCCAATCACCTATGGTGCACATGATCGCCGAAAAGAGCACATCGCCGAGTATTTGAGAAGACTTGGTAAGCACTTAGTATGTGGTCTAAATACAGAAGATGGGTGATATAGAAGATAGGTGACATATCTGCCACCATGAGTAGTGTGAGTCGTGATACCCCAGACTTAGAGGAATGGGAGGATGAACCTTCAGCAAGGTGTGACGATGTGACCAGAGTGAGGCGATGTGTCCTCGTCACACACAAGGGCGATAAGAGATCGCCAACAGGATGAGAGGAACATCGGTCATCAACCAGGATGGGAGACACATCGGTGGTCTGCCAGGGTGAGACATCGGTGGTCTGCCAGGGTGAGACATCGGTGGTCTGCCAGGGTGAGACATCGGTGGTCTGCCAGGGTGAGACATCGGTGGTCTGCCAGGGTGAGACATCGGTTGTCTGCCAGGGTGAGACATCGGTGGTCTGCCAGGGTGAGACATCGGTTGTCTGCCAGGGTGAGACATCGGTGGTCTGCCAGGGTGAGACATCGGTGGTCTGCCAGGGTGAGGAATCAGTCGTCCATTAGGAAGAGGAATCAGTCATCGCCGGGATGAGGCACATCAGTCATCGCCGGGATGAGAGACACATCGTTCATCGGCGGATAATCATCGCGCGGTTAGTCATCGTTGGATGGTCATCGCGCGAGGTAGTGTCTCACACAGATAAGGTGGGACCCAGGCTCCCAGCATGAACGTTCTGCATGCGCGACACGTAGACATTAGGAGCGTTTCAGAATAGTTAGCATCAGAGAGTTGGTATGCGCAGAGACCCACGTGGTCATACTGTTCAAGGAAGTGTGCACGCAAGCTTTCCTGCAGAGTGGGTGGTGGCAGCGGCATTTCTGGGCAAGTTGGTTTAGATTCAAAACTCACTCCTGAGAGGCAGTGGACGTTGCTGTGGTTCGAGAGTGACTGAGTGAGTTAGCTTTGGTTCCCTGTTTCTTTCCTCCCCTTCTCCCTGCGTTCAGACGTCCAAGCGTACCAGTTGAAGACCGGCGACTGCCATAGAGCACCTGGGAAGGTTACTCTGCAAGTTCTCCCATCAGGACGCTAGAACAGAGTAAGTCGTTTCGCTCTGTTCTTCGAGTCGATCCTGCACTTCAGAGGGTTGCCTCTGCATAGGCGTTGCATGCAGGAATCGTCTCTGTTAACGTAGAAATGAGTGGTATAGCTAGTTTTGTGACTAAGGCTCCATGGTGCAGGTTAAGGCATCCTTGAATCTTGTTGGGTTGGAGCTCTTAGTGAAGTTTACGCTAGACCAGGTAAGGGAAGCTAGCATTTTCCTTTATAAAAATGTTAGGCGAGTAGGTTCTGAATTGAGGGCGACGTGGTTGCCAGTTTCAGATCCTATTTCATGATGCTCTGTTTTATGTGTGGGGCGACGTGATCGCCGGTTTTAATGTTGATTTCGAACTCCCCTGTTTTAGTGTCGCTTTAAACTTGTTTGAGATTGAAATGCATATGATATTCGAAAATCTGAACTTTGGTATGATTGTTTCTATGATTGGGATTGTTTAAGAAAAGATTCAAAATATTATATGATGGAATTGTGCTTTTACGTGTGGTATGATGTACTGGATGAATGTGAAATTGTGATCAAGACATAGTATTTTCAGGAAAGGAAATACCGTGTTGAGATTGGTATTAGAGTGTATTGATCAGTGAGTATCCTGTGAATGAGACGATCCTGACTCTGCTGATATAATGGAATCACATAGATGAAGTTATTCAGTTGTTGAGAGTCGAAGGAGGTTCATATGTATGGGTAAGTTGTTTGAAAGATAACTAACTTGACCTGTTATATGAATTAACCCTGTCATACCGGGAGAGTGATGATATTGAGATTATGTTTATGCGCATGGCTGTGTGGATTTCACAGTGGTGTGGTATGACAGGTGCAGGTCTCTGGATGCTAAGTTCAACGCACGAGTCTTCCGGAAGTAGTGTCAAGTGTCTATGTGTGATGGGTCAGTGGAAGTCTGACGTGAGAAAGAGAAATATTGAAGTGTGATAGACACTTGATGGATTTTTGTGGAATGATTGATACTTGAGGAAATTGTGAAATGTGTGAATACTTGATGGTTATGTGAAATGAATGAGAAAGTGATGGACTTATGTGGGTGTTTAAAAGATGGTTATGTTGAATTTAAAGTTTCATATTTAAAGTTTTTAAAAAATATCTAACTTACCCTTTTGTTTTGTATCGTGGTTGTTTTCCTTAAACCTGTGATGATCGTGTATATTTGCACGGGAGCAGATGAGGTTGCAGGTAGTAGAGCTCCTCAGTGAGCATTTCTGGAGGAGGAGATCGCCGGTTTTTGAATGCTGTTGTTTTGTTTTATTTTGAAAACTCCTGTATGGAGATGTATTAAAACTTCCTCGAAAAGGGATATTATTTTGAGGCACATTTGTATTAATGGATGAATTATATTATGTATATATCTATGTTAAATTTTTGATATTATTGTGTCACCTTTATTTTATTATATAAAAATGAACAATATTTTGAGGGGCGTTACAGATGACATTTCTTGGAGAAACATGACTTGACAAAACATGTATAGATTTCAAAATCAAAATGACTCAAATTAAAACAGATTGAACCGATTAAAATGTGCAAGAAAGACTCAAAACCTAATAAAAAAACAAACAGCACACCAATACTCAAAGAATCCTACATAAAATTGCAATTAGAAGTTCAAGATCAATTTGAACATGTTTCTACCGATTGGAATTATCCAAAACAGCATTCAAAACAAAATTAAAACGCAAAACAGCAAGACATTAAGGAATAAGATGAACAACAAGGATTCAAGAACAAAAACACAAAAATTAAAATGAATAGAAGAAGACACTTAGCTCTTGAAGAACCATGGCTCTAGATACCACTTGATGTAGTTGTGCCTTCATCCTTGAGCTTGATTTTGAGATTAGAAGTGGTTGGCGGAAGCATTCATGGATTGAAATGTGCAAGGCACTCCTAGGAGCTGCGGAAACCTTGAAGGTGAAGTGTTAGGTGTGGAGAGTGAGTGGCAAGGCCATCTCACTTGAGCTAGGGAGAATGTGAAGACTAAAGGTCTATCCTAGAGGTAGGAGACAAGAGTGAACAATTGGCACAAAGTTGGCAGCAATTTCACTCAACATTAATCTTCAATTTACATGAGCCAAGCACCTCTTTATATAGGAGAGAGGGCTGGACATTTTGGAGCCAAAATTTGAAAATTCAAAATACAACTCTCCAATGAGAAGGTGTCATGTGGAGTCATGCTTTCCATGTTTAGTTCACACCTTCCATGCTAAATCCTCTCCACTCCTAGGCTGCCATGTGGACGTCCATGTTCTTCATGCCAAGGTGATTTTCGTCCTCTAAAATACCCTAGACTTTTCAGGGTTACATTGGGCTCATAGAAGCCCAATTGTTACCCTAACTAGTCACTTTTAACCCTAACTAGTCATATTTTACTATTGGCCCAAATACAAGCCCAAAAACCTATACTACTTAGCCCAAATATTTGGTCCAACTATTTTATGCTACTAGGCCCAATACATGGCCCATGAAATCCTAAACAAATTTATACAATTTATTTAAGCTAAAGCTTGGCCAAAAAATAATGTTGACTAGTTAGCAGGAACTCAGTCTTCTTGTGTTCTTCTGACCAAAGCTTTAGTTTATGTTTTGATGACTTAGAGGTCTTCTTGGATATGTTTGTACATTCCTTCACGCTAGAGTTGTCCTCTTGATTGGGCCTACAAAAAGAAACAAAAGCCCAATTAGACCCATATTTGCAAATAAATCGCTAAACAACCTCTAGGTCTTTATCCTCCTTATTATGTGGTTGTGTGTGGCTGGATGGTTTCCATCAATCCAGGTCTCGCCTATATCAATAAGGCAGACATCCAGCGGCCCCTCTTCAGACAGGTTGTAAATACTTATTTTAGGTACCCGCAAGGTCTCCTGAGTCAGGGATTGATGTCTTCTTTTCCCAATATCAACCAGATTCACCTGTTGTTCGTCACCCGTATCATCTGTAGCAGTTTTAGGCGCCCTCAAGGTCTCCTAGATTACTGACCTTTGACGACCGCCTTTAACAGAGCTGGCGAGCTTTGCCAGCAGGTGTGCTTGTACGTTTTGCTCCCTTGGAACATGTATCAATTCGAACGCGGGGAAGGTTTCTTTCAACCGCGTGACATATTTTAGGTACGAGGCCATCTGAGGATCCTTGGCCTGATATTCCCATGTGACTTGTCCGGTATCGCTCTTTACCAATAGGCTTCAAGCACCCATCTCCTTGGCGAGTAAAATTTCGGCTATTAATGCTTCATATTCAGCCTGGTTATTGCTGGCCTTGAAGGTAAATCTCAGGGCCTGCTCAATCAGCAATCCGTTTGGTCCTTCCAAGATAATGCCAGCCCCATTTCCTAATTGGTTAGAGGACCCATCTACTGAAAGAATCCACTGAAAATCTCCCCTTTCTGAGGGGGTGGTTCCCGTGGAGAGTTCCGCTACGAAGTCAGTATAAACATGTCCCTTGATAGGAGCTCTAGGCTTATACTGTATATCGAACTCGAAAAGCTCAACCGCCCTTCTCACCATTCTACCAACCATGTTTGGTTTCTGTAGTATCTTGCGAATCGGCAGGTCAGTCATCACTATTATTGTGAAACTTTGGAAATAGTGACGGAGTCTTTGAGCTGCAAATACCACTACTAAGGCTGCTTTCTCAATGGCCTGATAATGCTCCTTTGGTCCTTATAATACCTTACTTACAAAGTATATGGGCCTTTGGTGGTGCTCTTTTCCCAATATCAACCAGATTCACCTGTTGTTCGTCACCCGTATCATCTGTAGCAGTTTTAGGCACCCTCAAGGTCTCCTAGATTACTGACCTTTGACGACCGCCTTTAACAGAGCTGGCGAGCTTTGCCAGCAGGTCTGCTTGTACGTTTTGCTCCCTTGGAACATGTATCAATTCGAACGCGGGGAAGGTTTCTTTCAACCGCGTGACATATTTTAGGTACGAGGCCATCTGAGGATCCTTGACCTGATATTCCCATGTGACTTGTCCGATCACTAGCAATGAATCGCTCTTTACCAATAGGCTTCGAGCACCCATCTCCTTGGCGAGTAAAATTTCGTCTATTAATGCTTCATATTCAGCCTGGTTATTGCTGGCCTTGAAGGCAAATCTCAGGGCCTGCTCAATCAGCAATCCGTTTGGCCCTTCCAAGATAATGCCAGCCCCATTTCCTAATTGGTTAGAGGACCCGTCTACTGAAAGAATCCACTGAAAATCTCCCCTTTCTGAGGGGGTGGTTCCCGTGGAGAGTTCTGCCACGAAGTCAGCATAAACATGTCCCTTGATAGGAGCTCTAGGCTTATACTGTATATCGAACTCGAAAAGCTCAACCGCCCTTCTCACCATTCTGCCAGCCATGTTTGGTTTCTGTAGTATCTTGCAAATCGGCAAGTCAGTCATCACTATTATTGTAAAACTTTGGAAATAGTGACGGAGTCTTTGAGCTGCAAATACCACTACTAAGGCTGCTTTCTCAATGGCCTGATAATGTTTCTCTGGTCCTTATAATACCTTACTTACAAAGTATATGGGCCTCTGGTGGTGCTCTTGCTCCTGCACCAGGACCGAGCTGATCGCCCGATCTGTAATTGCAAAGTAGAGACGGAGGGGTGTGCCGAGTAATGGCTTGCAAAGAACTGGCGGGCTGGCCAGGTACTCCTCCTTCAGCTTTACAAATGCTTCTTCACGCTCTGCTGTCCAAGCGAAGCGACTATTCCTCTTTAAACATCAAACACTGGAAGTAAGGGTACCCCCGATCTCCCCTGGCTGATAGGAAGCGAGAGAGGGCAACTATCCTTCCTGTTAACTGTTGTACTTCTTTCATGGTGGCAGGACTTCTCATGGCAATATTGCTATGCACTTCTCAGGATTTGCTTCTATCTCCCATTCTGTGAGGAGAAATCCCAAGAATTTTCCTGCTTTTACCCCAAACACACATTTCTTTGGATTCAGTTTCAAGTTGTACCTGACTATCGTAAAAAATAATTCTTCCAAATCTGCCACATGTTGTTCCTGCTCTATTGAGGTGACGACCATGTCGTCCACATATGCTTGCACATTCCGTCGTGTCATGGGGGCGAGAATCCTATCCATCAATCTCTGGTACGTCACTCCAACATTCTTCAGTCCAAATGGCATCACCTTATAACAATAGCTGGTGAGCTCCGTCATGAAGGCAGTTTTGCTTTCATCTCGAGGGTGCATGTGAATCTGATTGTACCCTGAGAACACATCCATAAAGTTGAGAAGCCGGCACCCAGATGCACTATCTACCAAAGTATCGATGCTGGGTAGCGGATATGAATCCTTAGGGTAGGCTTTATTGAGATCCATAAAGTCCACACACATTCTCCACTTTCCACTAGCTTTCTTAACCAGCACCACATTCGCTAACCATTCAGGGTATTGAATTTCCCTTATATGGCCAACGTCCAACAATTTCTGCATTTCTTGCTAAATGACAAGTCACCTTTCTTTGTTGAATTTTCTCCTTTTTTGAATGATTGGTCTGATCTTCGGGTCTATCGTGAGACGGTGGCAAAGAAAGTCTGGGTGAATGCCTGGCATATCTGATGCAAACCGTGCGAAGGCATCCAAATGTCATGTTATCACCTCGACAATCCTGTCCTGCAATTCTTGACCCAGTGACTTTCCGAGCTTAAACTTCTTACCCCCGATCTCTCTTTCCTAAACCTCACCTGCTAGCCCAGGTCGCTTATCCCTGGGGATCTCCCTAAGTTGATGGGTAGTGGGGGCGTCTCCCTCTTTAGATCCTGCGGGGCCGCTTTGCCTGGTATTTCTCATATCTTCTAATTGCTCGTCTACCAATGCAGATGGGACCTAGTTTTACCTGGCCCCACGGTGGGTGCCAAATGTTCTTGTCGGTTGACTGATCGTCGGTTGACTCTGTGATTGGTTTAGGCTCCACCTGTCTCCCCTAGAATCTACACCTTCCTTGGTTTCTAGATGCTTTACTTGTAAGATAAAGGGTGCCCTCACGGTCGGTCATGCTCCGACGCTCACTTCAGTAAGGACTTTGTGAACGAATAAGAAACAAGTAGTTTTAGTATCTAAAAGTGTATTCAGAATTGCCTACGTTCAACTGGGACCTTAAGCCCATTTTTATAGCATACCATGTTCCTGTTGCACTTAAGATAAACAAATATTAACTGAAAATAAACACATTATCTTATATCTCTAACAAAAAAAACCCTACCATAGGCACCAATAATCTTTTTGTCCCAGACTGCAGGTGTTCCTTCTGTTATATGTACGCGTGCATCCCTATCTTTTTAGGGTTAGCACTATCAAAGGATGTTTCACGTGCAACAGACATATACGCATAACAGGGAAATCTTACGTGATATTAACAATCATATCTATATTTAGTTGTAACAAACATATATATATATATATATATATATATATATATATATATATATATATATATATATATATATATATATCTTTATCCCTAGGCATCTTTATCTTTAAGCGCAAGCCACTGATTATTAGCACATGGCAGCTTTCTTACGCGCTTCAAGCCCATTAAGCAGATTGGGTCAGCGTCGTAACCTTGGCGCAAAGTCCCGCCCATAACCATTCGCTTGTATGTCCACGCTAATACACACCCATTCATACGCTATTTCGTGTCATGCATATAGCTTTACCTAGGTTGCCTTAACTTTAACGGGCTCGAGCCTTACAGTTAATACTTTACTTATCATAGACTTGGACACTCTAAGAATGCCCCTAAGCCCATTACATTTCTTTACCTTAGTACTTAATCTCATTCGTGTAGGATCATACTATATACATGCATGAGAGTTTAATATATACGTGTACTTGGAGCCCAGTCACATGGTAAGTGAGGCCCATGTGTCGAGCTGACCTGCTTGAGGAAAATGCGGAGGTCTGGCCTGCGAGTTCTAAGCGCTACAAGTTCTGGTCCAGTACAGTTACAATGTAATGTTGCTCGAGTTTTTCAATTAGATTAAAGCATTCATCTGTATGCAAACAGTTTGACAAATTGTTCTTAGTTTCTCAACAAGTGTTTTTCAGAATTCCTTTGTAAGTGTTCTTAGTTGCACACCAAGTGTTTTTTAGAATTCCTTTGTAATTGTTCTTAGTTGCACACCAAGTGTTTGTCATAATTCCTTTGTATGTTTCAGTAGTATAAGCTTTGGTACTTTTTCTTTTTCATATCTTTGAGTCTCTAAACTTGCTATTTGTTCATTAGTAAGTCTCTTACATTAATTCCTTTACATGTCTTGTAGTTTTATTCATTAATTCATTGGATTCTTCTGAATTTCTTCCATTTTCAGATTTGTTATACTTTTTGACCTAGTTTTGAAAATTTATTCTAAATTCATTTTACGTCCAAACCTTGTGAAAAATTTAATATGAGAGATTTAACATGTTGACAATATTCAATTAAAAAGGCACATCCTAATATCTTTAATATTTTTTAAAATTTTTATTTTATGTTTATTATATATGTATATGGTTTTACTTAGTGATTAATATTTTTTTAATTTTTTACATCAAAATCTTATTTATGAAAAGTATTTCATTTGTTAAAAATTAACAACTATGTTAAAATAACATATCTTTAAAATATAAAAATTAATAAAACATTATAATGTTTTGTTGGAGGATTTATTTGAAATTATTAGTTCTCTTTGACGAATTTGTCGAAATGAAACTCATAATAGAAGAAATATAATATATTTTTTAATATTTGGTTAAAAATGCAAAATAAATTATTTCAAACAAATACTTCAACAAAATAATATACTATTTTATTATTTTCCATGTTTTAAACATATGTTATTTTAATTTAATTGTTGTTTTTTAACAAATGAAATTTCTTTTCATAATTTTGATATAAACAATCAATAAAAAAAATATAATCACCTTTTTAAGTAAAATCATATACCTAACAAACACAAAAAGAAAATTAAATATATATATATATATATATATATATATATATATATATATATATATATTAAAGTTGAAGTAGGTAATATGACTTCAATGTTAGTTGATAAAAGTTGAAGTTATGCATGGATGACATGACATTAGTTTTAATCAAATAACATTGAAGTTGTATCACTCACGTACAACTTTAACTTTAATCAAATAATAGTGAAGTCGTGTAATCCTAGTATGACTTCACTTAAAATTAAAAAAATAATAATAATCAATACTGGTTAGCTAATCAAAGTCATAGTAGATCCATATATAATTTTCCTATGATATCCTGGTCTTGCTATTTGTGGAGATATTTTCTGTATGGAGTTTATTGGTAGTTTCTCTGCGTTTCTTGACATTTAGACTGCTCTGGTTGCTGAGTTTTATGGAGTTATATATGTTATGGAGGAAGTTTAGAGGATGAGGCTTACTAATGTATGACTTGAATGTGATTATGCCTTGGTTTGTGTTGCATTACTACTAGGACTAATGTTCCGTGAAACTTCGTAATAGATTGAGTACTTGTCTTAATTATTATGGAAAAATTAGGTTTAGGGTTACTCATTTTTTCGTGAAGGGAATGCGTGTGCTGATAAGTTGCTTAGTTTAAGATTTATATTCATAGAGTATCATTTCATTGATATAGGCTTCCATCTAGTCTGTTCTTAGATTTCTTTATGAATTGGTATAGTCTACCTATGTATCGTTTTTGTTAATATATGGGTTTTGGTCTAGTCTCCCTATATTTTTTTGTATTTTCTTTTTTTTAATAATAATTTTTTTGTGTGGTGGCAGATGATTATTGTTACTTGAGGTGTCAACATAGCTGAGATGTCAAGTTGCATAGTAATACCTGACATGAAAGTTTTATAAAAAAAAGTCGTAGTAGATCCATATATAATTTTCCTATAAATATTGAAGTTGTCTCCCCAACATGATTTCACTACAATCTTAAATGAAGTCGTATTTTGGTAACACAACTTCTATAGAATGAATCATATTATGCCATCACGACTTATCTATTTTTATAATTTAAAAAATATATCCATTTCGACATTCAAAATTGTGCCAAGTAAAATTCTCAAGATAGTGATGTGATTCCTTTTCGTAATAATCATGACTAAAGATTTGAATGGAATGCTTATAACCATGTTTACCCAATCATTATGTGTTTGTTATAAGGAACTTGATATATAAACATGCATAGTTAAATAATTTTTAATTTACGAAAATTGTGAACCTATAATTTGTGATAAATTTATGTATATATCAAAGTAAATTATTACAAGTTACTTTTAAAAAAAATCGAATAATACGTACTCATAGTTATTTAATATTTTTAACAACTATCATTCTGCCATTTTTCAAAATTAACGCGTATAGTTTAATGTATAAAGATAGTGAGCGTAATATGTTTAACATTAATAAATTGTATCAAGGTAGGAGCACTAGTGCAAAAAGAAGAAAAGGATACTCTTTATTTAGTTTGGCTTTTGCATTACTCGTTTTTGTAAAAAACGCAGTGGTATTTTTGAAATTATTTTGATTTAAGAATGCGGCTATACAAGCTGCACTTGTAAATCAAAGCACTTGATTTACGAATGCGGCTATTTGTATAGCCGTACTTGTAAATCAAACCACTTGATTTACGAATGCAGCTATTTGCGCTCTGAGTTCGTCTCCTTCTACTGCATCTGCATTCCATTTGTGCCAATATAAGTTTCTTGAGCTCTCTTTCTTCCTCTTCATCTTCATAAATATATGCATAGATGTTTTCGGTTTTCTTATATATGTTTTTTTCCTTGCATTGGTGGTCTTGAAGCACTGTTTAATTGGCTGGCATTCATTGCTCCATCGCTGCTTCCCTATCCGCCGCCGTCATTGCTGGCACTCTCGTGCCACTCTTCGTGTATAAGTCTTTTTTCATTTTTCTTACATTGTTTGGTTTCTTGCATTGCTCAGTACTCTTTCATTGCCTTCACGGGTTCTTGTGGGTTTTTTGGTTTGCTCCATCGCTGCTTCCCTGTCCACTGCCGCTTCCACTGCCGTCGTCGTTGCTAGCGCTCCCGTGCCACTCTTCATCAATGTTGCCTTCACACAACGTTGGCGGTGTTTTAAATTTTTGAATTTTTTTTTAATGTTTTGGCATATACAAGTGCGGCTATTTGAAATAGCCGCACTTGTAAATGGTATTTACAAGTGCAGTTATATAGCCGCACTCTTATCTCTTCGATTTACAAATGCGTGCTGATTAAATGCGGCTATACATCCGCCCTTATAAATTTAAAATAGCCGCACTTGTTTTGCTTTTTTGCACCAGTGGAGAGACAAAATGTAATAACTTTAATTATGCAACTGGAATACTGTGTTACTTGCATATATTAGGACAATATATAACAAGAAATAGTGAAAAAAAAAAGAAGCAATGTTAGCTAGTAAGTTTTATTGTTCATATTTTTTCTATTGAATGATTACAAACATATATCCATGCAACTAAGTAAATGACAATACTTTATGAAACTCATGTCACCACTTTGCAAATATGTAATCTATATCGATCGGTACCGAACAAGCCAGTCTTGGCCTAGGTGACCGACCGCCTGAGCCAAAGAACACCTCAAGTCACGCAATAAACAATATTAATGATAGTTACAATAGCACTTAATGAGTCATATTCATATATCGAAATATGCAGAAAATATCTCCGACAAATCAGTCAACAACTGATTACTTGAAAGCTGCACATCCTTATTAACTAAAGACCTTAACACATGTCAATTAATAACTGATATCCGGCCCATTACCTTAAGGGCCCATAACCAACACTATAAATAAAACCCTCTACAGAGGTGTAAGGTACGCTTTAATCAGCTTTCCAATATACACTCTTTATACAAAGTACTGACTTAAGCATCAGAGTACCTTTTCAGGTCACCCCGACCGGGCATTAATCACCGACCGAGCACCAATAACAAAAGGAGGAGACTAGAAGAGCACCAATAACAAAAGGAGGAAACTTGAAGGAAGGAGCAAGGAGGCTACCGGCACATCAGCAACTGTACAACCAATTTTAGGTACTATCTAGGCCTCTCTTTGTCCATACAGGTACAATTGGCGCCCACCGTGGGGTCGAGATAGAGTCAAAGCAAGCAAATGGACTCAACAAGGTAGATGGCAAAATGAAGAACACATTCTTATTTTGGAAGAGGAACCTAAGGGACACTCCTTTACTAATCAAATCATGGAAAAGGTTTGAACGTTGACCGATATGATTTAAATATGTTATTAATCATCATTTAAATCTTTTGAGATTCCTAAAAGTAATAAATATAATTATTATTATGATTATCATCATTAGAATTATTATCGCCTGCGCGACTAGAATTAATGTTATTTAAATCTGTTATGGTTTAAATCATTTAAATCTGTTGAAATTATTATTATGATTTAAATATGTTGACATTTTATCTTGAAAATAACAAATATAATTGTTGTTATTTAAATTTGTTATGATTATCATCATCAAAATTATTATCGCCAGAATTATTATTATTTAAATCTGTCTATCATTTAAATCTGTTGAGATTCCTGAAAATAACAAATGTAAGTTTTGTTATTTAAATCTATTATGAATGTCATTATCAGAATTATTATCCCTGTTATGATTTAAATATGTTGAGATTATTGTTATTTAAATCTGTTATGATTTAAATTTTTCATCATTTAAATCTGTTGAGATTCCTGAAAATAAAAAATATAATTTTTGTTATTTAAATTTGTTATAACTGTCATTATCAGAATTATTATTGTCTGTGTGATCAGAATTATTGTTATTTAAATCTGTTATGATTTAAATATGTTGAGATTATTATTGTTATTTAAATCTGTTATGATTTAAATCTGTTGATATTTTATCTTGAAAATAACAAATATAATTGTTGTTATTTAAATCTATTATGGTTATCATCATTTAAATCTTTTGAGATTTCTGAAAATATAATTGTTATTATGATTATCATCATCAGAGATTTCTGAAAGTAACAAATATAATTGTTATTCTGATTATCATCATCAGAATTATTTTTGTCTCGCACAATTAGAATTATTGTTATTTAAATCTGTTATGATTTAAATCTATTGAGATTATTGTTCTTATTTAAATCTGTTATGATTTAAATCTGTCAAGATTATTATGGTTATTTAAATTTGTTATGATTTAAATCTGTTGATATTTTATCATACAAAAATTATCGCTCTGTGCGATCAGAATTATTTTCGTCCCGTGCGATCAAAATTATTTTCGCCCCTTGCGATCAAAATTATTAATCGCCCTAACAACCAGAATAAAATAAAAGTATCACTCTGGCTGAATTCATCAAGAATAAACTCTTCGACTAGCTCAAGTTATTATCATCTTAAGGGATCAAAATAATAGGAGTTTTCACTCCAACTGAATTCTTCAAGGTCAACTCCTCGACTAGTTGAAATTACGATATGTTACCTACTATCGTCTCACGCGATCATATTAAAATAGAAGTTTTCACTTCAACCAAATTCATCAATTCTACTCTAAAACACTCTGCTTAACTTAGCCATATCTACTATTTTTCATTACCAATTACATCGATATCCGATTACAGCTTCGACCAAATTATTCTATTATACTTTGTCAAGACCACACCATCTATTTCGGTGATTGAAAAGCATTGCTAGAGCTTTAACTACAACTTATTAAAGACACATTGCAAAAGGATTGGTCCACCAAGTTCAAGACATTATCAAAACTTTATCGTTCGGTAAGGATTAAAACATTGCAAATGTTCTAAGTGTTCAATCATCCAAGGGTTCATGCCACTCGGCATCTGAAACGTCACTAATATCTGACAAATATTAAATACGCCCAATAGTCTCATCTCTCCTTAGGAAGCCCAACAACCATTTTACGACTATTCAGAATTTCATCTCTTCGAGCCTAAGGGCAAGTGTATCGGTTGGTACCGAACGAGCTAGTCTTGACCTAGGTGATCGACCGATCGAGCCAAAGAACACCTCAAGTCACACAATAAATAGTTACTGTTCTTGCCGGTTGACCCTCCTGCCGGTTGACTCTACGATGCTCACACGCCTCCTTTCCTCACCTTGGATTATGCTTCACTGTCTCGAAACAAACTGCACCTGCAAGATAGAAAGGGGCGCCCTAGAGGCCGTTTGCACTTCGACGCTCAAGTCAAAAACTGGGCAAGCACACCAAGTGTCTTCAGTATCTGTCTTAGGTCTAGAAACTGCGTACCTTTGTGAAGTGTTTTACTACCCTTTATATAGTCTAGGGTTTCCTCTGTGCCGCTACCCATATTTAGGGTTTACAGGAATACCCTTGTGCCGCTATCACCCAGGCCACCTGTCCTGGGAACGCCTTCACTGTTCACGTGCCATGCATGTAGCTTCACTGGGAAACCCTAGTTCTGATGAGTACTCAACCCCTCAGGACTCTACACCTAACTGTGCTTTCCCTACCACAGGCATAGGCACTTCGTGACTTAGGCTTCTCCTTACTTCTGGGCATTTTACTGATAATTGGTCTTCCCTTAAGACCCATCGTGGATGTTTTAGCTCTGTTATTCGAAACATCCAAGGCCGATGTCACCTCGTCACACCCAGCCACCGAGGACTCATCACCTTGCTAAGTGATGAGGACACCTCAGTTCACTCTGGCGGTCGTCATGCTGACGACTAATCACCCCATTAGTCCCTACTACCTATGGGACCCAGCCCACGTGGCTCTGGCCCATGCTGTGGAACCTAGCTGACGCGGCTCACCCTTACTAGGTGTTCTCAGTGTCCGAGCACTGGTCTGTACACAAGCCCCCCAGTCTCGAGCTGTTAACTTGTTCAGCAAAGAGACTAAGTCATTGCCTCAGGTGTAAGGACCTAGAAACTTTAATTGGAATGAAAGTGTTATATTTAAATAATTTCAGAAGATGTTATTATTTAAAAATACAAAGAGCTGGTAAATGAAGTTTCGTAGTAGTCGGACCTCAGACGTCGCCCAAGGTCTGGGGTCAGCTGAAAGAGGTCGATCGTCTGACCATTGTATTAACCAAGTAGTCAGGTGCGATGACTTTATCGTGAGGTAATCACGTGGGTGTGCTCGAGGAAGACATGTGGATCAAGAAGAGTAAAGGAAGAAAAGTGTAGCTTAGAAGTCTACGAGATCGCCGTTGTTGAAGACGGAGGCATCTTCGACTTCTCTGGCACATAATCGCCTGTCGCCTAGAGGAGACATGATCGCCAATCGCCTATGGTGCACATGATCGCCGAAAGTGCACTCAGTATGTGGTCAGGATACTGGATCAACCATAGTGGGTTCCAAAAACCACGCGTATCAAGGTGTGGGTTAAGCCTTAGATACGCTGTGCATGCGAAGCTCTATGCTTAAGCATAAGAAATCGTCCTTAGTGTTGCACGCATGGGCGCACGAGGAGTAGTGCTGATCTACTCTTGGAAATGTGAAGCTACCGACGTCACCAAGTCATGTGGAGATGATACCTTGGACGTAACATAGTGGGATGAAGAACCTTCAGCAAGGCATGGCGATGTGTCGTCGGGCATCGCCAGGGCGCAAGGCATGCAGGCATCGCCGGGTGCGAGGCATGCGGGCATCGCTGGGCGCGAGGCATGCGGGCATCGCCAGGGCGCGAGGCATTGCGGGCATCGCCAGGGCGCGAGGCATGCGGTCATCGCCATGGCGAGACGTCGGTCGTCTCCCAGGGAGAGACATCGGTCGTCTGCCAGGATGAGACATCGGTGGATAGTCACCACGCGAGCGGTCATCGGTGGAAGGTTATCGCGCGATGTCGAGTTTCACACAGAAAAGGTGGGACCCAGGCTCCCAGCATGAGACATCCTGCACGCGCGACACGTAGACAAAAAGGGTGGTTCAGAATAGTGACATCAGAGTGTTGGCATGCGCAGAGGCACGCGTGGTCGTACTGTTCAGGGAAGCGTGCACGCAAGCTTCCCTGCAGAGTGGGTGGTGGCAGCGGCTTTTGTGGACAAGTTGGTTTAGATTCAAAAAAACTCACTTCTGAGAGGGAGAAGGTTGCTGTGGTTCAAGAGTGACAGAGTGAGTTCACCTTCATCCTTCTCTTTTCTCTCCTTCGCGCTGCGATTCAGACATCCTCAAGCACCAGTGCGACGAGCGACGACTGCACTTGGATACCTGGGGAGTTCTCTGCGAGTTTTCCGTCAGGACGCTAGAACAGAGTTAAGGCATCTTTAAGCTTCGGTGGGTTTTGGAGCTCTTGGTGTTTTGCGCAAGTCCAGGTAAGGGAAGCTAGCATTTTCGTTTATAAAAACGTTAGGCGAGTAGGTTCTGAAGTGAGGGCGACGTGGTCGCCGGTTTTCATATGCTTTTCACAATACTCTATTTTTATGTGTGGGGCGACGTGATCGCCGGTTTTAATGCTGTTTTCGAAATCCCCTATTTTAGTGTCGTTTGAAACTGTTTGAGATGGAAATGTAATATTCGAAAATCTGAACCTTGGAATGATTGTTGCTGTGATTGGAATCGTTCATTTAAGTGTTATATGATGTGTTGAATGTTGTGAATGTGGGATCAAGGCATAGTATTTTCAGGAAAGAAAATACCGTGTAAGATCGTGTAGGATGTGCATTGATCGGTGATTTCTATAATGAGATATCCTGACTCTCCTGAGATAATGAAATCATATAGATGAAGTTATTCAGGCGTTGAGAGTCGATGGAGGTTCATACGTATGGGTAAGTTGTTTGAAAGATAACTACTTGACCTGTTGTGTGGATTCACCCTGTCATACTAGTAGAGTGATGAGATTGAGATTGAGATTATGTTGATGCGCATAGCTGTGGAAATTTTACAGCAGTATAGTATGACAGGTGCAGATCTCTGAGTCTAGTCAATGCACGTGTCTTCCGGAAGTAGTGTCAAGTGTCTGTGTGTGATGAGTCAGTGGAAGTCTGACGTGAGAAATGAGAAACATTGAAATTGATAGACACTTGATGAATTATGTGAATTGAACGACTCTTGAGGAATTGTGAAATATGTGATTACTAGATGGTCATGTGGAGGGAATGAGAAAGTTGATGGTTTTTACGTGGGTGTCTTAAATTTGTTTTATCTTGATTTTAAAGTTCATATCTAAATTCTCTTTCAAATATCTAGCTTACCCTGTGTTTTTGGTGTTGTGTTTGACTTTTTCTTAAACCTGTGATGATCGTGTATAATTTACACGGGAGCAGATAATGTTGCAGGAAGTAAAGCTCCTCAGTGAGTGGTCGCCGGAAGGAGATCGCCTGTTTCTGTTTCTGTTAGGCGATCACCCCTTTTTTTGTTTTCTGATAGGAGATCGCCTTTTTCTGTTAGGAGATCGCCTGTTTTTCTATTTTGCTGTATTTTGTTTAAGTTTTGGAAAACTGACCGGTATGTATTAAACTCCCTGTGAGGAGAAATTTCATTATATATATATATATATATATATATATATATATATATATATATATATATATATATATATATATATATATATATACACATATGTGCACTTCAATATTATTGTTTTACCTTTATTTCATTTTATAATTATGAAAAGGATTTGGCGGGATGTTACATTAATGGTATCAGAGCAGTTCGTCCTTAGGATGACCTGAGGGCTGTGGGTCCATTGTGTTTCTTCTGCTCACAAAAATTATTTGAGTTTTAAATAAAAACTATAGTGAAAGGTTTTCAAACGTTTTTGTATTGAAATTTTGTGTGTGCTTTAGTGAATATATGCCCTAACTGAAAATCTTAGTATTAAGAATGAAAGGATCTTGATAAAGTAGTGAGGGTGCACACTCATAACTGGATCAAGATGATTCTCAATCTTAAATTCTGAAGGTTTGGTGTTTAGCATATATTGAATTTTGGTGTGTTTTATTTCAGTTTATTGAGTGTTTTTGTATTGATTGAAAGTGGTTGTTTGGATTGATGGTTGTATACCAGTAGCTGTTTTGGTGTTTTGCTTGAGGTTATAAGTATCATGATTCTGTTGATAAACTCAAATTCTAAATGACTTTGAGATGTTGACCTTTGTAAGGTCTAGATGTTACCTCCTGAATGAATCGATTTCTTATCGATCTCATTCTTATAGTTGTAAGGGATATAGAAACCAATAGTTTCCTAATCTTCTACATAGAAGAATGGATCCTAGACAGCCTACCCCTCCCCAACCTTCTGCTGAAATGGGCCAGATCGCCAGGGCCATTGAGATGATGGCGAGTGCCATCCAGCAGCAGAATACGGCGATGTCTCAGAATCACCAAGCTACAATGCAGCATTGGGAGACCGCCAGATCAGCTGCAACAGCTCCCAACGTCGGTCAGCCTCAGGAGCAGATGGGACTGACCGAGTTTCTCAGGCACAACCCACCTAAGTTCAGTGGGAATGCTACTCCTGACCAAGCAGATCGATAGGTCAGGGGTTTAGAGAAAATCTTCAGGGTGACCTCCTGCCCTGAAGATAAGAAGCTGGTATTCGCCACATATCTTCTGTCTGGAGAAGATGAGCTCTGGTGGATGAGAACTCAGCAGATGATGGAGGCCCGAGAGGAAGTGTTGGATTGGGAGAGCTTCAGGGTGAGGTTCCTGGAGAAATACTTCCCAGACAGCGCAAGGTTTGCGAAGGAAGCTGAGTTCCTAAGGTTGGAGCAAGGGGATATGTCTGTGAACGCCTATGCTGCTCGGTTTGAGTACCTCGCCCGATTCTATACCCAGGCGACCTCTGAGGCTTGGAGGTGTAGGAAGTTTGAAGAAGGTTTAAAGCATGAGCTGAAGAAGACCATAGCACCCATATGCATCAGAGAGTTTCATGCCTTAGTAGAGAAGGCAAAGATGGTGGAAACCTTGGAAAGGGGTAATTCTCGGGTGATCAGGTCACACCCAGGGGGTTCTTTTAGTGGGAAAGCCAAGGTGCAGCACCCACAAAGCAAGCCTTATGCGGGACCTCCACCACATCGGGCAGGAGCAGTTTCGCCCCAGTTTCAGCAGCAACAAACATGGAAACCCAGATGTTTCACGTGCCAAAAGATGGGGCACATATCTAGAGATTGTCCTAGCAGAAATAGGATGACTCAATCCGGTGGTTCCCAACAGATGAGGAATGAAGGCAGTAGACCTCAGGCAGCAGGGAGAGTGTTTGCCATGACAGGAGCAGAGGTGTCTCAGTCAGGTAACTTGGTGCAAGGTGCTTCGTAAATCCTAGCTCGGTTGGGAGTGAAGAATGAAGAGGACGTAAGCAGGATACCTGTGGTGAAAGATTTCATGGATGTATTTCCAGAAGAAATACCTGGATTACCTCCTAAGAGAGAAGTGGAATTCTCTATTGATTTGGTACCTGGAGCTGGACTAGTGTCAATGGCTCCCTACAGAATGGCTCCAGCTGAGTTGATGAAATTAAAGAAGCAAGTGTAAGTTAGATTTAGTTGTACCAAGGTTTAGTTTCAGCTACATATAAGTTATGGAGAGTAAATAAGCAGTATGTTGAGGGTTTAAAGACTTAAGCATGTGTATCCATGGGAAGTACCAGAGTTAAGTACCAAGAATGAAAGAATGAATTTTCTTTTATTTGAAGCTTGGAAGATGTTTATGTCGATGAAACAGCATGAGATGACTCTAGCTTAACCACAAGCTTAAAAGGAAAGATGAGATATTGTATTTATGTCTAAAGTTCAATTAGATAGAGAAATTTGCTGAAAAATACTAGGCAGAGAAGTTACTGGGATAAGAGAGAAAGCTTCACGCAGAATGGATGTTGTTTTGTTGATCGTGATTTGAAAGATAAGTATGGAAAAGGTGGTTTTTTCATAATCTGCTGTTAGTAATCAAAGAAAAGATGAACCAGATGGACGCCTGAAGGAAAGAAGCCGTTCTCTTTCAGTCTTTTGCTGCTTCAAGATCGGTTCGACAAGAAACGGTGCCTAATGTGAATTCGAGCTACAAACCTGTCGTTTTTGAACTGAAAAGTGAAAATCCTGGAAGGAATTCTATCTCTGCAGTTTCTAGACAGAATAACAATGGGGATGCCAACCCAAGTCATGGCAAATCAGTTCGTACCAATGATGGACATCTGAAACAAGAGGAATTAGAAGTTTAAGGATCAAAATTTTGAGAGGGGTTTTCTGGTCTGCAAGTCTCTACTCCTACCAATGAAATGACAAAATGTGGACCAAAGCCTAATCTGTTCTTCCAGGTCGGTGCTAGTATAGAGGTACTCTGGCATGATAGTGGCGTTAGAGAATGCGGGTTTAGATGAAAAATCTGGAGTGTGTCTCCAAAGCTGCTGAAGGTCCAGTACGATGATTTGCTGGATAAAGAGGGACCACAGAAACTAGAGGAATGGGTCCCTTCATCTAGAGTGGCAGCTACTGATTAATTGGGTATGCGATGTTCATACCGCTTAACAGTCAAGCCATACTCTCCTGAACGCCATTCAGGTCGCCCTCTTGAGTTTGAATCAGCAGTGTATGCCTGGTGGTATGATGGGTGGTGGGAAGGTGTTGTAACTGCAGCTAATGTTAGTGGTAGAGGGATCTTCGTCAGATGGCTCTGCCTTAGAAAGTGAATCATCATCCATCCCCAAAGTTGAAGTTGCTAAGAAGGTGAGCAAGAATCGTTTGGTTGGGAAACCCCTGTGGATCTGGAAAATATGAAGGGAATAACTTTGAGGGAGCCACTCTATGTCGCTCCTGAGGACAAGGGTAACAACTCTAGTGGTGGCTATGAGGACGAAGCTGACAAGGCTGTGAAGACACTTCTGGCCTTAAATGAACACAAGGATAATAACTCTTGTAGAGGCAGTGATGATGTTGACAATGAGGAGAAGACCTTTGGAGTTGTAGTTGGAGATCATGCATTTATGAAAGTGACACCGACCAAGGGTGTAGGACGAGCTATCAGATCAAAGGAGTTGTCTCCTAAGTTCGTCGGGCCATATCAGATCTTAAGGAGGATCGATCCAGTGGCTTGTGAAATCGCCCTACCTCCCCAATTAGCAAATCTGCATAATGTCTTTCACGTGTCACAGCTAAGGAAGTATCTTGCAGACCCTAGTCACGTGTTGGAAGTAGACGATGTGCAGATCAGGGATGACTTGTTGTTTGGAGCGAAACCAGTCAGGATTGACGATCAGCAGAGTAAGCAGCTCAGAGGCAAGACCATCAACATGGTGAAGGTGGTGTGGGATGACAGATCGGGTGATACAACTTGGGAATTAGAAGAAACCATGAGAGAAGCCTATCCCTACCTCTTTTCCTTGTAATTCAATTTTCGAGGACGAAAATTGATCTTGTTGGGGAGAATGTAAGGACCTAGAAACTTTAATTGGAATGAAAGTGTTATATTTAAATAATTTCATAAGATGTTATTATTTAAAAATACAAAGAGCTGGTAAATGAAGTTTCATAGTAGTCGGACCTCGGACGTCGCCCAAGGTCTGGGGTCAGCTGAAAGAGGTCGGTCGTCTGACCATTGTATTAACCAAGTAGTCAGGTGCGATGACTTTATCGTGAGGTAATCACGTGGGTGTGCTCGAGGAAGACATGTGGATCAAGAAGAGTAAAGGAAGAAAAGTGTAGCTTAGAAGTCTACGAGATCGTCGTTGTTGAAGACGGAGGCGATCTCCGACTTCTCTGGCACATAATCGCCTGTCGCCTAGAGGAGACATGATCGCCAATCGCCTATGGTGCACATGATCGCTGAAAGTGCACTCAGTATGTGGTCAGGATACTGGATCAACCATAGTGGGTTCCAAAAACCACGCGTATCAAGGTGTGGGTTAAGCCTTAGATACGCTGTGCATGCGAAGCTCTATGCTTGAGCATAAGAAATCGTCCTTAGTGTTGAATGCATGGGCGCACGAGGAGTAGTGCTGATCTACTCTTGGAAATGTGAAGCTACCGACGTCACCAAGTCATGTGGAGATGATACCTTGGACGTACCATAGTGGGATGAAGAACCTTCAGCAAAGCGTGGCGATGTGTCGTCGGGCATCGCCAAGGCGCGAGGCATGCAGGCATCGCCGGGCGCGAGGCATGCGGGCATCGCCGGGCGCGAGGCATGCGGGCATCGCCAGGGCGCGAGGCATTGCGGGCATCGCCAGGGCGCGAGGCATGCGGTCATCGCCATGGCGAGACGTCGGTCGTCTCCCAGGGAGAGACATCGGTCGTCCGTCAGAATGAGACATCGGTGGATAGTCACCGCGCGAGCGGTCATCGGTGGAAGGTTATCGCGCGATGTCGAGTTTCACACAGATAAGGTGGGACCCAGGCTCCTAGCATGAGACGTCCTGCACGCGCGACACGTAGACAAAAAGGGTGGTTCAGAATAGTGACATCAGAGTGTTGGCATGCGCAGAGGCACGCGTGGTCGTACTGTTCAGGGAAATGTCCACGCAAGCTTCCCTGCAGAGTGGGTGGTGGCAGCGGCTTTTGTGGACAAGTTGGTTTAGATTCAAAAAAACTCACTTCTGAGAGGGAGAAGGTTGCTGTGGTTCAAGAGTGACAGAGTGAGTTCACCTTCATCCTTCTCTTTTCTCTCCTTCGCGCTGCGATTCAGACATCCTCAAGCACCAGTGCGACGAGCGACGACTGCACTTGGATACCTGGGGAGTTCTCTGCGAGTTTTCCGTCAGGATGCTAGAACAGAGTTAAGGCATCTTTAAGCTTCGGTGGGTTTTGGAGCTCTTGGTGTTTTGCGCAAGTCTAGGTAAGGGAAGCTAGCATTTTCGTTTATAAAAACGTTAGGCGAGTAGGTTCTGAAGTGAGGGCGACGTGGTCGCCGGTTTTCATATGCTTTTCACGATACTCTGTTTTTATGTGTGGGGCGACGTGATCGCCGGTTTTAATGTTGTTTTCGAAATCCCCTGTTTTAGTGTCGTTTGAAACTGTTTGAGATGGAAATGTGATATTCGAAAATCTAAACCTTAGAATGATTGTTGCTGTGATTGGAATCGTTCATTTAAGTGTTATATGATGTGTTGAATGTTGTGAATGTGGGATCAAGGCATAGTATTTTCAGGAAAGAAAATACCGTGTAAGATCGTGTAGGATGTGCATTGATCGGTGATTTCTATAATGAGATATCCTGACTCTCCTGAGATAATGAAATCATATAGATGAAGTTATTCAGGCGTTGAGAGTCGATGGAGGTTCATACGTATGGGTAAGTTGTTTGAAAGATAACTACTTGACCTGTTGTGTGGATTCACCCTGTCATACTAGGAGAGTGATGAGATTGAGATTGAGATTATGTTGATGCGCATAGCTGTGGAAACTTTACAGCAGTATAGTATGACAGATGCAGATCTCTGAGTCTAGTCATTGCACGTGTCTTCCGGAAGTAGTGTCAAGTGTCTATGTGTGATGAGTCAGTGGAAGTCTGACGTGAGAAATGAGAAACATTGAAATTGATAGACACTTGATGAATTATGTGAATTGAACTACTCTTGAGGAATTGTGAAATATGTGATTACTAGATGGTCATGTGGAGGGAATGAGAAAGTTGATGGTTTTTACGTGGGTGTCTTAAATTTGTTTTATCTTGATTTTAAAGTTCATATCTAAATTCTCTTTCAAATATCTAGCTTACCCTGTGTTTTTGGTGTTGTGTTTGGCTTTTTCTTAAACCTGTGATGATCGTGTATAATTTACACGGGAGCAGATAATATTGCAGGAAGTAGAGCTCCTCAGTGAGTGGTCGCCGGAAGGAGATCGCCTGTTTCTGTTTCTGTTAGGCGATCACCCCTTTTTCTGTTTTCTGATAGGAGATCGCCTTTTTCTGTTAGGAGATCGCCTGTTTTTCTATTTTGCTGTATTTTGTTTAAGTTTTGGAAAACTGACCGGTATGTATTAAACTCCCTGTGAGGAGAAATTTCATTATATATATATATATATATATATATATATATATATATATATATATATATATATATATATATATATATATATATATATATATATATATATACATATGTGCACTTCAATATTATTGTTTTACCTTTATTTCATTTTATAATTATGAAAAGGATTTGGCGGGATGTTACATCGGGCGACCTACGTGGCACTGAGTGAAAAGACATGAACAGCGCGCTGAAGGGACATCTCACCAACCCCCTGTTAATCTGCGGACACGTGTCTAGATCAACGGTTAGGGTTTCCTAACGTTAGCACTTCCTCGCCTATGTTACACCCTTTCAAAACCCCGCGCCTCTACACTGTTTCATCACTTTTCACTCGAGCCTCCATACTCCCTAACTTCTCTTGTACGCTTCTGTTCTATTCCAACCTCTACGCTCGCGACTGTTCTTCTTCGCTTACACAAAGGTATGATTTTTATTCTCCCTTTCTCTCTTCGCCTTATGATTCTGCTTCTCTTCACATACCATAATTGCTTTGAGTCTGTTCATGCATTTAGGGTTTCTATTCTTCTTTCTCGCTTTCGCTCTTCTTCTGTGGGTCTTTGTCCGCCATTGTTTTCGCCATCACTTTCTTCTAAACCCACTTTCCCTTCTTCCTGCTTCTCATTTGTTTTAGATTCGAGATGGCCAGAACTAAAACCACTTCCAACCCTCCTCCAGTCGTTGACTACAGGGCCCTCTACTCCTGGGCCTCAGAGGATCTCCTTGCCGAAACCTCCAAGCTCACAACCTGTGAGGACCTAAGAAAACACAGGGACGACAAGCATGAGATCAAGGGGCATGTCTTTGGCAGGGAGAGTGACGCGTACATATCGGTTCGACCCTGCATTGAGGGCGAACCTGTCTGCTCTGACGACCGTTGCAACGACGGGGAGCCCTTCTTTAAACGAGTCAAAGTCCGTCTTCCCTTCACCGGGTTCGAGAGGGCTTTGCTTACTGAACAGAATGTGGCACCTGCCCAGCTGCACCCCAACAGCTGGGCCTTCATCAGGGTGTTCTCAATTCTCTGCAACAACCTAGGGTTCACTCCCTTGGTAGACGTATTCCTATACTTCTTCGAGGAAAAGAGCCCTGGGAAGAGGCTTTGGGTAAGCCTCAATGGGGTGGCGGGGCGGGTTCTGCTAACCCTCTTCCAGCAGTCCTACAAAGGCTTCAAGGGGAAGTTCTTCCGGGTCCGCTGCAGCTCCTACGACTCCACCATGCTCAATGGGTTCCCATTATACTGGGTGGAGAAGTTGAAGTTCAAGAAGCCTCGCGGACTCGAGGAGCTGACGCCCTTTGATCGTGACATGTGCCAACTCCTTTCCAGCTGGGGTGTGGTGTTCGACACCACCCAACTGATCAGGCACGAATATGATGCTGAAACCCTCAGCGTCTATATCGGTATAATTGCCTTCATCCTGTATCTATCAACACTTGTGTTTTCTGCATGTCACTTCTCACTCTTTACTTGTTGTTCATCGCAGGCATGGTATTAGAATATGAGAAAAAGAATAGGCTAATCGCCTTGCTGGATCGCCGCGCAACAGGTGGTTCATGCCCGATTGGTCCTTCTTCACCTGTCGCGGCTGCCCCAGGCCCCACTTCTGATAAGTTAAAGAGGGCAGCCGCAGTAGTGATCTTTGAAGATGAGGACACATGTTCAGGCCTCATCTTCAAGAGGAAAAGGGTGGAGGTTGCTGCGGTGACCTCTTCTACAACAGAGGGGTAGCCTCCATCATTTAGGGAGCACCCTCCTAGCACCTCATCTCCCCCCGAGCCACTCCTGGAGCTCGAGGGTGGAGGAGAGAGTGCCCATCCAACCAGCCAAGCACCTCCTGTCCCCGAAATCCCTCATCTCCTCCATCAAACCTGTTCTTGCTGGTTGACTCGCCTGTCAGTTGACTCCACGACACTCACACGCCTCCTTCCTCACGTTGATACGTGCTTGATTCTTGCGAAACAATCTGCACCTGCAAAAGAGAAAGGGGCGCCCTAGAGGCCGTTTGCACTCCGATGCTCAAGTCAATAGGGGGCAAGTAACACCAAGTGTATTGAGTCTCTCTGTGTTTAGGTCTAGAAACTGCGTACCTTTGTGAAGTATTTTACTGTCCCTTATATAGTCTAGGGTTTACTGCGCCGCTAACCCTAATTAGGGTTTACTGCGCTGCTAGCCATATTCAGGGTTTACTGGAATACCCTTGCGCCGCTATCACCCAATCTTAGGGTAATCTAGCACATAAGGTTTCCTTCTCTGGAGTGCAAACTTTAACAGGGTGACCACCTGGATGCCTCCTTGTGCACCTAGTCTCTGGGGCCACCTGTTCTGGGAGTGCCCTCACTGTTCACGTGCCATGCATGTAGCTTCACTGGGAAACCCTAGTTCCGATGAGTACTCGACCCCTCAGGACTCTGCACCTAACTGTGCTCTCCCTGCTACCCGCATGGGCACTTCGTGATCCAGGCCTCTCCCTACCTCTGGGTATTTAACTGGTCATTGGCCCACTCTGGGAACCAATCTTAGCTGTTCTGTTTACGCTGTTCAAATCACCCAAGACCGATGTCACCTCGCCACACTCTGTTGCCGAGGACTCCTCAACCTGCGGAGTGACGAAGACACATCAGCCCTTTCTGGTGATCGTCACGCTCTCTCTGTAGGCTGACAACTAATCACCCTCTCTGTAGGTTGATGACTAATCACCCCACTCTGTAGGCTGATGACTAATCACCCCACTCTGTAGGCTGACGACTAATCACCCTCTCTGTAGGCTGATGACTAATCACCCCACTCTGTAGGCTGATGACTAATCACCCCACTCTGTAGGCTGATGACTAAACACCCCCTCTTCAATACCACCTGTGGGGTCCATTCCACGTGGCTTTGGCCCATGCTGTGGGACCCAGCTGACGTCCGAGGGCTGGTCAGTACACAAGCCCCCCAGTCTCAAGCTGTTAACTTGTTTCAGCGAAGAGACTAAGTCATGGGCGAGGACTGATCGGTATAGAACCCTCACTCAGATGCCTGGCCAAGAGGCGATGGAGGCCCTGGACGGGGACTCATTAAGGGACCTCATCAGTCACGACCTTGGTGAGTTCCTTGCTGCCTCCAACGTCTTGCTGGCCAAAGGGAATGCCGAGGCAGAGCTACGAGAGAAGGTAGCCAGATTGGAGAAAGAGCTGTAGCAAAAGAAAGACTTGGAGCTCCAAGTTCAACTGGCTGCCAAGCATGAGACTACTCTGAACCAGGAGCTGGGCAGTCTGCGCCAATCAGAGAAGGAGACCAAGGGGCAGGAGGCCCTCCAGCTTGAGGCCAAAGTTCTTCCCCTCCGTAACAAAGTCATCGACTTGGAAGAGCAGTTGGAGGGGAATCAAGCTAAGATGACCAAGCTGGAGGAAAGGGCTACCAGTCAAGAAGTTCAGCTGGGCAAAGTCGAGGAAGAGCTTGCTCAACAAGCTGAGTTGTTCAAGAAGACTGAGGCGGAACTAATTGAAGACGTCGCCGATGCCTACGGGGAGGGATTTGGTGATGCCCTTGCTCAGGTTGCCTGCGTGCATCCTGAGATGGACCTCTCGCCCTTCTCTATGTCCATGCAGGTAGTCGACGGGCAAATAGTGCCTAGATAGGTCTTCTTGGATAGCTTTATCTGTAGCTGGACTTCTTGTAACTATATTGTGTAATTATTCTTCCAATCCAATTAATACATTTACTTGGCTTACATACTTGTTTGACTTTATGCATCAATTTACTTGTTTTGGTATCTCTATTGCTGTCTGGCTGCTTTGGCATACTTGGTTAAGCTCTCTCTTCAGCATAGAATCAATCCATAGGTAGCACGCTTAACTCTGCCAAGTCGATATGAGCTTTGCTTTTTCATTAGGATAGGAGATTATACCGCGGACAAGACTTCATAAGAACTTCTTTGCCAAAAAGTACCTCACGTATTTCGTCATCGCCCATATCCCTTTACCCCTGTGAGGATTCCAGCACCGATCTATATGCCCCTGACCCCTCCTTGCTCGAGGCAGTGGAGGAAGCTAACGAGTTTCAACTGACCACTCATCGCTCTTAGGTGAGGGTGGACTTCACTGGTGAACCTTCTGTTCGAATTAGGAGTTCTCACTCGAAGAGGAGGTGTTCTATACGAACCTATCTTCCAACTGTCAAGACTTCTAACCCCAAACGAAAGGTTCGAGCTAACCTCTGATCGCTCGTAGGCAAAGGGGGATTTCACTGATTTGGTGTTCTCACTCGGAAGGGGAGGCGTTCTCTATTAACCTTCCTTTCCCGCTTCCAAGACTTCTAACCCAATCTGACGAGTCCTTACTGACCTCACATCGCCCAAAGGCAGAGGAGGATTTAACTGGTGAACCTTTCTATTCAAGTTGGGAGTTTTCACTCGAAGAGGAGGTGTTCCTTACGAACCTACCTTCCTACTTACGAGACCTCTAACCCCAAATGACAGGTTCGAACTGACCTCACATCGCTCATAGGCGAAGGAGGATTTAACTGGGTGAACCTCTCTATTCAAGTTGGGAGTTCTCACTCGAAGAGGAGGTGTTCCTTACGAACCTACCTTCCTACTTACGAGACCTCTAACCCCAAATGACAGGTTCGAACTTGTACAAATACATTCAAAGATATATCTTCACTGAAAATTTTATTGGGTGACTTCATTCAAAACCCTTAAAAGGGAAAAAAGAGTGTCCCCTAAACTGTGTACAATGTTACATAGTTTTAACTGAAATAAAACTTCAGGTGAGTCGCATTCCATGTACGAGGAATCAGACCACCTTCTAGAGTCTCAAGCCTATACGCTCCATTCCCCAGGGCCTCTGTCACTCTAAAGGGACCAATCCACTTAAGGGATAGCTTGTTCTCTATTTGGTAGGGAGATGCCTTCCGCATGACTAGGTCGGCGACCTGGAACTGCCGAGCTCTCAACTTGGAACTTTGTTTGAGCTCAACCCTCCTCTTCAATGCTTTGGCTTTGATTCCTGCCTCTTCCCTAACTTCATCCAAGAGATCTAAATTCACCTTCCTTTCTTCGTTGGATTCCTCCACCACGAAGTTTTGGAAACGTGGTGAGCTCTCCTAGATCTCCATAGGGATCATGGTGTCTGAACTGTACACCAAGTTGAAAGGGGTCTCCTTGGTGGTGGACTCAGGAGTGGTATGATAGGCCCATACAATTTTGGGAACCTCCTCAGCCCAAGTTCCCTTCGCCTTTTCCAGCCTTCTCTTCAGCCCTCTGAGTAGGACTCGGTTGGCTTACTCAACCTGTCCATTAGTCTGAGGATGCTCGACTGATGCGAACACCTGCTTGATTCCCAACTTTGTGCATAGCTTTCCCAACTGTTGACTTGCAAATTGGGTGCCATTATCAGACACCAAGCGCTTGGGTACACTAAAGCGGCACACTATACTCTTCCATACGAAGTGCTGGATCTTGTGGGCTGTGATTTGTGCTACGGGCTCAGCCTCGATCCACTTCGTGAAGTATTCTATGGCGACCACGAGGTACTTCATCTGCTGCACAGCCAAAGGAAAGGGCCCCAAGATGTCAATTCCCCAGGTGTGGAATGGCCAAGGGCTGTATATAGATCTGAGCTCCTCTGGAAGCGCCTTGTGCCAATCTGCATGTAGCTGACACTGTTTGCACTGCTGCGCATACCTCGTGCAATCTTCCCTCATTGTCTGCCAGTAATACCCTGCTCGAATGGCTTTTGATGCCGAAGCGCGACCTCCTATGTGACTCCCACATATTCCTTCATGGAGCTCTGCCATTATACGCACGCACTGCTCACCATGCACACACACCAGAATGGGGTATGTGAACCCATGCCTATACAGCTCCCCATCAATGAGTGTGTACTTAGTTGAGTTCTTCTTCACTTTCCTCGCCTCTGTTGGCTCCATGGGCAACATCCCATCAGCCAAGTAGCGCTTGTAGGGCGTCATCCACGTTTCCCCATTCTACAACAAGCATACCTGTGGCGACGTCTCCTCCAGTGCCACATACGCGTTGACCCTTGGCTTCTTCAAAGTTTCCTGTGTCAACGACCGATGACTCCTCTTCCCACCGTTTGTCTGGCTGATCTGGTGGACTCCTACTAAGTTATCAGCTGTGTAGGTGTGAGGTGCCCTCAAGGTCTTCTGGATGACCGTCCTCTGCCTACCCCCCTTGCCTGAGGTTGCTAGTTTTGCCAACAAGTCAGCTCGGGCATTCTGATCTCTGGGCACATGCACCAATTCAAAATCCGCAAAGGAACTCTTCAACACCTGGACGTACTCTAGGTAGGAGGCCATCTGAGGATCTTTGGCTTGATACTCTCCCGCCACCTGACCTGTGACCAATAGGGAGTCACTCTTCGCCAAAAGACTTTGTGCTCCCATCTCCTTGGCCAACAACATTCCAGCTATTAGAGCCTCATACTCAACCTGGTTATTGCTGGCCTTGAAGGCAAATCGTAGGGCTTGCTTAATCAACAACCCTTTTGGTCCTTCTAAGATCACCCCAATCCCACTACCTTGTTGATTGGAAGACCCATCTACTGAGAGCACCCATCTGAAGTCAGGTCCATCCTGCTGGGTTTCTGTCAAGGACATCTCGGCTATGAAGTCAGCATAAACCTGGCCTTTGATTGGGCCTCTGGGCTCATAATATATGTCAAACTCAAATAACTTCACTGCCCATCGTACCATCCTCCCTGCTACATCTGACTTCTGCAAGACCTTTCAGATGGGTAGGTCTGTCATCACCACCACCATAAAGCTCTGAAAGTAATGGCGAAGCCTACGTTCAGAGAACATCTCGACCAATGCCGCCTTTTCTATGGCCTGGTACCTCACCTCGGGCCCTTGTAGCACCTTGCTAACAAAGTAGATAGGCTTTTGGCTCTGGTCCTGCTCCTGCACCAAAACTGAACTCACCACCCTTTCGGTGACTGCGAAGTACAAGCACAAGGGGGTGCCAATCTGTGGTTTGCACAGCACTGGCGGGCTGGCCAGATATTGTTTCAGCTTGAGGAATGCTTCTTCACACTCTTTGGTCCACAAGAACCTATTGTTCCTCCTCAAGCATTGAAAATAAGGGCGGCCCTTATCGCCCCCAGCTGACACAAACCTGGAAAGAGCAGCCATTCGACCTATCAGTTGTTGCACTTCCTTGACCGACTTCGGGCTCCTCATGGCCAAGATTGCCGCATACTTGTCTGGATTGGCCTCGATTCCTTGCTCGATGAGCAAGAAACCGAGGAACTTGCCTGCTTCCACCCGAACCGAAAGACACACTTCTCTGGATTCAGCTTCAACCCATACTTAGCTATTATGGTGAATAGCTCCTCCAAATCAGCGATGTGCTAATCTCTCACCTGGGACGTCACCACCATATCATCCACGTAGGCTTGCACGTTGTGCCCTATCATGGGTGCAAGGACCTTGTCCATCAGCCTTTGGTAGGTGGCGCCTGCAATCTTCAGCCCAAATGGCATGACTGTGTAGCAGTAGCAGGACAGCTCGGTCATAAACGCTGTCTTGCTCTCGTCCATTGGGTGCATCTTGATCTGGTTATAACCGGAAAAAGCATCCAAGAAGTTGAGCAGCTTGCACCCCGAGGCGTTATCTATCAGTGCATCAATACTCGGCAAAGGGTAAGAATCCTTTGGACATGCCTTATTGAAGTCAGTGAAGTCCACACACATCCGCCACTTCCCATTGACCTTCTTCACCAATACCACATCCGCTAGCCACTCAGGGTATTGGATTTCTCGTATGTTACCAACCTTGAGTAGTTTTTGCGTCTCTTCCTTGATCACCTGTCTCCTTTCTTCGTTGATCGCCTCTGTCGAACAGGTCTGGCTTGGGGATTCAACGCAAGACGATGACATAAAAAGTCTAGATCAATACCTGGCATATTTGAAGCAGACCAAGCAAAAACATCCATATACCGCTCTATGACTCCCGCTACTTGGTCTTGTGTATCTTGTCGTAGGGATTTGCCAAGTTTAAACACTTTGCCTCCAATTTCCCTCTCTACTACCCCCTCCGCTGGTTCGGGTCGTCTCTCTCGGGTGACCTGTACTCTGCAACCCCGACTTCTCCCCGGGACAGGTCAGTATCAGCGTACTCTCCACCCAGTGGTTGGGTGGTCACCGTGCATACTCCCCTTCTCGTCTTGAGGCTGTTCTCGTAGCACTTCTTAGCCTCCTTCTGATCTGACCTAATGGTGATCACCACACCTTCCATCGAGGGCAACTTCATCTTCATGTGCCTCGTCGACACTATGGCTCCCAGTCTGTTCAAAGCTGGCCTGCCCAATAGCATGTTGTAAGCTAATGGGGCATTCACAACCAGATATTTGATGTTCTCGGTGTGGGAGGCCACGCCATCAGTGAAAGTGGTCCTCAGCTCTATATAACCCCGCACCTCGACTTGGTCTCCTGCGAACCCATACAGGCAGCCTGTATAAGGCCTCAACTAGTCTGGGGACAGTTGCAACTTGTTAAAGGTCGACCAGAACATCACATCGGCTGAACATCGTTGATCGACGAGGACCCTATGAACCCTCCTTCCCACGGTAACCACCGATATCACCACTAGATCATTGTCATGGGGAACAACGTCCAGGCGATCTGCCTTCGTGAATGTGAGGTCGATGTTTGGGAAGTGGTCTTCCTCACAAGTCGCCACCGCCATTACTGATCGCGCATACTTCTTGCGTTGTGACGAGGTGCACCCCCCGCCTGAGAACCCACCTGCGATGGTATGGATCTCACCATGTATGGGCACTTCGTGCCCCTGATCAGCCCTCGGCGCCACCACCACCTCTCCCCCTTGTGACTCCCGCAAGTAGTCATTCAGGAAGCCACTCTTGACCAACTCATCTAGCTGATGACCCAGGGCCAAACAGTTTCAAATAGGATGGCCAAATGCTTGATGAAACTCGCACCATGCGCTCTTGTTGGGCCCCAGTCTCTTGTCTGTCTTTGGGGGCACCTTCAGCCTTTCTGCCATGTTAGGGATGGCGATTAACTCTTTGAGCTCCACCAGGAAGTTATGTCTGGGGGGCACATCCTCCTTAGCGCGTGCCCTAGTTTGGGGCTTCCTGGCCTCGTAGGGCTTCTGCTTTCCCTGGGCTCTCTTCTCTGTCGTCGCCTCATGTACCCGCATGGGCTGAGGGCGACTAGGTACTCGCGGTCGTGAAGAGGCTGCGCTCTCACGCTTCTCATTGAGTTCTCCTTCGGCGACAATGTGAGCAACAACATGATGCTTGATATCACCAAAGGTCTTTGGGCGACTTCGGATAAGGGACTCACTGAAAGGTCCTGGCGATATCCCCTTTCTAAAGGCGTGCACCACCATATCCTCATCTTTGGTGTGCAACCTCACCACCATCGGCCCAAATCGGTTGAGGTAATCTTTAAGGGACTCCCTCTGATATTGCCTAACATCAAAAAGGTCATAAGACACCGGTGGGGGGGCCCGGTTGATGATATACTGTTCTCTAAACAGCGTGGAGAACTGCGCGAAGGACGTGATATGTCCCTCAAGCAGGCTAACAAACCACTCCAGCACTGTCCCCGTCAACGTGGTCATGAAGAGCTTGCAATGCACCGCGTCCAACCCTCCTGACAGCATCATCTGCGCGTGAAACACCGTGAGATGTGCTTCTGGATCCTCCACCCCCCGTGAACACAGTCTTAGGGCCCACGAAGGTAGCTGGGACCACCGTGTCCATGATTGCTTGAGAGAAGGGCATTGGAAAAGCCCTTGGCGGTGTTGGTGGAGCCCGATCATCCCCCACTCGATCCCCTGCTTACTGCAAATTACGCAAATTCACGCCCAATTCTTCGTTTGCCCTGTGTAGCTCCTTGTTCCTGGCCTGTGATGCGGCCAGGTCCACCTGCATCCACACTTTATCTGCCCTTGATTCTGTAACATCCCGCCAAAATACTATTCATATTTATATAATGAAAATAAAGGTAACAAATAGATTGAAGTGAATAAAATTATATATATGTAATGAGGTTTCTCCTCACAGGGAGTTTAATACAAATTCGGTCAATTTTCCAAAAAAACGTAAACAAAATTACATTAAAATAGAAAGACGGGCGATCTCCTAACAGCAAAAGGCGATCTCCTATCAGAGAACGGCGATCTCCTATCAGAAAACAGAAGAAGGGTGATCGCCTAACAAAAAAGGAACAGGCGATCTCCTTTCGGCGACCACTCACAGAGGAGCTCTACTTCCTGCAACATCATCTGCTCCCGTGTAAATTATACACGATCATCACAGGTTTAAGAAAAGCCAAACACAACACCAAAATCACAGGGTAAGCTAGATATTTGAAAGAGAGTTTAGATATGAACTTTAAAATCAAGATAAAACCAATTCAAGATACCCACGTAAACCATCAACTAAACATATATTTCACAATATTCTCAAGAGTCGTTCTATTTCACATAGTGCAGCAAGTGTCTATCAATTCAATGTTTCTCATTTCTCACGTCAGACTTCCACTGACTCATCACACAAGACACTTGACACTACTTCCGGAAGACTCGTGCATTGACTAGACTCAGAGATCTGCACCTGTCATACTAAACTGCTGTAATGTTTCCACAGCTATGCGCATCAACACAATCTCGATCTCAATTTCATCACTCTCACAGTATGACAGGGTTAATCCATATAACAGGCCGAGCTCGTTCTTTTTCACACGACTCACCCATTCATATGAACCTCCTTCGACTCTCACCAACTGAATAACTTCCTCTATGTGATTCCATTATCTCAGCAGAGTCAGGATATCTCATTATAGAAATCACCGATCAATGCATATCCTACACGATCTTACACGGTATTTCCTTTCCTGAAAATACTATGCCTTGATCCCACATTCACAACATTCAACACGTCATACAACACTTAATGAACGATTCCAGTCACAGAAAAACTCATGCCAAGGTTCATATTTTCGAATATCACATTTAAATCTCAAACAGTTTCTATCAACACCAAAAACAGGGGAGTTCGAAAAACAACGCCAAAACCGGCGATCTCGTCCAAAAACAGGGGATTTCGAAATCTGTATTTAAAACCGGCGATCACGTCGCCCAAACACATAAGGACAGAACATCATGAAAAAGGGGTTTAAAACCGGCGACCACGTTGCCCAAACACATAGAACAGAGTATCACGAAAAAGAATATGAAACCGGCGACCACGTCGCCCTCACTTCAGAAACAGCAAATCTACGGCTTTTATTGAAAATAAAGCTAGCTTCCCTTACCTGGACTTGCGCAAAACACTAAGAGCTCCAAAACCCACCGAAGCTTAAAGGTGCCTTAGCTCTGTTTTTGCGTCTCGGTCTGGAGAACTTGCAGAGAACCTCCCAAGTGTCCAAGGGCAGTCGTCGCTCGTCGCACTGGTGCTTGAAGTTGCCTGAAACGCAGCGCGAAGGAGAGAAAAAAAGAAGGATGAAGGTGAGCTCACTCTTTTACTCTTGAACCACTGAAAACGTTCTTTTTTCCTCTCAGAAGTGGGTTTTTGTATCTTAAACCAAACTTGCCCCCAACAGCCGCTACCACCACCCACTCTGCAGGGAAGTTTGCGTGTACGTTTCCCTGAACAGTACGACTACGCGTGCTTCTGCGCAGGCTAACACTCTGAGGTCACTATTCTGAACCACCCTTCTTGTCTACGTGTCGCGCGTGCAGTACGTCTCCTGTTGAGAGCCTGGGTCCCACCTCATCTGTGTGAAACTCGACATCGCGCGATAACCTTCCACCGATGACCGCTCGCGCGATGAATATCCACTGATGTCTCATACTGGCGGACGACCGATGTCTCTCCCTGGAAGACGACCGATGTCTCTCCCTGGCGATGCCCGCATGCCTCTTGCGCCATGGTGATGCCTGCATGCCTCTCGCGCACTGGCGATGCCTGCATGCCTCTCACGCCCTGGCGACGTCCACATGCCTCGCGCCCTGGCGATGCCTGCATGCCTCTCGCGCCCTAGCGATGCCTGCATGCCTCTCGCGCCCTGGCGATGCCTGCATGCCTCTCGCGCCCTGGCGACGCCTGCATGCCTCGCGCCCTGGCGATCATGTGTGGTCGGTGACCGGCAATTATGTACTAACCAGGAAATCTTATAGTCTTCTAAGCTACACTTTCCTTCCTTTTTATTTTAAATAAAAACATACTTAGAATTCATTTAAAATATACTCTTTTATTCCAATTTAATTTTACAGGTCCTTACAGATTCCGCCACCGTCTCCTGGAGGGCGCGCATCGTTTCCATGAGTTGTTGCATGGTGACGCTCTCACCCCCATTTGGCGGGACAGATCCTTGCCTGGTATTCCTCATGTATCTGGTTTCTTCTCTTTTGCTTGTGTATGGGACCTTGTTTTACTTCGGCCCCACGGTGGGCGCCAAATGTTCTTGCCGGTTGACCCTCCTGCTGGTTGACTCTACGACACTTACACGCCTCCTTTCCTCACCTTGGATTATGCTTCGCTATCTCGAAACAAACTGCACCTGCAAGATAGAAAGGGGCGCCCTAGAGGCCGTTTGCACTTCGACGCTCAAGTCAAAACTGGGCAAGCACACCAAGTGTCTTCAATATCTGTGTTAGGTCTAGAAAATGCGTACCTTTGTGAAGTCTTTTACTACCCTTTATATAATCTAGGGTTTACTCTGTGTCGCTACCCATATTTAGGGTTTACAGGAATACCCTTGCGCCGCTATCACCCAGGCTTAGGGTAATTTAGCACATAAGGTTTCCTTAACTGGAGTGCAAAACTCTAACAGGATGGTCACCTAGGTACCCCCTCGTGCACCTAGTCTCTGGGGCCACTTGTCCTGGGAGCGCCTTCACTATTCACGTGCCATTCATATAGCTTCACTGGGAAACCCTAGTTCTGATGAGTACTCAACCCCTCAGGACTCTGCACCTAACTGTGCTTTCCCTGCCACACGCATAGGCACTTCGTGACTTAGGCTTCTCCTTACTTCTGGGCATTTTACTGATAACTGGTCTTCCCTTAAGACCCATCGTGGATGTTTTAGCTCTGTTATTCGAAACATCCAAGGTTGATGTCACCTCATCACACCCAGCCACCGAGGACTCATCACCTTGCTGAGTGACGAGGACACCTCAGTTCACTCTGGCGGTCGTTATGCTGACGACTAATCATCCCCCATTAGTCCCTACTACCTGTGGGACCCAGCCCACGTGGGTCTGGCCCATGCTGTGGGACCCAGCTGACGCGGCTCACCCTTACTAGCTGTTCTCGGTGTCTGAGGACTGGTCGGTACAATTACAATAGCACTTAATGAGTCATATTCATATTCTGAAATATGCAGAAAATATCTCCAACAAATCAATCAACAACTAATTAATTGAAAGTCGCACATCCCTATTAACTAGGGACCTTGATACATGTCAATTAATAACTAATATCTGGCTCATTACCATAAGACCCATAACCAAAACTATAAATAAAATCCTCTGCGAAGATGTAAGGTACGCTTTAATCAGCTTTTCAATATACACTCTTTACACAGAGTACTGACTTAAGCATCGGAGTACCTTTTCAGGTCACCCCGACCGGGCATTAATCACGACCAAGCACCAATAACAAAAGGAGAAGACTAGAAGAGCACCAATAACAAAAGGAGGAAACTTGAAGGAAGGAACAAGAAGGCTACCGGCACATCAACAATTGTACAACCAATTTCAGGTACTATTTAGATCCCTCTTTGTCCATACAGGTACATAACCTAAAATGGACCTTCACCACCACAATGCAAATATGTAATCCAAGGAAAATCATGTTAAAGAAATTTTGTATTTATTATACCAAAATTTAAAAGGTTATAAATTTAAGAGGGCTCGTTCATAATAAAAAAGTTTCTATAACCTAAAGTTACAGCTTTTTCAGTTGTGTAAGGTGAATGAAGGCAGCATCATTCAGTTCATTGTCCACATATGCATAACTTTTACTACAAAGCTTAGGCTCTTGGTTATGTGATTGTTTGTAAAATTATAAGAGGTGACATTAACAATAGCATTAACTGATGTCATCCATGCACACAGTTACTGTATAACCTAATTCCTAAAGCCCTTAGCAGTTGACCAACCTTTTGCTTTGAATATATATTTTCTTTGAAATTTGCTCCTTATGGTCGTGTATGGACCAACCCATTTACCTTTCTTTTCTTCAAGGTTGATACTAGAAACCTAATTGCCTAGAAACTTTGGGGATACAACGTGACAAAATTTACACAGATCAAAATTCAAGTAGATTATTTGTTGGGCGTTTTCCATCAAAATAGTGTAATTTGATTTCATAATTACCAAAATAATAATAAAATTATTATAAAATTGAATAAGTGGTAAATACATTGAGTGAATGCCATTTTAGTTGTTTTTCATTTAATATTAAGTTGTGTAAGTAACTCATACACAATTTCAATTGTTTTAATTGATGTACAATTTTAATGTAATCTTTTAACTAAAATCATCCTAACATGACATGAGTTTAACTTCGAATTTTATTAACATTGAAGTTGATCCGGTCGGTCATCGGTAGTCGATGACGTCAGCAGCAGATGACCACGTGGACCATTCACAGGGTGACACGTGGTAGAAGATAGCAAGTGAATCAGAGAGGAGATCACTCAGAACGGTGATCGGTGGTCAGTTGCTAAAGTGACCACCACCAGCAGATCAGTGCCTAGATGAGCGCCTGACAGCAGAGCGCGAGAAGTAATGAAGCATTGGGGAGAAGGGTGATTAACACCTCTTTATCGAGAAAGAAGTCCTCAATTCGAGCAGAGGGCTCACCAATGAAGTCCTCAGAGGGTTAAGAGATGTGGGCGATGACAAGGTGGTGAGATGTCCCTTCAGCGCGCTACTCATGTCCTTACGCGCAGAGCCACGTAGGTCGCCCGAGCCGATGACTTAGTCTCTTCGCTGAAACAAGTTAACAGCTTGAGACTGGGGGGCTTGTGTACCGACCAGTCCTCGGACACCGAGAACAGGTAGTAAAGGGCAAACCACGTCAGCTGGGTCCCACAGCATGGGCCAAAGCCACGTGGAGTGGACCCCGCAGGCAGCTTGGATTACAGGGTGATTAGTCATCAGCATGTTCCCACAGAGAAGGGTGATTAGTCATCAGCATGTTCCCACAGAGACGGGTGATTAGTCATCAGCATGTTCCCACAGATAAGGGTGATTAGTCATCAGCGTGACGATCACCAGAAAGGGTTGATGTGTCCTCGTCACTCCGCAGGGTGATCAGTCCTCGGCAACAGAGTGCGATGAGGTGACATCGGTCTTGGGTGATTTGAACAACGTAGACAAAACAGCTAAGATTGGTTCCCAGTGTGGGCCAATGACCAGTTAAATACCCAGAGGTAGGGAGAGGCCTGAATCACGAAGAGCCTATGCGGGTAGCAGGGAGAGCACAGTTAGGTGCAGAGTCCTGAGGGTCAAGTACTCATCAGAACTAGGGTTTCCCAGTAAAGGCTATATGCATGGCACGTGAACAGCAAGGGCACTCCCAGAACAGGTGGCCCCAGAGACTAGGTGCACAAGGAGGCATCCAGGTGGTCACCCTGTTAGAGTTTGCACTCCAGAGAAGGAAACCTTATGTGCTAGATTACCCTAAGATTGGGTGATAGCGGCGCAAGGGTATTCCAGTAAACCCTGAATATGGCTAGCAGCGCAGTGAACCCTAATTAGGGCTAGCGGCGCAGTAAACCCTAGACTATATAAGGGACAGTAAATACTTCACAAAGGTACGCAGTTTCTAGACCTAAACACAGAGAGACTCAAGACACTTCGTGTTTCTTGCCCAACATTGACTTGAGCGTCGGAGTGTGTAAGGATCTAGAAATTTATTTGGAATAGAAGTGGTATATTTTAAATGATTTCTAAGTATGTTATTATTTAAAATGAAAAAGGTCATATAATAGAAAATCCATAGTAGTCAGACCTCGGACGTCGCCCAAGAGGTCTGAGGTCAGTATGGTAGAGGTCGATCGGTGGACCATAGTGGGTTCCAGAAATCACATGTATCAAGGTGTGATTTGAACCTTAGATACGCCATGCATGCGGGATAAATGCGAAACTCTATGCTTTGGCATAAGAGATTGTCCTCAGTGTTGCATGCATTGGCGCGTGAGGAGTTAGTACCGACCTGTCCTCGGGCAGGAGAAGCTACCGACGTCACCGAGCCATGTGGGGGTGATAACACAGACGTGGAGTAGTGAGTCGATGAGCCTTCAGCAGGGGTGACGAGGTGTCATCAGACATCGGTCGTCTGCCAGGGAGAGACATCTGTCGTTTGCCAGGGAGAGACATCGGTCGTCTTCCAGGGAGAGACATCGATAGTCTGCCAGGGAAAGACATCGGTCGTCTGCCAGGGAGAGACATAGGTCGTCTTCCAAGGAGAGACATCGGTCGTCTTCCAGGATGAGACATTAGTCGTCTGCCAGGATGAGACATCGGTGGATAGTCATCGCGAGATCAGTCATCGGTTCCTTGTCATCGGGGGGTCCTGTTATACGCAGATAAGCTGGGACCCAGGCTTCCAGCGAAGGCGTTCTGCAGGCGCGACACGTAGACAGTAAGGGTCCCCAGAGCAGTTGGCAACAGAGAGTAAGTAGGGCAGGTGGCTCCAGAGTTTTGGGCATACAAAGGTGTCCACGTGGCCATCCTGTCAGAGGAAACTTGCACGCAAGAGTTTTCCATCAGAGTGGGTGGTGGCAGCGGCATTCCTGGGCAAGGTGGTTTAATTTCAAAATCCACTTCTGATAGGCAATGTTCGAACGCTGTTTGGGTAGAGAGAGATCGAGTGAGTTGAGTTTTGGTTCCCTGTTTCCTTTCTCTCCTTCTCTCCACGTTCGGGCATCTTCGCTACCAGTTGACGTTTCCGACACCATCAAGCACCCGTTTAACGATCGGCGACTGCCCCTGGGCTCCGGGCAAGTATCTCTACAAGTTTCCGATCAAAGCCTTAAAACAGAGTAAGTTCGTCGTGCTCTGTTTTTGAAGTCGCTTCTGAACTTGAGAGAGTTGCCTCTGCATAGGCTTTGCGTGCGACTCTTTTGGCTTCAGAGTTAGTCTCTGTTAACTCAGAATATGAGTGTTATAGTTAGTTTTGTGATCGGGACTCTATGGTGCAGGTTAAGGCATCCTTGAGTTCTCGGTGGGTTTGGAGCTCTTAGTGAGATCGGCTCAAGTCCAGGTAAGGGAAGCTAGCGTTTTTTTAATAAAAACCTTAGGCTAGCAGATTCTGAAGTTGGGGTGACGTGGTCACCAGTTTTAAATTCTATTTCACAATCCCCTGTTTTGTGTGAATCGGTATTTGTTGAGATTGAAATGTGGTTTTTTTAAATATAATGGATGTTGTGAACTGTGTATGATTTTCGAAATTATCAACCTTGGTATGATTTGATTGAGATATGTTTGGATTGTTAGAAAAGGTTTAAAATATGCTATGGTTGCCTTGTTCATTTACGTGTTGGATGATATACTGGAATGATGTGAAAGAGTGATCAAAGCATAGTATTTTCAGGAAAGAAAATACCGTGTGGAGATTTGTTTAGAATGTGCATTGACTAAGGATTTGTAATAAGGAGATATCCTGACTCTCCTGAAGTTATTCAGGTGGTGAGAGTCGAAGGAGGTTCATATGTATGGGTAAGTCGTTTGAAAGATAACTGACTTGACCTGTTATATGGATTAACCCTGTCATACTAGGAGAGTGATGATATTGAGATTATTTATGCGCATAGCTGTGTGGATTCACAGCGACCCTGTGTGGATTCACAGCGACCCTGTGTGGATTCACAGGGGTGTAGTATGACAGGTGCAGATCTCTGAGTCTGAGTCAACGCACGAGTCTTCCGGAAGTAGAGTCAAGTGTCTATGTGTTATGAGTCAGTGGAAAGTCTGACATGAGAATGATAAATATTGAAATTTTGATAGACACTTGATGGTTATGTGGAATGAATGACACTTGAGGAAATTGTGAAATGTGTGAAAAATGATGGGTTATGTTGATATAAAGTTTCATATTTAAAGTTTTTTTTTACAGCTAGCTTACCCCTTTGTTTTGTTTTGTGGTTGTTTTTCCTTAAATCTGTGATGATCGTGTATAATTTACACGGGAGCAGACAAGGTGGCAGGTGATAGAGCTCCCCAATGAGTTATTGGAGGAAGGGATGGAAGAGTTTGAATGTTGTATTTTCGTTCTTTTTGAAAACTATTTGATGAATCTGTATTAAAATTCCCTAGAGAAGGGATGTTCTTTTGAGATACACTGTATGGGATGGATGTATTTTATTATATATACATATGTTAATTTGATATTATTGTTCTACCGTTTTTTTTATTATTTTATATGTATGAGTAGAAATTGAGGGACGTTACAGAGTGTAAACGACCTCTAGGGCGCCCCCTTTCTCTTTTGCAGGTGCAGATTGTTTCGCCAGAATCAAGCACATATCAACGTGAGGCGCGTGAGTGTCGTGGAGTCAACTGACAGGCGAGTCAACCGGCAAGAACAGAAGTCATCTTAGTTAATCACGACTTTTTCACACAAAATCGGATTTTTTGATACACCACTTACTCAACCTTGTAATAATTTTTTTTGGGAATTCTCCTAATTATGAAGTAAAAGTAAAAAAAACAAGGGTATTTGTTGCCATATCCTAATGCATATCGATGTGAATTTTTTAATCTCAACAAAAATTAAATTGAAATACTTCATTACCAAATAAATTCAAGTGAGTTATATGTGTGCAAACATAGCCAAAGATAAAAGGCTAAAAAACACGTGAACCAGAATAGGAGAAATGTTGTTTACACAGCTGTTATAATCACATCATTACATACTTGTTGAGTCATTTCTCCAAGCATTGTACACCATTTTCTTATACTCACCTTACACTTTTGAAAAAGAGCATCTTCTTTTCTCTGTCTTTACGTTAAGTAATTTGAGAATGCAAAGAAAAGTGGGGTGAAAATGTTTGTTTGATTCTGAATAGAAATAACATTTTTTACGTTTGGGAAGAAAGAGCATAATTTATATTATCATCTGACATTAAACATATCAAAAGTCACTTTTTTTTTCTCTCAAGTAAATATAGGTATATTTATGCATCATGAATGAACTTGTAGCAGCATCCTGTCTAGCAGAGTCCCTCGCATGGTACATAATACGGACAGAGACTTAATTATATAAATTCATAATCCAAATTTATACGAGTAAATATAATTAGATTGATTTTTCTTTCTGAAAAATACTTTTCATAATAGATTTAAAAAGATATTACTCATTTCTATAATCATAATAAAACTTAAAAATTAAATTTGAATTTTTAAAAATTATTATATTTCTTCTTTTTAAAATTATGTTAAAACTGTAAATAGATAATCACATTTAAAACTAGAATTAAAAATAATAATTATTAACTATTCAAATTTCAAAATAAAATAACTGATGACTACTTTTTAATTTAATACTAACCGAAACCATACTAAAACTTTCATAAATCTAAAGATGTAGTTTGAATGGGATAATTCACAAATATATATGGTAGAAGTATCAGATATACCATTTAAAATAAGTCTATTATACAGCTTCATCATCACCCATATGAGGAAAATCCATCCCTCTTCCTTTTCCTCTCTTCTCTCTCTATGGTTCATTGTTGTTTCCAAAGTCAAAAAAGGGCTCTGAAATCTGCATCCATCTGCCTTAAAGCACCAACCCCTATGCAAATTGACTCACACATCTCATTGACCATCCTCATTTTCAGAGCTAAGACTTCAAGGTTACTCCACATCCAACTTAAAAAAAGACAATCCCAACACAAGTTTCATTGAATGAAAAGGGTGTCAAAAGGGGCGAAAAGAAGCCGCATCAGATCTGTGTTACATTTGTCTTTTAGGCTTTGTTTGGTTAGCCCTTTTGAATCAGATCCAAAAGGAAGCTCGTTTGGCTTTTGCTGTCTATGGACTTTTGAGAATGTCACAGTTTAGCCATGAATGATTTGGGCAAGGAGACCATGAGGCTGATGTGTTTGGCTTGTTTCTCTCTCCTGATGTTGGTTCTACTGCTGTTACAGAGCTTTTCTACTGCCTCTAACGAGTCAGGAAAATTTCAAAACTTTAAAAGTGGGTACATGTCCAAGTCCAACTCCATTCAAGATAAAAAAGGTCTTAGACAGAATTCAGCTGAAGGTGGTAATGAGGCAATTCTAGGTGATGAAAAAAGAAAAATCTACACAGGTCCTAATCCTTTGCATAACAGATAAGTGAAAAACATTTATTCAGATCTTTTTGGCCTTTTCTTCTTTGTTTTAAGCTCTCTTGTGTACACTATTTTCTTCACTTCTTCACATGTTCTTCTTAGAATAAGCTGCTGAGTTTTGATATATTATTTTCTTCTCAATTGTAGCCTTTACTTACATGTAACAAAACAACTCCATATGGAAGAAAACAGTTTTGACTTAGAAGAATTGGTTTACACTATTTTTTTTCCAAATCCATTAAATAAGAACATGTGTATCATTGCGTCCTTGTTGTAGTGACTGTTTAAAATCTTTTGTCAAATTTTCTTAGTTTCTGCAAAATATTCCCTGCATTCAAATGGGAATTTGGATTTGTGCAAAAAGTTTCTCCGACAGGGTACTAGAGTTTAGAATTTTACATGCCAATGTTATTTATTCATCAAACAATATTTAGAAGAAACTTTATATACCCCTCATGCTTGATCTAAATAGATAATATTCATAGCAATAATACTTTTTCCTTTACGAATTCTCTCTCTTTTTCTCTCTCTGGATATATTGTTTTCTCATGGTTTTTGACCATCTTGGAACTATTTTTTTTTTCTTTTTATCAAAATGGGGTCAGTTTAAAAAAAAATTATAAATTTGAGTAAGTCATGTCAATTTGGCACAAATTCATATGCACAACTTGTCCCAATTTGACAGGACTCTGCCATGTTAGCTTGAAGACGTGTCAAGTTGGCACGACTTCTGCCATGTTATAATTTTTTTTAAAATGAATATATTATAATTATTTAATTATAATTAGATATGTAAGTTCTCTAATAATTGAAATTAATTTGATAAATAAATTTTTTATGAATGAATAAATACATAGATAAAGAAAATGAGGAAATTAATAATCAAACTTGAATTGAATTTTATTATTAAGCTTGTCTATGCGGACAATTGCTTTTATTGTGACCTTTAGTTCTACAATATGAACATTTTTTTTGGCTTATTTGGAATTGAATCATCCATTTTGTTACGAATGCGTTAAGTGCTAGGTTTTCCTGATTGATGTCGACGCATGATCGGGTCAGGTAAGAAACTTGGTCCCGTGTAAGTAGACGAATAATCAAAATTAGTTCTAGTTTAACTTTATATTTTTATTTTATATCTTGTAATGAATCTTACTAATTTGTTTAGTTCTAATTAATCTCTTCTCATCATTACGTAAAATCATTACTTCTCAAGCTATTTTTTTTGCAAATTCACAACAATAATTCTCTATTTATTTTCCAAATACAATAAATTTTCATTTATCTATTTATTTCCAAATTCAATAACAATTTTCTTCATTTTTTAATTAATCAAATAATCAAGTTATTGTATTACATTACCGTCAAACATGATCCATATACGATTATCCAATTTTTTGTTCCTTAAAACTAACACTCTTAGAAAATTATGTATCAAATTAATTTTTAACATTACATAACTTACTACCCAATATATAAACAATAATTTTTTTTAAAAAAAATTTAAAAAAAATTATGACGTGGCAGAAGTCGTGCCAAGTTGGCACGACTTTAGTATGACATGGCAGAATCATGTCAAATTGGGACGAGTTGTGCATATGAAGTCATGCCAAATTGGCACGACTTGTCCAAATTTGTAATTTTTTTAAACGGACCCCATTTTGGTAAAAAGCAAAAAAAAATAACCCCAGGATGGTCAAAAACCTGTTTTCTCACATGGTATAGAGCTTAATTTTTTTTTCCAACCATGTCTTCTTCTTCCTCGTCTTCAACCTCTGCATCCACCATTTCTTCTCCTTCCACTTCCTCTGTTCATCTCCATACCTTTCCCACTGCTCTTTCTCTCAAACTCACGGATGATAACTTTCTTGTTTGGAGCCAACAAGTTCTTGCCTTGGTTGAGAGTCTCAACCTTCTTTCTTTCCTAGAGTCTTCTCTCACACCTTCCCAGTTCATGCCTGAGTCCACCACTGTCAACCTTGCGTTTCTTCTTCACCAACAACAAGATCATTTGCTTGTTGCTTGGCTCCTTGCCTCGATGTCTACCTCTATGCTCACACAAATGTTGGATATGAAGCCAGGATCAATTGGGCTAGGCTGAGTAGACACTATGTTTTAGTGAATGGGCTTAATCATTGTGTCCCCTTTATTATCTCTATTTATCTTTATTTAAAGAGATCATTGTACTTGTAATTGGTGTGCAACAGAACAAAAATAAAACCTAATAGTTGGATGTAGGTTGCAGTTGGAGACTGAACCACGTTAAATCCTGTGTCGTTTATTTTCTTGCATTGTTTCATGATTATGTGTGTTGCTTCCGCGTGCATTTTTTCCCATCAAGTGACATCAGAGCTTGGTTCGTTTTCACACTAGAGATCCGATCAGCAGAAATTAATCGACGAGACATGAAAATTGCGGCTAGGGTTTCACAAGGGCGGTAGTAGCGTCCCAAAGCTAGGGTTTCGCAGGGACCGCAACAGAGTCCCAAAGCTAGGGTTTCGCATAGGCAGCAGCAACATCCCAAAGCTAGGGTTTTGCAGAGGCTGCAGCGGTGTCCCAGAGCTAGGGTTTCGCAGGGGCGACAGCAGCGTTCCAAAGCTAGGGTTTCGCAGAGTGCGACGGCGGCGAACAGGTGCATTTTTCTTGTGTTCTTGATTTAAAAAAAAAAAAAGAAATTACCAAGATCTGAAAGTAGTTGCACTGAGTATCTTGTCTAGTCGTTTGAGATGGCAGAAGACGGGAGGTTTCGAATTGAAAAATTCGATGGTACAGATTTTAGTTGGTGGAAAATGCAAATTGAGGATTTGCTAGTTCAGAAAGATTTGGACATGGTTTTGGGTGATAAGCCAGAAAAGATGTCTGATGCAGTATGGGCAGGTTTGGATCGGAAAGCTATGTCCATTATTCGACTCTCTTTGTCCAAGAATGTTGTGTTCAACATTCTGAAGGAGAAGACAGCGAAAGGTATCATGGAAGCTTTGTCTAACATGTACGAGAAGCCATCTGCTGCAAACAAGGTGTTTCTAATAAGAGAATTGGTAAACACAAGGATGAAGGAAGACAGTTCAATTACTGAGCACATCAATAAAAAAAATTCGATCTTAGCCAGACTTATGTTAGTAGGCATTAAGTTCGACGATGAAGTTCAAGCTTTACTATTGTTATCATCTTTGCCTGACAGTTGGTCCGAAACAGTTACAATAGTTACAACAGTTACTAGTTCAGTGGGACCCAATTGATTCACTTTTGAGAAGATTCGTGATCTCATTATTGGCGAAGACGTTCGAAGAAGGAGTTCTGGGGAATTATCCAGTGAATCGCTATATGTCGTTAGAGGTAAGAAAAATATCAAAGATAGTGGGAGCAAGAACAAAAGAAGGAGTCAGTCAAAGACTCGGGATGGTTCAAGTGTAACATGTTGGAACTGCAAGGAGGTGGGGCATTTCAGGAATCAATGCCCAAATGATAAACAAGTCAACATTGCAAAAGACTTCGCGGACGAGGACCTCTTAGTCTGTTGTGCGGATAGCAATGTGGATTCCTGGGTCATGGATTTTGGTGCTTCTTTTCATGCTACCTACAGCAGTGAAGCATTGCAGAATCTAGTTATTGGAGACTTTGGAAAGGTAAGACTAGCGGACAACAGAACTCTTGATGTTACGGGCATGGGTGACATAGTGTTGAAGACGCCAGTCGGTTTCTGGACTTTGAAGGATGTCAGAGTTGTTCCAAGCTTGACGAAAAATTTGATTTCTGTTAGGCAGTTGGACAAACAGGGACATGAAGTGAAGTTTGAAAATCAGCAGTGGAAGGTCGTCAAGGGAAATCTTGTCATGGCTCGCGGAAGAAAGAGAGGTTCGTTGTATATGGTCAAATTACTCTCTGAGGGAGTGACCGTCCCAGTTCAGAAGATAAACAAAGTCTGGTTCACAGAATCTCGTGGGCAGAAGAGGGTTGTCTTTACAAGAGAGAAACCCAGAGCTACAGGTCAGATTCAGGATGAACGAGCATGGAAAGGTTCAGGTAGACCAGTCAGAGGTACTTATGGTAGTGGGAGCACGGGTCGTGTTTCAGCTAAGGTCCCTAGACGACAGTGGGTTAGGAGAACTAGTATTCCAGTTGTTGAAACATCTTCAGAAAATTTCTTGTTGGTTATGGAGAGTGTTTGTTCTCTGGTTGTTCAAGGATTTGGCAGTTCTTGCAAGTGGGAGCCGGTAGGAACAGAGAATGGGTCAGTGGCAGTTTCAGTCATGACTGACGTGTTGAAATTCAGGGGAGTTTCAACGAAGCCTTCAAAATGATTAAGAAGGCTGGTGGCAACTAATGGTGGAACATTGAGTTCTAGTGACAGATTACAGAAGTACATGTACACAGTTGAAGCGCAAGTGAACATTGTTCCGTGACTTCAAGTGGGAGATTGTTGGGTATGAAGCCAGGATCAATTAGGCTGGACTGAGTAGACACTATGTTTTAGTGAATGGGCTTAATCATTGTGTCCCCTTTATTATCTCTATTTATCTCTATTTAAAGAGATCATTGTACTTGTAATTGGTGTGCAACAGAACAGAAATAAAACCTAATAGTTGCCCATGTGGATGTAGGTTGCAGTTGGCGACCGAACCACGTTAAATCCTGTGTCGTTTATTTTCTTGTATTGTTTCGTGATTATGTGTGTTGCTTCCGCGTGCATTTTTTCCCATCAACAAATGGTTGGGTTACGCTTTGCTCATCTTATTTGGGATAAATTGAAGGTCTATTATGCATCTCACACTCACGCCAAGATCCGGAAACTCAAGCTCCAACTCAAGACTCCTCAGTGCGAAAGTTCCATCTCAGCCTATATTCTGGACATTAAGAAAGTGGTTGATTCTCTTGCTGCCACAGTTCTATCGTACCCTCTGAAGATGACATTGATTGATGCTGTTTTGGATGGTCTTCCTGAAGAATATGATGCCTTCATTACCTCTATCACACGTCGTCTAGATTCATATACTATTGAGGATATTGAAGCTTTACTTCTCGCACAAGAAGAAAGGTTTGAGAAACACGGGTCTCTTGAACATTCTTTCATTCAAGCTAATGTTTCTTCTTCCAACTGGTCAGACTCATACCTTGATGAAAGATCAGATTGAAAAATGTTATATGACCTAAATGGTGATTCTGATAAGTTATCCTTACAGCAGTGTTTGCTGTGTAAATTGAATGATAATTTTTTTTAACTTGAATAACAAGTTTCTAATATCTCAACAAATAAAAATTGTTACTTCTAGAATTTTTTCAGTATTTTTTATATTTAAGAATAAATAAATATGTTAATTTATTTTTTGCAATTATTCTAAATCTTTTAAATTGATTGGGTTAAATATCATGAATAAATTAATATATTTACTACATATTAGTTATATTCGAAATGTTTATCAGATACCAATTTTAATGTACATCTCAGTTTTAGAGGACAGAAAAATGTATTCAACTTTTTTTATTAATGAAAGAAAAAAAAAATAAAGGCTTATTTATTTTTTCTGTGGAATTAAGTCCCCTTTGTTTACATGTTTTAATACACTGATAAAAAAATACAGATAAATTGAGTACATACATTTTAATTATATTAATAGTTTTACGACTCTGTTTAATCGTTGATAAATACATAAAACATTTTATATTATTGGTTACAATTCATTAGAAGTAAAGTTTTTTATTGTATTGGTTCCACTTTAAAATATGATATGGCATTTAACATTAGCGATATGTAATTAAATGAAAATATTGCATGACCTGTTTTTCTTTTCTGTTATTTTTATCCAACTTTAAAATATATAGGCATTAACTTCTTTTTTTCTTTTACATTAGAAAAGGATTATATTAATCAGCATTTTCATCATTCAAGTATAATATGTCTATTTTCATCTTTATTTCAAAAATTAAAGTGTCACGTTTCAATTCTTTCAAGTAAAAAAAGTAATATTTTATAAATAATTATTATTTTACATGGTAGAAGGTAATAAGTAGTGAATTGTGGTAATTTCATATGAAAAAAATTTCTTTAACACCACACAGTAGAAACATATATTTGACACCATATTATAATAATATAATAATATTTAAAATTAAAAAATAAATTAAATATAATTAAAATATTATTTTATTGGTTTGTGAAGTGAATGTTTTCTACTTATCTTTTTAGAATACTCACTATTATTTATAGTTTTTATTTTACTTGACTTGAGTGTTAAAAAGAGTTGTCTATAAATAAAATTTCATTCTCCATTTCAATATCAAGTATTAGAATTCATCTCTTAAGAGTTTATAACTCAACAACTTGTCTCACAATGTTCCATTTTTCAACAAGAACATTTAACATCTACCATATGCTTTGAGTAAAATTTTTCCAAGACAAAAAGTTAGAATATTGTCTATTCTTCGTCCAATGGTTAGATGAACCCTTCATCCGTAATCAACAAACCTTAAAACATATATGGAGCAATGAGTCCAAAAGAATGGTTACAACAATGCAATTGAAGAGAAAGAATAACATATGAAACCAATTAACTAAAGAATGAGCTGTACTAGGAGAAATGATCCACGTTTGGATTGAGGGAAGTAAAAGCCTTTCTTCAAGCAATTAATAGTTTTAGGAGAAAAGCAAGGAGATGCCTCAATTCTATAAGATGTTCAGCAGTTAGGATGAGGTTGCACTCTCAAAATCCAGTCCAACTTTCCATGTACATATCTACACTCTTTGAATTCAAGCAGGTGAATATTGAAAGTTAAATTTACTGTATAAAAGGGACATATCTAAGAGCAACATGAGTGACAATATACATCTCAAAATGAACACCAAAACCTAAGTAAGTTTGAATCGCCTTTAAATTTTAGAACACAAAGCATAAAATTCAACAAATCTTATCAAATTGCTTTTTTTTTTAAGATCCTAAACCAAGCCTAAGTCTGCCATGCTTCTGATGGTACTGATTTGTTTACAAAGGCCCTCTCTCAATTTTGAAACATTCAAAACCAAACTTACTGTACAGAAAATACATTCAAGCGAACTATAGAATGATATAATGTTATCAGTATCACATTTGAAGAATAATGCATAAATGCAATTGCTGATTTTATTCTAAAGTTATTTTGCTCTGGGGAGCATTGACTCAAGTGACGAAGTCCCATATTGGACACAACTCTGACAAGCAGCTGAAGTTCAGAACATAAACCATGAACACTTACCTTTCTCGGCCTTTTGGCTAAGATCAAGTGTAGTATCTGTTCTTATAAGTTTAATATCTGATATGCGAACCATGGTTCACAACATAGTCTATATACATTGTGGTCCTTACTTACACAGTATAATCAAATTAGTTAAATTTGTTTAATAACTCTTCAATTACCCTTACAACCAAAATTCTTAGTCTAGTTCATATAAAATTAATTTGATCACCTGTTAGCTCAAGAACTAATGGTAATTTATTTTATAGCAACTTAATCTGAAACTTAGAATGTCAAATTCTTCTTTCCACAGCCAAAAGTTCCACATTGACTAGTGTATTTATATTTTCTTTTTATCTGAGTATTCTTGCTTCCATTGGGATATTCGTTTCTCCTCATGGTAAGAATCACCATGGTAGGTATTATTAGTTTCACGTTAAGATCAATTATCAGTCTAAGCTAACTGCCTACGCTTTAGGCAGGGATTTAGGGAGTGTGTTGGAATGATTACATGAACTTCTTTTAAGGTGTAAAGGGTGTGTGCACTAGTTTATGGGAGGTCAGTTTATGAGAGGCTTGAGGTTGTGTAGACTGATCTCATAACATTGCAGAATGAGGAACAAAATGTCTTGTTCAGTGCAAAAGGAGGACAATATCAGCAACCAATATAAGATTACTAGCTATGCCTTAGGCTGCATCAGGTAATGATTTAGTAGTTCCTATTTTTACTGGTACGGCACTTGGGTATGTTCAAAAAAGTAGTAACAAATCTAACTGACTGTTGTAAGGGGAGGTATAATCTGTTACGAAGTACAGTTGTACTCATTTGGTGTTTTATTAGTTCTTGCTGCTTATACTCTGGTATATAGCTTCCTGTTATATACTAAAGTTTTGGGATTTGATTAATATTATTGTTGGGTGGTTAAGATTTAATTGGTAGATATTGGGATTTAATTAGTTAGGATTTAATTAGTTGGGATTTAATTAGTTGAGATTTAGTTAGCAGTTTCTATCATATATTTCTTTAGTTGAGATTTAGTTAACAGTTTCTATCATATATCTCTATCATTTGTAATCTTTAGTACTCTATAAATAGAGTATTAAACTATTATCTGAAATATAAATAATATATGCACTTTGTTTCCTTCTCTCAATTCTCTATCATATTCTATATCATTGTTTCTTGTTCTTGGTATAATCGGAAGCCACCTAGGATTCCCTTTGTCCAAAGCCTAATCGTTCTTCGAAATCTCTTACGAGAGGACCTAGACGCTTACACACATGATCATTCATATCAATTGGTATCAGATTGGACCTTCCTGGACTTTCAATGGCTAACTCAACACGCTCTGCTCAAGCTGCTAAGGAGATGGAAGATCGAATCTCCCAAAGGATGGATAATAGGTTGATGGAACTCGCAACTACATTGCAGGAAACCTTGACTCGTTCTATGAAAGACACCATCCAGGAATTACTTACTCAATCTCGAGGAGAAGGCACCTATGGCCTTTCACCTGACCACATGTTGCGGGGACCTCGAACAGGGTCTTCTTATGTTTGTGGCACACGGTTGGCACGCATTGACTTTCCCATATTCAATGGAGAAAATGTTAACCAGTGGATTCATCAATGTGAAAATTATTTTCTCATTGACAACACCCCAGACGAATTCAAGGTGAAGTTGGCAATTGTGCATTTAGAAGGCAAGGCCTTGCAATGGCATACCACACTTATGAAATCAGGTTTAGATATAGGTACACCTTCATGGACAACATTCATGAAAAGTCTAATCGATCGGTTTGGTGCAATTGGCGATGATCCCATGGTTGAGTTGATGCGTTTACGACAAAAGACTTCAGTTGATGCCTATCATGAGGAGTTTGATTCAATCATTACAAGGTTGAAGTTATCTGATGATCATATTCTAAGCTGCTTCCTTGGTGGATTAAAAAAAGAAATCAAACTAATGGTAAGAATGTTCCAACCTACGTCTCTACAACATGCGTTTACTTTGGCCAAGACGTATGAAGCAGCCCATTCAAGCACTTTGATGGCCAACTTCGACAGGGGAGTCTTAGGTCCAGCACTAGTGCCTATATCATCGTCTGCTCCACTCAATGCGGCCCCCAGACCCAACCCAACACGCCACTTAACATTGGAGTTCATAGCAGAACGCAGAGCCAAAGGCCTTTGTTATTTTTGTGATGAACCCTACTCAATGGAGCACAGTAGGGTACACAAGGAATTACAGCTTCACATCATGGAGATGGAGGAAGAAGTTGAATCACGTGATCGTCCTCCTAGTGACGCGACTAAATTATTGCAAAGGAAGACTCCACAAATCTCAATCTACGCACTAACCGGAGTGGCTGGGTTCAAAACTATGAGAATAACTGGATATCATAAAAAACGACCTTTACATATTCTCATTGATAGTGGTAGCACTCATAATTTCTTAGATGCCTAAATGGCTCAACAATATGGGTGCATAATTGATATGATTGCCTCTTTGAATGTTGTGGTAGCAGATGGGTCAAAGATAAAGATATCTTCTATGGTTAAAAATTTTAGTTGGACAATTCAGCACACAACTTTTACTGTTGATATGCTCCTCCTTCCTTTGGGGTGTTGCGATTTAGTGTTGGGAATTGAGTGGCTCATAACATTGGGTGATATTTTATGGAATTTCGACAAACTCACTATTGAGTTTAATGTGCAAGGAAGACGACATGTTCTACGTGGCTCTATTGCCCCCAAGATCAAACCTACACCCAAGCAACAGTTGAGTAACGCTTTTCTTGAAGGTGTGCATTTATCTATGATTCACATTAGTGCAAAGGAGGAGATGTTGTTGCATTCCTTGACTACACATGTCGCACAAAAGGAGATTCCAACTGAGATCGCGAATTTAGTCCAAGAATTTGCAGATGTTTTTCAAGAACCACAACAATTACCACCTTTTTTACTAGGCCATGATCATCATATTCCCTTGATTCAGGGAGTTAATCCCGTCAACAAAAGGCCTGTAAAGTACCCATTGTTCCATTCTTGAGGGCAAAAATGTTGTTGTGGGGAGGGCATTGTTATATACTAAAGTTTTGGGATTTGATTAATATTATTGTTGGGTGGTTAAGATTTAATTGGTAGATATTGGGATTTAATTAGTTAGGATTTAATTAGTTGGGATTTAATTAGTTGGGATTTAATTAGTTGAGATTTAGTTAGCAGTTTCTATCATATATTTCTTTAGTTGAGATTTAGTTAACAGTTTCTATCATATATCTCTATCATTTGTAATATTTAGTACTCTATAAATAGAGTATTAAACTATTATCTGAAATATGAATAATATATGCACTTTGTTTCTGTTAGATATTATTAGATATTATGAGATATTATAGTTATTGTTTTATATTTCATATTTATGTAATGGGCTTAGCCCATATGTTTATTTTTCTTATATAAACATAACCCTATGTGTTCAATATACACAAGGGATTTACCCTATTCTTTCTTTTCCTTTAATATGGTATTTACCCTATTCTTTCTTTTCCTTTAATATGGTATCTAGAGCATAAGGTTAGGGTTCAAATTTTATTGGTGAACCCATTGTTCACTGGAATTTTCCAGCCACCGCCCCACCGCCTTGCCAGAACTGCCACCGCTGCCGCCTCATCGGAGCCGCCGCCGGAATCTCGCCGGAGCCGCCGCCGGAATCTCACCGGAGCTGCCGTCGGAATCCTGCCGGAACCGCCGTCGAAATAGCTGCTACCGCCAATTGACTGGTGACTGGATTTAATTTTTGTCCTATATGGCTTCTTCCGCTTCCGCTGCCACTACGACTTCTTCCGCTGCCACTGCCACTGTGACTCCTTCTGCTGTCATAATGCCGGATCCGTCTATTTATACTAATTATGTCAATGTTCATCTCTCCATTGACAAATTGGATGGAACCAATTATGATACGTGGGCCTCAGATATTAAATTATGGCTTAAGAGTCAAGGTTATGTTGATCATCTTACCCGTCCTAATGTTGCTGAAAATGAGGTTTTCCGTTGGTTGAAAATTGATGCTCAATTATGCATTGTTATCAAATCTACCATTCATTCATCTTTAAAACAAATTTTTCGTACCTATGAGACTTGTTCAGAAGTTTGGGAACAAGAAAAATTATTATACACCAATGATACTCAACGTCTTTATGGTGTGTGTCAAAATCTCCTCACAATTGTTGCTTCCAAACGTCTTGATGGTACAATGGCAGAATATCTAGGTAAACTTCATGCTCTTCTTCATGATTTTAATGAGTTATTACCTCCTGCCTCCACTCCTTCTCAAGAACTAGAACAAAGATCCAAGTTCTTCATGTTATTGGGTTTACATGGTCTTCCTGATGATTATTCTCATGTTCGTGATCAAATTTTGGGATCTCCTATCGTACCCAATTTTACTTCCACTTGTTCTACACTTCTGCGTGTGCCAAGTAAACACACCACTGAATTAACATGTCATGTAGATGACTCTTCTGCTTTAGTCTCTCAGCATAATGATCGTACTCGTCCTCACAAGCCGGGCAAAGGGCGTCACAAGTGTGACCATTGCGGCAAACTTGGACACAAAATTGACAGTTGTTATGCCTTACATGGTCGTCCTCCTAAATCTATTGCGGTTGCTCAAAGTGCTACTGTGCAACCTTCTACTGTGGACCATACTTCAATTGATACCCCAGGCCAGCCTGCTATTTTCAATGAATTTCTTAAATGGTATGAGGATCGTCAGAACTCTAGTTCCACAGCTTCTGTTGCACATTCAGGTACATCTTTTGTTGGCCTCACTCACTCTACTTCCGTTGGCCCTTGGGTTCTAGATTCAGGTGCCACAGATCACATTACTGGTAATAAATCTTTTTTCTCTTCCCTATCTACTACGGGTTATTTACCTTCAGTTACCATGGCCAACGGATATAAGGTACCATCACATGGTGTTGGTACTATTAACCTTTTTCCTTCTTTATCTATTGATAATGTTCTTTATGTCCCTGGGTCTCCATTTAACTTATTATCCATTAGTCGTCTCACTCGTTCCCTTGATTGTGTTATTTCTTTTACCAAAGATTCTGTTTCTGTACAGGACCGAAGCTCGGGACGGATGATTGGCACCGGATGTGAGTCTCATGGACTTTATCACCTACAGATCTCTGCCCATGTTGGCGCGATTATGGATTCTCCATCTCTCATTCATGCTCGATTGGGTCATCCTAGTCTTGCCAAGATGCAGCAGCTTGTTCCAAGTTTGTCTAATGTGTCTAGTTTATCATGTGAGTCGTGTCAGTTAGGGAAACACATTCGTAGTTCTTTTCCTAGTAGTGTCTCACAACGTGCTTCATCTCCTTTTGCCTTAGTTCACTCTGACATTTGGGGACCAAGTCGTATTAAGTCTAATTTAGGATTTCAGTATTTTGTTACTTTTATTGATGATTATTCAAGATGTACTTGGGTGTTTTTAATGAAAAATCGTTCTGAGTTGTTTTCTATATTTCAACTATTTTACAATGAAATTAAAAATCAATTTGGAATTTTCATTCGCGTTTTGCGTAGTGATAATGGACGTGAGTATCTTTCTCATTCTTTTAAAAATTTTATGGCTTCTCATGGTATTCTTCATCAAACTTCATGTGCTTATACACCTCAACAAAATGGGGTAGCTGAGCGCAAGAATAGACATCTTGTTGAAACAACTCGTACTATTTTAATCCATGGTGATGTTCCTCAGCGTTTTTGGGGTGATGCTGTTCTTAGTGCATGTTATCTCATTAATCGAATGCCATCTTCAGTTTTAAATAACAAAATTCCTCATTCTATTTTATTTCCACATGACCCTCTCCACTCTTTACCTCCCAAAGTTTTTGGGTCCACATGCTTTGTTCATAATTTTAGTCCTGGTCTTGATAAATTATCTCCTAAATCACACAAATGTGTCTTTTTAGGGTTCACTAGATCACAAAAAGGATATAAATGTTTCTCACCTTCTCTAAATCGTTATTTTATTTCAGCAGATGTCACCTTCAGTGAATCTTCCCTTTACTTTAAGTCTTGTCTTTCTCCTTCTATGTCTTCATCTAATCAAGTTAATATCCCTCTTGTTGTACCTAGTGCACCTCAAGATTCACCACCGCCACCAACTCTTCAGGTGTATAGTCGTCGTCAAACGTCTCATCGTCCATCAGATGACTCTCTTCTAGTGCCAACACCTCATCCCCCTTCGACTCCGACAGTTGAACTTCCGATAGTTGAACCTGATCTTCCTATTGCTATCCGAAAAGGTATACGTGCTACCCGTAATCCCTCTCCACATTATACTGCTTTGAGTTATCATAGACTATCTCAACCCTTTTATACTTGTCTTTCGTCTATTTCTTCTGTATCTATTCCAAAATCTGTAGGTGATGCCTTAGCTCATCCTGGTTGGCGTTAGGCCATGCTTGATGAAATGAATCCGCTTCAGAATAATGGAACTTGGGAACTTGTTCCTTTACCATCAAGGAAATCTGTTGTTGGTTGCAGGTGGATTTTTGCTATCAAAGTTGGTCCTGATGGTACTATTGATCGTCTCAAAGCTCGTCTTGTGGCTAAGGGTTATACCCAAATTTTTGGTTTAGACTATGGTGATACTTTTTCTCCAGTGGCAAAGATGGCTTCTGTTCGCTTATTCATAGCTATGGCTGCTCTTCAACAATGGCCTCTTTATCAACTGGATGTCAAAAATGCCTTTCTTAATGGGGATTTGCAGGAAGAAATTTATATGGAGCAACCTCCCGGTTTTGTTGCTCAGGGGGAGTCTTCTGGATTGGTATGTCGTCTTTGCAAATCCTTATATGGCCTCAAGCAGTCTCCTAGGGCATGGTTTGGAAAATTTAGTAATGTTGTTCAACAGTTTTGTATGACTCGCAGTGAAGCAGATCATTCAATTTTTTATCGTCACTCGAGTGCTGGGTGTATTTATCTTGTAGTATATGTTGATGACATTGTTCTTACATGCAGTGATCATCATGGCATCTCACAAGTAAAACAACACCTTTGTCAACACTTTCAAACCAAAGATCTTGGCAAACTCAGATATTTCTTGGGGATTGAAGTAGCATAATCCGATAATGGTATTGTTATCTCTCAAAGGAAATATGCATTAGATATTTTGGAGGAAATTGGGTTGATGAATTCAAAATCTGTTGCTACTCCCATGGATCCCAATGTCAAGCTTCTACCCAATCAGGGGGAGCCTCTTTCAGATCCTGAGAAGTACAGGCGATTAGTTGGAAAATTGAACTATCTCACTATTACTCGTCCTGATATTTCTTTTGCAGTCAGTGTGGTGAGTCAATTTCTTAATTCTCCATGTGAAGATCATTGGAATGCAGTCATTCGTATACTGAAGTACATTAAAGGTTCTCCTGGAAAAGGTTTGTTATATGGTCATAATAACCATACTAAAGTCGTTTGTTATTCAAATGCTGATTGGGCAGGATCTCCATCTGATAGAAGATCAACTTCTGGTTATTGTGTCTCCATTGGTGATAACTTGATCTCTTGGAAAAGCAAGAAACAAAGTGTTGTGGCCAGATCTAGTGCAGAGGCAGAATATAGAGCTATGGCCTCAGCTACTTGTGAGCTTATTTGGCTTAAACAGTTACTTAAAGAATTGCAATTTGGAGAGGTCCCTCAAATGACACTTATATGTGATAATCAGGCTACTCTTCATATTAGCTCAAATCCAGTTTTTCATGAAAGGACCAAACATATTGAGATTGATTGTCATTTCATTCGAGAAAAGATTATATCGGGAGATATCAAGACTGAGTTTGTTAATTCAAATAATCAATTAACAGATATTTTTACTAAATCCTTAAGAGGGCCTAGGATTGATTACATTTGTAACAAGCTGGGTACATATGATCTATATGCACCAGCTTGAGGGGGAGTGTTAGATATTATTAGATATTATGAGATATTATAATTATTGTTTTATATTTCATATTTATGTAATGGGCTTAGCCCATATGTTTATTTTTCTTATATAAACATAACCCTATGTGTTCAATATACACAAGGGATTTACCCTATTCTTTCTTTTCCTTTAATATGGTATTTACCCTATTCTTTCTTTTCCTTTAATAGTTTCCTTCTCTCAATTCTCTATCATATTCTATATCATTGTTTCTTGTTCTTGGTATAATCGGAAGCCACCTAGGGTTCCCTTTGTCCAAAGCCTAATCGTTCTTCGAAATCTCTTACGAGAGGACCTAGACGCTTACACACACGATCGTTCATATCACTTCCATCTATTGTGGTATAACACAGTTTGGTATGTGCACTTATAGGTGCTACAGATGATGTCAATTACCTATATCAATATCATTCTGGATTGATTATTCAAACAAAATTATGTTATTAAGTACTAGATAAAATACTAATCACGTACTAAGGTTTATAGATTAAGTTCATTTAGGTACTAAGATTTTTAAATAGATTCATTCAGATTCATTCAGGTAGAAGTCTATCAAAAGATTATAAATAATTTAATATTTATAAGGCAGACACAGTTCACTATTAATATTTATTCTGTGCTGCATTTTACTTACTTTAGTGTCGAAGTAACACACCATTCTATCTCGATCAGCAAAGTCTGTAAAAGACCTCTTGGCAGTTACGACAAAGACAAACACTCAAAGATCATGTCAAGAAACACGTGTAGATATTATAAGAACTTCTCTTGTAAGTACAGTATGTTCCTATCGCAGTAGGAACTCTGAGCTCCAATTGGTTGTTGTCAAAGAGTTTTAAGTTTTATGTTATTGTGCTCATAGTTTCTTATGGGCTTTGCTACGAAGCCAAAGTCTTTTTTTTTTTTCTATTTTCTGGATAAAGCATTATCTATGTAGAAAGCAATGTACGAAAAATAGATGAGTAAAAACAGATTTGTTTTCTTCCAAAACAGTCCGTCTTCTACCTTGCCTACACTATTTTTTTTTTCTTCTTGAAATCATGAAATTTAATATGCCCGCTCTGACCTGCGTTCGCTCTGATATTCCTTTTCTTCTTCCTTTTCTTTTGATTCTTGAGTCCTCTTGTTTCGTTTCTTTCATGGCTTTCGAGGATCCTTCACAAGATCCAGTGAGTCCCTACTACCTACATCCCGGAGAGAATCTAGGAGTTGTGTTTGTTTCACCTCAACTTGACGGTAGTAACTATCATTCATGGAGTCGTGCAATGAAAAGGGTTTTGCTCTCATAGAACAAATTTAAATTTTTTAGTGGAGAGATTCCAAAATCGATACACAAAAGCAAGCAATACGAAGCATGGGAACGCTACAATGTCATTGTGATTTCGTGGATAAATAAGAGTCTTAACACACAAATTGCTCAAAACGCCATTTATGTTGACTACACAAGGGATTTATGGGAAGATTTGAAGGAGAGATTTTCCAAAAGCAATCATTTCCTTACTTTTGACCTTCTTCAAGAAATAAATTCGATGGAGAGAGGAGCATTTCTGAATATTACACAGATTCCAAAATATTGTGGGAAGAACTGAATTCACTACAACCCATTCTTACATGCGTCTGTAGTATCAAATGTGCCTGCAGATTGTCCAAGAGCATCCTCGAATATAGAGAATATAGAGAATCAGAGAGTTATGTCTTTTTTAAAAGGCCTTAGGGATACTTATAACAGTATAAAGACCCAAATTCTTCTCATGGAACCGTTACCAGGTAAAAACAAAGTTTTTTCCCTCATTCTGCAACAAGAGAGACAAGAAAACACTTTCAATGATACTCCTGTCATAGAATTAAAGATTTTGACTAACAACACAAGCCGATCTAGTAAAAAATACAACTTTAGGAATGCTAGTGGATGGAAAGGAAATGGTAGAGGCAAAGGAAAGAATTTTTGGAAAGCAATGCTCATTTTGTAATAAGATGAACCACACTGCGGATGAATGCTACTTAAAGTATGGTTATCCACCACGGATCAAACAGAGAATGGAACACGTTACGAATGCTGTAGAAAATCTTGAAGAACAAATGGTTGAAAGAAATTCACCACAAGATAAGTTTTTAAATCACCAAATTCTGAATGCTTTATCCACTGAACAAATGTAGAAAATAGTTGATATTATTCAAATGAATAATGACAAAGGAAAAATCAGTAATGTTGCCACTGACCAACCTCTTAAGAAAGGTAAAACTCATACAAAACCTTGGATTCCTGGTACCAGAGCCACAAATCATGTAACCTGTCCTATGTCCTTTTTCTTGACTTACTATGAAATTGAGCCTGTGAAAGTGAGGCTTCCTAACAATACCCAAGTTACTGCAAAATGTGCTGGGACCATAGTCTTATCTGAAGATTTCATAATATATAATATTTTATTTATTCCTGATTATGCTCTGAATATATTATCTGTTTAGAAACTTAGTACTTCACTTAACTATAAATTTGTTTTCTTTCGTGATGAATGCCAAATTCAAGAAGTAGCTACATCCAAGATGATTGGACGAGCTAGACTTGGTGCGGTACTTTATAATCTTGATCTTTCATATGAGAAAAGCATTTCTCTTTATACTCAAACTGATGAGCCTTTTCAGCATGTCAAAAACCTTGATACATGGCATTGCAGACTAGGACATCCCTCAAGTAAGGTGTTAGAATGCATGAGTAAGACCTATCTTGACATATACTTTGATAAGAAGAATATATGTACTCATTGCCATCTTAGTAAACAACATACATTACCTTTTCCTTTAAGCAAAAGTACATGTGATAATTCTTTTGATCTTGTTCATATTGATATTTGGGGCCCCTTTAGTATTCCTTCTATTCATGGTCACAAATATTTTCTCACAATAGTGGATGATCACACTAGATTTACTTGGATACATCTGATGAAAAATAATGCAACTTTGTTGTCACGGTTAAAAATCAGTTAGATAAAGGAATTAAAGTTATTAGAACTGACAATGGCCAAGAGTTTTGCTGGAAAGATTTCTATGATAAGCACGGTATCAAAGGAAGGCTAAACTTAGTCCCCGGGGTGATGGTCCCTTCCAAGTTCTCAAAAGAATCAATAATAATGCATATCAAATTGACTTGCCTAAAGAATATGGAGTACATACTACCTTCAATGTTATGGATCTAACACCTTTTGCAGGTAGCGAAGATGAAGAGGCAGAATCATGTGATTTGAGGACAAATCCTCTTCAAGAGGGAGGGGATGATGGAAGAGGCCTAAGCTCAGGCCCAAGTTCAAGACCAACAACTAGGTCCATGACAAAGAGGATTCAAGAAGATTGAGACTCTGCTACTGATGGCAGAGAAACTTTTCTTTACATGTTCAAAGATGCTAGGACTAGATCAGGATTCAAATACCACATGATATAAACCAAGTAGCCAAGATGACCACGGGTTCAAGAGACAATTCACACTGTGAGCAGTCATGTCAGTAATCAAGTCAAGGCCCCACCAAATATCAGACAAACCTCACCAGAAGAAGAATTGAGCATAGAGCAGAACACCAAATGTTCTTTCTTCTGGTTTTTTTAGAAGACAAAAACATGTTTGTAAATAAATTGGGCTCACTTTGGGGGTCCAAATAGCAAGATAGGCTAGAATAAGATGCCTTTAGCATAATAAGGGGGTGTAGTTATCATTTTAACTTGTTTTTAGCCCTTTAGGAAGGAAATTTGCCTAGTTTTTAGAAGAACAAGCCTAGGTACAATTTTGACTTAGTCAAACCCTAAAAGTCACCCTCTTTTGTGTTCCCCATCCTACCCTTGCTCCTTGCTCTCCAAGGCACCATCTCCTATAAATTAGGGTGCTTGGCTCATGTTTTGTAAGATCAATTTTAACGAGCAAATGCTACCAAATTTTTGCAAGCTTCTACTCTTGTCTAGTCTCTCTAGGTTAGAGACTTTGATCTTCACCTTCACCTTCCTCCAAGTGATTTGGCCAAACCTATCACTCTCCATACCTTTCATGCACCTACATGGAACCCATAGCTCTATATGAGCCATCCTTGACCCATATCATCCATAGCTTCCGCCAGCTTTTCACTTTCTTTCTCCAAGAAAAACAATTGGTCATGAAGAACAACCTATCATGCAGGATTGTAGACTTACATTGCTCAAATCAGATGGTATATTTTGGTAACATTTGTGATAAGTCCTACTGGGAATTCATTGTTTTGTTCTTGTTTTTCCTATCATTGTCATCATTGTAGTCGTATATATTTCCTTTTCTTGTTATACCTAACTTTGGTACTTTTTGTACCAACAATTGTTTCCTTATATTTCCTTTTCTTGCTATACCTAACTCTGGTACTTCTGGTACCAACAATTTTTTCCTTTTAATATAGTTTTTGGAGGTCCAATGTTGACTAAAGATAAAACCAATTTATAATATATAAGTGGTGCAAACCTCACTTTATATACTGATTTTGTAAATTTTGAGTTAGGCTTAAAGTCCACTTCTTAAGATGGTATCAGAGTCATTTAGAGTTTATCCTAGTAATAGTTTGTTGGTCTCACGTACGAGTTGACAGTCTTCATGTTAGAGGATGTGTGAAGCACTAGTATAAAATATCAATACGACAACCCCAAACGAAGACGGTTATTATAAAACCATCGTTAAAAAAGAAGCAGTGGCAAAGTTATAATTAATTTTCATTTTTAACGACGGTTGTCCTGTGAACTGTCATTATAAGTCACTTTAGGCCTCAAATAATGAGAGTTGCCCTATTAACCGTTGTTATATATACTTATTTTAATTCTCGTGCGCCTCGCTCCTCTTATTTTCACTTTGTGCGTTTTCCTTATTCTTTCACTTTGGGCACCCACTTCTCCTTCTTCACTATCCATTGTCGCTCCTTCTCTCACTTCATCTCCGCTCCACTGCCACTGTTACAGGTCCTTCGTGACCCCGAGATTGCCACTGCCAGTGGCCGCCGCACCCCCAATGCCCAGCCTCGCATGCGTCCTTTGCGCCCGCGCCACCAACATAGCAGCACCCTTCACGCTCATGCCACCAACGTCGCAACACCCTTCGCACCCGCACTGCCAACGTCACCAGCTTCCATGCTCCTGCGACTAATTTTAACTACCTTGGGGTTGTTTTGGTTTATGCTAAAAAGGTTGGATCTTGGCTTTGGTGAGGAAAAACACACTCAAAATGGCGGAGGGTACTGGTTTTCTTTCTAAAGTTCTGAACTTTTTATGAAGCTCAGGATCCGAATACCAACATACTTAGCGGGTAAGTGTCTCTACTTAGTCACCAAAAATATTCTCTTTGTTTCTCATTATCTGGTTAATCTATTGAGAAATGATGATGGGTGGTTTAATTTGTAGGAGATAAAATTTGGATGGAGAATAGTAAAAGGGAGCAAAATAGGGTTCCTAGGATCTGCATTCGGGACTGTGGGAGGTGTTGGTGGAGGAGGAATATTTGTAATTATCTTTCCATCGTCATTAGATTTGATTAAAAATTAGTTACGGCAATCTCCAAATGTAAGCATTACATATCTCTCTCTACACTGGTGCTGCAATAAGTTAGTTCAGATAAAAAATCTTTTAGTCAACCTTTTTGTGTGTATAAACTAGTTTTTTGAAAACAAAAACAAGAATAAAAGAGGCTTAGAAAAAGCGTACCTTCACCTAGGACTTCAAGTCCCTTTTATAGACTAGCACTAGGCTACCTCTTGTAACAAATTTCTCCTAAGAATCTTATCTCGAACAAATGCCTATTCAATAACATATTCAATGGGAGACAATCTCGTTATAATGTGTGTAATCTTAGCTGCGCAGAATCTTATCTCAAGTAAGAGTATTTTCAACTACACATTCTATGGGATAAAATCCTACTACAAGGGTATAATCTTAACGCCTCAACTGCATAGAATCTTATCTCCAAGGAGTGCATAAAATCTTAACAGAATAACCATTTGGGTACCAATGCATATACCAACTCCCAAGGTCTAATATGTTTTCACGTACATTTACATGCTCTCACGTATCACTGTACCATGCATATGCCATTACGTATACTATATACTATCAAGCCCTAACACACTTGGCCTTAAGTTGATAGAATATGTTTTACACCTCCTAGACCCAAATGCACTATATGCACCCGAGGCTCATTTATCGCACTTTCACTAACCTTCTAGGCCTTATACGCGAAAGGGGCTTCTTCTTCCTACACCCCCACAATTTTGTAAATTCCAAAACTGGCCTTCACCTTTTATTTGAAAAAACTAGAGTTTTTTAGCTTACCAGATTTCGGGATCCGGGAGTGTGCTACGGATTCATCAATCTGGAAGTGAATGTTTCGAAGGCAAATTGTTCCGGAAGTCTAATTTCTATTACGGATTGATAGATCCGGAAGATTACCGGATTTACCAATCCGAAAGATTTATGGATTCCCCAATCCGGATTGAGGGATATTTTTATCTTTCCATTACATTGTGGGGGTGCAGGAAGAAAAATGTAGGGGTGCAGGAAGAAACTGCCCGCGAAAGATTATACCAATGCATGAATGAGAATTAATATGCACATACCTGAGTCCAATCAAGTGACCCGTTAGCTTGACCTAAGAACCAAGCTGACTTGTCTGTTGCATATGCCGACGTCCGACCACGAGAACTGAGCTCTATGCTCTCTGGTCCAACACAATAACTCTCCAACTCCTTTGCTTTCGCTTTCAATTCCACAAGGTGACTTTCCGCTATCTTCTTTCTCCTTCTGTCTCCCTTCCCCCATAATTCCTCCTCCATCACTCCCTTCCAAACCAACGCCACCGTCTTCAGTCTCCTCCAAAATGGGTTTGTCTTTGTCGTTCGTTGTTGGGTCGTCGTCGTCTTCGTCGTTCTCTACTGGTCTGTCGTTGTCGTTCACCTGCTTGTCGTCGTTGTCAATTTCTGCTGGGCCAGCGTCGCCGCTCTCTTGGTTGTCGTCGTCATCGTTGTCTGCTATCCCAGCATCACTGTTCGCCTGCTCCCCCTAACCAGCGTCTTCGGCACCCTTCATCACCGCCTTGTCGCCATTGCCAGCGTCTCCGTCACCCTTCTTCATCGCCGTACCACCATTGTTACATAAGGATATGGCTTCCTTCACCCTAGACCTCCACCCATATCTGTTACCTTTGACGTTAATTAACAAAGGAGAACCCGTGAACATCATAGATGGGCAGCGTCGCTCTCTTCTCCTTCTTAAAGGTTGTTTCATTTCGAACGTACCTTCTCCTCCGTGTGCGCCTATCGTCGAAGGAAGATTCTCTTCCTTCTCCCCAAACGTGTCGTGCCTCCCTCCACCATCACAGCCATTTTCGCTTCTATTGGGCTCACCTCCGTCACATGAGATGTGAACTTTTGGCACCCCCTGATTGTTCATTTTCCACCTCCCTTAGGTCCAAACCCTTAAACACACTAAAAACACTCTCTTCTCTCTGTTGGGCCTTTAAAGGCCTAAAACCAATTAGATCATCCTCCTTATCACGCCTAACATCCGTTTCTCCCTCTTTGACCATTAAAACCTTCTGCTGCCCTGACACATCCTCAAAACATACTCTGCCTATTCCTTCTTTTTTTCATGCACCCCGTACACGTCCATATTGGTGTAAACTCCTTCACACCTTGATTCCCTACCACCGCTCTATTCTCTACTAAACGTGCCACCCCCATGCTTTGAGTCACCCTCTGCCGAAAACTTCATAGATGTCTCTTCACCGCCGATCACTCCTACAACTTCCTGGTAACCATAGTCGGAACCCTCTGACTAAAAAAACTCATCTCTGAACATGTCCTCCGACCCGGCATCTAAGTCACCTCCTCATCCTCCCCCCACTTGTGATACGAATCACAAACGCAAACGCTAGTAATGGAGGGCTCCTCTTCTGTTATCACTTTACATAAAGTGGCATTGAACCTCACTTTTGTCACCAAGCGAGTCTCTCCGCGCAGTGGAACCCTCACCCTCAACCTTACATACTCAAGCACCTTGTGTTCTATCGTTGCAGCGTCAACTTCAATCAATGACCCTACCAAAGTAGCTACATGTTCGAAACACTGTTTTGTTCCAGAACTTTAGAGGTATACCTCTACATCTGACCCAAACGAGCTTGTCCTCCACTGCAAAGTTGTCAACCCGTTGCACCCTTGGGTCATCAGTTTTACAAGTCTATTATGCGTATGTGGTGGTTAAGGGGGTTATGGGTGGGAAAAATGCAAGGAAATTGACTTTTATTTGTGTGGAAAAGGATTTGATTAATTTAATTGTCAATTATGGTTAACCAAGTTTAATAAATAGTCACATGAGCATTTTTCTGATCAAACCACAATACTTATTTATAAAGAGTGGTTCCCTTATTCCAAACCTTCTATAAGTATATTGTGCCCATGTGCTGATTCAAGGGGATTGTGGATAGGAAATTGACTTCTACTTTGGAGTTAATTTTTTTTAATAAGATTTTATTAAAGAGAAAATTAATCATAACATAACATCATCGATATATGTCAACATTTTATATTTTTTATAATCATTCACAATATACTCCAAAAATGTATAAGTTTTACAATTATGAGAGTTTTACAATAGAACTATTCATATATTTTATACATTCTAGCGATATTAAAACTAAGTTTTCCATGAGTCAACGTTTCGATAAGAAATCTCCTAAAATCTTTGTGAACATTTTTCTTTTTGAATTATAAAAATGTTATATTTCAAATAATATAAAAATACATAAATCAAGAATTTTAAATATTTAGATATGAATCAACATATTATGATAAAATAACAAAAATGTAATCTAATAGATAAGATTAGTGAGTAACTGAAGATAAATAACATAAATAAATAAATAGGACCAGTGCCTAACTAAAGATAAATAAAATAAATAGTACTAGTGCGTAACTAGAGATAAAAATAAATAAAAAATAGGACTAATGTGTAACTAGATATAAATAAAGTAAATAAAGAGGACCAATTAATGCATAACTGGAGATAAATAAAATAAATAAATAGGACCATTGTGTAATTACAAGATAAATAAAATAAATAAATAACAATAGTGTAAGTGGAGATAAATCAATAAAATAAATATGACAAATGCATAATTGGAAATAAATAAAATAAATAAATAAATAAATAAATAGGACCAATGTGTAATTGGAGATAAATTAAATAAATAAATATGACCAATGCATAACTGGAGACAAACTAAATAAATAAATAAGACCAATGTAAGGACCTATAAATTTATTTGGAATAAAAGTGTTATATTTTAAATGATTTCTGAGTATGTTATTATTTAAAATAAAAAGGACATAAAAATAGAAAATCTCATAGTGGTCAGACCTCGGACGTCGCCCAAGATCTGGGATCAGCTGGTAGAGGGCGATCGGTTGACCATTGTACTAACCAAGTAGTCAGGTGCAATGACTTTATCGAGAGGTAATCACGTGGGCATGCTTGAAGGGAGGAGGCACGTGAATCAAGAAGGGTAAGAGAAAGGAAGGTGTAGCTTAGAAGTCGATGAGATCGCCGTTTGTTGAAGAAGGCGGCGGCCTCCGACTTCCCCCGTATGAAATCGCCAATCGCCTATGGTGCACATGATCGCCGAAAAGAGCACATTTCCGAGTATTCGAGAAGACTTGGTAAGCACTTAGTATGTGGTCTAAATACAGAAGATGAGTGATATAGAAGATAGGAGGCATATCTGCCACCATGAGTAGTGTGAACCGTGATACCACAGACTTAGAGGAATGGGAGGACGAGCCCTCAGCTGGGTGTGACGATGTGACATCAGTGACCAGAGTGAGACGATGTGTCCTCGTCACACACAAGGGCGATAAGAGATCGCCAACAGGATGAGAGGAACATCGGTCATCAACCAGGATGGGAGACACATCGGTGGTCTGCCAGGGCGAGACATCGGTGGTCTGCCAGGATGAGGAATCAGTCGTCCGTCAGGAAGAGGAATCAGTCATCGCCAGTATGAGAGGCATCGGTCATCGCCGGTATGAGAGGCATGGTCATCATGCGAGCAGTCATCGGTGAATGGTTATCGCGCGATGTCGTGTTTCACACAGATAAGGTGGGACCCACGCTCCCAGCATGAACGTTCTGCATGCGCGACACGTAAACAGAAAGGGTGTTTCAGACTAGTTAGCATCAGAGAGTTAGTATGCGCAGAAACCCACGTGGTCATACTGTTCAAGGAAGTGTGCAGGCAAGCTTTCCTGCAGAGTGGGTGGTGGCAGCGGCATTTCTGGGCAAGTTGGTTTAGATTCAAAATTCACTCCTGAGAGGCAGTGGACGTTGCTGTGGTTCGAGAGTGATTTAGTGAGTTAGCTTTGGTTCCCTGTTTCCTTCCTCTCCTTCTCCCTGCGTTCAGACGTCCTAACGTACTAGTTGAAGATCGGCGACTGCCCCTGGATTCCTGACGTTGTGCTCTGCAAGTTTTCTGATCAAAGCCGTGAAACAGAGTAAGTTCTTCGTGCTCTGTTTTTGGAGTTGTTTCTGAACGTGAGAGAGTTGCTTCTGCATGGGCTTTGCATTCAACTCTTTTAGCTTCAGAATTAGCCTCTGTTAACGCAGAATATGGGTAATGTCGTTAGTTTTATGACTAAGGCTCCATGGTGCAGGTTAAGGTATCCTTAAGTTCGGTGGGTTAGAGCTCGTAGTGAGATTTTACGCAAGTCTAGGTAAGGGAAGCTAGCATTCGTTCAATAAAAACCTTAGGCTAGAAGATTCTGAACTTGGGGCGACGTGGTCGCCGGTTTCAAACTTTCTTGCACGATGCTCTGTTTTTATGTGTGGGGCGACGTGATCGCCGGTTTTGATGCAAATTTCGAAATACCCTGTTTTAGTGTCGTTTTGAAATTGTTTGAGATTGAAGGGTGAAATGCATATGATATTCGAAAATCTGAACTTTGGTATGATTGTTTCTGTGATTGGGATTGTTTAAGAAAAGATTCAAAATATTATATGATGGAATTGTGCTTTTACGTGTGGTATGATGTACTGGATGAATGTGAAATTGTGATCAAGACATAGTATTTTCAGGAAAGGAAATACCGTGTTGAGATTGGTATTAGAGTGTATTGATCAGTGAGTATCCTGTGAATGAGACGATCCTGACTCTGCTGATATAATGGAATCACATAGATGAAGTTATTCAGTTGTTGAGAGTCGAAGGAGGTTAATATGTATGGGTAAGTGGTTTGAAAGATAACTAACTTGACCTGTTATATGAATTAACCCTGTCATACCGGGAGAGTGATGATATTAAGATTATGTATGCGCATGGCTGTGTGGATTTCACAGCGACCCTGTGTGGATTTCACAGTAGTGTGGTATGACAGGTGCAGGTCTCTGGATGCTAAGTTCAACGCACGAGTCTTCCGGAAGTAGTGTCAAGTGTCTATGTGTGATGGGTTAGTGGAAGCCTGACGTGAGAAAGAGAAATATTGAAATGTGATAGACACTTGATGGATTTTTGTGGAATGATTGATACTTGAGGAAATTGTGAAATGTGTGAATATTTGATGGTTTACGTTAATATCAAGCTTCATGTTTTAAAGTTTTAAAAATGTCTAGCTTATCCCTGTGTTTTATTTTGTGGTTGTTTTCTTAAAACTGTGATGATCGTGTGTAATTTACACGGGAGCAGATGATGTTGCAGGCAGTGGAGCTCCTCAGTGAGTGGATGGACAAGGAGATCGCCTGTTCTTATGCTGTGTTTTGTTTTATTTTGAAACACTTGACGGTTATGTATTAAAATTCCCTAGAGAAGGGATATTATTTTGAAATACAATGTATTGATGGATGTAATTTATTATATATACATATGCTAATTTTTGATATCATTGTTTTATGTTTATTTTATGATATAAATATGAATAGGATTTTAGGGGCGTTACATTAATGGTATCAGAGCAGTTCGTCCTTAGGATGACCTGAGGTAGTGGGTTCATTGTGTTTCTTCTGCTCACAAAAATGTATTGCAGTTTTAAATTAAAGCTATAGTGAAAGGTTTTTAAATGTTTTCTTATTGAAATTTTGTGTGTGCTTTAGTAAATATATGCTCTAATTGAAAATTTTAGTATTAAGAATGAAAGGATCTTGATAAAGTAGTGAGGGTGCACACTCATAACTTGATCGAGATGATTCTCAATCTTAATTCTAAAGGTTTGATGTTTAGCATATATTGAATTCTAGTGTGAATTATTTCGTTTTATTGAGTGTTTTTGTAATTGATTGAAAGTGGTTGTTTGGATTGATGGTTTTAAACCAGTAGCTATTCTGATGTTATGTTTGATGTTATAAGTATCATGATCTTGCTGATAAACTCAAAATTCTAGATGATTTTGAGATGCTGACCTTTGTGAGACCTAGATGTGGTCTTCTAAATGAATTGATTCTTTGTCAAGTTCATTTTATAGGAATATGATTAGAGAATAATAGTTTCCTAATCTTACACAGAAAATGGCTCCTAGACCGCCTACCCCTTCCCAACCTTCTGCAGAAATGAGCCAGATCGCCAAAGCCATTGAGATGATGGCAAGTGCTATCCAGCAGCAGAATGCGGCGATGGCTCAGAATCATCAAGCTGCAATGCAGCATTGGGAGACTGCTAGATCGGCTGCAACAGCTCCCCACGTCGGCCAGCCTCAGGAGCAGATGGGACTGACCGAGTTCCTCAGGCACAGCCCACCTAAGTTCAGTGGGAATGCTACTCCTGACCAAGCAGATCAGTGGATCAGGGGGTTAGAGAAAATCTTCAAGGCGACCTCCTGCCCTGAGGATAAAAAGTTGGTGTTTGCTACGTACCTGCTATCTGGAGAAGCCAAGTTCTGGTGGATGGGAACTCAACAGATGATGGAAGCCCGAGAGGAAGTATTAGACTGGGAGAGCTTCAGGGTGAGATTTCTGGAAAAATACTTCCCAGATAGTGCAAGGTTTGCGAAGGAAGCAGAATTCCTCAGATTGGAGCAGGGGGAGATGTCAGTGAATGCTTATGCTGCTCGGTTTGAGTACCTCGCCCGATTCTATACCCAGGCGACCTCTGAGGCTTGGAGGTGTAGGAAGTTTGAAAAGGACTGAAGCATGGGCTGAAGAGGACCATAGCCCCTATGTGCATCAGGGAATTTCACGCCTTAGTAGAGAAGGCGAAGATGGTGGAGACTCTGGAAAAGGGTGATTCTCGGGTGATCAGGTCACACCCAGGGGGTTCCTCCAGTGGGAAGGCAAAGGTGCAGCAGTAGCAGAATAAGCCTTATGCGAGACCTCCACAGCATAGGGCAGGAGCAGCACCGCCCCAGTTTCAGCAGCAACAACCATGGAAACTCAGATGTTTCCATTGTGGTGGACCACACACGTCCAACGTATGCCCCAAGGGGAATTCAGAGCGAAGATGCTTCACCTGCCAAAAGACAGGACATGTTTCTAGAGAGTGTCCTAACAGAAATAGGGCGACTCAATCTGGTGGTTCTCAACAGTTGAGGAACGAAGGCAGCAGACCTCAGGCAGCAGGGAGAGTGTTTGCGATATCAGGAGCTGAGGCATCTCAGTCAGGTAACTTGGTGCAAGGTGTTTGTTTTATAGCTGGTAGAAGTGTAAAAGCCTTGTTTGATTCAGGAGCGACACACTCTTTTGTGTCAAGTCTGTGCGTAGACGAGTTGGGCCTTCTAGTGAAGGAGCTGCCGTTTGAACTGTTGGTCTCTACACCTGCATCAGGACAGGTTATGACCTCCACAGTTTGCTCTGAATGTCCAGTGATAGTAGAGGGACGCAGGTTCAAAGTAAATTTGATCTGTCTACCTCTTCAGGATCTGGATGTTATCCTAGGAATGGATTGGCTATCTGCCAATCACATTCTCATACATTGCGGTAGGCAGAAAGTGGTGTTTCCAGATCTCTAAGAGTCAGATGTGATATCTGCTCAGCATGTGTGGTCAGAGTTGAAAGAAGGGGCGAGGTGTTTTGTAATCCTAGCTCAAGGGGGAGTGAAGAATGAAGAAGATATGGGCAGTATACATGTGGTGAAGGATTTCATGGATGTATTTCCAGAAGAAATACCTGGACTACCTCCTAAGAGAGAGGTGGAATTCTCTATTGATTTGGTACCTGGAGCTGGACCAGTGTCAATGGCACCCTACCGAATGGCTCCAGCTGAGTTGATGGAATTAAAGAAGCAAGTGGAAGAGTTGTTGGAGAAACAATTTATCAGACCTAGTGTATCTCCATGGGGGGCTCCAGTGCTTCTAGTTAAGAAAAAGGATGGAGGGTCTCGGTTGTGTGTAGATTACAGGCAGTTGAATAAGTTGACCATCAAGAACAAGTATCCTCTGCCTAGAATTGATGATTTGATGGATCAATTGCATGGAGCCTCGGTGTTCTCAAAGATTGATCTGAGAATGGGATACCACCAAATTTTGGTAAAAGCTGAAGATGTTCAGAAGACGGCGTTTAGGTCTCGTTATGGACACTATGAGTATGTGGTAATGCCGTTTGGAGTGACAAATGCTCCAGCTCTGTTCATGGACTACATGAATAGAATTTTTCGTCCTTTCTTGGATAAGTTTGTTGTAGTCTTCATAGACGACATACTCATTTATTCAAGGACCGAGGAAGAACATGAGGAACATCTAAAGACGGTGTTGGAGATCTTGAGGGAGAAGCAATTATATGCTAAGTTCTCCAAGTGTGAGTTTTGGCTAAAGGAAGTTAACTTCTTGGGACATGTGATATCTGCTCGGGGGATCTCAGTGGATCCAGCCAAGGTAGAGGCAGTGCTCCAGTGGGAACGTCCTAAGACAGTCACAGAGATAAGGAGTTTTGTGGGTCTAGCTGGCTACTATCGGAGGTTCATTGAGGATTTTTCCAAGGTAGTGGCTCCTTTGACTCAGTTAACTCACAAAGACCAACCTTTTGCTTGGACCGACCAATGTGAGCAGAGTTTCATGGAACTAAAGGAAATATTGACTAGTGCTCCGGTGCTGGTGATCCCGAATGTAGGAAGGCCCTTGGACGTCTACTGTGATGCTTCACATCAGGGTTTGGGATGTGTCTTGATGCAAGAGAAAAGAGTAGTTGCATATGCTTCAAGGCAACTCAAAATTCATGAGAGAAACTATCCTACTCATGACTTGGAGTTAGCAGCTGTGGTGTTTGCCTTGAAAATTTGGAGGCATTATTTGTATGGAGCTCGGTTTCAGGTGTTTAGTGATCATAAAAGCCTGAAATATCTGTTTGATCAGAAGGAACTAAATATGAGGCAAAGAAGATGGATGGAGTTTCTAAAGGACTATGATTTCCAACTTATGTATCATCCAGGGAAGGCCAATGTAGTGGCGGATGCCTTGAGTAGAAAATCAATGCAAGTATCAATCATGATGATTGAAGAGCAGAAGCTGATCGAGCAGTTCAGAGATTTAAACTTGGGAGTGGAATTTCATGTTAACCATATTAGTTGTAGTAAGTTAACTATAACTAATGATTTCATTGGAATGATAAAGGATAAGCAATTAGAGGACCCTAGTCTGAAACGTATTGTGGAATTGCTAGGCACCGATCAGGCTAAGGACTTTGTGATGGGAGATGATGGGATCTTGAGATTTAATGGCAGAATGTGCATACCTGCGAATGAGGAGTTGAAGAAGATGATCCTAGAGGAAGGCCACAAGAGTCATCTTAGTTTACACCCAGGTATGAATAAGATGTACCAGGACTTAAAGGGGTCATTTTGGTGGTCGGGTATGAAGAAAGACATCGCCCAGTATGTTACTACCTGCTTGACATGTCAGAAGGCAAAGGTAGAGCATCAAAGACCTGGCGGGTTGTTCCAGCAATTGGATATTCCTGAGTGGAAATGGGACAACATTGCAATGGATTTTGTTACTCATTTACCTAGGTCGGTAAGGGGTCATGATGCAGTCTGGGTCATAGTTGATCGGCTGACGAAGAGTGCCCACTTTCTTCCAGTGAATTCGAGGATATCTATGGCCAAGTTGGCTCAGTTGTACATCAGAGAAATTGTGAGGCTGCATGGAGTACCTTCCAGCATTGTTTCGGATAGAGATCCCAGGTTCACTTCACGGTTTTGGCAGACCTTACAGGATTCCTTGGGAACTAAGTTGAGGATGAGCTCTGCATATCATCCTCAAACCGATGGACAGTCTGAGAGAACGATCCAGTCCTTGGAAGATCTGCTGAGGACGTGTGTCTTGGATCAATTGGAAAGCTGGGATGAGATGTTGCCACTGGTGGAGTTTACTTATAATAACAGTTATCATGCCAGTATTGGGATGGCACCATATGAAGCCTTGTATGGGAGGAAATGCAGAACTCCTTTATGTTGGTACCAGGAGGGCGAAGCAGTCTTGGTCGGGCCAGAGTTGATTCAGCAGACGACCGAGAAGGTGAAACAGATAAAAGGCAGAATGAAAGCTTCTCAAAGTCGGCAGAAATCTTATACAGATCAGAGGAGAAAACCTTTGGAGTTTGTAGTGGGGGATCATGTATTTATGAGAGTGACACCGACCAAGGGTGTAGGACGAGCTATCAGATCAAAGAAGTTGTCCCCTAAGTTTATTGGGCCATATCAGATCCTAAGGAGGATCGGTCCAGTGGCTTATGAGATCGGCCTACCTCCCCAATTAGCGAACCTGCATAATGTCTTTCATGTATCACAGCTGAGGAAGTACATGGCAGACCCAAGTCGCGTGCTGGAAGTGGATGAGGTGCAGATCAAGGATGACTTGTCTTTTGAAGCAAAACCAGTTAGGATTGACGATCGACAGAGTAAACAGCTCAGAGGCAAGACCATCAACACGATGAAAGTGGTGTGGGATGACAGATCGGGTGATTCAACTTGGGAATTAGAAGAAACCATGAGAGAAGCCTATCCCTACCTCTTTTCCTAGTAGTTCAATTTTCGAGGACGAAAATTTTTCTTGTTGGGGAGAATGTAAGGACCTATAAATTTATTTGGAATAAAAGTGTTATATTTTAAATGATTTCTGAGTATGTTATTATTTAAAATAAAAAGGACATAAAAATAGAAAATCTCATAGTGGTCAGACCTCGGACGTCGCCCAAGATCTGGAATCAGCTGGTAGAGGGCGATCGGTTGACCATTGTACTAACCAAGTAGTCAGGTGCGATGACTTTATCGGGAGGTAATCACGTGGGCGTGCTTGAAGGGAGGAGGCACGTGAATCAAGAAGGGTAAGAGAAAGGAAGGTGTAGCTTAGAAGTCGATGAGATCGCCGTTTGTTGAAGAAGGCGGTGGCCTCCGACTTCCCCCGTATGAAATCGCCAATCGCCTATGGTGCACACGATCGCCGAAAAGAGCACATTTCCGAGTATTCGAGAAGACTTGGTAAGCACTTAGTATGTGGTCTAAATACAAAAGATGAGTGATATAGAAGATAGGAGGCATATCTGCCACCATGAGTAGTGTGAACCGTGATACCACAGCCTTAGATGAATGGGACGACGAGCCCTCAGCTGGGTGTGACGATGTGACATCGGTGACCAGAGTGAGGCGATGTGTCCTCGTCACACACAAGGGCGATAAGAGATCGCCAACAGGATGAGAGGAACATTGGTCATCACCCAGGATGAGAGACACATCGGTGGTCTGCCAGGGTGAGACATCGGTGGTCTGCCAGGGTGAGACATCGGTTGTCTGCCAGGGTGAGACATCGGTGGTCTGCCAGGGTGAGGAATCAGTCGTTCGTCAGGAAGAGGAATCAGTCATCGCCAGTATCAGAGGCATCGGTCATCGCCGGTATGAGAGGCATGGTCATCGCGCGAGCAGTCATCGGTGAATGGTTATCGCGCGATGTCGTGTTTCACACAGATAAGGTGGGACCCAGGCTCCCAGCATGAACGTTCTGCATGCGCGACACGTAGACAGAAAGGGTGTTTCAGACTAGTTAGCATCAAAGAGTTGGTATGCGCAGAAACCCACGTGGTCATACTGTTCAAGGAAGTGTGCAGGCAAGCTTTCCTGCAGAGTGGGTGGTGGCAGCGGCATTTCTGGGCAAGTTGGTTTAGATTCAAAATTCACTCCTGAGAGGCAGTGGACGTTCCTGTGGTTCGAGAGTGATTTAGTGAGTTAGCTTTGGTTCCCTGTTTCCTTCCTCTCCTTCTCCCTGCGTTCAGACGTCCTAACGTACCAGTTGAAGATCGGCAACTGCCCCTGGATTCCTGACGTTGTGCCCTGCAAGTTTTCTGATCAAAGCCGTGAAACAGAGTAAGTTCTTCGTGCTCTGTTTTTGGAGTTGTTTCTAAACGTGAGAGAGTTGCTTCTGCATGGGCTTTGCATTCAACTCTTTTAGCTTCAGAATTAGCCTCTGTTAACGCAGAATATGGGTAATGTCGTTAGTTTTATGACTAAGGCTCCATGGTGCAGGTTAAGGTATCCTTAAGTTTGTTGGGTTAGAGCTCGTAGTGAGATTTTACGCAAGTCCAAGTAAGGGAAGCTAGCATTCGTTCAATAAAAACCTTAGGCTAGAAGATTCTGAACTTGGGGCGACGTGGTCGCCGGTTTCAAACTTTCTTGCACGATGCTCTATTTTTATGTGTGGCGTGACGTGATCGCCGGTTTTGATGCAAATTTTGAAATACCCTGTTTTAGTGTCGTTTTGAAATTGTTTGAGATTGAAGGGTGAAATGCATATGATATTCGAAAATCTGAACTTTGGTATGATTGTTTCTGTGATTGGGATTGTTTAAGAAAAGATTCAAAATATTATATGATGGAATTGTGCTTTTACGTGTGGTATGATGTACTGGATAAATGTGATATTGTGATCAAGACATAGTATTTTCAAGAAAGGAAATACCGTGTTGAGATTGTTATTAGAGTGTATTGATCAGTGAGTATCCTGTGAATGAGACGATCCTGACTCTGCTGATATAATGTAATCACATAGATGAAGTTATTCAGTTGTTGAGAGTCGAAGGAGGTTCATATGTATGGGTAAGTGGTTTGAAAGATAACTAACTTGACCTGTTATATGAATTAACCCTGTCATACCGGGAGAGTGATGATATTGAGATTATGTATGCGCATGGCTGTGTGGATTTCACAGCGACCCTGTGTGGATTTCACAGTGGTGTGGTATGACAGGTGCAGGTCTCTGGATGCTAAGTTCAACGCACGAGTCTTCCGGAAGTAGTGTCAAGTGTCTATGTGTGATGGGTCAATGGAAGCCTGACGTGAGAAAGAGAAATATTGAAATGTGATACACACTTGATGGATTTTTGTGGAATGATTGTGATCCGGTCGGTCATCGGTAGTCGATGACGTCAGCAGCTGATGACGACGTAGGTCAGTCGCAGAGTGACGCGTGGCACGAGAAAGCAGATGAACCAGGGTGGAGATCGTTCAAGAACGGCGATCAGTGGTCAGCTACCGAGTGACCACCACCAGAAGATCGGTTCCTACTTGAGCGCCTGGAAGCAGATCGCGAGAACTGACGAAGCACCGATCAGTCATCGGTGCATGCAGAGTGATCAGTCATCGGTGCATGCAGAGTGATCAGTCGTCGGGGGTTCCTTGTCAACACGTGTTAAACTGGGACCCAGGCTCCCAGCGAGAACGTTACTCAAGGACCTCGCCTGATTCCATAAGTAGAGCACGAGGACGTGAAGAAGCACATCGGTCATCGGTGTGTGTTGAGGTGACATCGGCCGCGCGATGTGAACAATGCAATCGATGGTCAGTAAAGCGCCCAGAGGCAGTGAATGGCCTTAGTCGCGAGACGACCACGCGTGAAGATGAGAAGACACAGTTAAGTGCAGAATCCTGCTGGGACGAGAACCCATCAAGGTTAGAGTCTCCTAGTGGGTTGCATGTCTGCCACGTGGATGGTGAAGATGTTCCCAGAGAATAGGTAGGGCAGAAAGGCACAGAAGTCGAGGGGTGCAGAGGTACCCACGCGGCCTCCCCTGTCAAACTTGGCACTCAAGTGAAGAAGGCTGGCACGCAAGGTAGCCCTGGGGAGTGGAAACGACAGTGCAGAGTAATTAAGTGGCCCTAGAGGTAGCCTGTAGGGGCTACGCGGGTTTATATGAGGAAGAAGAACACCAAACCAGGTATGCAATCTTTACCTCAGAATACACAACACTAAACCTAGGGCACTCAGTTTTCGAATCAAAGAGGACTGAGGGCACAAACACACGGTTTCACACAGAGAGACCTGAGAGAGACTTTTTGGTGTTCCCGTTGCCTGACTCGAGCGTCGGAGCTACAACGGCCGCTAGAGGCGCCGTCTTTGTGTTTTGCAGGCACCGTTCGGAGTCCCGTCGAAGGTTCCTGGAGCCTCCTTGCAGAACGCGCAGCAGTTAGAAAGTCAAACGAAGGAGTGACGAGGCATTCTCCCCACGCTCGAGTCCGCGGCGAGATCATTTGGCGCCCACCATGGGGCACGAAGTAAAACGAAGCCCCCATACACAAGAACGAGGGTAGAAATCGCACAGATGAGTAGAAGAACCAGACAAACGACACCTCCACCACCTACTGGTGAAGGAACTGTGACCATGGCGCAGGTCATGGAGATGATGCGCGCGTTGCAGGATAGCGTCGCGGCATCGAGAGTTGAGCAAGAGAAGATGCATGCAGAGCTGACTGCATCGCATAGCAGGAATGAAGAGTTGAACCGCGTCAACGAGGAGTTGCGTAGGGAGTTGCAGGCGCAGAATGAGCGCGTATCCGAAGATAGGACGTCGATGCCGCCGTCGCCCCCTAGAGCATTTCCTATGCCCTTCTCCCCCGAGATCATGAACATGGTGGTGCCCCCCAACCTGGTGGGAGTGAAGGCGTCGTTCACGGGAGTGGAAGACCCAGAGGCACATTTGACAGCCTTCCACACTCAGATGATGCTGTCTGGAGGATCAGACGCTGTGTACTGCAAAATGCTTATGAGCACGCTGAGCGGAGTAGCTATGGAGTGGTTCGTGAGCTTGCCGGAGGGCCACATCACCTCCTTCCATCAGTTCTCAAAGCTATTCACGGAGCAGTATATTGTCAACAGAGCGCCGCCGGTGGTGACTTACGACCTGTTCGACGTGCGCCAGAACCAGAGGGAGTCGCTGAAGGACTTCCTCAACCGTTTCGCTGCGCAGGTGGTGAGATTGCCCAGCAAGGACGAGAGCATGCTGGTGCATGCATTCAAGAAAGGCGTGCTACCTGGCCCTTTCAGTGAATCGCTCATCAGAAGCCACCCTGCCACCTTTGCTGAGATTCGGCGACGAGCGGTGACGCACATAGTAGCGGAGACAGAGGTCTCTGAGAAGAGAAGCAGTGTTGCACCATCTAAGCCACGCGGAGGTCAGGGGAAGCAACAGCAGCAGGTGCGGGTGTATGAGACCAGGGAGGAGAGGAAGGCGCAGGGAAGGCCTCGTCCCTATGCACCCAGGAAGGTCCAACCCAGGGGGCGTGCAAGGGAGAACAACACACCCCCTAGGTATGATTTCGTGATAGAGTTGGCAGAGCTGATCGCCATCCTTGCCATGGCTGCGAGACTCCGAGTACCAGAGAAAACTGACATGGTACTTGGAAGGAGGAAGGACGAGTGGTGTGAGTTCCATCAGGCTTATGGACATACTCTCCACACATGCCTGGCGTTGGGGCGTCAACTTGCTGAATTGGTGAAGACAGGTTTCCTGACCGATTACCTGAGGGAGGCGCAAGGTGATCGCGCTTCGGGGTCCCAGGCAGGTGATCAGCAGCATGAAATCCCTGTGCTCGGGGAAATCAGATGATAGAAGATGCCACACTGGGGGGGCTCCCAGGTAGCTCAGGTGGGAGCTGAACCAGAGGGCATGATCGCCCCTCATGAGTTAAGCATCCCAGGTCGGTCATCGCCCATCCAGAGTAGATGAATCGTTGGAGAACGGAGCTTATCGTCTGGAGACCCTGGGTGGAGCAGCTATCGCCGAGACGTGGAACGGTACACATTTGAAAGTTCCACTTTAGTTAAGTTGTAAAGTAGATGCGTCGTTGCACTGCACACTCAATGTATATACTGTAAATAGTTGAGCAAATCAGGGGGCACTCTTTTCCCTAAGGAGGGTTTTTAACGAGGCCACCCAATAAAAAAGATTTCAGTATGTCAAGGGTGCACATGTTTCCTAGTTTCAAGTTCCGCTTGCCCCAGATACAAGTCCAAGGGATCGGGTGGAGCCTGCTCGCCCCAGGCGCGAGTACGGACCACCGACCTATGTTCTCCTCACCCCAGGAGTGAGTGCAGGTGGCCAAAGTTTGGGAACTCGGGAGTTCTAGTAAAACCAAGAGAGGAAAGGGAAGATTTCGAGAAACGTCCAACAGGAACCAGACCTAAAGGTTGATGACCTCGGAGCAAGCAAGAGGGGTCAACAAGAAAAACTCTCCTTCCCCGTAGCAAGACATCACCTTCGCGTTTAAGCACCAAGAAGCAGAGCTCGATCAGTCATCGGTGCACCCAAAGCAAGATCAGCCGTCGGTGCATGTCGGGGGTAAGTACTCGGTCGGTTCATTGGTCATCGGGGTCTTGCTAACACGTGTTAAGCTGGGACCCAGGTTCCCAGCGAGAGCGTTACGCATGCACCTCGCATGATTCCAGAAGAAGGTTGGTCATCGGGGTCATGCCAACACGTGTTAAGCTGGGACCCAGGTTCCCAGCGAGAGCGTTACGCATGCACCTCGCATGATTCCAAAAGAAGGTTGGTCATCGGGGTCTTGCTAACACGTGTTAAGCTGGGACCCAGGTTCCCAGCGAGAGCGTTACGCATGCACCTCGCATGATTCCAGAAGAAGGTTGGTCATCGGGGTCTTGCTAACACGTGTTAAGCTGGGACCCAGGTTCCCAGCGAGAGCGTTACGCATGCACCTCGCATGATTCCAGAAGAAGGTTGGTCATCGGGGTTTTGTTAACACGTGTTAAGCTGGGACCCAGGCTCCCAGCGAGAGCGTTACGCATGCACCCCGCATGATTCCAAACCAGAAGAAGAGGAGTTGCCCGCTCAAAGGGCGTGCGGTGATACCATGCAGGCAGGGACGCGCCTGGCGAGTGCGCTTAGACAGCCACCCCTGGTGCTCCCCTGGGAGCATGCACCCACTCAGTGAAGAAAGTCCTCACCCTCGACTTTGTACAGCGGGGTGCAGGCAGAAAAAGTCCTCACCCTCGACTTTATACAGCGGGGTGCAGGCAGAGAAAAGTCCTCTACCTCTGCTTTTTACAGCAAGGTTGAGGCGAGAGAAAGTCCTCTACCTCTGCTTTTTACAGCAAGGTTGAGGCGAGAGGAAGTCCTCACCCTCGACTTTATACAGCGGGGTGCAGGCAGAGGAAGTCCTCACCCTCGACTTTGTACAGCGGGGTGCAGGCAGAGAAAGTCCTCACCCTCGACTTTATACAGCGGGGTGCAGGCAAAGAAAAGTCCTCTACCTCTGCTTTTTACAGCAAGGTTGAGGCGAGAGAAAGTCCTCACCCTCGACTTTGTACAGCGGGGTGCAGGCGAGAGAAAGTCCTCACCCTCGACTTTATACAGCGGGGTGCAGACAGAGAAAGTCCTCTTCCTCTGCTTCTTACGGCAAGGTTGAGGCAAAGGAACCAAGTCCTTATCCTCTGCTTCATACAGCAAGGTTAAGACTACAGAAAGAGTCCTCACCTCGACTTTATACAGCGAGGCTGAGGCGAGATAAAAGGTCCTCACCTCGACTTGTTACAGCGAGGCTGGGGCGAGAGGAGAAAGGCCTCACCTCAACTTCCTACAACGAGGCTGAGGCAAGAGGGGTCAATCAAGAAGCAGTCCTCTTCCCCAAAACACAAGCATCATCTTCAGAGGTCGGGTCCTCTATGCACTTAACGCTAGAGTGACACGGAAGTAATGCGAAGCCTGAAGCGCGATGACTGATCGGTGGTGCGCTAACATGCTAGTCGGTGGTCAGTAGCAAAGCTCTCAGTATGAAAGCTTGCCCAAACAAGCTCTTGGACGATCAGTCGAAGCATTTAGACGCCATCAGGTCAGTCATCCAACATGAACTTATGCATAAAAGATTTATATACAAGTTTGTAGCAGCAAGAGAAATTACACAAAAGGAGAAGTGGCAAGGGAAGAAGCTCAAGGAGGAGGAATGAGCCTGCCATCGGCCACTGAATGGTGGAGGCTAGGTTGGGTAGAGTCCGAGTCTGGCAGAACGCAGTGAACCTGCTGCAAGCCCATGGAGCCCATCTATCAGAACCTCGGCACCAACAGCCATGGTCTCAGGTACATCAGCTTCGAGCTCCTTCTTCTCTTTGGCAACGAAGACCACTTAGTCTCTTCGCTGAGAACAAGTTCACAGCTCGAGACTAGGGAGCTTGTGATCCGGTCGGTCATCGGTAGTTGATGACGTCAGCAGCTGATGACGACGTAGGTCAGTCGCAGAGTGACGTGTGGCACGAGAAAGCAGATGAACCAGGGTGGAGATCGTTCAAGAACGGCGATCAGTGGTCAGCTACCGAGTGACCACCACCAGAAGATCGGTTCCTACTTGAGCGCCTGGAAGCAGAGCGCGAGAACTGACGAAGCACCGATCAGTCATCGGTGCATGCAGAGTGATCAGTCATCGGTGCATGCAGAGTGATCAGTCGTCGGGGGTTCCTTGTCAACACGTGTTAAACTGGGACCCAGGCTCCCAGCGAGAACGTTACTCAAGGACCTCGCCTGATTCCATAAGCAGAGCACGAGGACGTGAAGAAGCACATCGGTCATCGGTGTGTGTTGAGGTGACATCGGCTGCGCGATGTGAACAACGCAATCGATGATCAGTAAAGCGCCCAGAGGCAGTGAATGGCCTTAGTCGCGAGACGACCACGCGTGAAGATGAGAAGACACAGTTAAGTGCAGAATCCTGCTGGGACGAGAACCCATCAAGATTAGAGTCTCCTAGTGGGTTGCATGTCTGCCACGTGGATGGTGAAGATGTTCCCAGAGAATAGGTAGGGCAGAAAGGCACAGAAGTCGAGGGGTGCAGAGGTACCCACGCGGCCTCCCCTGTCAGACTTGGCACTCAAGTGAAGAAGGCTGGCACGCAAGGTAGCCCTGGGGAGTGGAAACGACAGTGCAGAGTAATTAAGTGGCCCTAGAGGTAGCCTGTAGGGGCTACGCGGGTTTATATGAGGAAGAAGAACACCAAACCAGGTATGCAATCTTTACCTCAGAATACACAACACTAAACCTAAGGCACTCAGTTTTCGAATCAAAGAGGACTGAGGGCACAAACACACGGTTTCACACAGAGAGACCTGAGAGAGACTTTTCGGTGTTCCCGTTGCCTGACTCGAGCGTCGGAGCTACAACGGCCACTAGAGGCGCCGTCTGTGTGTTTTGCAGGCACCGTTCGGAGTCCCGTCGAAGGTTCCTGGAGCCTCCTTGCAGAACGCGCAGCAGTTAGAAAGTCAAACGAAGGAGTGACGAGGCATTCTCCCCACGCTCGAGTCCGCGGCGAGATCAGATTGATACTTGAGGAAATTGTGAAATGTGTGAATATTTGATGGTTTACGTTAATATCAAGCTTCATGTTTTAAAGTTTTAAAAATGTCTAGCTTACCCCTGTGTTTTATTTTGTGGTTGTTTTCTTAAAACTGTGATGATCGTGTGTAATTTACACGGGAGCAGATGATGTTGCAGGCAGTGGAGCTCCTCAGTGAGTGGATGGACAAGGAGATCGCCTGTTCTTATGCTGTGTTTTGTTTTATTTTGAAACACTTGACGGTTATGTATTAAAATTCCCTAGAGAAGGGATATTATTTTGAAATACAATGTATTGATGGATGTAATTTATTATATATACATATGCTAATTTTTTGTATCATTGTTTTATGTTTATTTTATGATATAAATATGAATAGGATTTTAGGGGCGTTACAACCAACATGTAACTGAAGATAAAATTAACTGAGAATAAATTAAATAAATAAATACATAGGATGAGTGTATAAATAAAGATAAATAAATAAGACTAGTGCCAAATTGGAGATAAATAAAATAAATAAATAGGACTAATGCATAATTGAAGAAAAATAAAATAAATAAATAAGACCAATGCAAAACTAGACATAAATTAAATAAATAAATAGGATTGCGTAACTGGAGATAAATAAAATAAATAAATAACACTGTGAAGGTTTTTGAAAAAAAAAGTTTAAATTGTTTCGATATCAAGGTTTTTTTAAATATGATTATTGAGACAATATCCAAGTGAAAAAGTATTTATGCTTCAGAGTTTTGAATTAATATTAACTCAAAAAGTTTTTGAACAAAGAATTAACGGTGAAATATCTGAGAACAGAAATTTTAAATAATTCACAAATATTCGAAGATAATGTTTCAGTGATACTCATAATTTAAATTATAAATTATATTGTTCATTGATACTTGTTTTATTTCCATAAATTATCAAAGGAAATCAAAGACGCACATAAGGATAAAAGTAGATGTTTCCTTTCTAAGTGTCTGATAGGAAAGAGATGAAGCTAACAAGCAAGAATCACGCAGGTCAAAAGAATATCAAGGATGTATCGGTCGGTACCTACCGAGCTAGTCTCGACCTAGGTGACCGACCACCCGAGTCATAGGACACCTTAAGACATGCAATAAATTGTAGTAACGACAGTTACAATAGCACTTAATGAATCATAATTCGTATCCCGAAATATGCAGGTAATACCTCCGACAAATCAGCTACAAAGTGATTAACTAAGAGATGGCACAATATTCCAACATACCTATATATCATCCTATTAATCATGGATCATAATACAAATCAACTGATAACTGAAACTCGGCCCATCATAACAAGGGCTCATGACCAACACTATAAATAAACCCTTTGCGGAGGTGTAAGGTACACTTTATCAGTTACCAAAAATACACTCTTTACATAGAGTACTTACTTGATTGTCAGAGTACCTTTTTCATGTCAATCTAGATCGAGCATCAACATTTGAGGGAAGAGATTTGAGAAAGGAACAAGAAGATCACCGACACGTCAGCAATTGTACGCCCAGTCTCAGGTACTATCTAGGCCCTTTGTCCATATAGGTACAAAAGATATACAAATGAAGATATTCAAAAGGAAAGATTATTCGAAGTACAAACATGTGGCAAGTGTGTGTTCGAGGTTGAAAGAGGAAATTTCTTGGGTTTTATGCTCACTCATTGTGGCATAGAAGCAAACCCGGAGAAATGTAGGACGATCACCGAGATGCGGGGCCCCGAGAAAGTCAAAGAAATTCAAAGACTGATCGGGTGGCTTACAATGCAATTCAGATTCGTACCAAGGCTAGGGGAGAGAATCAAGCCGCAAGGCAGCTAAGTTCCAATGGACGGACGAGTGCAAAGAGATTTTCCTCTAGTTGAAAGCTTTCTTGGTGTCTCCCCTGGTTATTCAAAAGTCGAACGCCACGGAGCCCATAATGGTCTACCTCGCTGTCTCCAAGGATGCGATCAGTGCAACATTGGTTCAAGAGGTTGAAAAGGAGGAACGACCAGTTTACTTCATAAGACGGGTACTTCAAGGCGCTGAGGTTTGGTATCAGATGATTGAGAAATTCATTTTGGTTTGGGTGATAATAGCATGAAGAATGCACATGTATTTCCATAATCATCGCGTAATAGTCAAAACCGACTATCCGATAATGAAGATACTAGTAAAGCCAGACTTAGCTGGTCGGATGATCGAATGGGCTGTCGAGTTATCTGAATTTCAGATTCAGTACCAATCTAGAAGGGTAATCAAATCAAAGCTTTAGCTGATATCATAGCCAAGCTCAACCCTCTTCTGACCGAAGAAGATAGCTCCCAATGGATCTTGAATGTTGATGGGTCCTCCAACAATACATCATGTAAGGTGATTGCACAGACTTTGTCCAAAAATATGTTAAATCCCAAGAATACGGTAGTTAGCCTCGTCAAAAGCCTGAGAACCTTCATTATATTCTCTCCCCATGGCCATTTGTGAAATGGGGAATGGATATCATCAAACCCTTTACTCCAGGTAAGGGGCAATGTAAATATCTTCTAGTCGGGATAGACTACTTCACCAAGTGGATAGAGGTCGAACCCTTGGCAGCCATCACAACCCGGAATGTTCAAAACTTTGTATGGAAACATATTGTGTGCCATTTTGGGGTCCCACATATGATCATTACTGACAATGGCCGACAGTTCATCAACCAGAGACTAGTTGAATTTTATAAAAAGCTCGATATCAAACATATTATAAGCTCAGTTGAACACCCTCAAACTAACGGCTAAGCCGAAGTCGCCAATAAAGTAATTCTTAACGAATTGAAAAAGAGACTCAACCCAACCAAAGGTAGGTGGATCGAGGAGCTACTTGAAGTTTTATGGGCTTACAGGTGCACCCCACAGTCCACTACACATGAAACTCTGTACAGTCTGACGTACGAAATAGAGGCTATGATCTTGGTAGAAGTTGGAGAACCCTCTCTGCGATGACGAACACTAGATTTAAATCTCAACAAAGAAAGCCTATTGGTCGGCCTCGCCTTAATTAACGAATTCGAAGATAAAATTAGAATAAGGGATGAAGCATGCAAGTTTCGGGCGGTAAGAAGATACAATTCGAAGGTAACTCTGAGAAATTTTCAAAAAGGAGATTTGGTTTGGTGAATGCATAGCAACACCCAAAAACATGAAGACAAGTTCTCTATCAATTGGGAAGGACCTTTTCGTGTTTTAGACATAGCGACTGACGTAGCCTGTTATCTAGAATTTCTATATGGAAAATTTGTACCGAGAACATGGAATCCCACACACCTCAAATTCTATTACAGTTAAAATATTTCAATAAAAATAGTTTACTTTTTCCTTGCTCGGTTGTTTTATCCCTAAGGAGGGTTTTTGACCAAGAAGGTTTTAACGTGGCACATTAAAATTGTACTGTTGAATAGGGATTGCTCAGTAATGGACGCCGCTTAAATACTAGAGACCCTTACCGATCGACCAAACCATTATCATGACCATGTTGAAATTACGAAATTCTATTCACCATCGCTTCAGGCAATCAGAATAAAATAGGAGTTTTCACTCCGATCGAATTCATCAAGGATAACTCCTCAACTAGTTAAAATTACTATTGCTCCAGGCAATCAAAATAAAATAGGAGTTTTCACTCCAACTGAAATTCATCGAGGATAACTCCTTGACCAGTTAAAATGACTACACCTAACGCGATCAGAATAGGAGTTTGCACTCTAACGAAATTCGTCGAGGATAACTCCACGACCGGCTCAAATTATTATCGTCTCAAGCAATCAGAATAGAAGCTTTCACCAAATTCATCAAGGTCATTAAGGAAAAATGTTCATCATTAACTAAAATTGTATTTTTAATCATAGCACCGATCGACCATGCTCATTCACCATGCAATCCGTGGCCATAAATAAGTCGTTTGCGACTCGCATCAACTACGTGAATTCCTTTATCAGCTTATTAGGACTCCAGATGGATGAAGTTATTACAACATGCCAATCAAGTTATTTTACTCTCAATAATCAGCTTAACGCGTGACTATTTTTAACAATAACTATAAGTTATTCGAGGAAACTTACAGGCTCGGTCAGTCAGGCCTACTCAATTTGCCATCAGTGGCCACAAATAAATCTTCCATGACTCTAAATACCAACTACATTCACACAAGTGAAGTCTTCTACCTTGATTAGTTTATTAAGACTCATTGAACAAGTGAAGTTATTTACGGCTTCAACCATATTATTTTTACTTTGCACTAACAATACCATCAATTTTGATATATGGCAAATGTTATTACTTGCAAAATACTTTAAGGGCTCAGCCAGCCAATACTAATTTTCGGTTAAGACTTAGACCAAGTTATTCTATTGTCATGCCCACACAATCTATCTCAGTGACTGAAAAGCATTGCTAGTGTTCTATCTACACATGGCTCAGTCAGCCAAGTTCGAGACATTATCGTAAAGAAATCAAATACAGGATTAAACATTGCAGATATTTAAAAATTGTTCAAACATAAGGTGAAGAGTAGAAATTAAAGTTGTTCAATGCCCATATCCTGGGTCCAGGAACACATAATTAATATCTATTTTGAAGACTCGTAAACCTCCTCTACAGAGGGTTCGACTTCCATATTGTCTCCTCGTCCTTCGGTATTATTCGCGTTTTCCTCTTCATCTTTGCCGATCGATATAAACTTGCCATCTACGATACCCTTATTCATATCATATCGGTCATCTTCTAAAGGCACACCATGAATAAAGGCCGCCTGGCGGAGACCTTGGTAGAAGAAATTCTTGCTTATACGCAAAATGAAGGATTGACACTTCTCTAGTTCAGCAGATAGTGTCTTTTCTTTCTCCGTGACCTCGCTCTCCGCCTTGGCACGATCGACCTTCTTTGCCTCTAGCTCGGTTTTCAGTGCTGCCATCCCCCTTTTGGCCTCATCAGCTTCAGTACTGACTTGGCGCATTTTCTCATCTTGCGATCTCATCACTTCCAATGTAGCCTTCAAAGAGCTTGAAGACTCAGTCAACTCGGCCTTGAGCTTGGCAACCACCAACGCACGACTTTGCAATTTTGATCAACTCCGTTACCAAGTCGCTTGTTGGGACGACAGCTAAAATGCTCTCTTCTTCGGGAGCCATCGCAACAGGAACACCCTAGGACAACTGCAGCTGATGGCCGAGCATGGAGGGTTGCCAAGAGGAGGGCCCTGCCTCGGTCCTTTGCTGGGCAGATTTAGTTGGCCGACCCCGCTTATTTGGATTTATCGGAGGCACCACGTCAATCGGCATGGTCAAATTTCCCTTATCAACCATCTCGAAGCTACTTAGCTTCCTCGTAGCTTGACATCTTAAATTTTTTAGCTAGTCAGCTGATTTTGGATCTACCCGAGACATAATCATTGTAAAACACAAACGAATTAAAACATCCCGTTAACATAAGGAATAAGGTCGTGTGCAAAGAAAATTCACATACCAGTCAAATTCCTCCACCTCTTGGACGACTCGTACAATGCTACCAACTCCCAAGTAGGTAACCTATTCGGGAGCTGGTCAAGCACACAGAAAATTTCCATGTCATGAGAAGTTATTGAAGACCTCGACCAGGAAACATATCTGGTTAGAGTTCGTGTCCAATGAAAAGGGAATTTGGTTTTCCCTTCTGCATCATTGAAAAAGGGCCTGTCGTCTAGCTACACAAAAATTTTGAAGTATTTTTCTTTAAAATGTTTATAAGACGAGGTATAGGGTGCAAAACAAATACTCCCCGGTCGAGTTGTCAATGATAACCAACTCATTGGAGTACTCGACCGAGAATTATAATAGAATAAAAATGATTGAGGAGTGGGTTAAAACCTAAATATATCGCAAAGAATTCTAAACGCTTGAACAACCACCCATGAGTTAGGATGTAACTGGGTCGGCACTATGTTAAGGATCCAAAGGATCCCCATCGTAAATTCATCGAAGGGAAGTGTGACATGTAAATCATTAAAAAAGGTGTTATATACCAAGAAGAAATCTTGGGATGCACTTTCGCAACCGTGGCATACTCTGTCGGTGTGGCCACAACTATCGACAACCATTGCGTCCGAAGGAGAATCAAGTTTCAAGATGGATACTTTAGATAAAAACTCATCTAAAGCAATTGGACCCCTGAAGCAAGTAGGGATGTCCAAGACGCGTGGGTCAACCCACTCGTAGCTCAGACAGTCTGACAGAGGGTCGACTGTATGGTCTGAGCCACTCATGTCTCTCGCATCACCAGATGCGATGCGAGTAGCCTCAGAAGAGTCTATATTTAAAATACTATCAGAAAACTTGGCGGAAGAAGACACTACTAACCTTTTTTGAAAGAGATACGGAGGGAAACTTGTGTGAAGACTCGGCGTTCGGAGCAAGCTATGTGAACTCAATGGCACAATGAGGTAGTAGTAAACCTTATTTCGTTCAAATGCATCTCTATAGAAAACCAAAGAGGAGAGAGATTGAACTATCACCTGCTCGGCATCATTAGATCATTATCTATCCAAGGCTTCATGCCGCTCGGCATCTGAAATGACACTAATTGTCAACCGTTAGATCTCTCCGATTGAACAGTGTTCACCAAACAATGGCCTTTTGAAAAAGCATGTGTCACATCTCTGACAAACATTAATTACACCCCAACAATCACATCTCTTTGAGAAGTCTAACGGTTATTTTATGACTCTTTGAGCCTGGAGGGCAAGTGTACTGGTCGGTACTGACTGAGCCAGTCTCGGCTTAGGTGACCGACAACCCGAGTCAAAGGACACCTCAAGACATGCAATAAATGGCAGTAACGATAGCTACAATAACACTTAATGAATCATAATTCGTATCCTAAAATATGTGAGGAATACCTGTGACAAATCAGCTATAAACTGATTAACTAAAAGATGGCACAATATTCCAACATACCTATATATCGTCCTATGAATCAGGGATCAAAATACACATCAGCTGATAATTGAAATCTAGTCCACCATAACAAGGGCCCATGACCAACACTATAAATAAACCCTCTGCAAAGGTGTAAGGTACATTTTTATTGGTTACCAAAAATACACTCTTTACACAGAGTACTTATTTGATCGTCGGAGTACGTTTTTCATGTCAACCCCGACCGAGCACCAGCATTTAAGGGAGGAGATTTCAGGAAGGAACAAGAATATCACTGACACGTCAACAATTGTATGTCCAGTCTTAGGTACTATCTAGGCCTTCTATCCATATAGGTACAAAAGATATACAAACGAAGATATTCGGAGGGAAAGATTATTCGAAGTATAAACATGTGGCAAAACGCATTGAAAGCTTATACCATAATATTCTATATTGAGTGTTTGGCATAAAGAAAAAGATGAACAATGCAAAATAGAAACATCCAATTCCAGAGATAGTCAAAGATCAAGGGAAGGAGTTCATACAAATAGAGAAAGTATTTAAAATTCAAATACAACTTAAAGACACGAAGATCAGACGAAAGCTAACATTTCCGTATTGAGCGTCTAATGCATATATGATAGTGAACAAAACCAGAAAGAGAATATCCAAAGGCAAGAAACAATTCAAGCCTTAACGTTCACATCAAATACGATTAAAGAAATATCTTGAAAAGTTTCATAAGAATCAAGAAGTGCAAATTGCATTAGAACATAGTTTCCATATCTAGCGTCTAGCACAATAAAGAAGAAGAGCAACGTGGAAGATTGAGCAGATACTGAAGTTATGAAGATTCAAATGTCAACGTTCATATTTGATGAAGATAAAGAAAGACTATGAAAAGCCTTAAACGCAAAGATCAATCAGAGAAATTATTTCTGTATCAAGCGTCTAACGACTACTATGAAGAGAAGAACCCTAAAAGCTGCAACATACACATTTCAAAAGTCTATATAAAGACATTAAGGGTAAAGAACACAACGACAAAGTGCTAAGAAATGAAATATAAGTGTATAGAAAAAGTTGTGTTTAAAAATTGTGCATAAAATTTCATATTCACTAGTAGAGAGCGGTGAGAATTGGGTAGTGCGCTAAACCATTGTAAATCCTTCACATAGTGAAGCATACCCTATGAGCTTTCATTATTCTTTTTGTAAGAGATTTTTCTCATTGTATTGATAGGTTCTTAATCTTAGAGGAAGATTGAGACAACCTGAAGAGGTTAGAATACTTGTGTACTTAGAAAGGTTAGAATACTTTGTGTACTTTGAGAGGTTAGAATACTTGGTGTTCTTGCCGGTTGACCTGGTCACCGGTAGACTTCTGCGGGCGAGCTCTAACTCTGTATTTTCTTTGCTGAAATCTGCACTTTCCTTCGTGGTTAGGTTGTTGTACCTGTTAAGATAGAGGGTGCCTTAACAGCCGGTCGCACTCCGACGATCAAGTCAATAAGGGCTAAAGAAGAATAAGAAACAAAAATAGTTTCAGTATTCAAAAAGTGTATTCAGAATTGCGTACCTTCAGGGATCTCAAGCCCCTTTTATAGAGTACCACTAGGTCACCACTGGTAACCACCTTCCCTCATGAGAATCCTATCTCGAGTAAGAGTATATTTAATGGGAGAGAATTTTGTTACACTGTGTGTAATATTAATAGCACAACTGCATTCTATTACAGTGTGTTAATCTTAATAGCATAGCTGCATTCTGTTACAGTGTGTAATCTTAACAGAATAACCGTCTGGGTACCAACTTAGGTGACCACTCCCGGGGTTCAATCTGTTCTAGGTAGGCACATTTGCCTTTACGTGTCATGCATGTGTTCTCATGTATCATGCAAACAATTCCATCAAACCCTAGCTCACTTGGGCTTTAAGCAAATAAAAGAAAATTACTTATACTTGACCTAAATGCACTAAATACACCCTTAGGCCCATTTAACCGGTCTTCTCTGACCTACCAGACCCTATATACGAACAATTATATCAATTGCATGAATGAGAATCAATATGCAAATACCTGAGCCCAATCGCGTGGCCCATCAATTCGAACCAATACCCAAGTGGTGACGTCCAACCACCATTGAGTTCTGGTCCGTATCACAATTGAGTTCTATGTCAGCGAGCTTAGCGAAGAGACTAGCTACTCGTCCACGGCGACTTACGTGTCATGAGAAATAGCATTTCGCGCACAGTGCCCTGAAATGACACCTTACCATACTCCATCACCAGCGTACACATGTACGCATCAACGGTTACGAAACGTTGCCGCTTAAGCTTCCTCCATACGTTAATGCTTCAAAAACCCAAAACCCTTCCTCACTGTTTCATTATGCTTCCAAAGACTTCGTGCCTCCTTTCAAACTCTCTGCTCTCTCTTCTCCGGCTTGATCTCAACCTCCTTACCTCGCTTCATCAAATGAGGGAGGAGCTGGCACAAAAAGATATGCTCTTCAAGAAGACCAAGGAGGAGTTGTCCAATGACACTGCTGACTCCTACACGGCGAGCTTCGAAGATGTTGTGGCCCAGGCCACGTGCATCTACCCCGAGTTTGATTTCTCCTAACTTGGCTTGGGCAAGATCGTGGTAGATGGACACTTGGTAGATGAGGAGTAGCAGCTTTAAGTTTCCTTGTAATTGATTCCTTTTTGTGGCCCTTCAAACAATTTCTGATACTTTATGTACATACATGTATAGTTTATTTATGCAATTATGCTTTCCTCTAATATGCTTCAACTAGTATATTGATAATGCATGTTTCTATTATACTCAGCTATCACAACTTGACCAATTGATGATAATACATTTAATTACCTCGCCCTTAAACAATGTAAATACCATAATTCGGTAAGCTAATAACAATTACAAACAAGCAAGGTAATTAGTAATGCATTTCATGTAACTGATGCAGCTAACTCTACCAATCAAACATAGTGAGTTATGGTGTTCTTAACAAAGCCACCCATACAATAACTTGTACCTCATTGTTATAGTGGGCCTCTCACTTTTCTTGTCCTTTGGTTATGCTAAACTTTGACACTTTCCTCCATGCATCCCTTTGCAGGGATGGTTGACCTGGCTGACTTGGGTGTTAATTCTCTCCTCGACATCTTCGTGGTGCCTTATTTCCCTATAAGGTTGACCCAACTTGTCCCAGTCGAGGTCTTGAGCTCAGTATTGTGCAAAGGTAGAATCCATCCTCCTTGGCTCGAACCAAAACATTGGTGAGCTGCCATTTATGCTCAAAATCCTTCGTAGCAAGAGGCTCTCAATCCTGAGTAGCCATGCACCTATACCTTCTCTCCTTTAAAACCCCTCCAAGGCGAGGTCATATTCAAATTCCCTCACTTGGAAATCTTCCAAGGCGATGTTCAAATTCCCTCACTTGGAAATCTTCCAAGGCGATGTTCAAATTCCCTCGCATGGAAATCTTCCAAAGCGGTGTTCAAATTCCCTCACTTGGAAATTCTCCAAAGCAATGTTCAAATTCCCTCACTTGGAAATCTTCCAGAGCGATGTTCAAATTCCCTCGCTTGGAAGTCTTCCATAGCAATGTTCAAATTCCCTCACTTGGAAATCCTCCAAAGTGATGTTCAAGTTCAAAATTCCCTCACTTGGAAATCTTCCAGAGCGATGTTCAAATTCCCTCGCTTGGAAATCCTCCAAAGCGATGTTCAATTTCGGTGCTCAAGCCAAAGTGTTGGCAAGCTACATTCCCTCTCTTGGAAACCTTCCAAAGCGAGGTCCAATTTCGGTGCTCAAGCCAAAGCGTTGGCGAGCTACATTCCCTCTCTTGGAAACCTTCCAAGGCAAGGTTCAATTTCAAGTTCCCTGCAAGTTAAATGAAATGTAATGACAAATCATCTTTTGCAAATACTTTTTATTGGGTGACCTCGTTAAAAAACCCTCGTGAGGGAAAAAGAGTGTCCCCTTAACTGTACATGAATGACATTTTCATCAACTAAAATAAAATTTGAGATTGGCTCCATTCCAGGTTCGGGGTATAGGTCCCCCCTCCAGAGTCTTGAGCTTGTAAGCTCCGTTTTCGAGTGTCTCCACCACGGGGAATGGGCTAGTCCATTTGGGAGACAACTTATTCTCCAGCTGATAGGGGTGAGCTTTCCTCATCACCAGGTCGAGGACCTGGAACTGTCAAGGTCTATGCTTAGACCTTTGTTGTTGCTCCATCCTCCTCTTCAAAGCTTCTGCTTTAACACGTGCTTGCTATCGCACTTCATCAAGTAAGTCGAGATTCACTTTCCTCCCTTCATTGGATTCCTCTACCACAAAGGTTTAGAACTGTGGGGAGCTTTCTTGAATCTCTACAGGGATCATGGCATCAGACCCGTATACCAAACTGAAGGGCGTCTCCTTCGTCGCAGATTGAGGAGTGGTGTGGTAGGCCACAAGATTCGAGGAACCTCATCGGCCCAGGTCCCCTTTGCCTTCTCCAACCTCCTCTTCAAACCTTTGAGCAAAACCCTGTTAGCAGACTCGACCTGCCCATTGATTTGAGGATGCTCTATTGATGCAATTACCTACTTGATGCTGAGTTCTATGCACAACTTACTGAGCTACTGACTTGCAAACTGGTGTCGTTGTTAGATATCAAGCACTTTAGAACCCCAAAACAACAAACAATGTTCTTCCACACGAAGTGTTGAACCTTGTGAGCAGTTATTTCCGCCACAGGCTCAGCCTCTATCCACTTGGTGAAGTACTCAATGGCCACCACCAAGTATTTCATTTGTCGAATTGCTAGTGGGAAAGGACCCAGGATGTCAATTCCCCACGTGTGGAAGGGCCAGAGGCTGTGGATCGATCTTAACTCTTCTAGGGGTGCATGATGCTAGTCAGCATGTTTTTGATATTGTGTGCACCGCTGCGTATATGGCATGCAATCTTCCCGCATGGTTGGCCAGTAATACCCTGCTTGTACTGCTTTTGATGAGAGAGCTCATCCCCCGACGTGAATCCCACAGATGCCCTCATGGAGCTCCGCCATGATGCGTGTACATTGATCTCTGCTCACACAGGTCAAGATAGGATGGGTGTAGCCATGTCTGAACAGTTTTCCATCTATCAAAGTATACCTGCTTGCATTCTTCTTAATGTTTTTAGCTTTCGTAGGCTCTGCTAGAAGCATACCATCAGCAAGGTAACATCTATAGGGTGTCATCCAAGTCTCCCCTATGTCAACAAGGCAGACATCCAGGGATTCCCCTTCTGACATGCCATAGACACTCTCCTTGGGCACCTTCAGTGTCTCTTGAGTTAGCGACCGGTGCGTTCCTCATCTGATCGAAGAAGCCCAAGCTCCAGCCCAAGTTCAGGCCCAACAACTAGGTCCATGGCAAAGAGGATTCAAGAAGATTAAGAATCTGCTACTGATGGCAGAGAAACTTTTCTTTATATGTTCAAAGATTCCTCAGAGGACCACAAGAAGTAAAGCCCTAGCCATGGGAGCTAGTTTCTTTATTTGTAATTTCAGTTTATTTGTAATTTCAGTAGAGTAGGGTTCATTTAGCACAATCGGGGGTGTATTTAACAATTTAGTAGAGTAGGGTTCATTTAGCACAATAGGGGGGGTGTATTTAACAATTTAGCTTGTACCTAGGCCTTTTAGGGTAGGAATGTAGCCCTACCTTCTAGAAGCACGCTAAGGGGCTGCATTGACCTTTAGTCAACACCCTAACAGCCCCCTCTTTTATGTATTCCCCATCCTACCCTTGCTCCTTTCTCTCCAAGGCACTTGCACCTATAAATAAAGGTGCTTGGCTCATGTTTTTTTAAGATCAATGTATATGAGTAAATGCTGCCAAAATTATGCTAGCTTCTACTCTTTGTCTAGTCTCTCTAGGTTAGACACTTTGATCTTCATCTTCATCTTCCTCCAAGTGATTTGGCCTAACCTATCACTCTCCATACCTTTCATGCACCTACAAGGAACCCATAGCTCTATATGAGCCATCCTTGATCCATCACCTCCATTACTTCCGCCACCTTTTCACCTCATTTCCTCAAAGAAGAACATTGGTAATGAAGAACAACCCATCATCATCCAACCCCCAAGGTATCCACCTGCTGGACTTCCCCTACACCATCTGTGGCAGTCCTGGGTGCCTTTAAGGTCTCTTGAATGACTGACCTCTGGCGACCTCCCTTTTTAAAGCTAGCGAGTTTGGCCAGTAGGTCTGCTTGAGCGTTTTGCTCCCTTGGGACATGTACCAGTTCAAATATAGGAAAAGTCTCCTTTAAGAGCATCACGTACTTCAAATATAAGGCCATCTGAGGATCCTTGGCTTGGTACCTGCCTATAACTTGCACTGTTACCAACAATGAGTCACTCTTCACTAATAGACTTTGAACACCCATCTCCTTAGCTAGCAACATTACGGCTACCAAATTTTTCGTATTCGGCTTGATTGTTGCTAGCCTTAAAGGCAAATTTCAGAGCCTGCTCGATCAACAATCCGTTGGGTCCTTCCAATATGATTCTAGCTCCACTGCCTTGTTGATTAAAGGATCCATCAATAGAGAGAACCCACTGGAAGTCTCCATTATCTGATTGGGTAGCTCCCGTGGAGAGTTCCACTACAAAGTCAGTATAGACATGTCCCTTCATAGGACCTCTGGGCTCGTATTGTACATCGAACTCAGACAACTCGACCGCCCATCGCACCATCCGACCTGCCATATCAGGTTTCTGTAGAATCTTGCGGATTGGCAAGTCAGTCATCACTATTACCGTGAAGCTCTGGAAGTAGTGGCGGAGTCTCCGAGTTGCAAATACAACTACCAAGGTCGTTTTTTCAATGGCCTGATAACGCACCTCTGGCCCCTGCAACACCTTGCTCACAAAATATATGGGCCTCTGAACTGGCTCCTGCTCCTGCACCAATACCTAGCTGATGGCTCATTTCATGACTGCAAAAATAAAGGTGAAGGGGAGTACCGGAAAGCAGCTTGCAAAGAACCGGCGGGCTGGCCAAATACAACTTCATCTTCAAGAACGTCTCCTCACACTCAATGGTCCATACAAAGCGATTATTTCTCTTCAGACACTGGAAGTAGGGGTAGCCCCGATATCCACTAGCTTACAAGAAACGAGACAGGGCGGTCATTCGTTTAGTCAACTACTCAACTTCCTTCACAATAGCGAGGCTCTTCATCGCGATGATCGTCGCGCACTTCTCTGGGTTGGCCTCTCTTCCATGTTCTGTGAGTAGGAATCCCAAGAACTTTCCTGCCTCCACCCCAAACACATGTAACATCCCGCCAAATCCTTTTCATATTTATATAATGAAATAAAGGTAAAACAATAATATCGAAGTGAACATATATATATATATATATATATATATATATGTAATGAAATTTCTCCTCACAGGGAGTTTAATACATATCCAGTCAGTTTCCAAACTTAAACAAAATATAGCAAAACAGAAAAATAGGCGATCTCCTAACAGAAACAAAAAACAGGCGATCTCCTAACAGAAACAGAAAACAGGCGATCTCCTTCCGGCGACCACTCACTGAGGAGCTCTACTTCCTGCAACATCATCTGCTCCCGTGTAAATTATACACGATCATCACAGGTTTAAGAAAACATCCACAAAACAAAAACGCAGGGTAAGCTAGATATTTTAAAGAGAATTTAGATATGAAACTTTAAAATCAAGATAAAACAAATTTAAGACACCCACGTAAAAACCATCAACTTTCTCATTCCCTTCACATGACCATCAAGTAATCACATATTTCACAATTTCCTCAAGAGTCGTTCAATTCACATAATTCCATCAAGTCCCTATCAATTTCAATGTTTCTCATTTCTCACGTCAGACTTCCACTGACTCATCACACATAGACACTTGACACTACTTCCGGAAGACACGTGCATTGACTAGACTCAGAGATCTGCACCTGTCATACTACATTGCTGTAAAGTTCCCACAGCTATGCGCATAAACATAATCTCAATCTCATCACTCTCTTAGTATGACAGGGTAAATCCATACAACAGGTCAAGTAGTTATCTTTCAAACAACTTACCCATACGTATGAACCTCCATCGACTCTCAACGCCTGAATAACTTCATCTATATGATTCCATTATATCAGGAGAGTCAGGATATCTCATTATAGAAATCATCGATCAATGCACATCCTACACGATCTTACACGGTATTTTCTTTCCTGAAAATACTATGCCTTGATCCCACATTCACAACATTCAACACATCATATAACACTTAAATGAACGATTCCAATCACAGCAACAATCATTCCAAGGTTCAGATTTTCGAATATCACATTTCAATCTCAAATAGTTTCAAACGACACTAAAACAAGGAAGTTCGAAAACAACATTAAAACCGGCGATCACATCCAAAAACAGGGGATTATGCAATCACAGTTGAAAATCGGCGACCACGTCGCCCCATCATCAAAATCATCTAACTTAAGGTTTTCGTTGGAAATAAGGCTAGTTTCCCTTACCTGAACTTGCGCAAAAACACCAAGAGCTCCAAAACCCACCGAAGCTTAAAGATGCCTTAACTCTGTTTTAGCGTCCGGTTTGGAGAACTTGCAGAGAACTTCCCAGGAGTCCAAGGGCAGTCGTCGCTCGTCGTACTGGTGCTTGAGGATGCCTGAATCGCAGCGCAAAGGAGAGAAAAGAGAAGGATGAAGGTAAACTCACTCTGTCACTCTTGAACCACAACAACGTTCTTTGCCTCTCAGAAGTGAGTTTTTGAATCTAAACCAACTTGTCCACAATTGCCGCTGCCACTACCCACTCTTTAGGAAAGCTTGCGTGCACACTTCCTTGAACAGTATGGCCACGTGTGTCTCTGCGCATACCAACTCTCTGATGCCAACTATTTTGAAACACCTTTTTCTGTCTACGTGTCGCGCGTGCAGGACGTCTCATGCTGGGAGTCTGGGTCCCACCTTATCTGTGTGAAACATGACATCGCGCGATAACCTTCCACCGATGACTCATCCTGGCGGACGACCGATGTCTCTCCCTGGAAGACGACCGATGTCTCTCTCTGGAAGACGACCGATGTCTCTCCCTGGCGATGACCGCATGTCTCTCGCCCTGGCGATGCCCGCATGTCTCTCGCCCTGGCGATGCCCGCATGTCTCTCGCCCTGGCGATGCCCGCATGTCTCTCGCCCTGGCGATGACTGATGACACATCGCCACGCCTTGCTGAAGGTTCTTCATCCCACTATGTTACGTCCAAGGTATCACCTCCACATGACTTGGTGACGTCGGTACCTTCACATTTCCAAGAATAGATCAGCACTACTCCTCGTGCGCCCATGCATGCAACACTAAGGACAGTTTCTTATGCTCAAGCATGGAGCTTCGCATGCACAGCGTATCTAAGGCTTAACCCACACCTTGATACGCGTGGTTTTTGGAACCCACTATGGTTGATCCAGCATCTTGACCACATACTAAGTGCACTTTCGGCGATCATGTACACCATAGGCGATTGGCGATCATGTGCACATAGGCGATTGGCGATCATGTACCAGAGAAGTCGGAGGTCGCCTCCGTCTTCAACAACGGCGATCTTGTAGACCTCTAAGCTACACTTTCCTTCCTTTTTATTTTAAATAAAAACATACTTAGAATTCACTTAAAATATATCACTTTAATTCCAATAAAATTTTCTAGGTCCTTACAACACACACTTCTCAGGATTCAACTTCAAGTTGTACCTGATAGGTTGTTCTTCATGACCATTTGTTCTTCTTGAAATATGAGGTAAAAAGGTGATGAAAGCTATGGATGATATGGGTCAAGGATGGCTCATATAGAGCTATGGCTTCCTTGTAGATGCATGAAAGGTATGGAGAGTGATAGGTTAGGCCAAATCACTTGGAGAAAGGTGAAAATGAAGATTAAAGTGTCTAACCTAGAGAGACTAGACAAAGAGTAGAAGCTAGCAAAAATTTGACAGCATTTACTCATTAAAATTGATCTTGAAAAAATATGAGCCAAAGCACCCTATTTATAGGAGATGGTGCCTTGGAGAGCAAGAAGCAAGGGTAGGATGGGAAATACACAAAAGAGGGTGGCCTTTAGGGTTTGACTAAGTCAAACCCGCACCTAGGCTTGTTCTTCTAGAAACTAGGTCAAATTTCCTTTCTAATAGGCTAGAAACAAGCTAAAATGATAACTACACCCCCCTATTATGCTATAGGCACCTTATTCTAGCCTTTCTTTTCTATTTGGACTCCCAAAGTGAGCCTTACTCTACTGAAAATACAAATAAATTGAAATTACAAATAAAGAAACTAGCTCCCATGGCTTGGGCTTTACTTCTTGTGGTCCTCTGAGGAATCTTTGAACATATAAAGAAAAGTTTCTCTGCCATCAGTAGCAGAGTCCCAATCTTCTTGAATCCTCTTTGCCATGGACCTAGTTGTTGGACCTGAACTTGGGCCGAAGCTTGGGCCTCTTCCATCAGTACCTAGCTATTGTAGTGAATAGCTCTTCCAAATCGGCGACATGCTGATCCTTCTATATTGAGGTGACAACCATGTCGTCCACATACGTCTGCACATTTCGTCCAATCATGGAGGCGAGAATTCTGTCCATCAACCTCTAATAGTTTGCTTTAGCGTTCTTCAGTCTAAATGGCATCACCTTAGAACAGTAACTGGAGAGCTCTGTCATGAAGGCGATTTTGCTTTCATCTCAAGGATGCATGTGGATTTGATTGTACCCCAAGAAAGCGTCCTAAAAACTGAGAAGTCGTCATCCAGATGCACTATCCACCAAGGTGTCAATGCTAGGCAGTGAGTACGAATCTTTAGGACAAGCCTTCTTAAGATCCGTGAAGTCAACACACATTCTCCACTTCCCATTAGCCTTTTTACTAGCACCACATTAGCCAGCCACTCAGGGTATTGGATTTCCCTTATGTGTCCAGCACTCAACAACTTCTGCATTTCCTTCCTGATGACCAAGCGTCTCTCTTCGTTAAACTTTCTCCTTCTCTGGATGACTGGCCTGACCTTCGGGTCCATCGTGAGCCGATGACACAAAAAGTCTGGGTTAATGCCCGGCATGTCAGAAGCAACCATGCAAAGGCATTCAAATGTCGTGCTATCACCTCGGCAATCTTGTCCTGTAAGTCTTGGCTTAGAGACTTGCCAAGCTTGAACTTCCTCCTGCCAATTTCCCTTTCCTGAATCTCGTCAGCTGGCTCAGGCCATCTATCAACAGCAATCTCTGCATGGGTAGTGTCCTCAACTTGTGAAGGTTGGGTGGCAACTGTGCCTATCCCTCTTTTAGCCTTCAGGCTATTCTCGTAGCACTTCCTTGCCACCTTCAGGTCGGACTTGATCACGATCACTCCTTCCTCCGGGGAGGGTAACTTCATCTTCATATGTTGATGGCAGGCCTACCCAAAAGAATGTTATAAGCAGAAGGAGCATTAACAACCAAGTACCTGAGGTTGATCGTTCGACTCAAGGTGCCTTCTGTAAAGGTCGTCCTCAACTCTACATGGCCCCTCACCTCTACCTGATCTCCTGCAAAACCGTCATACGGCCTCAGCTGATTTGGCGACATCTGCAATTTGTTAAACGTCGACCAAAACAGCACGTTGGCCAAGCTCCCCTGGTCGATGAGAACCTGATGTACCAATCTTCCCACGATGACCACTGAAATCACTACTGGATCATTGTCGTGTGGAGTAGAGGTCGGGCTCAGCTGGCTAATCAGACCCCCTAGCTTCTACCGTCATCACTTCCCTTGCGAACTCTTCCGTTGGGAGGCTATGCAACCTCCCCAAAAGAATCCTCCAGCTATGGTGTTGATTTCACCGTGGATAGACACCTCGTGCCTCTGCTCCCCTGTCAGCGTCTCTTCCTTTGATTTTTCTTGACCTTCCAGCAGATATTCCTGCAAGAGGCCCTCCTTCAGTAGTCCTGCCAGCTGGTAGCCCAGGAGTATGCAGTTCTTCACGTCATGCCCATAAGCCTTGTGGAACTCACACGATGTATTCTTGCTCAACCCGAAAGCCCTATCAAACTTTGGAGGGAACCTCAACTTCTCCTGTATACCTGGCATAACAAGCAATTCCTTATAGGATAATTTAAACCTAGGTCGAAAAGGGAGGTCGTCCTTTGACTTTGACCTAGACCGATTCCATTTCGACTCATAAGGTGTCTGCCGTGACGACTTCTTCTCCGTTGTGGTCTCATGTACCCTCATTGGCTGGGTACGATTTCCCTTGCGGGGTTTAGTTGGCCCCGCACTCTTATTCCCATGCTTCATCGTAACAACTTCCTTAGCGACGATGTGGGCAACAACTCACCTCTTGATCTCCCAAAGGTCCTCGCCCGATTCCTTATCAAGGAATCACTGAAAGGACCTGACAATACTCCCTGCTCGAAGTCATGTACCAACAGTGCCTCATCCTAAGGGTGGAGCTTCACCACAAATGCCCTAAATCGGTTCAAGAAATCCTTCAAAGGTTCTCCCTGCTTCTACTTCACCCTAAAGAGGTCGAAAGGGACAGGGGGTGGAGCCTGATTAACTATAAAATGTTCCCTGAAAAACAAAGAGAACTGATCGAACAATGTTATATGGCCATCTAGAAGGCCAATAAACCACTGTAGTGCCATGCCTGTAAACGTGCCCATGAATAGCTTGCAGTGCATGGCATCCGTGCCTCCCAAGATCATCTTCTGGGCATGGAAGGCAGTAAGATAAGCCTCCGGATCTTCTGTACCTATGAACGTAATTTTAGGCATCATGAAGTTTGTTGGAATAACAGCGTCTATGATCGCCTGTGAAAAGGGCATTGGGTGAGCCCTAGCTTGGATAGGTGGAACCCGCTCTCCTGCAGTACGCTTATCCAAACGCTGCAAATCCCTGCGCAGTTCCTCATTGGCCCTGCGTAACTCGTCATTAGTTGCTCGTGACGCATCCAGCTCGACCCTGAACTGGTCTTGTTGGTGGGCCTGCTCAACTCGCACCCTTTCCTGATCAGCCCTGGACGCTACCACTATCTCCTGGATAGCTGTGACAGTCTCCATGAGTTGCTGCATTGTAGGGGCATCAACCCCTTCAGATCCTATGGGACCTTGCCTTGTATTCCTCATGATTCTTGGTAACCTTCAACTACGATTATGGATGGCACCTAGTTTTATTGGGCCCCACGGTGGGCGCCAAATGTTCTTGCTGGTTGACCTGGTCGCCGATAGACTTCTACAGGCGAGCTCTGACTCTGTGTTTTCTTTGCTGAAATCTGCACTTTCCTTCGTGGTTAGGTTATTGTATCTGTTAAGACAGAGGGCACCCTAATGGCTAGTCGCACTACGACGATCAAGTCAATAACAAAAAAAAACAGTTTCAGTATTCAAAAAGTGTATTTAGAATTGGGTACCTTCACCAAGGATCTCAAGACCCTTTTATAGAGACCACTAGGTCACCACTGGTAACCACCTTCCCTCACGAGAATCCTATCTCGAGTGAGAGTATATTCAATGGGAGAGAATTTTGTTACAGTGTGTGTAATCTTAATAGCACAACTACATTCTGTTACAGTGTGTGTAATCTTAACATCACAGCTGCGCAGAATCTTATCTCCTTAGAGTGCATCAAATCCTAACAGAATAACCGCCTGGGTACCAACTCGGGTGACCACTCCCGGGGTTCAATCTGTTCCAGGTAGGCACATTTACCTTTACGTGTCATGCATGTGTTCTCATGTCATGCAAACAATTCCATCAAACTCTAGCTCACTTGGGCTTTAAGCAGATAAAAGACAATTACTTATACTTGACCTAAATGCACTAAATGCACCCCTAGGCCCATTTACGCATGCTTCTCTAACCTACTAGGCCCTATATGTGAACAATTATATCAAATGCATGCATGAGAATCAATATGCAAATACATAAGCCCAATTGCGTGGCCCATCAATTCGACCCAATACCCAAGCACTGACGTCCGACCACCGAGAACTGAGCTCTACGAGTTCTGGTCTGTATCACTTGGTGTACCTGGAGAGGTTAGAATACTTTGTGATCCTGCAGAGGTTGATAATACTATGTGAACTTGAAGAGGTTGAGAATACTTAAAACATGTAGAGGTGTAGAATAATGGTGACCTGAAAAGGTGTAGAATACTTGATAATGAAAGACTCTTAAGTGAGTTTCTTAAGGGAACTGGATGTGGCCCGTGTTGGTGGGTGAACTAGTATAAATCTTTATGTATCTCTCTTTGCACTTCTTGATAGCATTGACTTCATTTCTGAATTTTTTCCTTGGATTTTTTAGATGATTGGCGGAAGCTTGATGGATGTAATGGAACAAGTGATGGAAGAGGCCCAAGCTCAGGCCCAACAACTAGGTCCATGGCAAAGAGGATTCAAGAAGAGTGGGACTCTGCTATTGATGGCAGAGAAACTTTTCTCTACATGTTCAAAGACCCCTCAAAGGACCACAAGGAGTAGAGCCCAAGCCATGGGAGCTGAGCATCAATTAATTTTAGTTTATTTGAAATTTCAGTAGAGTAGGGTTCATTTAGCACAATAGGGGGTGTATTTAACAATTTAGCTTGTACCTAGGCCTTTCAGGGTAAGGATGTAGCCCTACCTTCTAGAAGAATGCTAGGGGGTTGCATTGACCTTAGTTAATGCCCTAGCCACCCCTCTGTTTAAGGTTTCCTACCATCCTCTCTCTCTTGTCCTCCAAGGCACTTGCACCTATAAATAAGGGTGTTTGGCTCATGTTTTGTAAGATCAATTTTAATGAGTAAATATCGCCAAATTTTTGCTAGCTTCTACTCTTTGTCTAGTGTCTCTAGGTTACACACTTTGATCTTCATTTTTACCTTCCTCCAAGTGTTTATGCCTAACCAATCACTCTTCATACTTTTCATGCACCTACAAGGAATCCATACCTCTATATGAGCCATCCTTGACCCATATCATCCATAGCTTCCGCCACCCTTCTCAAGAAGAACAAATGGTCATGAAGAACAACCCATCAACAAGGATGGCTCCAATGGAGCTATGGATTCCTTGAAGGTGCATGAGAAGTAGGGAGAGTGATTGGTTGGGCCATATCACTTGGAGATGTGAAGAAGAAAACCAAAGATGTTTAACCTAGAGAGGTTTAGACAAGAGAGTGAGAAGGCTAGCAAACTTGGCAGCAATTCACTCACCAAATTGATCATATTAATTCATGAGCCAAGCACCTCAATTTATTATAGGAGAGAGGGATGAACATTTTGGAGCCAAAATTTGAAAATTCAAAATAAAACTCTCCAATGAGAAGGTTCCATGTGGACTCATGCTTGTCATGTTTAGCTCACACCTTCCATGCTAAATCCTCTCCACTCCTAGGTTGCCATGTGGACATCCATGTGCTCCATGCCAAGGTAATTTTCGTCCTCTAATATACCCTAGACATTTTAGGGTTACATTAGGCTAAAAAAAAGCCTAATTGTTACCCTAACTATCACTTTTAACCCTAACTATACCTATTTTACTATTGGCCCAAATACAAGCCCAATAACCTATGCTACTTGGCCCAAATATTTGGTCCAATTATTTTATGCTACTAGGCCCAGTACATGGCCCATGAAATCTTTAAAAACTTTATACAATTTATTTAAGCTAAAGCTTGGCCCAAATATAATGTTGACTAGTCAGCAAAAACTCAGTCTTCTTGTGTTCTTCTGACCAAAGCTCTAGTTTATGTTTTAATGAGTTGGAGGTCTTCTTGGATATGTTTGTACATTCCTTCACCCTAGAGTTATCCTCTTGATTGGGCCTAAAAAAATAAACAAAAGCCCAATTGGTTGTGTGTGGCTGGGGGCTCTACCATCACTTCTCGTTTGTTTATTGGATTTTGTTGGTTAGTATTTCAAGAATTGAGTGTGGGCTCCATTCAACCTCTCCCCCCTTTTGGAGCCAATTGAACCTTCAATAGTTCTTAGGAAGACAATGTTGGTCCGACAAGAAATCTCGCACACAAGCACAATAAATGGAGAAGAAAAAAATTTGTACTCTCTGTACTGGGTACGAGTGCTCAGGTGCTCGGATCTCGATTTAAGTTTATGCTAGCTCAGATCTCAGCTTGGGCTGGTGAGTAGTTAGCTCAATTTTTGAGCCCAGGATGTTGTTCGTGGACTTGGCCCAGTTTATTAGTAAGCCCAATGGAAAATAATTAAAGAAACAAGTTTTGTCATGCATTAACCTAGAGATAATTTTGTGCATATCTATAGTTTGTTGCGTATGTGAATAAGCGTAAATGTTTATTAACTAAGTATGTTATACATTGGTTACATGATCATTGTTAGTTGTTGATAATAACCCTAAAAGATAAGGGTGCACACATGAAACAGAATGTTAGCCTGTGGTTAGCACTTGAAAATAATTGGTGCCCGTGACAGGTGATTTTTCTGTTAAGATAAAAGATTAAATGTTTTCAGTTATGCTTTCACTTGAGATTATATTTTTGTGAACGAAAGTTGCTACACAAATAGTTATAAAAGGGGCTTGAGACCCTAAGTGAAGGTACGTTGTTTCCGCACACTAAACTAAAACTGTTTACTGTTTCGTAAGCCCTCACTGACTTGATTGTCGAAGTATAATCAACAGGTAAGGCGCCCTCTGTCTCAACGGAGCCACATTCTAGTGCAACAAGAAGACACAAATCAATATCTAGAAGAGAAAGATTTGGAGAGGAGCGTTCCACTCAGGTCAACCGGCAAAAGAGTCAACTGGCAAGAACACTCTTCAAATTGTACTCTTTAGATTGTGCCTTCCATAAATACCTTCCAAATTGTACAATCTAAAATGCATCATGCTAGACGGTACAATCTATAAGATTTTTTAAATCTAGAATTAGTTTTTGGATTGCAGAATGCAATATGTGTTTTTTTTTGTAAACGTATTTCGGATTCTACAATCTAGAATGTATTCCTAGATTTGGAAAACATTTTGGATTGTACAATCTAGAATGCAAATAATTTTGTATTCTAGATTGTACAATCCAGAATGCATAAAATCCAATTTTTTATAGTTGGATTCCTCCAAGTCCAGAATTGAAAAAATAGCATGGATTCAGAAGGGTACTTTTAGCATTTACATAGTTATGAGAGTGCAAAAAAATATTATGGGGGTGCAGACAAAAATTCCCCATTAAGGAATTTCTTGACCAAACACCTAACCATTATTTTCTCCAAGATACATAGTCCCATCATCCTTGGGTGTTAGGTTACTCAAGTAAAAAAGTTAATATCTTATATGCTTCGATCTTAATGTTAATTTGTGATAAAGAAACCACAATAGAGGATCATTAAAAGGCCAAACAAAATGATCGAAGCTAGATGAAGCCACATAGTCAGATAGTGATAAACAAAGATACAGGTATCAAAGTGAGTCAATCAAAGTTACACAGATTGATTCACCATGGATTGAGTTAAAAACTAGTCAACTCAATCCACCTAGGGATGACAAAGTGGACCAAGCCCGACAGGCCACAGGCAGGGCAGGGCGAGCTCGCTTGCCAGCTTGCCTTTCTTTACTTTTAGAACTTTAAGAGAGGAATCTCATGCTTTTGGAATTAAAATTGGTGGTGATCAATGTTTTATATAGAACTTTATTTCCATTAATTGTTTATATATCATTTGATTCATTGAAGTATTGTTGGTATTTACTTAATTTTGTTAGGCATTAAACCTTCTTTGATTAAAATATTAAAACTTTATTCAATTTAATTGCTCTTTCTTGCATTTTTATTGTCCAAAAAGTGGTATCAATTACTATAATCAAATAAATAGATCCAAAACAAAAAATTACAAAAAAAGAAAAAAATTGAATTTTTTTTAAAAAGTGACAGGCTAGCCTACCATCATGCCAATTCGCGAGACAGTTTACCAGGTTCAGCTCATATAACCTTGGTGGGTCAATGCCCTGCCCTACTTTTGTGAACCAGTGGCAAGTCGAGTTAAAATGAGTCGGACTGACCCGTTTTGCCACCCTTAAATTTAGCTTACTTTTTTAGTGAATTATAAATTTTGTATCTCGGCTTGACCCATCACAAGTTTGTGGGTAAAGCATGATGGAAGAGGCCCAAGCTCAGGCCCAACAACTAGGTCCATGGCAAAGAGCATTTAAAAAGAGTGGGACTCCGCTACTGATGGCAGAGAAACTTTTCTCTACATGTTCAAAGATCCCTTAGAGGACTACAAGGAGTAGAACCCAAGCCATGGGAGTTGAGCATCAATTAATTTCAATTTATTTGTAATTTTAGTAGAGTAGGGTTCATTTAGCACAATAGGGGGGTGTATTTAACAATTTAGCTTGTACCTAGGCCTTTTAAGGTAGGGATGTAGCCCTACCTTCTAGAAGCATGCTAGGGGGCTGCATTGACCTTAGTCAATGCCCTAGCCACCCCTCTCTTTAGGGTTTCCTACCATCCTCTCTCACTTGTCCTCCAAGGAACTTGCATCTATAAATAAGGGTGTTTGACTCATGTTTTGTAAGATCAATTTTAATTAAGGGTGGGCAAAAACTCTAGTTAGGCTAATCTGATCCAATTTTAAACTGCTCTAATCTATTATAAATCTGTTTATTTAAATATGGATTTTATTCTGGTCCACATGTTATAATTTTTCCAAATCAAATATCCATTTTATTTATATAGATTTTAAAAATTAAAAAATCCAAATTTCCAATCTAAATCATATTTCACTCTGCTCTACATCTGAAAATTGCGAAACCCCTCTTTCTCTGCACCTCTAGCAAAACGAACGAAGCACACCACTGCCGACTCTCTCTCCACTTCCTGCAACTCTCTCTTCACCATCTCTGACTCCTTCTCCACCGCCTTCGACTCCCTCTCCACCGTCTCCAACTACCTCTCCACCTCCTCTGACTCTCTCTCCACCGCCTTCAGCTCTCTCTCCACCTCCTCTGACTCTCTCTCCACCGCCTCCGACTCTCTCTCCACCGCCTCCGACTCTCTCTTCATTGCTTGGCAAATCGATTTCTTTGCATCAAAGCACTCTATCTCTGCAACAAAAGCAACTTGTAGGTAGGTCTTGTTTTTCATCCATAAGCACTTCTGTTTAAATGGTTGTTATTGATGCATCTTAATATTTTTCAAGTCACTATTCTTCTATGTTTGCCATAGTTTATCCAAATCAACTTACACTTTTCTTGAACAAATCCGCTTCTAGGTCTAATCATTTTACCTTAATGAGCTTTTCAAATCATTACTGAACTCATTTATTTTTTTCTGGTGATGTTTTTCTGTAGCCATTACCATAGATTTCTGTACTATACTTGGATGCTATGTGAGACTTCAAATGGTTAGCCTATGGAGACCAACGTAGCTACGTCAACTATAAACAACCATTGATAATTAGTTGTTATTGGTTACTTTAGATGCTAGTTCCAATGTGCTTTAGAATGTGGGGTAGACATTTAATCTGTATGATGATATAAGGCTTCACTTGAGGTTTTAGGAATACAGACAGAGGGCAGGCTTGAAATAGAAGTGTAGACAACCGAGGTCTGGCCACTACACAAGCCCCCCAGGCTCGAGTTGTGACTTGTCTCAACGAAGAGCCTTACAACTCGCCTGATCGCTATTGGCCCTACCGGGCTGACGGGCTCTCACCTCTTGGCCGACGACCGAGGTCTTGCCACTACATAAATGTTCTTACTTCTGCCCCTTTCCTTCGACGACCATTATCTGCTTGTAATGAATGAATTATAAATCTTGTATTTACAACTCGAATCACTCTTTCTCCTTTACAGCTCAACTTTCACCTTGTGTGGGTTGTGCTTGGTGACCGTGCTAACTGAAGTGTGCATCTCGCCCTTCAATCCTCAGCAGAAACCTTTCCTGAGCTAACTTGATGTGGTGCTAACTTTACTTCTTGACTCATGCTGGTTCCCTTGACTGATTAATCTTTGAAGTCCCCCTTCTCGACTGATAAGCTCCAGAATACCTCTTGTTTATACTCTGGTGATGGGAGATTCCTCCTGAGTCGACCTTGGCTGATAAGCTGAGGAGGACCTCTTCAGTGGATGTCTTCTTATTCTTGTTCGAAGCCAAAAATCCTGGAGATCGCCTCTGAGTAAGCCTGAACGGGATTGCTGGAAGGTCCTTCTTCTCGATATTCCAGCAATCTTATAAGGATTGGAAGGGAAAGTTTGTAAAGGTTTGTAAAAACAACGAGGACCCTTCTTTGCTCGATGGCTTTCCCTTGTACTGGGTGGACAAGGGAAATAAAGGCTCCAAGGATAGCTTCAGGAGGGCAAGGAGCCCTGACAACATGGCAGCACTGGACAGAGACCTTTGCCTTTTTTGGAAAAGCGTAGCCGCCTCCAACATCTCCCTTCCCACAGCGTCTATCATTAGCTTTGAGTTTCTCGAAGACCAGCTAGACAAGCATATAGGTTATCTTTCGTTCTCTTCACTTAGCCTTGTTTCTTTGTGCGTTTAACTGACATGCCAAGTGTCCTGCATCATCGCCAGAAATTCCTCTGATCTGGTACTCGCCGAATTAATTTTGGGCGATGTTGCCTTCTTTACCCAAATAAGGCGTCCTTTGTGGTATCACCTTTTGCAACCTTCTATTCGCTTTTTCACCTGTCGTTCCTTTATATGAACCCTTCTTGCCTGCACCTGCTCGAAGGCAAGGAGGACTTCCTCTGTCACCTATACTTGCTCACGGGGAAGGAGGACTTCTCCTTTCTTGCCTGCACTTGCTCAAAGGCAAGGAGGTCTTCAACTGTTGCCTACACTTGCTCAAAGGCAAGGAGGACTTCTTCTTTCTCGCCTGCACTTGCCCAAAGGTAAGGAGGTCTTCTTCTTTCTCGCCTGCACTTGCTCAAAGGCAAGGAGGTCTTCCTCTGTTGCCTACACTTGCTCAAAGGCAAGGAGGACTTCCTCTTTCTCGCCTGCACTTGCTCAAAGGCAAGGAGGTCTTCCTCTGTTGCCTACACTTGCTCAAAGGCAAGGAGGACTTCCTTTTTCTCGCCTACCTTGCTCAAAGGCAAGGAGGTCTTCCTCTGTTGCCTACACTTGCTCAAAGGCAAGGAGGTCTTCCTCTGTTGCCTACACTTGCTCAAAGGCAAGGAGGACTTCTTCTTTCTCGCCTGCACTTGCTCAAAGGCAAGGAGGTCTTCTTCTTTCTCGCCTGCACTTGCTCAAAGGCAAGGAGGTCTTCCTCTGTTGCCTACACTTGCTCAAAGGCAAGGAGCACTTCCTCTTTCGCTCCTGCACTTTGTAACATCCCGCCAAATCCTTTTCATATTTATATAGTGAAATAAAGGTAAAACAATAATATCGAAGTGAACATATATATATATATATATATGTAATGAAATTTCTCCTCACAGGGAGTTTAATACATATCCAGTCAGTTTCCAAATTTAAACAAAATACAGCAAAATAGAAAAACAGGCGATCTCCTAACAGAAACAGAAAACAGGCGATCTCCTAACAGAAACAGAAAACAGGCGGTCTCCTTCCGGCAACCACTCACTGAGGAGCTCTACTTCCTGCAACATCATCTGCTCCCGTGCAAATATACACGATCATCACAGGTTTAAGAAAAACAACCACGATACAAAACAAAGGGTAAGCTAGATATTTTTAAAAACTTTAAATATGAAACTTTATATCAATAGAAAGCATAAATCTTCACACCATTCATAATCTATATCAATTTCAACCATCAACATCCCCATATTCCACAAACTCGTCAAGTGTCTATTCAATACATTCAATACTCATGGTTCACATGTCAGACTTTCCACTGACTCATAACACATAGACACATGACTACTTCCGGAAGACTCGTGCGTTGAACTTAGCATCCAGAGGCCTGCACCTGTCATACGAAATTGCTGTAAAGTTTCCACAGCCATGCGCATAAACATAATCCCGAGCTCAATCTCAATCTCAATATCCTCACTCTCTCAGTATGACAGGGTTAATCCATATAACAGGTCAAGTCAGTTATCTTTCAAACGACTTACCCATACATATGGACCTCCTTCGACTCTCACCAACTGAATGACTTCATCTATGTGATTCCATCATATCAGCAGAGTCAGGATCGCCTCATTCACAGGATACTCACTGATCAATACACCTCATAACTAATCTCAACACGGTATTTCCTTTCCTGAAAATACTATGTCTTGATCACAATTTCACATTCATCCAATACATCATATCACACGTAAAAGCACAACTGCATCAGATAATATTTTGAATCTTTTCTTAAACAATTACAATCACAGAAAAAATCACGCCCAAGTTCAGATTTTCGAATATCACACGCATTTCACATTTCAATCTCAAACAGTTTCAAAGGACACTAAAACAGGGGAGTTCGAAATCAACATTAAAATCGGCGATCACGTCGCCCCACACATAAAAACAGAGCATCGTGAAAAGAATATGAAACCGGCGACCACGTCGCCCTCACTTCAGAACCTACTCGCCTAAAGTTTTTATAAACGAAAATGCTAGCTTCCCTTACCTGAACTTGCGCAAAAACACCAAGAGCTCCAAAACCCACCGAAGCTTAAAGATGCCTTAACTCTGTTTTAGCGTCCGGTTTGGAGAACTTGCAGAGAACTTCCCAGGAGTCCAAGGGCAGTCGTCGCTCGTCGTACTGGTGCTTGAGGATGCCTGAATCGCAGCGCGAAGGAGAGAAAAGAGAAGGATGAAGGTAAACTCACTCTGTCACTCTTGAACCACAGCAACGTTCTTTGCCTCTCAGAAGTGAGTTTTTGAATCTAAACCAACTTGTCCACAATTGTCGCTGCCACTACCCACTCTGCAGGAAAGCTTGCGTGCACACTTCCTTGAACAATATGACCACGTGGGTTCTGCGCACACCAACTCTCTGACGCTAACTATTCTGAAACACCCTTTCTGTCTATGTGTCGCGCATGCAGAACGTCTCATGCTGGGAGCCTGGGTCCCACCTTATCTGTGTGAAACACGACATCGCGCGATAACCTTCCACCGATGACTTCTCACACGATGACTATCCACCGATGTCTCATCCTGGCGGACGACCGATGTCTCTCCCTGGAGGACGACCGATGTCTCTCCCTGGAGAACGACCGATGTCTCTCCCTGGCGATGACCGCATGTCTCTCGCCCTGGCGATGCCCGCATGTCTCTCGCCCTGGCTATGACTGATGACACATTGCCACGCCTTGCTGAAGGTTCTTCATCCCACTATGTTACGTCCAAGGTATCACCTCCACATGACTTGGTGACGTCGGTAGCTTCACATTTCCAAGAATAGATCAGCAATACTCCTCGTGCGCCCATGCATGCAACACTAAGGACGATTTCTTATGCTCAAGCATGGAGCTTCGCATGCACAGCGTATCTAAGGCTTAACCCACACCTTGATACGCGTGGTTTTTGGAACCCACTATGGTTGATCCAGTATCTTGACCACATACTAAGTGCACTTTCGGCGATCATGTACACCATAGGCGATTGGCGATCATGTGCACCATAGGCGATTGGCGATCATGTACCAGAGAAGTCGGAGGTCGCCTCCGTCTTCAACAACGGCGATCTTGTAGACCTCTAAGCTACACTTTCCTTCCTTTTTATTTTAAATAAAAACATACTTAGAATTCACTTAAAATATATCACTTTCATTCCAATAAAATTTTCTAGGTCCTTACACACTTGCTCAAAGGCAAGGAGGTCTTCCTCTGTTGCCTACACTTGCTCAAAGGCAAGGAGGACTTCCTCTTTCTCGCCTGCCTTGCTCAAAGGCAAGGAGGTCTTCCTCTGTTGCCTACACTTGCTCAAAGGCAAGGAGGTCTTCCTCTGTTGCCTACACTTGCTCAAAGGCAAGGAGGACTTCTTCTTTCTCGCCTGCACTTGCTCAAAGGCAAGGAGGTCTTCTTCTTTCTCGCCTGCACTTGCTCAAAGGCAAGGAGGTCTTCCTCTGTTGCCTACACTTTCTCAAAGGCAAGGAGGACTTCCTCTTTCTCGCCTGCACTTGCTCAAAGGCAAGGAGGTCTTCCTCTGTTGCCTACACTTGCTCAAAGGCAATGAGGACTTCCTCTTTCTCGCCTGCCTTGCTCAAAGGCAAGGAGGTCTTCCTCTGTTGCCTACACTTGCTCAAAGGCAAGGAGGTCTTCCTCTGTTGCCTACACTTGCTCAAAGGCAAGGAGGACTTCTTCTTTCTCGCCTGCACTTGCTCAAAGGCAAGGAGGTCTTCTTCTTTCTCGCCTGCACTTGCTCAAAGGCAAGGAGGTCTTTCTCTGTTGCCTACACTTGCTCAAAGGCAAGGAGGACTTCCTCTTTCTCGCCTGCACTTACTCAAAGGCAAGGAGGTCTTCCTCTGTTGCCTACACTTGCTCAAAGGCAAGGAGGACTTCCTCTTTCTCGCCTGCCTTGCTCAAAGGCAAGGAGGTCTTCCTCTGTTGCCTACACTTGCTCTAAGGCAAGGAGGACTTCCTCTTTCTCGCCTGCACTTGCTCAAAGGCAAGGAGGTCTTCCTCATCACTAGATCGCCGCTTCTGAACTGCCTCGGTATTACTCTAGAATTGTATCTTCGTTCTATTCTTCTTTTCACCGCTTCAGCTTTCACTCTTGTTTCCTCTCTGACCTCATCCAGTAAATCCAGGTTCATTCTTCTCTCTTCATTTGATTCTTCTACTACAAAGTGTTGAAAACTCGGCGAGCTCTCCTGGATTTCAACTGGAATCATCGCGTCACAGCCATACACTAAACTAAAAAGGCTTTCGTGATGTCCACATCGGGCGAGTGGTCCTCGAATGCTTCCACTGCCATCACAGATCGAGCATATTTCCTGCGCTGTGACGCGGTGCACCCACTTCTTGAGAAACCCCCAGCTATAGCGTGGATTTCCCCGTGGATGGGCACTTCATGTTGTTGGCCCTCGCTGGTCGCCGGCTGGGAGCTCGACGCACTTGCTGCCTTCTTCTCCAGCAAATAGTCCTTCAGAAATCCACTTCTAACCAACTCGTCGAGTTGGTATCCCAGCGACAGGCAGGAGTCAAGGGTGTGGCCAAAACTTTCGTGGAATTCACACCACGCGTCTGGCTTTGGCCCCAACACCTTATCCGACATCTTTTCAGGCACCTTCAGCTTGGCAGCTATATTAGGAATGGCGATCAGGTCCACCAATCCCATCACGAACTCATGCCTCGGAGGGCGCTTGAATTCCCTCAGGCGACCTGGCCCTCTTCCTCTACTACTGTCATCACCTTTGTTTTTCTCCGGATCATAAGGATGGTATGTCCTTTGATCCTTCTTCACCGTCGCCGTCTCCAACACCCTCAGAGGCTGAGTCTTGGCTTAGGTGCGTGGTTTCGCAGGAGCCATATTCCCTCTCTTCTCTATCACTTCATTCTCAGCGGCAATGTGAACCACAGCACGTCGTCGAATCTCTGCAAACGTTGCAAGTTGGCTCCTGATTAACGATTCACTGAAGGGTCCAGGTAGCACGCCCTTCTTAAAGGCGTGCACGAACATCTCCTCATCTTTACCTGGTAGTCGGACTATCTGAGCTCCAAACCTATTCAGATAGTCCTTCAAAGATTCCCCCTGGAATTGCCTTACGTCGAACAGATCTTACAACACCATAGGCGGCGCCTTATTCACAATGTACTGATCGACGAAAAGCTTGGAGAATTGCTGGAAACTAGAAATGTGTCCAGTAGGTAGGCTTACAAACCAATCCAACGCTGTGCTGTGGAGAGTGCTCATGAACATCTTGCAATAGACCGCATCCGATCCTCCCGACAGCATCATCTGCGTATGGAACACGGTAAGGTGAGCCTCCGGATCTTCCACTCCAGTGAAGGAGGCCTTCACCGCCGTGATGTTTGTAGGAATCGCAGCGTCCATGATCGCCTGCGAAAATGGCATTGGAAAAACTCGTGGCGGAGACGGCGGCGCACCTCCACTGGTCGCAGCACTCTCCCTCTGCTCGCGAAGAGCCTGGAGTAACTCTTCATTAACCTTACTCAGCTCTTCATTCCTGGCCTGAGAAGCGACCAGGTCATCGTGCATCTTCGTCTGCTCGACGCGCGATGCTGCCACATTTTCCTGCAAAGCACGCATCATCTCCAGCATTTGCGACATCGTCACGTTATTCTCTCCGGATTGTGGCGCAACTGAACTAGATCTGGTTGTCCTCATTTTCCTCATGAAACTTCTACTAATTTCACACAGTTACCTTTCAACACGCAAAAGTTATCTCGCAACAACGCTCAAGAAATGTTTCAACTTCCTTCGCACAACGATTGATCCAAGAATCAATCGGTAGAAACCTCCAGAAAACCACTCTTCACCGATTGAACTTCAATTCAAACGGTCAAAACCTCTGAAAAACGATTGCGGCAGCAAGCAATCGAACAGAAACTACCGAAAACCTCACAAACTCAACTGTGGATGGGAATCACAGTTTACACGACCCCACGGTGGGCGCCAAATGATCCAGCCTCTTGACCAAAGCGTTAGAGCTTCTCCTTCTCAAACCTCGTCCTCACCAGCTTCACGCCAAGTACACCGATGACCTTCACCTGAAAATCCTCTAAGAAACCTGAAAGAACAGTATGGCGCCTCTGCGGCCGGTTGCGCTCCGACACTCAAGTCAGTGATTGAATCAACAAAGAATTTCAAAGAAAACTCAGAACCGTGTACAAGTGAATCACCACCAAAATGAATCCCCCTTTAATTCCGTTAAGAATTTTGTATATATACCTGAGTCTTTCTCTCTCCTGATGGTTATTCCTCTTGACACGTGTATAACATCTGGTCATACACGTGTCACCATCTGGAGTACCTGCAACTGAAACGTTACTTCCACTTTGCTCCTGCGACTAAGTTATCCACACAGGGAGTAGCTTAGTGCACAGGCTACTCTGGGTGCAACCTTAACATGATGAGCTGGTTAACACTGGGTATCACAGCTCACACTACTCATGGTGGCAGACATGCCACTTACCTTCTGTATTTAGACCATGTAACAAGTGCTTACCAAGTCTTCTCAAATACCCGACGATGTAAATACCCCGGCGACGTGAATACCCGGCGATGTCAATACCCGGCGATGTGCTCCTTTTGGCGTCTTGTTGACCACCTGATCTCCTAATCTTCACACACGGCGATCATGTGCAATATAGGCGATTACTGATCACACACGGCGATCATGTGCAATATAGGCGATTACCGATCTGTGCTTCTTGCGTAACGCTCTCGCTAGGAGCCTGGGTCCCAGCTTAACTACGGGTTAACATGAAACCCTCGATGACTGATCAGTGCTTCTTTACTTCTCGCGCTCTGCTTCCAGGCGCTCGCCAGGCACTGATCTGCGAGTGGTGGTCCCTTAGCAACTGACCACCGATCACCATTCTGAGTGATCTCCTCCCTGATTCACCTGCTATCTTCTACCACGTGTCACCCTGTGAATGGTCCACGTGGTCAACTGTTGCTGACGTCATCGACTACCGATGACTGACCGGATCAAGGGGTAGCTTAGTAGATTAGTGTAGTGTAGAAAGCAAAACTTGCTCACTTTTTGATATACCCTAGCTTGGTGCTCACGTTGGAACATTCTAGCACCTAGGGCCGACCATGTGTGAGTGTGTGTGTTTCATGTGACCAAAATTACATTACATTTGTGGCACATTTCATTAGAATTAGGTTAAGCTTGGTGGTCACCCTTTAGCTTATAAAAAAGGGTAGCCTACACCTTGTATTTTCAAGATTAATATGAGTAAAGATATGCTGCCAAATTTGTGCCAAGCTTTGCTCTCTCCTAACTTCTAGGAATTAATCTTCATTTTCCTTCACCTCACCAAGGGTTGGCCGAACCTCCCTACTCTCATACACTTCATGCACCTTCAAGATCATCATCACTCCTAGGAGGGTCTTGCTCATTTCAACCATTGCTTCCGCACCATCTTCAACATCCAAGGAGAGCTCGACATGTGAAGGCCATCAATTACCTCGATCTCTTGTGTCTGGTACATTACTACCCGGGGAACCTTCAAGGTTTCCTGTGTTAACGAGCGATGACTTCTCCCGTCATTGGGTCTTACCTCCAGGATCTCCTCCTATCCTGTTACTGCGAGATTATCTCCTGACGTCCTTGGACACCTAAGAGTTTCCTGTATGACAAAACGCTGTCGATTTCCCTTTCCCGAACTCACCAATTTGGCCAGCAAATCAGCTTGGGAATTTTGCTCTCTCGGTACGTGGATGAGCTCAAATCAACTTGATAGGCCATTATTTTCTCTCAATGCAGTTTTAGGACAACAAATAATTGCCCCAGCATAGGCAATACGGCTAACCTTAGGCAGAAAATGGCTAATATAAAATGGCACTGAGGAAGTATACATGGATAAAAAATCATAAGAAAATTCAGTGGCAAAAGGGAGGAAGCATTGCTTATGCATATAGTAAATGAACTGTCTACATATAAATAAATAATGCCTTAACTTCATTCATTGCGATCGAAGCTGTATTAGTATCAGTTCAAAGGTTACTAATTTGAGATTATCAGCTAGATTCTATATATAGTGGAATGAATATTCTACATTTGTGCGTAAATGAGCAATTTACAATGAGGGAAACCACATCAATATGCATAAATTTTCTGATTAAAAAATGTGACAAAGGACAGAAGAAGAAATCGGGTTGGCCTAAATATCTGAAAGTCCACTTCATGTTGTATATTGCCATGTATAAAGTAGAACCAGTCAATGCTTCAGTTTCTGAGACAAAGCTTCTATAACATCATGCTAAGTTGAAGAGAATTTGATCAGATCCGGTGCCTACTAATCCAATACTTCAGATGGCCAAAGGCGTTTCCAAATGGCAATCTCAGCCTCACTCTTAATCTTTCTTATTCCACCATAAAATCCATCAGCCTCATTTCCCTCCTCCCTATGGTCTTTCCTACTGACAGTGGTCTGCCTCCATCGTGAGCCAGGAGTGTAATGATTGAACTCTAGCACCACAGTGTCTGCAACCAACCAACACATTTAGCATTGAGTAAGCAATGTTTGAATCTCAAGAAACCCCTCTCAGGGATAGGATATATTATAAAAATGTCAATTCCTAGACTCTTGTAGTGGTGGAAATTGACCACCCCTTCAACATCATTTTAGCAGTTTCAATGTTTGCAACCTTTACAAATTTAAAATTTTCATCCAATTATGATTGATTGAAAGGTGAAAGACTAACCCAGTATTACTTTATTTTCTTGGCAAAAAGGTAAATTTTAACCAAGCACATGTTTGTTGGATTTCATTCTTCAGAGTTCAAGGCAAGCAAAATAGGCCTTATCAACACAAAGCAACTAACCCCGTATTACTTGATTTTCTTACTTAAGCATAAATATAAAATGGGTGCTATTGTTTATGAAGGGAATGTGAAATAAAATGTGGCAAACGATACCTTATAAGGATGTCATGGTATATTCTATGTATATATTTAACAAATCAGAAAAAAAATAATACTCTCTCCGTCCCAATAAGACCCTTTTAACTAATTCACACTCTTTAAAATTAGTTAAAAACAATAAATTTGTCACTCATGTATTTTTGTTTCAAAATTATCCCTACATATGGGTCTTATAAAATGGGACAATTTTTTTTCTAAAAGGGTCTTATAAATAGGGATAGAGGGAGTAGTGTTTAGTTTATAATAATCATGTTAGTCGCACAAAGCAAAAAGATTCCTAACAGAAATGAAACAGCCTACAAAAGGAATCTAGTTCTTTAGCATAGTTAGCCATAAATGTACCCACTGAGACACAAATTATCAATGTGTTGGTGGAAATGATGACATACTGACCATGAATGTCTTGGGGACCAACGAAATAGCATAGCAGGTGGTCCATATTTAGATATATTAGAATCCATAAAGACCTAGCCAAACCTCTGGTCTGGCAGCCAAATTAAGCTAACTACAAATGCATGTCAATTTTTTTCAGTGTAGATCCACAATAATAATAATAATAATAATAATAATAATAATAATAATAATCATTATTATTATAATTATTGTAGATTGTAAAAATCTAAACATATTAAAAATCAATAAACCAGCAAACTTTATGTATTACTTAATTTCTGTCTTCAAAATTCCTAAGTATCATCCTTCTATATCCTACAACCATTTCTTCCCCAACTGATCGACAAGATTATCAATCATACCTGGAGCCAGAATATAATCCTATTTTGCTAGAAAGGAAGAAAAGATGATGGAATGAATGAATTGATGATACAAATTATAACCAAGAAACAGCAATGATTGATAATAGCAATCATCCAAGAGGAATTTCAAATTAACTCACCACTATTGTGACATCGGCAATAATTTTCACTCCCATTGCATGACTCCAAGTGGCCTACAACACCATACCACCAACCTGCCATGAAGGTGGATCTCGTCATGCGGCAATTTATTTTAGCTTATTATAAGTCCAGTATATACTTCTAATATGAGGCATACAAAAGCTCTTAAGTCAATCAAGGTATACAAGATTAAGGGTACAGCTTAGAATATGTCAATATTACTCGAAAATGAGTTTTCAATTATATAAGGGTATAAAGAAAATGAATAATTAAGAAAACTGGAGATCAAAGTAGACACAACTGCCCTTTTTCTTGACTCTGTTAATATAGACATGGTCCTGCACTATGTAGTTATTCTCTTCAATGTTTAGTAAAACTTAAATGGTTCTTAGGGTAGACCTTTTACCAGCCAAAGAAATAAATAACACAAGATATTGAAGAAAGGAACAAACCATAAGGAAATTCTTTGTTTCTCCTCCACTGAATCTCTATATGGTCACCCGGATACAAATCATTTAAACATTCGGAGACATGAAGATCATGTGGAGAAGCATCAATAGGAGGAGCTCTTAGCCTTTCCCATGGGATGCCACACTCTCTAGCATCTGCTCTTCTTCCATGTGGAGGATACCTGTAGTGAGCAACAAATCAATAATTACGTTATCAGATCTATATTTTATTTTATTTTCCTCTTATGCTTCCTGAAAAATATCTTCAAACTTGCTAATCAAATCTCTTAAGATAATGGAGCTAATGTGAACATATGTATACATAGACTACATGAGCACCTATAATCATGCCAATTACCTGGCTTGGAAGGTATCAGTTCGTGGATCATAGCTAATTTCAGCGTCATAGCAAGATAACATGAATCCAACATGACCATTCTACACCACCAACAGAAAAAATGTAACTTAGAGAAAACACAACCCACTGTGTATAATTGAAATTCTAGTAACTGGTTTTATTTGTAGCTAGCAAGGTAGGTATAAGTTTTCAATAGAAAAGTACAACAAAAGGGTTTTCACATATTACATACCTCACGGTTATAGACCTGAGCAGGGAAACAAAAGTTGCCAGAATCAATGGCAAGATACCAGTTCATAATTGAGTCAACAGGCAAAGAGCTCCTCTGCTTGGGGCTATTATTTGCATCAACCTTTGGTCTCGTCCATTGCAAAGGCCAACGAAGAGACAAAAATCTCATCAAGCCCCTTTGCCTGCCATGTTTAAGACCCCCAACACTCCTTTTGGAAGCAACATGCCACTTCCACTCCCTGTAAGCAGCAGGACCAATAACACTACCCCACTTCTGCTTCATGTGCCTCTCCCAAAGGTGATCATTCACACACCTCTCCCTCAAGGACCGGCAAACGGCAACCATTTGGCACAGTGCAGAGGGAGGTAGCCTCTCAAGAATGCAATCCAAGGCCAACTCAGGCAAGTCCAACACTGACATGTCATGGCTTTCCTCAACATTCTCTACTCTTGAAGTCAGGCTCTTCCTCACCAGAGACATTCTTGCAGGTATTTGACAAACAAATCCAAGCCAAAAGCGGTTTCTGAACAGCTTGGAGATTGTTCTCACAGACAACTCTTGAGAAAACAAAGGGGGAAGCAACCTCATCTCAGTTGCCCATGATGGGAGAGGTTTGAGAAGGAGGGACTTTAAAAACAAGAAGAAGGAGATGCAAGTGATGAAGTAAAGTAGCATTAGAATATCGAAAGTCTTTTACGGGTCAAAATTGGATTTGGCATATGTGATGAGAGAGAGAGGCTAGACTGTAGATAGATAGAGTCAGTGGAGAAGCCAATTGCGGAAAGGCAATAGCTTATAAGAAGAAACCTCACTAATTAACCAAAACTGAAGCGAAGTTGGTAATCTTCAAAAACCTTTTAAAGATGGGTTTTATTTTGGTTCAAAGAAACCCCACCAAAACCCCAATGGTGGGCCTTCTAACCCAAAGTTTCAACAAGATTCACAACCACGCACACCGACGAACCTTGGTGGAAATTGGCTTGACTTGAAAGCTTGAATTACTGTTATGCTACTATGTAGAGTAGCAAAGAAAGAAAGAAAAAATTAAACAAGCCTATGAAACAGTTTTCTCCCTCTTATTGGCTTCCAACGGCAAAAAGGAGCACAGGCGTACATACAAAGTTAACAGCTGTCATTCAATGAAAGATTGAATCTATAGTAATGGGTCCTATGAAGGAGTCGAAGCCAGGAAGCTAAATAAGGTGGGGGCACCAAGATCTGTATCAGGGCTTTTGACACCTGGAAAATGGGATTGGCAAGACAAGAATGAAAGGGAAAAAAAAAGGAACAAAGATGAAGATAAGTCTAGATGCAAAGACCCATATCTAAAGAATCTCTAGGGCAATTGAATAATTAATCCTGTTATGGGAATATTTTGTTCCTAGAACAGATCCGTGGTAGTTGCAATTGACGCAGTAATTGGTCCACACACACCCCAAGAAAATGGAAACAAAACAAGGCCACAGGACAACAATTCTCGGGGTGGTGTGCACATGAACAGAAGAGGATTGATTAAAAGGTATTGATGGTGGAGATGAATATTGAAGAAGGGAAGGATGGTGTTGTGCGGTGGGTTGGTGGGTAGGTCCTCTCCTCCACCTCCTTGCCCCAACAAATTCTTCTTCACCTCACCTCACCACATACCTATTATGCTCTATATTCAAGGGATCCCAGCCTCGTACTTGTTTGTCTATGGGGCAATTTAGCAAACAGTTTACAGGTAAAAAATGGATAAGACAATGAATGATTCATTTATGTTACAAAAAAAAGGAACAATGGGCGGCTATGGTTAAATTAAAGTAACATATATTTGTGGATGTGAAGACACATTTCTACTTGTAGATTCTGTGATCCAATAGAAATCAATTACCCAATTTGTTTATGACGAAATTAATAAAGTAAAACAATGTTTTATTGATGAATTGGAATTAGTAGATATTATAGTGTTTTGAAAATCTCATCTTTTGCAAGTGGGTGGGAAGGAAAAAGACAGCCGTCATTGGATAACGTAAGGAGCAGAGCAGTTGGTAACTCTGACAGTAACACTACCCCTCCACGACCATTGCTTCCCTACAACCGTGTCTATTGTCATCAGCTTAATCAAAACATCACATTCATTCACGTTTCGTCTCAGATAACACCTTATTATGGACTTTTACATTTATGGTTTAATTATTAACAAAAGTTAAAGGCTTAGTCATGATTTTTTAATCCTTAACTTCAGATAATTAATTTTTTTTATTCTTATAAAATATTAGTACAAATTAGTCCTCCAAAAACATTATGTTTTCGCTTATCAATTAATTACGGTTAGACGAGTTTTTCCGTAAGTTTAAAGGAAAAAATAACAAAAAAATTAAAATTAATTTTTTCATAAACTAAAATGAACTTATATAGTTTACTTAAATATTTATAATTTTAAACTTGTAAATAAACTAATTTTAGTTTATTGAAAAGCCAATTTCTTTTTCTTTCTATTTTTTTTTATATAAATAAAAAACCATGGTCTCTTGTGCGAACATAACCTAACCAAGAGGAATCATAATTTTTTATTACCTCATTATATAAGAACCAGTAATTCTGGATGAACTTTTGAAGAAAAAGTATTCTGAGAACATTGATGTTGAATATTTTAGGATTATGTGAAATGTGATGAAAATATTTGGATAATGAAGGAGGAACTTTTTGTGAAAATATTATTTCTAAATTTTGGATTAAATTGTTGTAGAATCTTAAGAAATATATGATTCAAAATATTAGAAGAATAGATTTACAAAGATTTTGAACTCAATTCCTTATTTTCATTGTTGGTGAGGACTCTAATGATCTCGTAAAATTAAATGGAGAGCATTTCATTGCATATGGAAAAGACTAAAGTTTACGATTAGGAAAAGATTTTTTTTTTTTTCTATGATTATAGAATTATATGCTATAAATTAATTGTGTTAAATTTTGTAGTACAAACAGGTTGATAGGAATTTCCTTTTAGATATATTTATACTTAAATAATTTTAAATAAAATATTTTATATTATACTATTTTATAATATTTTATTTAGGTTTTTGCTAATATTTATTCTAAATAAATAAATAAATAAAAATAATAATACATGTAAGGACCTATAAATTATTTGGAATAGAAGTGATAGATTTTAAATAATTTCTGAGTATGTTATTATTTAAAATAAAAAGGACATAAAAATAGAAAAGATCATAGTGGTCAGACCTCAGACGTCGCCCAAGGTCTGGGGTCAGCTGGTGGAGGGCAGTCGGTTGACCATTGTACTAACCAAGTAGTCAGGTGCGATGACTTTATCGTGAGGTAATCACATGGACGTGCTTGAAGGGGGGCACGTGAATCAAGAAGGGTAAGAGAAAGGAAGGTGTAGCTTAGAAGTCGATGTGATCGCCGTTTGTTGAAGAAGGCGGCGGCCTCCGACTTCCCCCGTATGAAATCAGAAATCGCCTATTTTGCGCATGATCGTCATGTACGAAGATTTCACATGATCGCCAATCGCCTATGGTGTACATGATCGCCGAAAAGAGCACATCGCCGAGTATTCGAGAAGACTTGGTAAGCACTTAGTATGTGGTCTAAATACAGAAGATGAGTGATATAGAAGATAGGTGGCATATCTGCCACCATGAGTAGTGTGAGTCGTGATACCACAGACTTAGAGGAATGGGAGGACAAGCCCTTAGCTAGGTGTGACGATGTGACATCAGTGACCAGAGTGAGGCGATGTGTCCTCGTCACACACAAGGGCGATAAGAGATCGCCAACAGGATGAGAGGAACATCGGTCATCAACCAGGATGGGAGACACATCGGTTGTCTGCCAGGGTGAGGAATCAGTCATCGCCGGGATGAGAGGCACATAGTCATCGCCGGGATGAGAGGCACATCAGTCATCGCCGGGATGAGAGGCACATAGTCATTGCCGGGATGAGAGGCACATCAGTCATCGCCGGGATGAGAGGCACATAGTCATCGGCGGATAATCATCGCGCGGTTAGTCATCGGTGGATGGTCATCGCGCGAGGTAGTGTTTCACACAGATAAGGTGGGACCCAAGCTCCCAGCATGAACGTTCTGCATGCGCGACACGTAGACATTAGGAGTGCTTCAGAACAGTTGACGCCAAAGAGTTGGTAAGGCAGGTAACCCAAAGTTGGTACGCGCAGAGACATCACGTGACAGTTCTGTCAGAGAAAACGTGCACGCAAGCTTTCCACAGAGTGGGTAATGGCAGCTGCATGGCGGGTCTACGTTTCTTAGTCTCAGAACACACCTCCTCTTAGTTGGAGTTCAAACGCTGTTGGAGTAGCGAGAGATAGAGTGAGTTTAGTCTTCATCCTTTTTCCTTCCTCTCCTTCACTCTGCGATTCAGGCCTTCTCACGTCCCAGCTTGACTACCGGCGACTACCATAGAGCACCTGGGAAGGGTCTTTGCAAGTTTCCAATCAAGCCTTAAAACAGAGTTCGGGTATCCTTAAGTTCGGTGGGTTAGAGCTTGTAGTGAGATTTTACGCAAGTCCAAGTAAGGGAAGCTAGCATTCGTTCAATAAAAACCTTAGGCTAGAAGATTCTGAAATTTGGGTGACGTGATCGCTGGTTCTAATGGTTGTTTCGAAATCCCCTGTTTTAGTGACGAATTGAAATTGTTTGATATTGAAATGTGAATCTGTACATGATTTTCAAAATTCTGAACTTGGTTTTGATGTTTGCTGTGATTTGGAACCGTCCATTACGTGTTGTATGATGCATTGAATGTGGTGAATGTGGGATCAAGGCATAGTATTTTCAGGAAAGAAAATACCGTGTAAGATCGTGTGTAATGTGCATTGACTAGGGACTTGTCTAGAAGGAGATATCCTGACTCTCCTGAGATAATGGAATCACATAGATGAAGTTATTCAGGCGTTGAGAGTCGAAGGAGGTTCATATGAATGGGTAAGTTGTTTGAAAGATAACTAACTTGACCTGTTCTATGAATTAACCCTGTCATACTGGGAGAATGATGATATTGAGATTTGTTTATGCGCATAGCTGTGTGGATTTCACAGCGACCCTGTGTGGATTTCACAGTGGTGTAGTATGACAGGTGCAGATCTCTGAGTCTGAGTCAATGCACGAGTCTTCCGGAAGTAGAGTCAAGTGTCTATGTGTTGTGAGTCAGTGGGAATTCTGACGTGAGAAAGATGAATATTGAAAATTGTTGATAGACACTTGATGGTTGTGTGATATGAATGAGAAAGTGATGGATTTTATGTGGGTGTGTAAAAGCTGATTTATGTTGATTTTAAAGTTTCGTATTTTAAGTTTTTTTTTTCTGAATAGCTAGCTTACCCTGTGTTTTGTGTTGTGTTTCGTGTTCTTAAAACTGTGATGATCGTGTGTAATTTACACGGGAGCAGATGATGTTGCAGGTAGTAGAGCTCCTCAGTGAGTGGTTGGACAAGGAGATCGCCTGTTCTTATGCTGTATTTTGTTTTATTTTGAAACACTGGATGGTTATGTATTAAAATTCCCTAGAGAAGGGATATTATTTTGAAATATAATGTATGGGATGGATGTATTTTATTATATATACATATGCTAATTTTGATATTATTGTTTTATGTTTATTTTATGATATAAATATGAATAAGATTTTTAGGGGCGTTACAATACAAATATAAATAAAATAATGGATATTCTTACAACAAATCATAATCAACACAAAACATCCTAAAAACACATCTAGATTCATGGATAACATGAATAGGATATTTTTCCCTTTACTATACATGTTTCTTGTTGTATTCATAGATGACATACTTGTTTATTCTCATACTCATAAGGAACACATTAGAAAAAATTTGGACACTTTAAGAAAATCAATGCCAAATTGTCTAAATGTGAATTTTTGATGATAAAGTATATCTTTTAGGACATGTAATATCAACTCAAGGAATTTTTAATGGGTCGTGTAAAAGTAGATATATTTTTATAATGGGAATATCCCAAAATAGTTTCTAAAGTAAAAGATTTTATCATATTGATTGGATATTACAAAATATTTATTAAAAAACCTTCTAGAATAATGGCATGTTCACACAGTTAACTTGCAAGCTTCAACTTTTTGCATGGATAGATATGTGTGAACAGAATTTTCTACAGCTAAAGCAAAGGTTGATCAATGCACCAATATTAGTGCTTCTTGATATAGGTAAATCTTTTAGAGGTTTAATGTGATGCATCATATCAAGGGCTTAGGTATGTTTTGATGCAAGAAAGAAAGTAGTGGTTTATGTTTCTCATCAATTAAAGACTCGTGAAAAGAGTTATCCAACTCATGATTTAGAGTTAGCATTTGTAGTATTTGCCTTAAATACCTATAGGAACTATATGTATGGTGCTAGGCTTTATTTATTCAATGGTCACAATAGTTTGAAATAATTGTTTAATAAAAATTTAAATATGAGACAAAAGAAGATGCATAAATTTCATGAAAGGATTATGACTTTTAGTTGATATATCATTCACGAAAAGCTAATGTAGATGTTAATGCTTTTAGCAGAAAAACAATTTAGGTAATTATTATGATGGTAACTTGAGAAAGATTATTCTTAAAGAGGTCATAAAAGTAGGCTTAGTATCCATCCTACTATGACTAAGATCTATCAAGATCTGAAGAAGTCTTAATGTGGTATTGTATTGAAGAGGATGTATGAGATATGTATTAGCTTGTTTGACTTGTCAAAAGTATAGCATCAAAGACTTGAAGGTATGTTACAATAGTTAGATTTACCTGCATGGAAATGGGATACCATTTCAATGAGCTTTAATACTTATTTACCATGTATACTACAAATACATGATGTTGTATGAGTTACAATGGACTGGTTCACAAAAGCATTGGTTTATTGCTTTTAGATTTGGGATGTCTATACAAAAGTTGGAATAATTTTATATTAGAGATATTATCATATTACATGGATTAATTTCTAGTATATTATCTGATAAAGATATTAGATTCACATCTTTGTTTTGACAAACCTTACAATAAGATTTGGGGACTAGACCGAGACTCAATTTTGCTAATCATCCTTAAAAAATGATTAATTTAAGAAAGCAATCCAATCATTGGAGGATTTCTTGAAAACATTTGTGTTGGATCATTTGGGAAGTTAGGATGAGATGTTTTCACTAGTAGAGTTTACATATAATTACAATTATCGGGATAATATTAGGATTGTAAAGTGTCAGACGATCTATCATTCATTAGACTGAGAGTCTAAGAGTTTTGATGATAACAAAACACTATAAGATGTGTTACATGTATAATCATGCTCATTCATGTACAACATAAAACAAATGATACATCATCCCACACACAAGACACATTAGACGATAGAACTATGAACTCAAAATAAAAAAACGAAATAATTTTTAAAATAACACTTCAAAAGCTTGTGTCAAACGATGATCTAGAAGGATGAAAAAGACCTTACCAGACTATGACTAGACTAACTACAACATCAACTGAGAAAGCCAAGATGAAGTCATCAGACAAACAATGTGACCATGAGATTACAAGATAAAACCAAGAGCACAAGAAGATGATAAGTACAAAGTGGACTAGATATGAGCATAGAAAGAATTATTCATAGTTAGCAAGACCCCAACGGAATGAGTGACAGAAGAAGAGTAAAATGAATGAATCACTCAAGGACTCTACTGAGACTAGTAGACGAAGTCTACAAATAACTCAATGGATCAATAGTCAAATACAACATGCTAAACAAAGTTTAAACACCAAAAGAACTCAAAGACAAATGCTTAAGATGATTATGATAAATGTGCTACAATGCACGTAAGAAAAGCATGGGCCTTACATAGCCCAAACGATAATCAAGTGAACATAGCAGACGAAGATCATGCACTGGATGAACAAGTGATAGGGAAGTTTCCACACTTAATCCTTTCACTATTACATATGTTCTAAATGTGTTTTAATTTTGTTAAGTTATATACATCATAAATCAAAACGTAGTGTTTAATTGCAATTCAAAATGTTTTCAAACAAGCTTTAACGAATATATCTTGAGACTAAATTATCTTTGTTTTTTAAAACATTATCTGAAACATTATAAGCTTAATTGATATATATTTGTAAAAAATATTTTGTGAAAACACATATAGACTTGATTGAGATTTAAATATATGTTTGGAAAGGTTTTCAAAAAACATAACACAATTATATTTAATTCTTTTAAAAGGTTTTTTGAAATATACTCTAATAAATATATTCAAGAGAAAATGAGAAAGATTTATTCCAAACTTGAAAATATTGATTATGTGTTTTAAATTAATATCTAAGAATGGAATGTACTAATAATTCACTTGATATTCTAAGATGTTAGGAAGATGTTATTCAGTGATATATTTGCTTTAAGAATTTAAATATATTAAATCACTAGTAATCATAAATTTTTCCTAATATGTTTTTAGGATAGTACGCAGAGGAGAACTAGAACAAGTTTCCTTATCAAGTGTCAAATGAATACAACAAGTTATTGTAGAGTGAGATTCGTGGAACAAACTAATGTCAATAATTCAAGTTGTTGCACATAACAAGAGAAAGAAAATATTAAAAAGACATTAAATTGAGAAGAGAACAAGTATCAAAGACGCAAAACAAGAACTTTCCTCATTTAGCCTCCGATAGTTAAAGGGTTAGTACAACGTTCGAGAAAAGCATATTAAAGAAGACATTTGAAGAACGAGTACGTGACTAAAGAAGAGCGTAATTCACACTATGGAGAACATGATTTAAGGAGTATAAGATAAATCAGATCAACAAAGAGAAAGAAATTGATAATATATGTAACGCAATAAACAAAGCAAATGTTTTCATACTCGTTGTTCAAGATAAATACAGTGAAATCATTTGTGACAGAGATATGATTGAAGATTCAAGTCACAAGCTTTAAAGGGTTAAGGTTCATCAGAAGATCATAAAGGAAACAATTCAAAATTATTTCATATACTCAAAGACGTCAAGAATGTAAACAAAGTAAGAATTTCCATATTCAGCGTCCGACGAGATTGAGGATGATGAATGATACACATAAATGAAGGCTACTCAAAGATTATGAGATTAATGAATCAACATTCACATTGAGACTGAAAGAATAAATTTTTCAAATATAATTCAAGTCCAAGACACAATTGAATGAATCAAGAGGAAAGATTTCCTAATCCATAATCCAAGGGCTATGTGAACAAAGGAATGAATGAAAGCTTCCATGGTCACTATCTGAAACAATATATAAAGACCTTGAAGATGAAGAACACAACAATGAAGTCTACGAGCATACAAAGATTATTGAGAGGAAATTTAGTGTTCATTGTATTAGTGTTCTGAGAGAATATTTCATATATGTTATTAGAGCACTCACAATTTGGAGAGTGAGTCAAATATTGTAAATCCTTCATTGTGTGAAGTTTACCCTGTGAGCTTTTATTATTTGCTCTCTTGTCGATAGTGTTTTTCTCACTTGTTGAGAGGTCTTAATCTGGGGGGGGGGGGGGATTAGGATTACTTGGAGAGGTGAAGAATATTTGTGTACCTAGAGAGGTGTAACATACTTTTTTACTTGAAGAAGTGTAGAATACTTATTACCTGAAGAGGGATACTTGTTACCTGAAGAGGTGTACTTGTTACCTATGTATAATACTTAAGACCTTTAAGCGGGGAGCTTAAGGGGACTGGACGTAGCCCTAGAGTTTGGGGTGAACCAATATAAATATTTGTGTATACTTTCTCTATCTCTAATCTCTTATAATTTTTTATTCATCCAAATTGATAGAAAGGTAAATTGAGTTCAGACTCCATTCAACCCTCCACTTCTGGAGCCAATTGTACCTACAAGGATGACATCACATGAAACATTATACGGCATAAAATGTATAATTCCTTTATGTTGTAATCATAATGGGGAACATGTGTTGAATGGACCATGGTTGCTTCAACAAACTACATATTATATCAATCAAATACAAGATAAAATGAAACCTATTTGGAGCAGATAGAAATATTGTGCAGATGAAAGGGGAAGTCCTCTTAAGTTCATTGGTGACCATGTGTTTTTGTGTGCTACATCTACCACAAGTATAGGATGAACTATTAGGTTGAGAGACTTGACTCTTAAATTGATGTGATCCTAAAAATAAGAATAAATATTATTGATCAAGGTTGATCTTGGAGCTTTGATGTCTCCAAATCCATGGTGTTTGATGGAAGGTTGGAGTTGCTGCTTGTGTGGGTGAGATCTGGGTAGATTAAAGTGTAATCCACTCTTTGTTTGAATCTAAAACTGTTTGGAATCAAAACTTTTTTTAAAAATATTGTTTTCTAAAGAAGTGGAAGAACAACCAGTTGTTTTATTGTTTCAATCGGTTGTTTGACACTTAGTTATTTTTGAAAAGGGTTTGAAGTTGTTTGACTTGGTTAACTTTGCTGTCAAACCAATTCAATCGTTTGTTTCGAAAAATCAACAAATTTTTTTTTGAAAATCCATAATAGAATTCTATTATGCTTAGCAAATCAGCTTTAAATGTTTTCTAATTGAATAGGCTCCTGCTTTAAATGTTTTTTACCAATCTTTGGAGTATGAATAGTATGCTCCTAAAAGGTAAGAAACAGTTTTGAGAATTCAGTTGTGCCAAATTGATTTCAAGATTTCAAGATTTGCATTCAAGCTTTTGGATTTTCACAAAGGAGTGGAATATGATTGTTGTAATCTTTTGTATTGATCTTCATCAGGTGTAATCCTTTTTGTATCTCTTGTATTTCTGAATACTGTTGTGTAAGTGCAGAATCAGAGGGTATTATGATTTTTGTGGTGATTGTGTGCCAAAGGAAGTGTGTGGCTTGAGGTGTTCAAGGTCACTTCTTTGGTGGTGTGTTTGTAATCTGGATTTGATTGCATAGTTGTAGCCAATGGTTTTTGGGAACTGGATGTAGCTCTTGGGATAAGAGTGAACCAGTATAAATTGCTTGTGTGCTTTTCTCTTGCCCTGAACTCATATTATGTTTTAAAGTTGTTTTTAATACTGTTGATAAAAATAACCGATTGAATCGCATAAACGACCGGTTGATTTTCTGATAATCAACTTAAACAGTTTTGTTTGATTGTTTCTTTGATTTTTGTATCTGTGATTCTGCATTGAGGTTCATTATACCTTCAAAGTTTGCAAAAATCTTTCATAAACAATTCTCTCCCCCTCTTGTTTAAGGCCATATATTCTAACAAATGTGTATTTTCTTTTTGTTGTATCTAATAAAGAATAAAGTAGTTATCCTAATATTTTTGTTGTATCCAATAAAGAATAAACTAGTTATCCTAATATTAGTGTATTTTATGTTTTGTTTGAACATAAGGCTAGGGAAGGGAAGTGTTTGAATAATCCCTTCCCACCACATTGTCAACCTAAGGAAGACTTATGTACTCAAAATAATTACTTTTATTATATTTTTATGATATTATTACCTTATTGGTTCCTACATTTAGGGTCAATATTCAATTTTGTACATTGATTTTTAAAAGAATTAATTTGGTCCCTATGTTTTTTAAAAAGTATCCAAATCGGTCATTTCTGTTAAGTATCACCTTACAATGTCAAGTGCTGCTTATGTGATAGAGAGGGGTAAAATTGAATGTTGTATGAGGTGGTAAGTGGAGTAAATTGACAGATTAGTTATTACATTGAAATATATATATATATATATATATATATGTAAAATTAATAAAAAAATATTTTTTATATAATGGTATAAATAATTATAATTTTCAATAAATTAAAAATAAAAATTGATTGATTTTTTTAAAAAAAATATGAATAATATAACCATTTTTTGTCTTTTACAATAATAATTATAAATTAAAATAATTGATGATTGTAAACATATCTTAATTCAAACATGACATATTTTTATTTTTTTTTTTTAAAAATTAATTTATTTCATATGACTTTTAGATAAACATAGTTTTATAAAAACAAGCTAATTATATCCTGTTTTAATTTTTTTATAACTTAAAAAAAACTTATATATATATATATATAGTATGAGAAAAATAAATGAATTAAAAATAAATAAATTTAGCATATATATTACCCTAGCAACCCTTAGTTTTTAAGAGTCAACAATGATTTGGTGGGCAACTTACATAAAAGATCTTAGGTTCCAAAATAATCCTCAAATAAGATATTGGAATGAGATTAGGTCAACACTTCATAAAATATATGTACCTTCATACCATGATAGGGAATTAATGCAACAACTCCATAGACTTACCTAAAGAGATATGTTTTTTAAAAAAATAAAGCCAAAAAAATGCAGTTGCTCATACAAGGGGCATGTGTTCATGAAGAACCTAGACTCACAATAGCTCATTTTCAAAGTGGTCTTAATTATGATATCCAGGATAAAGTTGAATTGTCACCTTAAAGTGATTCTAATTATCTTGTTCAACTTTGTGTTAGAGTAGGAGAACAGTTAAAAAGAAAAGCATCATTTAGAGAATCTTCTTCTAACTATCCCACAAAAGAGTATAAAAAAGATAATTATTGGTCTATAGAAAAAGCGAAACCACATGAGAAAGAGAGGGAAAGGGAACCCTATAAAGAAAAAGACAAAAATACTTATGCCAATTCTTACAAAGAATTAAAAAATAAACAAGTACAATATTTCAAATGTCTTGAAAAATGGCACTACTCTTCTGAGTGTCCTTAAAAGCAAAATATGGTTTTAAAAGAACAAGACACTAGAATTATTGAGACTTCAAATAATGAAGAAGAAGTTGTGACTTCTAAAGAAGAAATTCAGTCTTATATAGGTGAGTTATTGGTAATGAATTTTACAAAGTCGTCCTGTAGAACTCAATTAGTCACAAAGAGAAAACCTATTCCATGAACCTGGAGGATTGTAATCATCATCTTTCACTAATAAGGTGGCAACCTGGACCGGGTCTGAGGATAGATCATTTTGATGGGGGAACTTGATAGAGGACCATCCTTAGTTTCCCAAGCCACCACACACGTAGCTAAGAGAAGAAGACCAACCTAAATATTTATAGAATAAATTTATGTCTTAGCTTGTATAAAATGTAAAAAGTAGAATATATATTTCTTTAGACCTTGTATTTTTGGGTCATTTATTGAGTAGGATAAAACTAAGACAAAGGCCCTCTAGAAACCCTCACTTGAGCCGCAAGCAAGAGTTTTCTAAAAGCTCATTCCCTAGCTCATCACAACACATAAGAGCTTCATAGGTTAAGCTAAAGCTCCCTAATTCTCACCATGCTAACTAGAGTTAGGGTAGCTTAAGCAACATGCCACCTTCACCCTTGAAGCCTATAAATAAGTGGCTCAAGGTGGTATTTAGATTTGAAGCTTCTGGAAACTCAAATTCATGCTCTCCTAATCTCTCTTTACTAGGGCCTTTAATAGCCTAGTGAAACCTGAACGAAGTTGGCCTAACCTTTTCCTTGACCTTGCACCTAAAATCATGCCAATGTTCACCTCATTCTCCACCATTTGGTGCATTCAAAACCTCACAACTTTCGCTTCTCATTCACACTACAAACTCAAACTAGAACGGATTGCATCAAGTTAGCCCATGGTTTTTCAACAAGATTATTATTTATGACATGTTTAGGCACAAAAGAATTGTTCTTGCCGGTTGACTCGCCTGTTGGTTGACTCCACGACACTCACACGCCTCCTTCCTCACGTTGATACGTGCTTGGTTCTTTTGAAACAATCTGCACCTGCAAAAGAGAAAGGGGGCGCCCTAGAGGCCGTTTGCACTCCGACGCTCAAGTCAGTGTAGGGCAAGGAACACCAAGTGTAATGAGTTTCTCTGTGTTTAGGTCTAGAAACTGCGTACCTTTGTGAAGTATTTTACTGTCCCTTATATAGTCTAGGGTTTACTGCGCCGCTAGCCCTAATTAGGGTTTACTGTGCTGCTAGCCATATTTAGGGTTTACTGAAATACCCTTGCACCGCTATCACCCAATCTTAGGGTAATCTAGCACATAAGGTTTCCTTCTCTGGAGTGCAAACTTTAACAGGGTGACCACCTGGGTGCCTCCTTGTGCACCTAGTCTCTGGGGCCACCTGTTCTGGGAGTGCCTTCACTGTTCACGTGCCATGCATGTAGCTTTACTGGGAAAACCCTAGTTCTGGTGTGTACTCGTCCCTTCAAGACTCTGCACCTAACTGTGCTCTCCCTGCTACCCGCATGGGCACTTCGTGATTCAGGCCTCTCCCTACCTCTGGATATTTAACTGGTCATTGGCCCACACTGGGAACCAATCTTAACTGTTCTGGTTACGTTGTTCAAATCACCCAGAACCGATGTCACCTCGCCACACTCTGTTGCCGAGGACTGATCACCCTGCGAAGTGACGAGGACACATCAGCCCTTTCTAGTGACCATCACGCTGATGACTACTCACCCTTCTTTGTGGGAACATGCTGATGACTCATCACCCTTCTCTGTAGGCTGAGGACTAATCACCCCTTCCTGTAGGCTGATGACTCATCGCCCTTCTCTGTAGGTTGATGCCTAATCACCCCTTCCTGTAGGCTGATGACTCATCGCCCTACTCTGTTCAATATCCCCTGTGGGGTCCACTCCACGTGGCTTTGGCCCATGCTGTGGGACCCAGCTGACGTCCGAGTACTGGTCAGTACAAGAACCATTAACAATCGCATCCCAGATACATGATCAATTAATTTTATAAAAATATACATTCTAACTTTTCAAAATTGGTAATACCTCCAAACATAAGTGGTCTATTAATAGAGGCACCTTTGTTCTTAGCCATTTTAAAAACAAAGACCAAAACATGAATAAATTTCAATAACTAGCTCTGATACCAATTGTTAGAAATGTAGGTTGAGTTCAAGAGGTGGGTGAATTAAACTTTTAAAAATTTCTTTGAAATCTGGACCAGAATGAAAATCTTACAAAAATGAACTGATTATAATATTGAAACAACAAATTGAAAATACTTTTAACCACTAGAAATCAAGAATTTTAATTAGATAATTTTTATCAGATTACTTCCATTAATCAATAAAATTTCTAAACACTTGAAAAACATTTAAAATCTGATTATAGAAATGTAAAAAGAAAGCAAAAGAAACACACATATATTTTTATACTAGTTTACTCTTCCTCAAGAGCTACATCTAGTCTCTTAGTGACACTAGCTGAGATATCACTATAACAAAGAATTTTTACAATCAAGACTCGCACAACAATCACTCTTGAATCCTACAAGAATGACTATACCACAAGCAACACCTTATTGGTCTAAAGAAATCATAAACCTTATCCCATTTCTATATAAGAATCTCATAAATAATTGAATTAAAGAACAACTATACCTGAATTACAACAAATAAAGACAGGTTTTGGAAATTCAAGAAAACCTTCTAATTTCAAGGCAAGTAATCAAAGAATGCTCTCAGAATCAAAATATTCGCTTAATGTAAACTATGCTCTAAAAAATCAATTTTCCCTCTTTCTAAAAAATGTAAAAGCTTTTGTACAAAGAGGTTTTTAACATATGTTGTTATAATCCTCACAAAAACAAACATTTTCAAATTGTTCTATTATTTTTAATGGATTAAAAACTCAATTCAACTGATTAATTTAACTTAAAGTGAAAACAGTGAATTCATTTGAATATCTAATATGTTATAACTATAATAAATAACAACATCCTTAAAACAAAGAGATTTCAACCTGTTAAATAACAAGTTTTAACATATTAAACATTTTTACATAAATTTTTGAGGTTTTAAGTAATTTTAACATATTAAAATAAAATTTCAATCCATTTGAAATTTCCTTAATCCCAACACAGTTCTGAACAGTTAAGAAATATTTCAAAACATGATTATTGGATTTTCATAGTGTTGATTTCTCTCGACAAGTATACCGAATCAACTGTAATATAGTACTACTTAAAGTACGAATGTCGAACCCATAGGGAACAATTCTAATTAAGAAGTTCTAATATAAAACTCATTAAGTATAGAAAATAATTTTAAGAACTTGTTCATAACCAAATTAAAGATTTCACAAGAAGTAACTCAAAGTTTAAGATTTGATTCAACAAGTAACGAAACTAACTTATCAAATATAGATAAAGATACTTGGGATTGAATTGTGTCTATCTCAATCATCTGTATTTTGGAATCATACAATATATAATAATCAAAACTACTTATTCTTGATGCTTAATTTAAAGCCATTCACCTTGATTCCTCACAGATGAAATTCATAAGATGATTCCTCAGATATCTAACAAATCATCCAGCTTTATGAACAGAATTATGATGCAATTAATAACCTAAAATTTATTCCTAGCATTACAAGTTATCAAGTATTTTCGTCTATTTCAGATTCTTAAAAATACTTTCCAGTTAAATTTAAGGATCAAAATCAAGACACCATTGATCAGATAGAATCAAGCAATAAGCATGAAACAAAAAAAACCAAGAACAAGTAGAAAAGAGAATATTATATATATATATATATATATATATATATATATATATATATATATATATATCACCAAGAATACATTTGAACAGAGTAGATTACATTCAATCCCAAGTTAGAAAGCACTTAGCCACTCATGACAGCTCCTCCAACCTTCATTCTTGATCTGATTTGCATAAGAAGGGTTGATCTGAGCAAATTCTTCTCCTATAATAGAGTTCTCTTCTTTTTCTCTCACTAACCTCTCTCTATAAAAATCACTTCTTTTTCCACCGCCATTGTTTTAACTCTGCTCCAAAATTTATTTAACGAAATCTAGCTCAAGCGAGCTAATTTAGCTTAGGCTAGATCTTTCGGTGTTGTTTTAGCTTAAGCTAGCGGTTCTAACCTGAGCTAGATTAGTACTGCACCATTAATTTAATCTGGATAATTTTAGCCTGAGCTAAATCTTCTAGCTTGAGCGAGATGCTTCCATTCAATTTTCCTTGACTCCTTTTTGTGATTCAATTAAGTTTTTGCTTTCTTTCTTTTAATGCTTCATATTCATCTGAAATTTACACAAAAATTGGGATTAAATTTCTTCATTTGTTTCTTGGTTCAAAATATATAATTGAATTCAATAATTCTCAGATTAGGGTAATTTTATGACATTAAGCAACAATTAAGTTCCAAAGTGTTCAATTTTCTCAATTATAAATACTACACATTGGCACTTATCACATAGATTATTTACCTTGATAAACATAAATAAACAGACATAAAAGCACAAAGACACATATAAGAACATCTTTAAAAGATTGATCTTCATTCTTCAAATGGGTTGGATTCACCAAATACAAGCTTCAACTCTACCTATCTCCAACAAGATCTTTGTGTTGGGAGAAGAGAATTTACATCCAGCTACCTAGGAGAGAGAGATTGTCCTTTGTATACATCGAAAGAAGCAACCCCCTTCTTAGAGAGCAAATAAAATACCTTAACTAGAAGAGATAAATTAAAAATTGTACTGGTCAAAATCATCCCTAATAGTAAGACCTAATGATATGTTGATCATTAAAAGCCTCAACCTTCCCACCTTAGCCATAAGTGGCCAGTTGGCAAACAATACTTATTAAGCCAGGAGTGACTTGGCACAAATTACTCAATGGAGTAGTTAAAAATGATTTAGTGCCCAAATAATACTCGGTTAAGCTAGGAATGACTTAATAGAGAATACTTGATCAAGTCAGAAGTGACTTGAGAAAAAAATACTCCTTGATGGGGTCATCCAAGAGTGGTTACGATTCGAAAGAATACTCATTGAGTCAGGAGTGCTTTGGGAAAGAATACTTGACTAGGTTAGTAAGAAGTGGTTATGAGTAGAAAAAATAATAAGTTAAGCCAAGAGTGGCTTGTGTTAAGAGTACTAAAGGGATTTGCTAGGAGTGACTATAAGCTCAAAGAATATTTGAAATGTACTTTGCAGCATTAGTCTGCTTGGTGAAACTCAATCTATTTATTTAGAACTGGACGGAGTCTGTGGAGGCAGACGAATCAGTATAAACTATATTATGTATTTTTTTCTTGTCTTTCAGCTAATTTACATTGCATGTTATTATTGCTTATACTAACTTAAGAAAGAAAGCAGTGTTGAAAATGAGTCTTTGAAAAGGTTTTTAACTAGAAAAGACATTAAGTATTGAAGTTGTGTCTATTATATTCCATCAAACACAACAAGTTTTAAAAAGTCATTATGAAAACATGCTTTTAATAATATTCACCTTAGGAAATCAGACAAGTGTTTAAATTGGTGTTTGTCTTAATTCTTGAGACACAATTTCACTCGACTAACAGTTTAAGAAAATCAAAATTATCATTTAATTGTTCATAGAAAATGATACTTGACAAAAAAAAAATTAAAAACACAAAACAACTTCTTTTTTTATTTTTTTATTTTTTATGTTTCATATGAGACTCCAAAGCATTTCATAACAATCAATATATTTTTTTTATACGTTAATAATATATATATATATATATATATATATATATATATATATATATATATATATATTACAGACTACTAGACTACATTTTACATCTCACTTTCGTTTATATCTCTTAAACAAACAAAAGTTATAAAATTGATATTAACATTAAATTTGATCATGAATTCTTTCTTATCCATGTAGTTTTGTAAAAGCAAATAGATCAATATCACATATTAACCCATTTATATGTGATTAACATGTTGTACATTTGAGATACTTATAGTCATAACTCCTTTTATAAATTCTATAGACATTAATTAGAGGATTTAATATTAGAATTTTCAAAATAGACCAAATTTTTAGACTGAACCAACCCACCACCAAAACCTTAATTATATCTAATTAAAAATTAAAGAATTAAATTTATGAAAAAAAAAGTATAGATCATGTTCTTGTCGGTTGACTCGGTTATCGTTGACTCTGAGATAGGTGGGGACTCCTTTCTACCTTGCAGTGGGTTGATGGCTCTGTTGAGGCAGAGGGGCCCTACCTGTAATTGCACTCCGACACTTAAGTCAATACAGGACAAGAAACATTAAATAACTAAGGTATCTCAAACCGAGAGTGTATGAGAACTCTAAGCTTGTAAATAATTGTGTTGGTGTGTGAGCCTGTGTTTACCTTAGACGTTACCCCATTATATAGCTGTTTTTAGGTTACCTGCCACCTGCAAGCCCTTGCCTAAGTGATGCCTCTAGCGAATTTAGGGTTATCTTCACGGGATTCTAGGACACAATTTCCCTATAATCTCGTGGCAACCTTCCTTTCTTAGAGTGCAACTCTCGTGGGCCTATCTCTTTCCAGGAGTGTATAACTTAAGTGGTGGCCACTAGGGTTTCAGTGCCTAACCCAGCGCCGCCAGCCCAAACTTATCTAATAACTTAATACCTCACGTGCCTCAAAAACTTAACATGTCTCCCATGCGTTTCTAAGGATAATTCTATCGTGTCAGAGTCTTACGTCTTGACCACATCCTGCATGCATGACACACCTGTGGGCCTTACCATGCCGACCTCTCCTGTTCCGACCTCTTACTCATGTGCTAACGTCCGATAAATGCCACTACAAATCCAAAATTCAAAATTGTAGATGTTTTAAAACATGGGAGAAAATTGTCATTTAAGCTTCTCAAAATTCGAAAGTGGCTAAATAAATACATGTTGCAATAATAATCAATACCTCTGTATTACAAATCACGAGACCCACCTAGATTCTCTTACTATGGAGCTACGGCAGAGGATTCCAACCTAGAAGCTTAAGGGAGCGTGAATGACACCATCCATTTAAAATGAAACGTGGGATTGACGCAAAGGAAAAAGCGCGTGCCGAAGTGGCTGCCTAAAACCGCGTGCTACAGTTTGTTGAGTACGAGTCAAGTGGCCTAGGAACAGAAAATTAAGATGATACACTGGATGAATATTTTACTTTATAAAATCATTAAATTTAAAATAATATATTTAATACCTTTAAATTTTATAAAAATTATTTTTTATTAATCCAAACAAAAAATATGGTTGATCTATATTTATAAGAATCAATCTAGAAGGTTGATAATTTTTCACAAAATGTTATCCAGTAATTTTATCAACAGTAAAATTCATCAATGATTTCAACTGTCGATTAAAAAAATCAATAATTTCAATTATTTAATTTTCTGGTTTATATTCGATTAATAATAACATGATATTGTATATGAAATTAATATAATTAGTAAGTTAAATAAAACTCATTAAATAATAAATAAATATATTTATTTTTCTTATTATAACACAAATTTTTTTTTTATGGTCCAAACTTCAAATTGTCTAGATACTTGTACTATGAAATATTTTCATACTACAAAATTTAAATTAAGAACGAGAAAATTTCATGTTATATAAAAAAATATATTTAACATAAAATAAAACTACTACAATAAGTATAATAATGACAGCAAATATTAAAAAATAATTATAAAAATATGTGAAGAAAATAAAAGTACACCATATCTTAGTATTAGGTATTTTTTTATAAAAAAAATATAAATTTAGGAAAAAATTAATAGTGCGAACTTGATTAAATAATTAGTTTAATTTGGGTGAATTAGTTAACAGCATCTTATAAATCTGAAAATATTATTTACCTCTTCCATTCCAAAATAATTTTCGTTTAAATTAACGAGACATTAAAAATACTCTATTAGTATTGATAAAACTAAAATATGCAAGAACAACTACATTCTACTATTATTATAAATTATTCTACAAATTCCCACGCTCTTACAACTATTCGTAGTAATAAATATTATGGTTACTTTTTAATTGTTAATTTCTTAATAAAAAATTATACTTCACTTTTAAAAGATAACACGATTTCCCCCAATTATATCCTTAATTTAATTAATATAAAAAATAAAATTTAGTTATAATATAAGAGAAAAAGAAAATATAATAATATATAAATATACATTAAAATAAAAGAAAAAACCTAACAGAAATATAATAGATATCTTAAAATTATATTAAAAATAAAACAGTAGATATTTTTCTTATTTTTGAATGAAATAACTTTTAAAAAAATATAAAGAAATAAACGAAATAAAAATCAAAGTTAGCTAGAGATATATTAAATGAATTAAAGAGAACTAAAATTCTAATTTTTTTCCTCAATCATACTTAGAAACATTGGTAACAAGTAACTTTAAAATGCTAGGAAAGAAATTAGAAAAAAATAAGATGGGAATATATGATTTTTTTTTTTTATGTAAATTAGATTATCCAACTATTAACCACTAATCCATTGATTTATTACATCCAAAGGATCATTAAAAGATGAATTTTGACATCACTTGTTTGATAATTTAAAAGGGGAACATTGATTAAAAATAGGAATGACAATGCGGATGGACCATGCGAGCCGGCCCGCTACAAAAAAATGCAAGATAGACTCACTAATCTAATGCCTTGACCCGTTTAGGTCCATTCCGTATAAACCACAGTCTATGTACTAACAACGGAGCTGATTGACTAGTTGGCCCATATAAATAAAAAATAATTATTTTATTTTAAAAAAATTAAATTTAATGTATAAAAAATAAAATTTTTTATTTTAATAAATAAATTAATATTAAAAGTAACAATAAATTTAATTTTAAATAAAATTTTATATTTATTGTTAATAAAAAATAATATAAAAAAGAGATTTAAATAAAATATTAATTAAAATATTAATCATCTTCAATAAAATAGATACTCTGATATTATATATATATATATAAATATATAAAATAGATATAAAATAAAATTTTAATTATTTTTATTCAAATTTTTTAATAATCTTATTATTTAAATTTATATTTTTATCTTATTTGAATGAATCAAATAATAATATTTTAATTTTTTAACAGTAGAAAATGATTTTTTATAATGAATGAAATTTTAATATTTTTAAAAGATATTTTTTTTATATAAAATACTTAGACAGGACGGCTAGTGAAATGACCTTGTAGTACTTGCACAAAACAGATCAAACACAGATGGACCTGTACGAGCCCCGTCAGCCCAGATAGGCCACCCATAATTAAAAGCACGATCGGTTGTGCGTGAACCCTGATACAAGTGCTAAATGTAATAATGAACGTGATTTTCTGAAACTATTTTAACTAACTTTCACGTTAAAATTACTAATTTTGACACACTTTACGTTACTTTTTCATATTTCTTTCACAATAGGTGAGGAACTGTTTTGGTATTTTATTTGCTTCTACACGTTCGTATTTCCCCTTCAATCAATAAAAATAAACACGGCTCGTCATTGCACTTCCGTCATCGATTACAGTGAAATCTTATAAACAAACACAGCATAAAAAACGTGAAAAGGTAAAAGAAAAAAAATACGTGAAAGTTCGTATAGTGGAACTCGAGTAAATAAAATTTAAGGAATTGAAATTTGTTAAATCTAATTTAATCTTAAAAAAATCAACCTAAAGCAAAATATTGTTATAATTTAGTAATATATCTAATGAATATATAATTTCCAATGTTAAAAATATAAAATAGAAGAAAATCTCATAACATGTTAAATCTTATCAGGATTTATACGGATAAACTCTGATATTATCTTACAAAATTAATTTTAAACCTAATTTGATGTCATAAATAATTTGAAAATTAGTGAAATTTAAAATTAATAATTTATTTATATATTATATATTATATATTATAATTTGTATTCGTGTATAGATAAGTTAATTTTTATTTTATTTTATGGGAATACCATTTAAAATATATAAAGAATAATAAAATTGATTAAAGTTATCGAATTATTTAAACTTTATGATTAGGGTTTTTTGTTGGCACCGAAACTCGTGCTTCGCCTCGAGATATATTAAAGTAAAGGGGAACAGAAAAGTTGGCGGTGCGAACAGAAGATCCACCAATAGAACGAAGCACCTTTTCATCAACTCACACGTGAATCCTTTTCATCAAAATGATAAAATAATAAAATGACCAAATTCTTTTAACAATATTTTTAAAATAATTTTTTTGTTTCAATAATATATTTATTTTATTGATATCTAATATTTAAGGTTTTTAATAAGTAGGTTTCCAAGAAATGACGGACGAAAAAGACTTTTTAAAGTAATTTTTAAAATAATTTGACATTTTTAGTACCTTTTAGATTATTAGTATTTTTAAGCATTTTTTTAATATTTATATCCATTTTTTATTTTAGTAATTTTTCACAATAATTATTAAACAAAAATTAATTTTAAATATAAAAATAAATAATTACTAATTAAGTTAGTTATTATTTTAAAAACTAAAAAATTACTAATATCAAAGTAGATTTTATTATTAATAAAATTTATAAACTAATTTTTAAATTAGTATTTAATTAGTTATAAAGATTTTAACTATTAATACTAGAATTTAAGATAATTTTTATTATTAATAAAATTTATAAATTAATTTTTAAATTATTATCTAATTGGATATTAATTTAGAAATTAATTTATAATCATTAATGATAGAAATTATTTTAAATATTAATAATTTTTTAATTTTTGAAATAATATATAATTAAAATTAATATAATTACTAATTATAGTTCTTAAAATTTATTTTTATTAATATTTTTTTAAGGATTTAGGGTAAATTCTACAAAGTGAAGAAGTTTAAAAGATAAATGAAGAGTAAAGTAAATAATGAGGTGATTTGAATTAAAAAGAAAAAGTGAAAAGAGATGAAAAATGAGCGAAATTTTATAATTAATTGTGATTGATTTGAAAGAATAAAATATAGATTGTAATAGTACAATTTAAGTGATTATCAAAATATTATTACTTTTAAAATTAGATAGGAAAATGTATGATGTACTGTTTTAGTAAAAAAAGAGAACTAATAAATTATAATAAAAGAAATAATTAATTATGTCTTTTAGTAGAATGATAATTATGCATTGTAAATGTTGTTTTTAGTCTTTATTGTCTGTTCCCATTAATTTTGATAACCTTAGTCACGAAATTAAAATTGGTAATTGATTGAACTAACTATATTTTCTTCATAGACTTAGACTTAGGTAAGAACATTGAAGTTGTTTTTGAAAATCAAAAAGAGGTTTGAAAGAGGAATCTTCATTTTCCTTAGTCTTCGAATGAGGGTATATTCTGGTACACCCAATAGTCTCATATCACTTCTGTTATCCATGGTTGATGAGACTGTTGTGTGGTTTTGTTCCCTACACTAGAAGTCATGCACACATCTGAAGTATGTAATTGATGTGTAATTACACTATAAACTTAATTGTGTATGTTACTTAAATGTCTACTAACACGAATTTTTGTATTAATTAAGGCATGGTGTGGATATAGCATACACAAAGTTCGATCGTGTGCAAATTATCAAAAGCTGACATGGTTGAACCTAAAGGTTTGTAACTTTTGTTTTCCTCTTTCCATTGTTTATCAATATTAACTTTTAATTTCTATTGAATTATAGTGTAATAGACAACTGGAAGGCTATAAGTGATGGAAGAGGCCTAAGCCCAAGCCCAAGTCCAAGCCCAAACCCATGTTCAAGTCCAAGACCTAGCTCAAGCCCACCAAATAGAAGATATGGACCAACTACAAGGGCTATGGCAAGAAGAATACAAGAGGATTGGGACACTGCTACTGATGGCAGAGAGACTTTCCTCTACATGATAAAGATGCCATAAGTTTAGTGTAGAAGTAGAATTTAATTTTCTTGTCAAAATTAGAATAGGAAAATAATTGTAATTTTCTTAGAATTAATTTTGGCACCTAAAACACCAACCTAGGTTAATTTAGGGTTTTTAAAACCACTAAATTAACCAAGGCCGGTTTGGAAAGCCTAGAGAGGGTGAGCGTGAAATACTAATCACACCCCTCCCATGTGCTCTCATTTTTAGGCTCCACCTTGAAGAGAATTTCATTTTGAATTTCCCTCCACTTTCATTTGAATTTTCAGCCCTCTAAACACTATAAATAAGAGGGCTTGGCTCATGTAATTCTCAAGATTAATTTGAGTGAAATTGCTGCCAACTTTGTGCCAATTATCACTCTTGTCTCCTACCTCTAGGATAGACACCTTAGTCTTCATTCTTCATCTTTTCCAAGTGAGATGGCCTCACCACTCGCTCTCCACACCTAACACTTCACCTTCAAGGTTTCCACAACTCCTAGGAGTGCCTTGCACGCTTCCAACCATTGCTTCCGCCACCTTCAAATTCGTTTTCAGCTCATGGAAGAAAGCACTCAAGCTAGGCTACATCAAGTGGTATCAGAGCCATGGTTCTTCAAAAGCTAAGTGTCTTCTTCTAATTTTTTTTTGATTTTGTGTTGTTCTTCATATTTCCATGTTGTTCTTCATTAGATCCTTGAATGTCTTGCTGTTTTTTGCAATTTAATTTTGATTTGAATGCTGTTTGGATGAATCCAATCGGTAGAATGTGTTCAACTTGTTCTTGAGCTTCTAATTTCAATTTTGTGTAGGATTCTTGTGTGTTTTGGTGTGCTGTTTGATTTTATTAGGATTTTGAGTCTTTCTTGCACATTTTAATCGGTTCAATTTGTTTTAATTTGAGTCATTTTGATTTTGAAATCTATACATGTTTTGTCAAGTCATGTTTCTCCAAGAAATGTCATCAAATCCTAGTAGAACTTTTCTTGATTGATTTTGTTTCTTGATTTGCTCTTGAGTCCAATTTTTAATCTAAATTGTTTTATCCTTTGGTGCATTTTTCTTTTAGATTTGAGCTCATATTTGTGTGATAGATCCACACAAATTCTTATACAATCATTCTATTGTGTCTTTGCAAGTTTTCAATTCTGATTTTTAATTCCATATTAGGATTTCTAAACTGTGCTGGCTGTTTTTCATTGTGAAAATTAATTCCGTTGGACAAAAATTCTGGAAATCTAGATCTGAGAATTTTGATGTCTTAGAAAAAAAGGAAAAAAAAAAGTGAATCAAAATTCGAAGTGAAAAAAAATGATAAATCAAACAAAATCAGTGTTCAAAACTGGCGCGAAAAAAAAAACGTAATTTGGCACCAGATTTGAAAATTTTATTGTAATTGATTGGTGCATGTGTTTTGAGTGATTTCAGCGCCAAAATTCGGTTAACATCTTGAAGTATCTGTGTTTAAAATTTCAAATTCAAATTTGAAAAATACAGCTCAGCATAAATCGTGTAAGTCACGTTTTTTGACACTTAAATTCCAGTAGTTCAGTTTTGGTTTTTGTAATCCAATTCTAGTACCTTTCCCTAGGTTCGTTTTGTGTGCTAGCTTTGTTGATTACCTTATTTTTCTTGATTGTCAATTTTTCTTCAATATTCCTTCTAGTTTTGTCACATTTGAATCCCTTTGCTATTGTCCAAATTTAAATTGAGCTTTTGTTGCTTTAATTTTTTGTTGACCTCTTAAGTGGTGAAAGTTTTCAAAAGGTGCTTGTTAAGTTTGGAGCTAACCTTTGTGGTGAGTGCCATTTTTACTTAGTAGGTGTTGAATTGATTACTTTAGTGACTATCCTAAAAGAGGTAAAGCAAGAGTGCAGCAACAAAAATATACAAACATACATCAAAGAGAGGAGTGCAAAGCAAAAAGGAGAAGTACCAAAAAGAAAAGGAAGCATAGAATAGGATTCTAAACTTTTGTAATTCAAAAATTTCCATTGTATTTCTTTTGAGTTGTAAGTTGTTAAACATTCAATAATTAGTGGAATTAATCACGCCAATTAGACGGTGAGTGTGTCTTCAAAGGTTCTAAGTGCCAAAGAAGCCTCACCTTACGAATTCGCCTAGTTTAAATGCTTTTGAATTAGAGTTAATTGTTCATTGTGATTAATTGTTTTAAGTAATTTTGTTTTCTTGTATCAAAGCTTGTGTTTTCATTCTTGATTGTGCTCTAAGTGAATTACTTAGAGAAAGGTTTGTGAAAGTCTTGAAGGATAGAATCTGGCTAGGAAAGGCTTGGTACTTAAGTGATCCAAGTGATCCACCTCCCTTTCCTGGGAATCTACCTACATTACTCCACCTATCTTTCTTGTGGTAAATTGCTTTTAACACATAGCTTTAATCATGTCTACTCATTCTCCTAACTCTAGTGAAGATGATAGAAAGTCAATCAAATCTCTTTTAAAACAATTAGCACAAGACTTTCAATCACTTTCATATAGACAACTCCAACATGAGACCCAAATCAAAGAGAGGGATGCTCATGTTGCTTTGTTGGAGAATGAGTTGAGGATGGTTAAAGAAAAAGATGAATGCACCCATAAAACAAAAAGAAGTTCACATGCATCTAGCTCTAGGGGTAGTGATTCTCTTGGTGAACAAACCCTTAGGATTAATGAGTATTATCAACCACCCCCTAGGAGAGTTAGAAAAGAAAGAAAAGAAAGTAGTAAGGAGGTTAGGGTAGACTTACCTTATTTCCATGGGAAAGAAAATGTAGAAGCTTACCTAGATTGGGAAATGAAGGTAGAACAATTATTTGCTTGCCATAGAGTAAGTGAGGAACGAAAGGTACCCCTAGCTACCCTTAGCTTTCAGGGAAATGCTATGTATTGGTGGACTGCTTTAGAGAGAGATAGGCGCCTTCATAAGGACCCTCCCATAGAATACTGGAATGACCTTAGGGGAGCCTTAAGACGCCGTCATATCCCTTCCTACTATAATAGGGAGTTAATGGACAAGCTCCAGAGACTCCAACAGAAATCTATGAGTGTGGAAGAATATAGGCAGAAAATGGAGCTTTATATGATGAGAGCCTCCATTATTAGGGAGGAAGAATCCACCACAATAGCAAGATTTTTGAGTGGACTCAATCTTAAGATTAGAGATAGAGTTGAACTTTTACCCTACAGAGACTTGAATGATTTAATTCAACTTTGCATCAAAGTTGAACAACAAAATTTGAGAAAAATATCAAGTCGCAGGGAAGGTTCATATTCTAACTCCTATCCCAAGAGAGAGTATAAAAGGGAGGAACCCATAAAAGAAAAACCAAAAGAAACTCCCAAGAAAACAGAAATAGATACCTCTAGCTCACAACCCCGTAGTAGAGACACTAAATGTTTTAAGTGCTTTGGTAGAGGTCATATAGCTGCCCAGTGCCCAAACAAGAGAACCATACTCTTAAGAGGGAGGGATGAATATAGTAGCCAAAGTGAAGAAGTTAGCGGGGGAGAAGAGAAAGTAAATAGTGAGGGAGTGTATCCATGTGAGGGGGAGTTAATGATGATCCGTAGAACCCTCAACAACCAACCTAGTGTGGACCAAGAGTCACAAAGAGAGAACATCTTCCACACAAGATGTAAAGTTTTTGAAAATGTATGTTCTCTCATTGTGGACAGTGGTTCCTGCTGCAATTGTTGTAGCTCTAAGATGGTTGAGAAGCTGAATCTACAGGTAATACCTCATCCTAAGCCTTATAAACTTCAGTGGATAAATGAAGATGGGGAATTAACTGTAGATAAGCAAGTGAAAGTCGAGTTCTCTGTGGGAAACTATAAAGACAAAGTTTTATGTGATGTAGTTCCCATGGAAGCTTGTCATATTTTATTGGGTAGACCATGGCAATTTGATAAGAAAACTATGCACAATGGTCTTACCAATGAGATTACTTTCACTCACAGGGATAAAAAGTTTGTACTCTATCCCTTATCACACTCACAGGTGATAAAGGATCAAGTACAAATGAAACTCAAAAGAGAGGAAGAAAAAAAAAAAACCAAGAAAAAGCCCTTAGGGAAAAAGAGGCTTGGGAGAAGAGTGTTCCTTCCCACAAGGTCATTCAGAAGGAAGAAAAAGTTGAAAACAAAGTTAAAAAAATACTTCTTTCTGAACAACCTACAGGCCTCCTGCTGTGTAAAGGAACACTTACATGCACTACCACATCTTCTGAAACTAGTATTCTACCTCCTCAGGTAAAAGAACTTTTAAAAGAGTTTGATGATTTATTTCCTAAGGAAGGACCATTGGGACTTCCCCCTTTTAGAGGAATAGAACATCAAATAGATTTAGTTCCAGGAGCTAGTCTTCCTAATAGACCAGCTTATAGAACTAATCTTGAGGAAACCAAGGAGATAGAATCATAAGTTCAGGATTTGTTGGAGAAGGGTTGGGTTCAAAAGAGCCTCAGTCCTTGTGCTGTACCTGTCTTGTTGGTGCCTAAAAAAGATGGCAAGTGGAGAATGTGCTGTGATTGTAGGGCCATCAATAACATCACCATAAAGTACATGCATCCAATTCCAAAACTAGATGACATGCTTGATGAATTGCATGGGTCCACTATATTTTCCAAAATTGATCTTAAGAGCGGATATCACCAAATACGAATTAAAGAGGGTGATGAGTGGAAAATCGCTTTTAAAACCAAATTTGGGCTATATGAGTGGTTAGTGATGCTTTTTGGTCTCACTAATGCACCTAGCACATTCATGAGGCTAATGAATCATGTCTTGAGAGATTGTATAGGTAAATATGTAGTAGTTTATTTTGATGATATCCTAGTATGTAGTCAAAACCTAGAAGCCCACCTAAGTCACCTTAGGAAAGTTCTCTTAGTGCTTAGGGATAATAGTCTTTTTGCTAATATTGATAAGTGTACCTTTTGTGTTGATAGTGTAGTGTTTTTAGGTTTTATAGTTAGCAAAAATGGGGTACATGTTGACCCCGAGAAAATCAAAGCCATCCAAGAATGGCCAACCCCACAAAATGTAGGAGATGTTAGGAGTTTTCATGGATTAGCAAGCTTTTATAGAAGATTTGTGCCTAACTTCTCGAGTCTAGCTTCACCACTCAATGAGTTAGTGAAGAAGGACACTCCATTTTGTTGGACTGAGAAGCAAGATCAAGCCTTCAAGAGGCTTAAAGCTCTGCTCACTAATGCACCCGTTTTAGCTCTACCAAATTTTGCAAACACTTTTGAGCTAGAATGTGATGCATCAGGAGTAGGCATAGGTGCGGTATTGTTGCAAGGTGGACACCCTATTGCTTATTTTAGTGAAAAAATCCATGGTGCCACCCTTAACTACCCAACCTATGATAAAGAGCTCTATGCACTTGTGAGGGCCCTGAAGACTTGGGAGCACTATCTAGTATCCAAAGAATTTGTAATTCATAGTGATCATGAGTCTTTAAAATACTTGAAGGGTCAGCATAAGTTGAATAAACATCATGCAAAATGGATGGAATTTCTTGAACAATTCCCTTATGTTATCAAATACAAGAAGGGCAGTACTAATATTGTGGCTGATGCTCTCTCTAGGAGACACGCCCTCTTTTCAAAACTTGGTGCCCAGATTCTTGGATTTGAAAACATACCTGAACTGTATAAAGAAGATCGAGACTTTGCATCCACATTTGTTAAATGTTAACATAGAGCACAAGGAGGATTTTATGTGTCCGAGGGTTATCTTTTTAAAGAAGGAAAACTCTGTATACCCCAAGGAACACATAGAAAGCTTCTTGTAAAAGAAACACATGAAAGAGGTCTCATGGGCCATTTCGAAGTTGATAAAACTCTAGAGCTTTTAAAAGGAAAATTCTTTTGGCCACACATGAGAAAAGATGTTCAAAGACATTGTTTTAGATGCATTTCATGTTTAAAAGCCAAATCTAAAATAATGCCTCATGGACTCTATACTCCTTTGCCTGTTGCAAGTGCTCCATGGGAAGACATTAGCATGGATTTTATTTTAGGACTCCCTAGGACTGCAAGAGGTTTTGATTCTATTTTTGTGGTTGTGGATAGGCTCAGTAAGATGGCACATTTTATACCATGCCACAAAATAGATGATGCAAACAATATCTCTAGACTATTCTTTAGAGAAGTGGTGAGACTTCATGGTCTACCCAAAAGCATAGTGTCTGATAGAGATCCAAAATTTATAAGTCATTTCTGGAGGACTCTCTGGGAAAGGCTTGGAACTAAACTGAAATTTTCAACTTCTTGTCATCCTCAAACGGATGGACAAACTGAAGTAGTAAATAGATCTCTTTCAACTATGCTTAGGGCAGTTATGAAAGGCAACCACAAATCTTGGGATGAGTACCTTCCCCATATTGAGTTTGCATATAACCGGGTAGTCCATAAAACTACCAATATTTCTCCATTTGAAGTTGTATATGGGTTTAATCCTCTTACACCTTTAGATTTGTTGCCTCTTCCTAATCCACAAGAATTTGTGCATAAAGAAGGAGTAGCAAAAGCTGAATTTGTTAAGAAAATGCATGAGAGGATTAAAAAACAAATACAACGGCAAACAGAGAAATATGTAAAGCATGGCAATAAGGGGAAGCGAGAGATAATTTTGGGGAAGGAGACTGGGTTTGGCTACATCTTAGAAAGGATAGATTTCCCAATAGAAGGAAATCTAAGCTTAGCCCTCGAGGAGATGGACACTTCCAAGTTCTCAAGAGAATCAATGACAATGCATACATTCTGGATTTACCTGAAGAATATGGAGTTCATAATACTTTCAATGTTATGGACCTAATCCCTTTTGCAGGAAGTAATGAAGAAGATGAAGCATTGGATTTGAGGACAAATCCTTCTCAAGAGGGAGGGGATGATGGAAGAGGCCCAAGCCCAAGCCCAAGTCCAAGCCCAAACCCATGTTCAAGTCCAAGACCTAGCTCAAGCCCACCAAATAGAAGATATGGGCCAACTACAAGGGCTATGGCAAGAAGAATACAAGAGGATTGGGACACTGCTACTGATGGCAGAGAGACTTTCCTTTACATGATAAAGATGCCATAAGTTTAGTGTAGAAGTAGAATTTAATTTTCTTGTCAAAATTAGAATAGGAAAATAATTGTAATTTTCTTAGAATTAATTTTGGCACCTAAAACACCAACCTAGGTTAATTTAGGGTTTTTAAAACCACTAAATTAACCAAGGCCGGTTTGGAAAGCCTAGAGAGGGTGAGCGTGAAATACTAATAACACCCCTCCCATGTGCTTTCATTTTTAGGCTCCACCTTGAAGAGAATTTCATTTTGAATTTCCCTCCACTTTCATTTGAATTTTCAGCCCTCTAAACACTATAAATAAGAGGGCTTGGCTCATGTAATTCTCAAGATTAATTTGAGTGAAATTGCTGCCAACTTTGTGCCAATTATCACTCTTGTCTCCTACCTCTAGGATAGACACCTTAGTCTTCATTCTTCATCTTTTCCAAGTGAGATGACCTCACCACTCACTTTCCACACCTAACACTTCACCTTCAAGGTTTCCACAGCTCCTAGGAGTGCCTTGCACGCTTCCAACCATTGCTTCCCCCACCTTCAAATTTGTTTTCAGCTCATGGAAGAAAGCACTCAAGCTAGGCTACATCAATAAGTGTGGCTATTACTTTATGCAATGGATGGTTACCATTGTAAGACTATCATTAAAAGTGATTGGGAGCAGGTAATAATATTTAAATTATTCTTTATAATTTTTTAACATATATGTATCTTAACACTAATTAATGTGAACCTTATTTTTTAATGCAGTTCTTGACAGATGAGAACCCACTGTCTTTGCCCACCATAAAATATGTGAGACATGCTTGAGCCACATATTTCCTTAATTTCTATAATTCTAGGATATCTAATCAACAGTATAGGAATTAAATAGATAAATAGGAATATGTATTAGTGTTTGTAATACATTTTTATCAATATATATATATATATATATATATGTATATATATAATTTGATTCTTCGAATTTATGTATCTGGTATCTGGTTGGCTAGGTTCTAATTGAATAGGTTAATTAAGATGGGAAAACGCATTAAACATAATGAACTAAAAAATAAAATTCCTATAATAAACGGTTTTAGATCCCATCTTTGTTGAGCCTAGGGAGGGTATAAAATGGCGGTTATTACCATAACCTTCGTTTTATACCTCTTGCATGTATTGTACTTGGCAGTGCAAGGAAGGGTCTAAAATGGCAGTTATGGTAATAACTGCAGTTTATGATGGTAGAACCTTTAGCCACACACAACTGTGTAATAAGGAAGATGAAGACCTAGAGATTGTTTATTGATTTATTTACAAGTATGGGTCTAATTGGGCTTTTGTTTCTTCTTATAGGCCCAATCAAGAGAAAAGCTCTAGGGTGAAGGATTGTACAAACATATCCAAGAAGACCTCAAAGTCATCAAAACATAAACTAAAGCTTTGGTCAGAAGAACACAAGAAGACTGAGTTTCTACTGACTAGTCAACATTATTTTTGGGCTAAGCTTTAGCTTAAATAAATTGAATAAAGTTGTTTAGGATTTCATGGGCCATGTATTGGGCCTAGTAGCATAAAATAATTGGACCAAATATTTGGGCCAAGTAGCATAGCTTTTTGGGCTTGCATTTGGACCAATAGTAAAATAGGTTTAGTTAGGGTTAAAAGTGACTAGTTAGGGTAACAATTGGGCTTCTTTGAGCCCAAAGTAACCCTAAAACGTCTAGGGTATTTTGGAGGACGAAAACTACCTTGGCATGGAGAACATGGATGTCCACATGGCAGCCTAGGAGTGGAGAGGATTTAGCATGTGAGCTAAACATGGAAAGCATGAGTCCACATGGCACCTTTACATTGGAGAGTGTTATTTTGAATTTGCAAATTTTTGCTCCAAAATGTTCAGCCCTCTCTCCTATAAATTGAGGTGCTTGGCTCATGAATTTTTAAGATTAATGAATGAGTGAATTGCTGCCAAGATTGCTAGCCATCTCACTCTCTTGTCTTGCCTCTCTAGGATATACACTTTAATCTTCTTCTTCACCTAGCTCAAGTGATATGACCCAACCAATCACTCTCCCTACCTATCATGCACCTTTAAGGAAACCATAGCTCCATATGAGTCATCCTTGTTCATCTCTTCCATTGAAGATTCCGCCAATCCTCTCCAAATTCAAGAAAAGAATTTGGACATGAAGGCACAATTCCATCATTTGGTATCATAAGCCATGGTTCTTCAAGAGATAAGTGTCTTCTATTCATTTTAGTTTTTGTGTTGTTCTTAATTCCGTGTTGTTCATCATGTTCTTGAATGTCTTGCTGTTTTTAATTTCAATTTTAATTGTGTGGCTGTTTGGAAAATTCTAATTGCTGCATTTGGTTCAAATTGTTCTTGAGCTTCCGATTTCAAATTGTTTTTAGGTTCCATTGTGTGTGCTGTTCTGTTTTTGTTTTATTTGAGTCTTATTGATGTTTTTAATCGGTGCAAGATGTTTGTTTTTGAGTCATTGTAATTTTTGAATCCATTAAAGTATTGTCAAAGTTATGTTCATCCTACAATGTCATGAATTGCAAGTGGTGTCTATTGTTGTTGATTTGGTTGCTTGATTTTGATTTGAGTGTAGTTTATAATTCTGAATTTGAGCTTTGGTGCATTTTAATTTTTTTTTATTTAGTTCATACTTGTGTGTTAGTTCCATACAAGTTCAATTCCATCCAATTCCATTGGGGTTTTGAAGTTTCATTGTTGTTTTCTAATTCCAGTTTAGGATTTCTCTGTTTCACCGATTCTATACTGGCTGGAAACATTTGTCAAACTTATTTCTTTTGGTGAAAAATTATGAAATTCTGTATTTGAGTAGTTTGATATCTTGAAAAAAAGTGAAAAAAAAGAAATATAGCAAAATTCAAAATACCAAAAAAATGATAAATGAAATACGAACAGAGTGCAAAATTCTGACTCTGAAAAAACAGTGAAGCGGCAGTGATTTTGAAAAAATTATCACAATTAATTGGTGCATTGTTTTGGTGAAATTCTAGCGCCTTATTTGAGTTTAAACATTGAGGTTTATGTGGTTTAAATTTCAAATTCAAATTTGAATTATTTTGCCTAGCATAAATTTGGGAAGTTACGAAAACTTTTACACAAAAATCCAGTAGTGTTGTTTTGGTTTTCTTGATCCAATTCTAGTTCCATTCACTAGGATTCCACTTTGTGTACTACCTTTTCTTGTGTACCTTATTTTTTTTTGTCAATTTTATTGAATACTCTTTCAAGTCATGTCAATATCAAGTCCCTCTGTAATCCTATTTTTTTAAATTGAGTTTTGTTGCTTTAAACTTGTTTGACCTCTTTTTGGTGGAAATGACCTAAAAAGTGTCCTGGTGAGTAGTGGAGCTAAAATTTGTTTTGGTGAGAGCTATATCACTTAAGAGTTGCGGAATTAAACATTCAAGGTTGAATATCCTAAGGAGGCAAAGCAAGGGACAACAACAACCTCATTGAAAAAAAAATACACAAAAATACATAAAGGAGCTACAAGTGAAGGAGTGCATAGAATAGGACTTTAATTTAGTGCAAAATTTGTTGATCTAATTTATTTGTATTTCTTTGAGTTGTAATTTGAATTACTTTGATTAATTAGTGGATTAATACATCTTAGACGGTGAGTATGTCTTCAAGGTTCAAAATGCCAAGAAGCCTCACCTTAGGATTCGACTAGTTTACAAGCTTTCTAGTTAACAGTTTCTTTCAATAGTTTTTATTGCTTTGCATTGTTTTATTTGCATAAAATTTTGTTTTCATCTTTGATTGTTTTCTAAGTAAATTGCTTAGAGAAAGGTTTGTGAAAGTGTTGTGGGATAGTATTTGGCAAGGAAAGGCTTGGTACTCAAGAGATCCTAGTGATCCACCTCTTTTTCCCAGGAAATTACCTACTTCACTCCACCTATCTTTCTTTTTGGAAATTACTTCTATCACATAAATTTAAACATGTCAACTTATTCTTCTAGTCCTAATGAAAGTGATAGAAGGTCTACAAAATCTCTTTTAAGACAATTGGATAAAGACTTTCAATCACTATCATTTAGATAATTGCAACATGAGGCCCAAATCTTAGAAGATAAAAAAGAAAGAGATGCCCATCTTGCAATTTTAGAAGAGGAGTTGAAGATTGTTAGGGAAAAGGATGAATACATAAGAAAATTAAAAAAAATCTTCACATGCATCTAGTTCTAGGTCTAGTGACTCACATGCTGAGGGGAGTATAAGAGTTAATGAATATTATCAACCTCCACCTAGAAGAACTAGAAGGGAACACCCAAAAGAGACTAGGGTAGACTTACCTCATTTCTATGGGAAGGAAAATGTTGAAACCTATCTAGATTGGGAGATGAAGGTAGAACAACTTTTTGCTTGCCACCATGTTAGTGAAGAGAGGAAAGTACCCCTAGCTACCTTAAGTTTCCAAGGAAATGTTATGGAAGCCAAGACCACATGAAGATGACCAGGGATGACAAATATGAAGGGTCATCTCAACAATCAAAGGAGGACTTCACAAAAGGAAGAATGGGCCATCCACCTGAGCACCTAAAGTTCTTCCTACTAGTCTTCTTAAAGATTAGAAGATTGTGTAAATAATTTGGGGCTCTTTTGAGGGTTCTAAAATAGAATAAGGAGAGTGGGCCCAAGCCCAACAAGCCCAAGCCCAACCCATGAGCTTAACGTCCTTCATGCCTCAAAGGATTACTAGGAGCAAGGCTAAGGCTTTGGGAGATGAGCATCAATGGATGTCTCTTTTTGTAATTTCCTTTAAATAGTTTTTAGTAGAACATTAAAGGAAGATGTAGATATAAAAATAAGGGGTGCCAATGTACAAAGATAAGTCACACCTTCCATGTGACATAAAAGAAGGTGTAGGTATAGTTTTAAGAGGTGCCAAAATAAGAAATCAAGTCACACCTCCCTTGTGACTTGAATTGGCACCGATTTCAAACACTCACCATTTGAATTTTCCCTCTTCAAATTCAGCCCTCTCACACTATAAATAGATTTGTTTGGCTCTTGTAAAAACACATTGAATTTGAAGTAAAGAAACTCTACACAAATTGTGAGAATTATTTCTCCTAATCTAGTCTCATCTTGTGAGTGTTTGGGAAGCTCTCAAGTGGGGGCATCTTGCACTTATCTTGGATCAATCACCTTCCAAGTGGCGTGTTCTTCCCTTCCATGGCTTCAACCACATAAGTTCTTCTTGCTTCACCTTCCATTTCCATTTTCGCATCTTAATTTTCAATTTCAATCGGTTGAATTGCTTATTCTTCAATTCTATTCGGTTGATTGTGTTTCCTTGTCTTTTTAATTGGTTCATTAGCTTTTTTTTGTGCTTATGTTTGTTTAAATGTTGTTAACTTGTTATCCTTTTAATTTCCGCAACATAATCTTGTTCTTGTGTTTGTAATTGTTTCTTTTCCATTCAATTGTTGTGTAAGGAGATGGCATTCATGTTCATGAGTTTGGTTCATCATTTGGAAGGCTTCGTACACCATTGATGTCTCCTTAAGCTTCCTTGTTTGTACCGCATCATTGTCATCATCAATCACCTATAATTGTGTTTTTATCTTGGACCTTTGGAAATGAACCTTCACATCTACTTAACACTTGTTAAGTTAATGTCCAGTGGGGATTTTCCTTAGGTGACTCATCTTAAATTGCTAAGAATCTTGATCTTAATTCTTAAAAAGTGTCACAAAATTAATGAGTCTAAAATGAACTCACATCATGTGGTATCATGAGCTATGGTGATATTTTGTTGTTGTTGAGTTGAATTGACACTTTACTTTGAAGCAATTTAAATTCTAGCACCTTTACATTCTTGTTTCTTTCAATTGTTGTCTTTATATTCTTGTTCTTTATTTTCCAGCACCTATTTCTTGCCAAATTTTTTTTCAGCACCTTATATTCAATGCTTATTTCGTTTTGAATATGTCTTTAGTATATGCCTTTCTTTGATCTTGCCTTTTACTTTGAGTTTTGTGTTCAATAGTGTTCTAGGTGTCCTTGTTTTGCTTCTACTTGCTTGCTTTTAGTTTTGAAAGTTTGCTTTGTCTTTAGATATTTGTTTTAGTAGAAGTTGATTTAGAGTTCCAAACATTTGATTTCAAGTGTTCAATTATCTTGAATCCATTCAAAAAAAAAAAAAAATTGTGCAAATTGAATGTTGTTAAAAATTGTTATGATGCAAACTATGGAGCTTTCTTTCCATATGTTCATGTAGTATAAAAAAAAAAAACAGTGAGCAAATCTTCCAAAACAGTACCGTTTCAAGTCCAAAACAGTTTGGTACTCAATATATTTCTTTCATTTGCACATTAATTCCATTCTCAAAATTGGATTCAAATTGATTGGCAAATTGTTATCTACATTGTGGAATTTTTATCCTTTTACTTTGACAAGTTCTAAAACATATCTTATCTTTCTTCATTAAAAGTTTAGTAGGTTTCCTTGAGTTTTCTTTTGTGCCTTTTTACTTGCTTGTATTCTATTCTTCAAAGTTTTGTCAACATCTCTTTTCACAATTTGGTTTAGCTTTCTTGCTTATATCTTTTCTTGCTTGTTTTTTCCTTGTTTCCTCAAGTTTTGTGGTGTATTGTTCTTTGAGTAAGTGTAGTTTGCTTTGGCATCTTTCACTTGAGGCTTATCCAATCCACAAGAGAGGCTTGGTTAAGGGAAGAAAAATTTTCTTGGAGTGGTTTGAGTGCTCATTTTTTCATTTTTCCGCAAGCTTCTTTTAAGTTTTAACAAGTTTTCTTTAATTGTTTGTTCTTTGTGTGTTTGTGTTTATTTGATATAATGGCTAATCTTTCTAGTGGAGAATCCTCTAAGCCTCATTCTCCTAAAAAAGCATTCCTCATTGGTGAATTAAAGGATGCTAAAAGAACTATTGCACAAAGAGATGAAGAGATAAGACAAATGGAGGCAAGACTCCAAAAATTGGAGATGGATAATACAAGTAATCACCAACACCGAGAGAGAAGACATCATCATCATCATAGGCATGCCTCACGGAGTTCTCAAAGTTCTTATGGACATCATGAAGAAGCCGAATGGAGGATGCATCATTTTGAAGATAGGCGCCAAAATGTGGCTAAGCCTTATTTTCCTTATGTAAAATTACCTAGTTTTAGTGGTGAAGGGGATCCTAATGTGTACTTAGGATGGGAGGCCAAAGTTGAACAAATCTTTCATGTACATGAGGTCCAAGAAAACCAAAGGGTTAGGCTAGCTTCTTTAGAATTCATGGACTATGTCATGCAACGGTGGCACAAAACTCTTATGGACATTGGGCTAAACAAGAGGCCGCCTGTGGTCTCTTGGGATGATTTAAAAGCTTGTATGCGCACTAGATTTGTACCTCCACATTTTAGGAAAGACCTTTTGTTGAAGCTCCAACGGCTTCATCAAGGCACGCTTAGTGTGGATGGTTATTTTAAGGAACTTGAAACACTTTTAATTAAAGTTGATATGCATGAGAGTGATGAAGCTAAAATGGCTAGATTTGTTAGTAGTCTTAGAAGGGATATCCAAGATGTGGTGGAACTTTATGAATATTTTTCTTTAGAAACATTGGTTCACCTTGCCATCAAGGTAGAATCTCAAATTTCAAAGAAAAATTCTTTTAAAAATTCTCATAATGATAGCTACTACCACTCTTCTTGGAAAAACAAAAGTAAATCATTTTCAAAGTATCCTTCTAAAGACTCTACTTTCAAACCTAGAGATTCTAAGCCTTCCACTTCTACTCCTAAATCACCATCTAAATCTTCAAGTAAAAAGAGCTTTAAATGCTTAGGCTAATTGTCCTTCAAAGAGAAATATGATGATGCATGATGGGGTGGTTGTGAGTGAGCATAGTTCGGATTCCTCTAGATCTTCCACACTTCCTAGGTCCCCAAGTGAGCATGAGAGTGAAAGTCCACTTGAAGGTGACTTATTAGTAGTGAGATGAATGCTTGGCCAAGTTTTGAAACCCTTTGATTAAAGTCAAAGAGAAAATATTTTCCATACAAGATGTCTCATTAATGATAAGTTATGTTTTATGATAATTGACGGGGGTAGTTGGGCAAATGTGACAAGTACAAGAGTGGTGGACAAGCTTGGTCTACCCACCATCTCTCATACAAATCCCTATAAGCTTCAATGGATTAGTCAAGAAGGCGAAATCATGGTTAATCAACAAGTCCTCATTAACTTTTCTATAGGAAAATATAAGGATGAGGTTTTATGTGATGTTGTACCCATAGAAGCAACCCATATTCTCTTGGGGAGGCCTTGGCAATATGATAGACGTGTTCTACATGATGGCCTCACCAACAAAAAGTTTTTTAACTTCCAAGGGTATAAGGTTACTTTAAAACCTCTCTCTCCCGTAGAGGTTCATGAGGACCAATTAAAAATGAAAAACAAAAGAGAAAGAAAGAAAACATAAACCGGGTCACGAAGTTTCCTCTTCTAAATCAATCATGTTGACTCGGCCTGTGCTACAAAAGTGTCCTTCTTCCTTATCTTTTTCATTACCAAAGGTTTCTACCTATGTTCCATCTTTGTTAAAGAATGTTAGGAATGACTTTCAAACCCCTCCTAAAGGTTTACACCTTCTAAGAGGATTTTCTTCACAAAGCTTTGTCATTCCCAAACAACCTTTCCAAACTTGGTCTATAGATAGCACCATTTCTTTTGAACTTCCCACGCTTCATGTAACATCCCGCCAAAATACTATACAAATGTATATAATGAAAATAAAGGTAACAAATAGATTCTATGAACAAAATAATATATATATGAAATGAAGTTGCTCCTCTTAGGGAGTTTAATACAAATTCGGTCAAATTTTCCAGAAACACAAACAAAATACAGTAAAAAAAACAAAGCAGGCGATCTCCTATCGGAAGAAACCGATCTCCTATCGGACGAGACCGATCACCTATCAAGACAGAAAAAAAACAGGCGATCACCCGATGGAGGCAGACACAGGCGATCACCCGATAGAGACAGAAAACCGGCGATCCCCTCCTCGGCGATCACTCACTAGAGGGCTCTTCTTCCTGGAAGATCATCTGCTCCCGTGTAACAATTACACGATCATCACAGTTTTGAGAAAAACAACCACAATAACAGATAAAAGGGTAAGCTAGATAATTTAAAAGAAGTTTAAATCAAGAACATGAAAATCCAAGTAAACCAAGTTCCAAAATATCCATGTAAAACGTAGAGCTGCTCATAGCATTCAGCTGATCGCCCAAAATCACAAACTTCACAACATTCACCCATAGTCATTCCATTTCACAATACAGCATCAAGTGTCTATCAATATTCAAGTTTCTCATTTCACATGTCAGACTTTCCACTGACTCACCACACAAGACACTTGACACTACTTCCGGATTGACTCGTGCGTTGATTAGACTCAGAGATCTGCACCTGTCATACCACACCACTGTGAAATCCACACAGGGTCGCTGTGAATCCACACAGCATGCGCATATATCATCTCAATGTTACCATAGTTCTCCTGGTATGACAGGGTTAATCCATATGACAGACGGAGCTCGTTCTTTTTCACACGAGACGCCCATCATATAGACCTCCTTCGACTCTCAACAACTGAGTAACTTCCTCTACGTGATTCCATTACCTCAGCAGAGTCAGGATATCCCCTTAGGAATCACCGATCAATGCACCTACCACAAGATCTTACACGGTATTTTCTTTCCTGAAAATACTATGCATCGATCCCACATTCACAGCATTCAAAGACATCATACCACTCAAGTAAACGATGCAATCACAGCAATAGCCATTTCAAAGGATTCATATTTTCGAATATCTCATGTAAATCTCAAGCAGTTCTCAAAACAACATCAAACACAAGGAGTTCGCAAAACAGCGCCAAAACCGGCGATCTAGTTCAAAATATGGTATTTCGAAGGCTGTATATTAAAACAGGCGACCACGTCGCCCAAGCACACAACACAGAGCATTTCACGAAGACGAAAGCGAAAACGGCGACCACGTCGCCCACACTTCAGAAATGGTTCAACTATGGCTCGTAGTAAAGATGAAGGCTAGCTTCCCTTACCTGGACTTGCGCAACCACCAGGAGCTTCGAAATCCAACGAAGCTTGCAGAATACCTTGGCTCTGTTTTTCGCGTCTGGTTGAAGGACTTGCAGAGAACCTCCCAGGTGCTCTAATGGTGGCCGTCGCTCGTCGTACTCTCGTGTGAAGGTGCTAGAACCGCAGCGCAAAGGAGAGAATGGAGGAGAAGGGAGATAAACGCACCCTTTAGCTCTGGAACCACAGCAACGTTTCTTTCCTTCTCTCTCAGAAATGGGTTTTTGCATCTTAAGCTGACTTCTCCACAAAAACCGCTGCCACCACCCACTCTGCAGGGAGTTTGCGTGTACGCTTCGCTGAACAGTACACCTAAGCGTGCCTCTGCGCAGGCTACGCTATGAGGTCACTATTCTGAACCACTTTTTCGTCTACGTGGCGCGCGTGCAGAACGTCTCTTGCTGGGAGTCTGGGGCCCACGTTCTCTGGGTGTAACTCAACGTCGCGTGATGACCTTTCGCCGATGACTACCAGCTCGAAGACTACCACCGATGACCTCGCGCGAAGACTACCACCGATGACCTCGCGCGAAGACTACCACCGATGACCTCGCGCGAAGACTACCACCGATGACCTCGCGCGAAGACTACCACCGATGACCTCGCGCGAAGACTACCACCGATGACCTCTTCCTGGCGAACGACCGATGTCTTCCTCTGGGAGACAACCGATGTCTTCCCTGGCGACGCCCTCATAACTCTCGCGCCTTGGCCACGTCCACATGCATCGCGCCCTGGCAATGCCCACGTGCCTCGCGTCCGCGCGATGCCCGCATGCCCCTCGCGCCCGCGCGATGCCTGCATGCCTCTCACGCCCGCGCGATGCCTGCATGCCCCTCACGCCCGCGCGATGCCTGCATGCCTCTCGCGCCCGCGCGATGCCTGCATGCCTCTCGCGCCCGCGCGATGCCTGCATGCCTCTCGCGCCCGCGCGATGCCTGCATGCCTCTCGCGCCCGCGCGATGTCCACCTGGCGCTCATGTGTAGCAGGCGACCGGCGACCTCGTAGCCTTCTAAACTTAACTTTTTCCTCCCTTTCTATTCTAAATAAAAACATACTTAGAATTTATTTAAAATATAACTCTTTTATTCCAATAAATTTTTCAGGTCCTTACACTTCAAGACTATAAGTCAAGTTCACATATCACTTTTTGCCCTGTTTTATCTGTGGGTCAACTGACTTTGTTATATGCAGGAGTTCTGAATTCGTGGTCGAATTCTCTCCAACTTGGGGGGTATGATGCAAGCCAAGACCACATGAAGATAACCAAGGATGACAAATATGAAGGGTCATCTCAACAATCAAAGGAGGACTTCACAAAAGGAAAAATGGGCCATCCACCTAAGCACCTAAAGTTCTTCCCACTAGTCTTCTTAAAGATTAGAAGATTGTGTAAATAATTTGGGGCTCTCTTGAGGGTTCCAAAATAGAAGAATAAGGAGAGTGGGCCCAAGCCCAACCCATGAGCTCAGCAAGCCCAAGCCCAACCCATAAGCTCAACATCCTTCATGCCTCAAAGAATTACTAGGAGCAAGGCTAAGGCTTTGGGAGATGAGCATCAATGGATGTCTCTTTTTGTAATTTCCTTTAAATAGGTTTTAGTAGAACATTAAAAGAAGATGTAGATATAAAAATAAGGGGTGCCAATGTACAAAGATAAGTCACACCTTCCATGTGACATAAAAGAAGGTGTAGGTATAATTTTAGGAGGTGCCAAAATAAGAAATCAAGTCACACCTCCCTTGTGACTTGAATTGGCACCGATTTCAAACACTCACCATTTGAATTTTCCCTCTTCAAATTCAGCCCTCTCACACTATAATTAGAGTTGTTTGGCTCTTGTAAAAACACATTGAATTTGAAGTAAAGAAACTCTACACAAATTGTGAGAGAATTGTGAGAATTGTTACTCCTAATCTAGTCTCATCTTGTGAGTGTTTGGGAAGCTCTCAAGTGGCGGCATCTTCCAATTATCTTGGATCAATCACCTTCCAAGTGGCATGTTCTTCCCTTCCATGGCTTCAACAACATAAGTTCTTCTTGCTTCACCTTCCATTTCCATTTTCGCACCTTAATTTTCAATTTCAATCGGTTGAATTGCTTGTTCTTCAATTCTATTCGGTAGATTGTGTTTCCTTATCTTTTTAATCGGTTCATTAGCTTTGTTTTGTGTTTATGTTCGGTTAAATGTTGTTACCTTGTTATCCTTTTAATTTTTGCAACATAATCTTGTTCTTGTGTTTGTAATTGTTTCTTTTCCATTCAATTGTTGTGTAAGGAGATGACACTCATGTTCATGGGTTTGGTTCATCATTTGGAAGGCTTTATACTCCATTGATGTTTCCTTAAGCTTCCTTGTATGTACCGCATCATTGTCATCATCATCATCAATCACCTATAATTGTGTTTTTATCTTGAACCTCTGGAAATGAACCTTCACATCTACTTAACACTTGTTAAGTTAATGTCCAGTGGAGATTTTCCTTAGGTGATGTAACGCCCCTCAAAATATTGGTCATTTTTATATAATAAAATAAAGGTGAAACAATAATATCAAAATTTAATATAGATATATACATAATATAATTCATCCATTAATACAAATGTGCCTCAAATTAATATCCCTTTTCCAGGAAGTTTTAATACATCTCCATACAGGAGTTTTCAAAATAAAACAAAAACCACAGCATTCAAAACCGGCGATCTCCTCCTCCAGAAAGTGCTCACTGAAGAGCTCTACTACCTGCAACCTCATCTGCTCCCGTGCAAATATACACGATCATCACAGGTTTAAGAAAAACAACCACGATACAAAACAAAGGGTAAGCTAGATATTTTTTAAAACTTTAAATATGAAACTTTATATCAATAGAAAGCATAAATCTTCACACCATTCATAATCTATATCAATTTCAACCATCAACATCCCCATATTCCACAAACTCGTCAAGTGTCTATTCAATATATTCAATACTCATGGTTCACATGTCAGACTTTCCACTGACTCATAACATATAGACACATGACTCTACTTCCGGAAGACTCGTGCGTTGAACTTAGCATCCAGAGACCTGCACCTGTCATACCACACCACTGTGAAATCCACACAGGGTCGCTGTGAAATCCACACAGCCATGCGCATAAACATAATCTCAATATCATCACTCTCCCGGTATGACAGGGTTAATTCATATAACAGGTCAAGTTAGTTATCTTTCAAACAACTTACCCATACTTATGAACCTCCTTCGACTCTCAACAATTGAATAACTTCATCTATGTGATTCCATTATATCAGCAGAGTCAGGATCGTCTCATTCACAGGATACTCACTGATCAATACACTCTAATACCAATCTCAACACGGTATTTCCTTTCCTGAAAATACTATGTCTTGATCACAATTTCACATTCATCCAGTACATCATACCACACGTAAAAGCACAATTCCATCATATAATATTTTGAATCTTTTCGTAAACAATCCCAATCACAGAAACCATCATACCAAAGTTCAAATTTTCGAATATCATATGCATTTCACCTTTCAATCTCAAACAATTTCAAAACGACACTAAAACAGGGGATTTCGAAATTTGCATTAAAACTGGCGATCACGTCACCCAAACATCAGAATCTTCTAGCTTAAGGTTTTATTGAAAACAAAACTAGCTTCCCTTACCTGGACTAGCGTAAACTTCACTAAGAGCTCCAACCCAACGAGATTCAAGGATGCCTTAACCTGCACCATGGAGCCTTAGTCACAAAACTAGCTATACCACTCATTTCTACGTTAACAGAGACGATTCCTGAAGCCAAGAGAGCTGCATGCAACGCCTATGCAGAGGCAACCCTCTCAAGTGCAGGATCGACTCGAAGAACAGAGCGAAACGACTTACTCTGTTTTAGCGTCCGGTTTGGAGAACTTGCAGAGAACCTCCCAGGTGCTCTATGGTAGTCGCCGATAGCCAACTGGTGCGCTAGGACGTTTGAACTTATGGAGAAGGAGAGGAAAGAAACAGGGAACCAAAGTTAACTCACTCAATCACTCTCGAACCACAGCAACGTCCACTGCCCCTCAGGAGTGACTTTTGAATCTAAGCCAACTTGCCCAGAAATGTCGCTGCCCCCCGCCCACTCTGCAGGAAAGCTTGCGTGCACACTTCCTTGAACAGTATGACCACGTGGGTTTCTGCGCATACCAACTCTCTGACGCTAACTATTCTGAAACACCCTTTCTGTCTACGTGTCGCGCATGCAGGACGTCTCATGCTGGGAACCTGGGTCCCACCTTATCTGTATGAAACACGACATCGCGCGATAACCTTCCACCAATGACTGCTCGCGCGATGACTATCCACCAATGACTGCTCCTGGCGGACGACCGATGTCTCTCCCTGGAAGACGACCGATGTGTCCCTCATCCTGGCGATGACCGTCTGTCTCTCGCCCTGGCGATGCCCGCGTCTCTCGCCCTGGCGATGCCCGCGTCTCTCGCCCTGGCGATGACTTATGACACATCGTCACGCCTTGCTGAAGGTTCTTCATCCCACTATGTTACGTCCAAGGTATCACCTCCACATGGCTTGGTGACGTCGGTAGCTTCACATTTCCAAGAATAGATCAGCACTACTCCTCGTGCGTCCATGCATGCAACACTAAGGACGATTTCTTATGCTCAAGCATAGAGCTTCGCATGCACAGCGTATCTAAGGCTTAACCCACACCTTGATACGCGTGGTTTTTGGAACCCACTGTGTTTGATCCAGTATCTTGACCACATACTAAGTGCACTTTCGGCGATCATGTGCACCATAGGCGATTGGCGATCATGTGTACTCTAGGTGACAGGCGATTATGTACCAGAGAAGTCGGAGATCACCTCCGTCTTCAACAATGGCGATCTCGTAGCCTGCTAAGCTACACTTTCCTTCCTTTATATTTTAAATAAAAACATACTTAGAATTCACTTAAAATATATCACTTTCATTCCAATAAAATTTTCTAGGTCCTTACAGGTGACTCATCTTAAATTGCTAAGAATCTTGATCCTAATTCTTAAAAAGTGTCACAAAATTAATGAATCTAAAATCAACTCACATCAAAATGCTATGTATTGGTGGACAACCCTAGAGAGAGATAGGCGCCTCCACAAGGACCCTCCCATAGAATATTGGAATGACCTTAAGGGAGCCTTGAGACGCCGCCGTATTCCTTCATACTACAATAGGAAGTTAATGGACAAGCTCCAAAGACTCCAACAAAGGAACATGAGTGTAGAGGAGTATAGGCAAAAGATGGAGCTTTACATGATGAGAGCCTCTATTAGGGAGGAAGAAACCACCACCATAGCTAGGTTCCTAAGTGGTCTCAATCTTGAGATAAGGGATAAAGTGGAACTCTTGCCCTATAGGAACTTGAATGACTTGATCCAACTTTGTATAAAAGTTTAGCAACAAATTTTGAGAAAAGGTTCAAGTCGCAAGGAGAGTTCTTACTCTAATTCTTATCCCAAGAAAGAGTATAGAAAAGAAAGGGAGGATAGTGTCTCAAAAGATAAACCCAAAGAAACTCCCAAGAGTGTAGGAAAAGATGTGTCTACCTCACAACCTCGCAGTAGAGACATCCAATGTTTTAAGTGTCTTGGTAGAGGTCACATAGCATCCCAATGCCCAAATAGGAGAACCATGATCTTAAGAGGGAGGGATGATTATAGTAGCCAAGATGATGAGTCTAGTGGGGAGAAAAAAAAGAAAATAGTGAGGGGGCATATCCTTATGAGGGGGAATTTTTGATTATTGGAAGAGCCCTCAACAATCACCCTAGTGTGAACCATGAAATATAGAGAGAGAACATCTTTCATACATAATGCAAAGTTTTAGAAAACATTTGTTCTCTCACTGTGGATAGTGACTCTTGCTGCAATTTTTGTAGCACTAGGATGGTTGAAAAGCTTAATCTACAATTAATACCTCATCGAAAACCTTACAAACTTCAATGGATAAATGAAGATGGGGAATTAATTGTAGATAAACGGGTGATACAAACCATAACAATCAGCAGATGACTAAGGACACATCAAACAATTCACAAAAAGTGGCGGGTCTTGCATCATTCATCTTGGAGTCCCTCTACTCCAAGTGGCGTGACTTCATTTCTTCCCATAAGCTTTCTTCATCTCCTCCCTTTTTTCATTTCCTTTTGTGCCTTCCATTTCCCCTTCCTCTATGTTCATTCATGTTATCTTTAAATTATTGGTTCTCATTATCTTGTTATCTTAATTTCTGCTCTTTTTGCATCATCCACACCATATTATTGTCTTTTTCATCAAGTGGAGCTCATGTTGAGGAAGAATATGAAGTTGCTGCCACTAGAGATGAACCTGCTGCTGGAGCATTTGAAGTTGGACTAAGCTCTGCACACATGGATGAAAGAATAACATCCATGTCTTCCTTTGAAAGACTCGTGGTAAACAGGATGGACAACTTTGCTGATTATCAAAGGAGTCTCCATGAGCTGTGTGATACAAGATTTCAAAACATGGATGCAAGATTTCAGACCTTGGATGAGCAAATTGAAGCAGTGCAGAATCAACTATTTCAAATGCATTATGGCAAAGATGACTAAAGCAATTTTTCAGCTTTCTTTCCCAATTTTGGTTTAAATTTCTGAAATTTTCTTTTCTGTTCCTTGCTATTTTTATCCTTCTTTCACTCTATTTGTCAAGACAAATAGGGGGAGAAGTGCTATGAGTTGTAATGTTCTATCATCTGCCACATATTCTGTTTGAAAACTGCCTTAGCTTGACAGTTTTAACTGCTATTGCACTCTAATTTTTTAATGGTTGATTTTAACTGCTGCATCATATGCTTTTAATTGGTTTTCACACTAATTTTGCTAATCTTCCTTTTGGAAATCACTTAGTGAAAACTGGTTCTGTGATGCTGTGTTTTGCAGGCAGAGCCAAATTCTAACAGAACATCCCAAAGAAACCCAGGGATTTTTCTTCATCAAATAGGGGGAGAATGTTGAAATTGAAGCTTTGATGTCTCCAAATTCATGAAGACTTTGTTGTTGTGTATGGGCATGGGTTCTGGGTAGTTTAGAATTTGTTAAATCCACTCTCAATCAATTCAAATCTGAATCAATTTGTTCTTTAAAAGAAAAAGAGTTTTTCAAAGTTAAGTGAAAAACAACCTGTTGATTTATCATTTTAATCGGTTGTTTTTCCCTTAGTCTGTTTTGAAAGGTCTTAAACTCATTTAACCTTGGTTGACTTAACTGTCAAACAAATTCAATCGGTTGATTCGATAATTCAACCGGTTGATATTTGAAAATGCTTAACAACTTTTCTTAAAACTATTAAATCTGCTTTCAGTGATTTCAATCTATTTTGGCTCATGATTAACTGGCATAAACAACTATTTTTGAAAGCTATAAGACTGGGATTACCTCCCTATTTCAAAAATACAGAAAAGAGAGATTCAGAAAGACTTTTGTGAAATATTGGATTGAAGATTGCAAGATTGCCTTGGCTTTGCAATGGTTTAAGAGTGGATTAGGATCAACTATGATTTCCTGTATCAGGTGTAATCTGTTCTATTCACTTTTGTATTTGTTTTCAAAGTTGTATATCTGTAAAATGTTGGTACTGTAAGGTTAAAGGGTGTTATGACTTTGTGTGTGTGGTAAATCAAAGAGGGTGTGTGTTCTTGAGTTGTCAAGATCACTTCTTTGTAGTTGTGTGTTGTTTGTAATCTGTTGTTGGTTACATAGTGGATTACCTAGGGGTTTCTGGGAACTGGATGTAGTTCTGGTAAGGAGTGAACCAGTATAATTGCTTGTGTGATTTTCTCTCTCTCTTTCTCTCTCTCTCTCTCACTCATTTAAAACTGTTTGATTTGTGTTTGTAACTCTGTTGGTATAAACAATCAGTTGATTCGTATTAACAACCGATTGATTTTTTTGAAATCTGTTTTAAACAGTTTTGTTTTCTTGGTTGAGCTAATTACTTATTCTGTAATTCCTCATAAATCTTCATTCTAATCCATTATTTGCGAAAATCTTCCCTCAAACAATTCACCCCCTTTTTTGTTTAAGCCATTAAATTCTAACATAAACGGCATCTTAGATTGGGAGTGTATAAAATTCCTAGTAGTTTCCTTTTGATAATGTGCCAATAATCAAATGATTTCAAAATTACAATGAACTCTCTGAGTTCAATTACAGTAACAAAGGTATTTGAGAATGAATCCTTGCATCTATTGGTGAAGCTAAAACTTGTATTTTATTCTTGCCATAACACAAAACTATCATGTAACTAAAAACCAATGACAACTACCTACAAATAAATGTGCACAAACGTGATAAAACAAAGAAACGATGTGCTTATACGAAATCAAAAAGTGGTACATAAAATTTTAGAGGACAAAAAGAAAGGTAACGATTATACTAATGCACGAGTGAAGTGTGAAGAGAGAAGTTAGGTTTGGCATTTCATTCTTTTGAAACCCTACTAATCGGGACACCCTATAATAAAAAAATATCAATGTTTGAAGCAAAAATCTCTGATTTTTTAAGCATATACAAAGAAGAAGTTGATGTGGTTTAAAATAATTAAAATCCCAATTCAAATTTACTAACTAGATCTGTTACACGAAGTTTAATCTCAAATACAAAATAAGTTAAACAAAAAAATTATACATATAAATAAAAACAACTCAGTGAAGTTGCGAAGGGAAGTGGAGGACCAACATGTTGCCACGACGAACATGACTTGAGATTGCAGGCGAGCATCATTCAAGCCGGTGATGAGCAAAGTTGCGTAACTGTGTCTTCGCGGTAATGGCGATGGCAGAACCAATGACAACAGTGTGTTGGTGTGGATGCATGTGGAGTGGGATATGAGAGTGAGAAGGGTTGATGATTCTAGAGTGAGGGGTATGTGTGAGGGTTCAAAAAAAAATGAAAGGGTTTCGAAAGAGAAGAAATGAGAGGGTTTCTAGAAGGGTCAAAGAAGGTTCAAAGATTTGAGGAATACAACGTTTTGGAGAAAAAATATTTTTGGGAAAAAGATGAATGTTATGAAGGGAATGGGTAAAAACTATTTTTGGGAAAAAGAGGAATGCTATGGAGGAAACAAAAACGCAGGAGAGTGATCTAGTTCATAAAATGGCGATTCTAAATGACATATTTTGAAGGGAAAATTTGAGGTTTCTTAACTTACCGTGTTATACAGATAATTGTGTCGATTTTTAATATCCGCCACATCAAAATCATCACAACTTACATGTTTTTTTTAGTGTCACTTATTACAATAAATTGTGGACTTCTTTAAAAGGTGGAACAACATAATAAGCTAGCAATGATAATATAAAAAGGAGAGTGATAGTTTTTTTATTATGATATGTAAAATGATAATCAAAAGAGAAAAGTTATAGTTTTAGCATTTGGCATGTAAAATACAATACCAAAGTGATTTTTGAGCAATTTGTTAGGATGACATGTTCTACAAATAGTCATATCCTTTTCTTGCATAAAACACTTTCAAGATAGATGAATTTGTAAGATTTTTATTAGCTTTAGTGTGTGAAGATCATAAAGTGGAGATTCAACCCTTGAAACTTATTTTCGAGAAGTATGAAGTCATGTTTTTCTTTTTCAATCAACCTATTATTCTTATTCCACTCTTTAAGTGTTCTTATCTTTTTTTATTTTCTTTACGTCTATGGTCTAACTCTTTGCTCTTTTATCACTTCCTTATTCTTATGTATTCTAATGTTGTTCTCATTATACTCAAATTGATAATGAAATAATTGACTTACTTTCATCACTTAATTATTTCATGATTGAAACATATCACAAAATTAAACACTTGATTTTATTATATGTTTTTTTCTCTTCCTAAACTTTTAAGCATCATATCATAAAAAGCATATAATGTTTGAAACAACATAATTTAAACATCAAAGAGATATGTTCAAGCATAACTTTTGGTCACACATTGATGACGTTTGATCCAACAAACATTAAGTTTCCAATGAAATGTCATCCACCAAGTCACTTATCTAGTAATTATAACATTATAAGTAAAATAGGATCATAAATTAATAAACTATGTTCACAATAAGACATAACACCACTATACTTTGAATATAAAAGACATAATCCCTAAACATATTCACTATTTATACATCATAATATCTGTGATAAATTGATAAGTAAAATCACACCAAACACCCATTTGAAATTTAAACTTGAAATCGAACAATTTTTTAGTTTGATATTCAGAAGATTGAGTATCATAGCTGTATTAATTTTTAGCTAGGTTAGCATAAAGATACATCAATATAAGGACAAACTACACATACTGAATGGAGTCAAGGGAAGATAAGGAGGATTCTTGTTGATTTGGTAATTGATGAAAAAAGAAACATGATACATAAAACTTTAATTACTAGATTTGCGGAGAAAGCAAAACATATTATCATCATCTCTCAATAAATTAAATTAACTTAAAAATTAGACTATTAGTATAAATACCTATAAATAGAAGAGAAAGTAGAAAATATAATAAAGATAAGTTAAATTGTATGATGATCTAATCAAGGGACAAGATAATCTTATATCTAAATGGAATACTTAAAAATTAACACTTATAATATCTATTTAGATATTATATATATATATATATATATATATATATATATATCTTTAATTATTTTTTTATGTGTATGATGATTATTAAAAGACGATTATAAAGCTATCCTTAAAATATTTTTATGAACAAATTTTATTTATATTTTAGGATAAATAAATGGGTAATGATCTCTTACATGTCATGGAAATTAAAAATTTATGATCAAAGATAGTTGCCTGTTTTATAAAAATAAGTCATTAAATGTATATAACTTTTCGACCACAATTTTTAACTAGTGTGAAATTTCTAGAAATAATAATGTTAACACTATACTAAGGCTTTTATTTGATATTTCTATAAAAAGTAATTTAAGTACACTGTTTTTAATGTAAATTTTATAAATTTAATATATATACTACTTTACGCTGTTATGAACGAATTTATAATAATTATCAATAGAAATGTCCAATAACATAAAAGAAATGTTGTCTATTTTATATTTTAGCATCAAATTTTCAATTAATGACAAAGAAGCATGAATAGTTAATACGAATTTGCCCATTTTGTATTTCTAAGAACACTTGTAAACTGTTGTTAGATAATCACAACTTATTTTGGAGAAAAAAAAAGAAAAAATTTCTTGAAAAGAATCTCTAAATTAATGTGAATCATCCATGCCACCATTGGGCTATCATGACTTCATGACCAATGCAATTAACAGTAGGTTCAACATATAGTGGCAACAAATGAACCAACTTTATGAATCTAAGCCTAAAGCTAATAAAAAGATAGAGTGATGCTGCAAAATATTCTATTCGTAAAGAGAAAGCAAAGCAACTTAGTAGCACTCCAAAATTTTCTGAACATTTTGAGAACACTAGCAACTTTTTTTCTTTGCTTTTAGTTTGTGATAAAATGTATTTAGTTGCTGTCCTTTGAAAGTGGTGAATAATTGGGTTTGAAGAGAAAATTGGGTTGAAGTTGATTAGTGGATAGTGGATAAAAAGAGGGTCCTTCAAGATTGATACTTTGATGAATAAAACCCCCTTTTTATTTGGTGTGTTAAGTGGGAAACGTGGCTCCATGTGGGAAGAATGGCCCCCATAAAAAGTTAGTCACTTACCACACTTGGGATGCGTTTTTTTCATTCCTTAACACTCTTTTCATTCAGGTTTGCACTCCTCATAAAAGCTAGCATAGGTTTAGATTAAGCAATTTGTAAGAAGATAAAAGCAGAGAAATAATGAAAAAGGAGCTACCATATTCTTGCAAAGATGTGATTATATAATATAATAATAATAATAATAGAAATATTTTTTTATAATTCTTTATTAATAGGTATAAATTACTTAATTATCGTTTTTATTAGATTTTTTATATATCTATTTTGGTCTAGTCCCCCATATTTGCTTGTATATCATTTTTTTAATAATACATTTTTTATGTGGTGACAAATGATTGTTATTATCTGAGGTATTAGCCTAACTCATATGTCAAGTTGAATAGTAATACCTAACATGAGAGTTTTTATAACAAAAATTATGAAATAAAAAAAAATTAAAAAATAATAATTAAAATAAATTTATTAAATAATATTATTACTACAATAATAATAATTTTTAAGGAAATATTTTTTATACATTTTTAGATTTATTATTATAATTTAACTCTCTTTATACAACAATATTCTACCATTTTATATTTAATATTTATTAGGTGTTAAATTTTTACACCAATTTTAGTTTATTTCATTAACTTTTACAAAATTTATAATTTTGGTTAAATCTTTTACAATTATTTCTAGTCAAATTTTATTTAATTTTATCAAAATTTATTTTTAACAATTTTGCATGTATTTACGATATCAAATAAATAATAAATCGTATTTTATTTTAACTGAGTTTACAAAACGCAACTGTTTTAATCACATACGAGTTCCATGAATAAATAACTATTTAAATTTTATTTTAAATTAATTTTAATCATAAAAAAAGTTGTAATCTTATAATTTTAATAATTCAAAAAAAAAAATAATCTCACAAATTTTTTCTTTATTTTCGTTCACTTTTTACTCTCTTCTTTGTTTTATATATATATATATATATATATATATATATATATATATATATATTTGTTTCCTGATAAGATAATTTCTACAAATGATTTTATATAATTAACTTTATTTTTTTCAAATTTCAAAAAAATAATCTTTACGAAGAATATATTCTAACATTTACCAGTTGGAATTACTCATTAGAACTATTAGATTAAAGGTTGCTAGGGAGAAAACTTGTTTATAAACATTTTTTTTTAAAAAAAGGAAGAAAATGAGAAAGAAATGCGAAATCAATTTCTTAATAAACTAAAATTAGTTTATAACGAGTTAAATTAATATTTTCGAAAAACTATACTATAAAATATGTTCTATAAATTAGCTCATAGATATCCTAATTTTAACTTCTAGAAAAACTTACTTCAGTTTTACTTCTTATTTTCTTTTCATATAAAGATTTTTCTAAACATACACTATTAATAATAACTTTCTTAAATTATTTAGGACTAGTTTGATGCATCATAATATTATTATTATTATTATTATTATAATAGCAATAATGTTAATGGGTGAAAACTTTAGGAAGGCAATGTCTAAATAAAGGAGGGGTATTGGGTTGGAGATGTTGGCATTTGAGCATCATGACATTTGCAAGTGAACCCAAGGAATCTTATCTAAATGCATATCATTTGTTGGACAAAAGGCCATTTTGATTCCTCACAATGCCATTGGCCACTCACACTCTCCTTTTATGCAACTAACTTTTCTGTTTTTTGTTTTCTGTCTTCTTTTCCTCCATGGGTTATGGAGCAAATCGCACAAACAGGTTTTCATTTTTTTTTAATATAAATATAGATTTTCTTTTTCCTTTTGGTGTTGATTGAGAAATGCAAATAGTAGGCATATTAGGCATTGGGATTTGACCTAGGGGATGCAATCTTTTGGTGTTTGTCCCCTAAAGTGTGAACAATTTTCAGTCAAACCCCACTAAACTTTGAATTTGCCTGCCCCCACCTACCTTCTCTCTCTATTGTAGTTAAGGGATGCCAAAACAATCACTTTCTACTCCCATTATGTTGATCTAGTTATCTAATGAAGCCCACAATTTATGCAATAAGTGGAAGCTTGTAAGGTCAAATTTTTACAACATGGAACTAAGAAGCAATTTACAAGCTCAAAAATTAGATTGAACTCTTTTAAGACAAATGACATTTTGATACCCAAAATTTAAAACACTACAAGTTTGAAGAAGGATATAGAGGTTTGTTTGAGAAAAAAGTGAAAATAATATATCAAAAATATAAATAATAACCTCTTCTATAAAATTCTATATGCTTTAATTATTTGATAATTTGTAATTAGTTTTTTTGAAATTTTCTCTTAATAGTATTATTTTTTATTGACACTTTTGATTTTAATGTTTTTGCATAAAATTAATCAGAAACACCTAATCATAATCATAGGTTAAATGAAGAAACTGATACTTTGAAATTGTGTTGTAAGTACATCTAAATTGACTTATTAGAGAAATGTAAAGAAATTTGTGAAAAGAATATTTGAATCGAGTCACTAAAAAAATATATTACCGACCTCAAAATTTGTTCTTGTATATTTATAGGTAATTTATTAGTAATTAATAATATTTTTAATTATTATTATTTAAAATTTTTGAAAATATATTTATAATTTAATCATCATTATATTATTATTAATGTTATTACTGTTTAACCGCAGGTAGGAGTTAAATCTAATTCCAATAACTATAATAGCTTTGAAACCATTGTTAAAAAATATTTAATGTTCAAGTTATGGTTATTTTTATTTTTTAAATAAAATTCATGTTAAGCACCACTATGAAACTTGACATCCTAGATAAACTCAAGTAACAACAATTATCTGTCATCATATGAAAAAAGTATTATTAAAAGAAAGAAAGAAAATATAAGTAAATATTAGGGAACTAGACTAAACTTATATATTAACAAAAGCGATACATAAATAGTCTATATTTATTAATAAAAAATTCTAATAAAAGACCAGATGAAAGTCTATTATACCAATGAAATTGTTCTCTATTAATAAATCTTAAGTTAGCAAGCTTGTCAGCACATCCTTCACGAAAAATATGAAAAACTCTAAATCTGATTTTCTCACAGTAATTAAGACAAGTATTTCACCTATTACGAAGCATCCAAGGAACATTATTCCTAGCAGTAAAGCACAAACCAAGGCAAAATCACATTCAAGCTATAAATTATTAACACCCATATTTTGAGCTTCTTTAATAACATGTATAACTCCATAAAACTTAGTCACCAAAGAAGTCTAAATATCAAGGAAAGCAGAGAAACTACCAATAATAGTTATGATTATTTTTATTTTATTATGTTATTATTATTAATAATATTATTATTTATAATAGTATTATTATTAATAATATTATTTAATGTTATTATTAAAATTCATATTAATATTAATATTATTTTAAATATTAATTAATACTATTAATGTTAATATTATTATTATTAATATTATTATAATTATTAATATTATTTATAATACTATTTTTTATTAATAATATTATATAATGTTATTTTAAAATTAAAAATAATATTAAAATTACTATTAATATTATTTTAATTATTATTAATACTATTAATGTTAATATTAATATTATTATTATTAATATTACTATTATTAATATTAATAATATTTTATATTTATTAATATTACTAATGTCAACATTATTTTTCTTATATTTATTAATAATAATATTAAAAATAAAATTATTATTGATAATATTATTTTCATTATTAATAGTATTATTATTAATATTATAATTATTCTTAATTTTATTAATATTATTAATGCTGCTATTACTATTAATAATATTATTAATATTAACATTAATAAGAATATTATTATTATTATTTGTAATATTATTAATATTATTTGTGATAGTATTGATATTAATAATATTATTATTACTAATATTAATGTAATTATTATTATTCATATAATTATTATTAATATTTTTAACATTATTAAAATTAATATTATTATAATAATAATAATTATTATTGTAATTATTAATAAATTTATTAATATTAGTATTATTATTATTAGATTTACCGTTGAAATTTACTGATAAATTGTGTTTGCACTTTGATTAGTTAACAAATTTTACTTATAGATATTGATGTATGCTTAATTTTTTCTTTATTTTTATATTTGTCGATAGTTTTTATCAGTAAATCAATTTTTATAATTAATATATAAAAAGTATTATTAAAACTCCAGATAACCAAAATTCTCTTTATAACATTTTAGTTAAGTGTATAAGTGTAATTATATTTTTACAAAAGTATTAGATAGAAAGATCTAATTTAAAGACTTAACTATTTGATAGTTAGGGAACTTTTTTTTAAAATTATCAAATAGTTCATGAACTTAGATACTAGAACATAAAGAGAAAGGGAAAATAAAAGATAAAATTAGGAGATAAGAATTTGTTCTATTCTTTCTCCTTCGAAGGGTTTTGGTGCGACTAGAGTTTGTGTGGGTGGTTGTTCATTCTCCAGCTTGGTGGTGGCGGTGGTGGCACAGGAGTTATGGGTGTTGGTTGGTGGCTCAACTGTGCAACGACACGACAGTTTGCAGAGACGCTGGTGGTGGCACGGCGGCAGACGCTTTGTTTTGCACCTGCGACAGTGATGGTACTGGGTGAGGGGTGTGGTAGTTGTTTCCTGAGATGCGGAGGTGTGATAGTTTTTCGCTGCGGTGCAGAGGTGTGACAGGTTTTCGCTACGACGTGGAGGTGCAGGTTGGAGGCAACTTGGTAGCCTTTGAGAATGGCAGGGCTCTACGGGTTTCCTCATTCCATGAGGCTGTTTGAAGGATAGACATGTGGCTCCTCATAAGAAAGCAATGACAAGTTCAAGGAAAACATTTGTTCAAGCTTTGGGAAATACTTGTGACATTCCTTTGTCCTAGCTACCTACTCCTTGTATTAAGGGAGACATGGTTGCTGTCTGGGTTGAAGAAAAAGATTACTTGGTTGATCTTGAGGATTGCAAGACCCATCTACATGGTCGGATCATTTTATCTAAGGGGTATACACCTCTCACCCACCTTGATTTAACTAAAAAGTTGCAACTTGTGTGAAAGGCTATTGGACCGTGGAAATCAATCCCTCTTGGAAAGGGTTTCTATGAGTTTGAGTTCTCTTCTCTAGAAGACATGTGGTGGGTTCTCAGAGTTTTTTCATGGCAGTTATCTCTTGGCTTCTTGAGATTGTTTGCCTCGACAAAAGATTTTGTTCCATCTACTATATAAAGAATACTGAAATTCAGGTCTCGGTTAGAATTTACAATTTGCCTTTGGAATATGGGAAACCGAGGGCGATATTTTCCATAACTAGAGGCATTGGTACTCCTTTATCTTTGGATGATCATACCATGAAAAAAATAGGGGTTTTTTTTGCTAGAGTGTTGGTGGATATTGATCTTTTGTCCTCTCTTCCAAATCAGCTTTTGGTTGAATGTTAGGATTTGCATTTATAGCAAACGTGGAATACGAATGACTCCCTCCATTTTGCTCTCATTGGGCATGAACTTTCTCAGTGTCGTGTGATTCATGCTCAAGGACGTATTGTTGGCCCTAAACATAAGTCTTCTTAGAAAATTCCTGATGAACGGGAATAGGAGAAGGTTGTGAGGGATCTAGTGGTTCCTAAAAAACATAAAGAGTATCGAGAAAAAGATCCACAACCGACACTCATGGATGGCTCTATTGGTAATTTGCAACTGATGTTTCTGGTGGGACTAATGTAGGGTCACACTTGGATCAACTTGATTATGATAAAACATATGGAGGTGAGGATGATTTTGCTAATATGCCTCCTCTTAAGGATGCATCGGGTCATAATAGGTCCTCACCCAAGCAGGAATTGTCCAGCCCCACTTCTAATATAGTTAAGGTTTCAGAACCTGGGTTGGTAGGGGATTCATAGGCTGCTATGCAAACCAAGGGGTTAGATTCACAACTTGTAGTAGATTCATAGGACGTTACGGCTCCTATTGATGGTCATCATGTGCAGGTCTTTGCTACTGTGGATGAACCATCTTTGTCACGTCATAACTCTCCTCGGATAGCTAAATAACTTGGTGATGCCAAAGCACTACTCCCATATAATGATACGTTGGCCTCGCAAAGGGAGTTGGTCCTAATACTGGTACGCCAATTATTCTGACTCCTATTGTTGTCTTTAATTCAGATAATGTAACTATTGAAAATCAGGTCGTCTCCAAATTTTGGACGGATCCTAGTGCCGGAGGTGAATACCAGTGATACAGGGGACGAAATTGTTCGCACTACTAGAAAACCAGGGAGACCACTTAAAGGGACTGACAAATTCAAAAACAACTACTAAGGTAGTTCCATCCAAAAAGTCGCAATGAAGGTTTCTTTGTTTTTGGAATGTCAGAGGACTGGCAAACCACAAAACTGTGGAGATGTTGTTTAATTTACTTAAACTACATAAACCTCTTATTGTTTTTCTTGTAGAACCTATGATGTTGTACATTGATGCTTTAGATATTCTTTTCAAATATGTTAATATGCATTTGGTTGCTACGTCTCCTATCGTTAATAAAGCTGCTAAGCTTTGGTGTTTGTCGGTTCCAAATCTTGTCCAAAATTTCTTGGTCAATGATCAATTTATTTTTGTAAATTTCCTTTTGCATGATAAATGCTTTAGCTTTGTAGGTGTTTATGGTGCTAACACATACTTTGTTAGACGATTTTTATGGAGGGATCTTAGTTTCTTCACGGGGCCTTGGTGTATTTTGGGAGATTTTAATGTTGTTCTCTCGATTGACGACTACAAAGGGGGGGTTGCTCCTAATTAGGTTTCTAGTAATGATTTTCTTGATTGGATTAATAATAATGATCTTACTTGTATGCCTTTCTCTAGACCTCTTTATACTTGGTGTAATGGGAGGAGAGGGTTACACAAAATTAATAGAAAACTAGATAGGGCTTTATGTAATGGAGTGTGTATGGATGAATGAGATTCTTTTACTTATCAGGTTCTTGTTAAAAATTGTTATGACCATTCCCTTATTCTTACTAGTAGTTGTTTAAGGAAGGTTAGCAATTTTCATTTCTTTTTTATGTGGCTTCAGGATAGTTCATGTATGAAGCTTTTTCATGATTCTTGGACTAATACGGTTGTTGGTTGTCCTATGTTTATTTTGCAACATAAGTTAAAAAGGTTGAAAATTGAGCTCCGAGACTAAAATAAAATTTCTTTTGGTAATGTTCACAATACAGTGCTTCTCAAGCAAGGTCTCCTCCTTTGTATTCAACAAACCTTAGAGATTGCTAGTTTGTCTAATAATGATGGGCTTCTCTGTCAAGAAAAGATTGCTAAGGAGGACCATATATTTTTTTTTGTATTTTCTTTCTTTTTTCTTTTTTTTAATAATAATTTTTTCATGTGATGACAGATGATTGTTGTTACTTGAGGTGTCAACTTAGTTGATATGTCAAGTTGCATAGTGATGTTGATGAGCATATATTTATTCACACTAAATAGCTTTAGTCATAGATTATTGAACTATAATAATAAATAAATCCATTGTTTTAATTAATATTCATGTAATTGAGTTTATTTGGATCTTAACTATTATTTTTGTTAATTTTGTGTTTTTAGAGTAAATAGTCTGAAGGAAGTGTCTACCTTTGTGAATCGGCCAAATATGCAAAAGTCCTAGTTGCTTCTTGAATCAAAACAGAAAAAAAATTCTTAGCAAAAGAAAGAGAAAATAAAATATACAATATCTCAGAAATAGAATTGGAAGCAAATCTTCCGCAAAGGACAATAATTCTGGAAAGTTGGAAACTGTTAACACTAAACTACAATATTTTCCCAAGATCCTTGGAGCAGAAAAGCCTATAAAAGGACATAAGCATCAAGGAGAAAAGGGGAGCTTCATAGGGTTTTCTTTTTTTTTTCTTCTTTGTAATTCTTTTGTTTTGCCTCCGCGTGGAAGGCTAAACCTTTTTTGTTTATTCCTTTGTAATTTCCCATTGAGTCCAGAGGTTTTGGTTAATAAAAGTTTCAATTTTTAATTCTCTATAACAGTTGTTTTAATGAGAGGTTGTACTTGAATACATGATTGAGAGTCTTCCTTATCTTAAACTTTGGTTTCTTAGTTAGTTCGCATTGTTCTAATTAAATTCTTGGGCGCATGATTCAAGAGAGAGAAGATAAGCATTCCCATGGAGTATAAGCTTGGAACAAAGTGGGTACTAATTAAACCAGTAGATGCATGCTTTACTGGTGAGTTTCAGTTGAATCAGATCAATGCATGTTCAATCTGGTTTAGCTCTGTTGGAGGATTGAGAAAGGATTAATCTTTAGAGAACCTGTGAAGAATTCAATGGTGAAATAACCTGGGGATCAACAACTTTTTATTTGCTATTGTAATCTCTTTTATATTTTTTGCACAAATATCTCAACCCCCTTTTTATTATTATTGTTATTTCTAACTTTTATTATTTGCAGATAGATTTTAAACACTGATTTTACTATTGGATTCGTTGGGAGACAACTTGAGGTCATCTGACCACTTCTATTCTATCACCTCTCTAACGTTAGACAGGTCTACACTAGAATCATATTTAATTTGACTGCTAAGCGATAGCTATCATATGCCTAACATGAAAGCTTTTATAAAAAAAAAAAACTTAGAGACTAAACTTAACATTTTCTACTTTTGGATATTTAAGTTTAGAAACCTATTATTTTTCTAGATACTAGCAAATATACCGATGCTCGTGTATCCTATTTTTTATTTTTATTATTTATATATGATTATATTTAAAATTAATATAACTATATATAAATAATAAAAATAAAAAATAATTACATCAAGAGGGAGAAATTAGAGAGAAATAATGACACATAGGAATAATACACAATTTAATTAAAAAATAAGAGAGAATTTGTTTAATTAATAACATATTATTTTATTAACTTTGAAAATCATAAATTAATTATATATATATATATATATATATATATATATATATTCTCAAAGATGAGGAAGAAAAACATTATTTTTTTTATAAAAGCTTTCATGTTAGACATCACTATGCAACTTGACATCTCAGTTAGGCTGACACCTCAAGTAACAACAATCATTTGTCATCACATGAAAAAAGTATTATTAAAAAAAGAAAAAAAAGAAAGAAAATACAAAAAATAAATATGGGAGGACTAGACCAAAACTCATATGTTAACAAAAACGATACATAGGTAGACTATACCTATTCATAAAGAATTCTAAGAACAAACTAGATGGAAACCTATTATACTATTGAAATGATTCTCTATGAATAAATACTGAATTAACCAACTTATCAGCACACGCATTCCCCTCGCGAAAAATATGAGTAACCCTAATCCTGATTTTCCCATAGTAATTAAGACAAGAATTCCATCGATTACAAAGCATCCACGGAACATTAGTCATAACAGTAAACACAACACAAACCAAGGCAAAATCACATTCAAGCCAGACATTAGTAAGCCCCATCTTTTGAGCTTCCTGCATAGCATGTATAACTCCATAAAACTCAACAACCATAGTAGTCTGAACTTCAAGAAACGTAGAGAAAGCACCAATAAACTCTCCCATGTTCCCACAAAAAATACCTCCACAAGTAGTAAGACCAAGATATCCTCTAGCAGCCCCATCACTGTTAATTTTAAGTCAGCCTGGTGAAGGGAACTCTCATCTAACAGGAAGAGGACGAAAACTTTACCAGTACGAGTATTAATACAAAAAAATTTAATTACGTTGAAATCCATAAGAAAAACATTATTTAAACATGTCATATTTAACCGGATAAATTCTTAATTTTGAGGAAAATAAGAAAGAATTAGGAAAATTTGACAAAAAAAAAAAAAAGAAATACAATTATAAATGATTATATATTTTATGAAATAATAAAATTATTTCAATTTACTTATAAATTATTTTTCTATTTTTTTATTATATCTTAAAATAAAAAATATAAGACATTATATTATAATAAATGTATATTATTATTATAGAGAATTATATATTTTATTTTTCTATTTTACTTTTAATTAAATTTTAGAATAAAAAATATAAGACATTATATTATAATAAATTAATATTATTATAGTTAGTTATATATTTTATTTTTCTATTTTACTTTTAATTAAATTTTAAAATAAAAAATATAAGACATTGTATTATAATAAAAATGTAAATGTATAGACATAACACACCGTGCGGGTTTGTGCTAGTGTTTATAAGATAAAAATAACAAAAAAATATGTAAAATAAATATAATTACAAAATGCAATCTAATTTTCATATACTATGTTATTAATTGTTATAAATCACATTACAAAATAATATTAGTTTTTATTTTGCAATTTTTAAGAATTTTTTTTCTCTTTTATCTTTGTAATTTTATCTACCATATAAAAACACAATAAGCATTTAATGGATTTATTTATGCATAAGCAAGCACACATACATACCTGAATTGAGTCTAATAAGTTTAGCAAGTTCAGTCTGCACAGGTCACAATGTATTAATTCAAGCATAAAACACAAACTGTAATAGAAGATTTATTAGTATTCATCAACCAAAATTCGTAGGTAAATCAACATTATTTATGGAATAAAATCCGTATGTAACGTGAGCGTAGGTAATTTACTTATCACCAACTCCAATCCGTAGGTAGTATATCTGTGGGTAAATCCATAGGTAATTCAAGATATTTTATTTTTAAAATTTTAATTATTATATGATTTTTTTTATTTTCAATTATTATTTACATATATTATTTTATGTCCATTTTTATGATTATTATTGACAATTTATATGTATGTTATGACAATTATTATTAACCAAAGAAGCTTTAACCATTACACTAGTCAAGTTTTGTTGTCATGTTTTGATTATTCTTATACTTATTAGTATGATTATCAATATTAATATAATTAATAATATAAACATTATTAATACTAGCGAAAACACAGGCGTAATAGCGCCTATGTATTCACATTTATTTATTTATTTATTTATAAATAATTATATTTAATATTAAAAATTCAATAAAAAAGGTTATATGTATCTATTATATACTTAATATAAGATTTATTAAAAATAAATCCATTAATTAAATATACAAAATGAGAAATAATATTTTAATAAATTTAGTGTCACCATTAATGTTACATCAGAACAAATACAAATGTATCATCTTTCAGTAACCATATTTTCTTTCTTTTACATAAAAGAGTCAATGAGAAAAAATAAACAACACGGTTGTGTTGGAACAAAGGCTTTGATGAATGAAATCTGTGAAGAATCTGTGCAAAGTTTGGTTGCTAAGATGAAGTTAGGTTTAGATGTTTTGTTTCTGTTTTAGAATTTGTTTTATTCGTCCTTGATTCAGAACCTTAGCTTGAGCAACTTGATTTTAAAAGAGAAAATGCTTTTTGAAAAGCTAAGTGATAAACAACTGGTTATTTTATCGTTTTAACCGATTGTTCCTCACTGGCCTGTTTGGTGGGTTTTTTTAACTGTTTTATAACAGCTTTAACCGAATCAACAGGTTATTTCGAAACTTCAATCGGTTGAATTTTGAAAATCTGTTTTGCCAAAATCAATTGGTTTTGCTAACATATTCAAACAGGTATTTTGTGAGGTTTATAAATAGAGACTCTCTTATCTTTTGAAAATATACAGAAAAAGCGAAATACATTTTGAGATACAGAAAGAGTTTACAAAAGAGAGTTTTATAGAGATCTGAAAAAGTTTTGAGAAATCAGTTTTGAGAAGAGTTTTTGCTGAAGTTTAAAGATTGCTCAAATAGCTGATGTTTTGATCAATACACGAATCTAGGAACTGCTAAGCGAGGTGTTTTCTTCTCCTTTCTTTGTTCCTGATATTGTATTCTTTCAATTCTTGTAAGTGTGTAAAATCCTTTAAAATCAGAGGGTGTTCTGGTTTAAGGTGTATGGTGTGTTCAAGAGTGTGTATGTGTGTGATATTAGGTATAAAAGATCGTCTCTTGTTGTTGTTGTTGTGTGTATATAAACTGTTGTGTTTTACATAGTGGAACTCAGAAGGTTTTTCTGAAGAACTGGATGTAGCTCAGGGGTTGAGTGAACCAGTATAATTGCTTTGTGTGATTCTCTCTTTCTCTGTATTGGTTTATCTTGTTAATGTTTCTGTATTTGATATAAACAACCGGTTATATTGTTCTTGCAATAGGTTATAATTCTAATATATAGCATTGTTGTAAACTCTGTAATAATTTCAATCGGTTATATCGTAATATCAATCGGTTAATTTTTTGCTACTTGTTTTGAAAGCTTGATTTCTTTTAGCTTCTCTGATCTTTGTCTTTGTGAATTGATAAAGAAATTCATTCTTAACTAAACATTTGCGAAAAGCTTTCAAAAACAATTCACCCCCCTCTTGTTTTAGCTATCAATTCTAACAATTGGCATCAAGAGCTAGGTTCTTGAAAAATATTCAAGTTTCTGTTTTTCTGAAAAATCTTTTGAAAACATGGCTGACAAGATGCCTTTCGAGGAAGGTGCTTCCATAAACAGACCACTACTGTTTTGTGGGGTTAATTACTAATTTTGGAAGGTGAGAATGAAAATCTTTATGCATTCAACTGATAAAGGTATATGGGAAACTATTGAAAATAGGCCCTTTATACCTCAAGCTAAAGTTGATGGTGTGCTTGTAAACAAACCTTCTTCTGACTGGACTGAAGCTGAAAGTAAAAAGGCTAGATTTGATTGGATTGCTAAAAATATAATAACTTCAGCTTTGAGCTGTGATGAATTTTTCAGGGTCTCTCAATGTGAAACAACAAAGGAGATGTGGGAGATTCTAGAAGTTACTCATGAAGGCACAAGTGATGGGAAGAGAGCTAGAAAGCATGCCCTCATCCAAGAATATGAATTATTCAGAATGTAGAAGGGAGAAACGATTTCAGATGTGCAGAATAGGTTTTCTCACATTGTGAACCTTCTGATTGGACTTGGCAAAAGCTTTGAGAAGGAGGAACTCAATATCAAGATCTTGAAGTGTCTTGATAGATCATGGCAACCCAAAGTAACTGCCATCTCAGAATCTAAGGATCTATCCTTAATGTCCACAACATCTCTTTTCGACAAACTTCGAGAGCACGAGCTGGAAATGAACAGATTGCTGATTCAAGAAAGTGAGGACAAGAAAAACAAGAGTATTGCTCTAAAAAGAACCGATTATCTCGCAAAATCAACTGGTTATAAAAATCATTAGGACTTCAGTGACAGTGATGAAGAAACCATGAGTCTGTTGACAAGGAAATTCAACAAGTTCTTGAAGAAGAGGAATTAGTCTTCAAAGAGGTATTGATGTGAGTTGATTTTATGATTTAGCATTTTATGGTGGCACTTTAATTAGGATTGAGATTTTAGGATGATTAAGGTGAGAACCTAAGGAAAATCCCCACTGGACATTAACTTAACCAAGTGGTTAAGTAGATGTGAAGGTTCATTTCATAAAGGCAAAAGGAAAACACAATTATAAGGTGATGATGATGACAAGTTATGGTGTGGAATTACATAAGGAAAACAAGAGCAACATATAAAAACCGAATAGACATAATGAAGCAAAATAAGAACATGTTTATGAATAGATGAAATGATAATGGAAGGAAAAGATGAAGGAAAAGGAAGCTTATGAGAAAATGGAATTGAGAATGGTTGCACGCCACTTGGATGATGAAATGACTCCAAGATAAGTGAAGGATGCCACCACTTGATAGCTCTCAAAACTCACAAGATAAGACCAATTTTGGAGGAGCTCACTCACTCACAATTCACACAAGAATTTGTGTATAGTAACTTTACTCTAATTTTCAACTTGGAAATACATGAGGTAGGCCTCCTTATTTATAGGTTTAGGAGCCTTGGTGAGCAAGCTTAAAGGGTAGGGATGGAAATACAAAAAGTGGGGCTGCCTAGGGTATTGACTTTAGTCAAACCACACCATCATCCTAATCTTCTAGAAGATAGGTCAAAAATGCAACATTTGATAGTACACCCCTCCTTCTTTTGCTAAAGGCACCTATTTGCTAGCACACCCCTCCTTCTATTGCTAAGGGCACCTTTTTGATAGCACACCCCCCTTCTATTGCTAAAGGCACCTATTTGCTAGTACACCCCCCTCTAATACTTAAGGACACCTATTTTACTACTATTACAAATAAAGAAAACAATTGATGCTTAGCACCCAAAGCTTGTGCTCTGCTTCTAGTAATCCTCTGAGGTATGGTAGGAGCTAAGGCAATGGTTGGAGCATCCTGACTTGGCCCTTGGTCTTGTGTCGTGCTCCTAGTCTGCCTCCTCTGAGGTTGGGCTTGGTCATAGGCGTATTCCCTTCTAGGTCCTCATCAGGTACGGCTTCAAGAAAGCTAATGATTCTAATGTTAGCAAATACACTTGTTTTGGTTGCGGAGAACAGGGGCAGATCAAATCAGAATGTCCCAACAATGAGAGAACAGATTTCAAGAGTGAGAAAAAGGGAAAAGCAAAGAAGGCTTATGTAGTATTGGACGAAAATGACATCTCATCCTCAACTTCTTCTGATGATGAAGAAGCTAACCCTTGCCTTAAAGCCTCTATGTCAAGCAGAGAGAGTTCAACATCATCAATCAAAGGTAACTCATACTACCAATTACTTGATGCTTTTAATGAAACTCATGAAGAGGCTAACTGCTTGGCACTTTCTAATAACCGGTTGAAAGGTCTTAATACTTGGATGAAAAACTAGATCAAGACTCTTGAAGAAGAGGTTAAAAATTCAAAAGAAGATTTTGAAAACCTTGGAAACTCTCTTTGTGATTATGAGTCAAAAGTTTGTGAAATTTGTGAAAACCTTAAGAAAAAGATTCACTATCTTTTGAAAACCTTGGACTAACTCACAACTGGAAAATCCAATTTCGAAAATGTCCTTTTATCCCAAAAATGTGTTTTTGGTAAAGCTGGATTAGGCTTCTACCCCCAAAGCAAAGCCAAAAAGATTTCAAAACCTTTTTCCATTGCACCAGTAAAATAATCGGTTAAAAGATCGATTCAACCGGTTGTTCAATGCTTTTATTGCATGAAGAAAGGCCACACTGTTAGGTTATGCAAATTTCAAAAATCTCTTGTTCCTAAAGGGATGTTTAAATGGATTCCAAAATGTTTTGATGTATCTAAAGAAAGTTCTAACTCCAAAGGTCCCAAATTTGCAAAGGGATCAATCCTTGAGATCTAACAAGTTTCTTGTGATGCAGGTTTTAGGGAATCTGTTGATTATGGGTTTCCAAAAAGCTTCTAGTTGATCTAGACTGTGTTTCTTTTGTATTTGTTCTTTAGCTTGAATCTGTAAAGAATTATAGTAGTGAATAATGTAGTATTCTTTTCTTGGATATATAATTCAATGCTTATCAATACAGAGGTTTCTGCACTTGGTTCTGTGTGTGATAATATATTTGTGTTTTTCAAGCTCTGTCAAGGGATTTGAATTAATCAATTTCAAAATCCCTGTCACAGAAAAATAATCGGTTAAATGTGCGATATAACCGATTGTTTCTGCCCTGTATATTCTGTTGTACTTTCTGGTTCTTGATTCTCTGATATCTGTGTGATTTTTTGTTACCCATCACTGTTAGTACTCTATAATGATTTAAATGCAGCGTTGAACGAATCCTATCTCTGCTTTTACTGATATTCAAGGCTTGGATTCTTGTCTTTATTGGAAATAAACAACTCTTTAATGTTTGGTCAAAGATACCATGTGACTTTTGTGCATCTCTGTTTGGATCTGACATATGCAACTTTAATGTGTTGAGTTGACTCCTTTATGGTTGAATTCTTGATCATTTATTTCTAACGTTCAATTTTCTCTGCTGGGTCTATATATTGGATATTTTAACAGGTTGTTCTATAAAAACAACCAACAGTTCTTTGCTCTTCTTCTACTCTAATCTCTGTAGTGTACCATTCACCTTGCTGCCATGGAAGCTGTCACTCCTCCCTCTTCAAAAAGAGTGAAAACAATAGCTAGAAGAAGAAGTGGAAAGCTAGAGAGTTGGTTCTCTAGTAACCTTGATATGATGAACAAATATCTACTTGAGACTAGTAGAAAAGCCATCAACACTCCAAAAGTGCTTTCTTTTGCTTGGCTAAAAGAGCAGAAGATCATGGAAGTAAGAAGACTACTAAAGGAACAACATCTCAGGCACTTTTTAGAATTAAATGGAAACATTTATCCAGACTTGGTAAGGGTCTTTTATACCAACCTTCAATTTAATAGTGATATGCTTTTGTCTCACGTGAAAGGTATAAACTTGGAGATTACCAATGAGGTTTGGACTGCAATAACTGGGTTAAAGTTCTCTGGATTGCGTATCAACCGAGGCCACTTAGAAGCAGTTGATGAGTTCAATAAAATACAGTTTTTCAAGAGCTGCCTCAAGGATCCTCAAGCAAGGGTAAAAAATTTTGTTGTTGGAGGGTTGAAATTGGATGCTAGGTTGATAGCCTTGGCTATCTCATGGATTCTAACTCCTAGGGGGAGCAACCATTCAACCCTATTTGAAGAAGATCTTGTACTGATCTGCTACATAATGAATGAGATCAAGCTGAATTGGATTCATATCATCAAAGAGCACATGCAAAAATCAACAAGGTTAAGTGATTTTCACTACCCCTATGTTGTTTTGATCACTAAGTTTCTGCAATATTTTGAAGTGGATCTAGGGGGAGAAAAATCAGAAATTGTAAAGTCTTCTAGTGAGGTCAACAGTGGATCCCTAAGTAAGATGGGATTTACCAAGATCAATGGAAGATAGGTGAGCAAGGATGGAAGTGACCAAGTTGGCCCAAGTTGATACAAACCCACAAAGACTCCAAAACCAAGTCCACAAGAACATGACCAAGAATGCCAACTATAAAGGGTCATCTTAACAAGCAAATAAGGACTTCATTCATAGGAGGAATGGACAAGGGCCAACACATTTGAAGTTCTTCCTATTAGTCTTCTTTAATATTTAGAAAAATGTTGTAAGTAAATTGGGCTCAAATGAGGGGTCCAAATAGTAGAAATAAGGTGGAATAAAGTGCCTCTAGCATAGTAGGGGGTGTGGGTAGCATTCTTGCTTGTTCCTAGCCCATGTGAAGGCATTTTGACCTAATTTCTAGAAGGATAAGCCTAGAATACGGGATTGACTTAGTCAAACCCTATGGCTGCCAACTTTTTTCCCTTTTCCCATTCTACCCTTTAAGCTTGCTTTCAAAGGCTCTTAAATCTATAAATAGGGAGGACTACCTCATGTATTCACAAGTTGAAAATTAGAGTGAAGAAACTATACACAATTTTTGTGTAATTTGTGAGTGAGTGAAATTCCTCCTCTCTTGGTCTTATCTTGTGAGTTTTGAGAGTTCTCAAGTGGCGGCATCCTTCACTTATCTTGGAGTCATTTCACCATCCAAGTGGCGTGCAACCATTCTCAATTCCATTTCTCATAAGCTTCCTTTTCCTTCATCTTTTCCTTCCATTATCATTCCATCTATTCATAAACATGTTCTTATTTTGCTTCATTATGTCTATTCGGTTTTTATATGTTGCTCTTGTTTTCCTTATGTAATTCCACACCATAACTTGTCATCATCATCACCTTATAATTGTGTTTTCCTTTTGCCTTTGTGAAATGAACCTTCACATCTACTTAACCACTTGGTTAAGTTAATGTCCAGTGGGGATTTTCCTTAGGTTCTCACCATACTTGTCTCATTAAATCCAATCCTAAGTAAAGTGTCACCATAAAAATAAACAATCATAAAATCAACTCACATCACAAGTGGAGCTAATGAACCAGAAACTGCAGCAGCTCAAGAAGCTCCTGCTGTTGATGAAGGAGGTCCCAGTGGTGGATACACAAAAGAAAGGATGACATCAATGTCTCCTTTTGAAAGATTAATGGTGAACAGGATGGAAAATTTTGTGGAGAGAATGGACACCTTTGCTGAAAATCAAAGGACCTTGTAGGATTCTCTCACCACAGGTTTTCAACACTTTGATACAAGGTTCAACCGTGTGGAGGCACGTTTCTCAAACCTTGATGGACAAATAGAAGATCTTCAGAATCAGCTATTTGACATGCAATTTGACAGGGACTACAATCCCTCCTTTTAAATGTGTATTCTTTGCATGAACAATTTCTTTATATTTGTTGTTTTTAATCCCTTCTTTTTGTCTATTTGTGAAGACAAATAGGGGGAGTATTAAGTCTGTGCTTTGGCTTGTAATATTTTATGCTTTAAACTGTTTTAATTACTCTATATTAGATAGAAGGTTTTTCTGCTCTGATAGGTTTAACCGGTTATATCTGCGGTTCAATCGTTGTTCTTCTGCTGAAGCACCTATGGTTTGTTTTTCTCTCTATTTGAATGTGAAAAACGTTTTGTGGTGCACTAACCTTTGGAAAAGAATATTGTGTGCTTTATCTGTGACTACAGGTGATCAAAATTCTAAAACATCTCTTCCAAAGCCACCAGGGATTTGTCTTCATCAAATAGGGGGAGAATGTTGGAACAAAGGCTTTGATGAATCAAATTTGTGAAGAATCTATGCTGAGCTTGGTTTCTGTGAGGAAGTTAGGTTTAGATGTTTTGTTTTTGTTTAAGAATTTGTTTTATTCTCCTTGATTCAGAACCTTAGCTTGAGCAACTTGATTTTAAAAGAGAAAATGCTTTTTGAAAAGCTAAGTGATAAACAACAGGGTTATTTTATCGTTTTAACTGATTGTTCCTCACTGTCCTGTTGGGTGGGTTTTTTAACTGTTTTATAACAGCTTTAACCGAATCAACCGGTTATTTCAAAACTTCAATCGGTTGAATTTTGAAAATTTGTTTTGCTAATAACAACTGGTTTTCCTAACCAATTCAAATGGGCATTTTGTGAGGTTTATAAATAGAGACTCTCTTATCTTTTGAAAATATACAGAAAAAGCGAAATACATTTTGAGATACAGAAAGAGTTTGCAAAAGAGAGTTTTACAGAGATCTGAAAAAGTTTTGAGAAATCAGTTTTGAGAAGAGTTTTTGCTGAAGTTTAAAGATTGCTCAAATAGCTGATGTTCAGATCAATACGCGAATTTAGGAAATGCTAAGCGAGGTGTTTTCTTCTCCTTTCTTTGTTCCTGATATTGTATTCTTTCAATTCTTGTAAGTGTGTAAAATCCTTTAAAATCAGAGGGTGTTCTGGTTTAAGGTGTGTGGTGTGTTGAAGAGAGTGTGTGTGATCTTAGGTATAAAAGATCCTCTCTTGTTGTTGTGTGTATGTAAACTGTTGTGTTTTACATAGTGGAACTCAGAAGGTTTTTCTGAAGAACTGGATGTAGCTCAGGGGTTGAGTGAACCAGTATAATTGCTTTGTGTGATTCTCTCTTTCTCTATCTTGGTTTATCTTGTTAATGTTTCTGTATCTGATATAAATAACCGGTTATATTGTTATTGCAATCGGTTATAATTATAATAGATAGCATTGTTGTAAACTCTGTAATAATTTCAATTGGTTATATCGTAATATCAATCGGTTAATTTTTTGCTGCTTGTTTTCAAAGTTTGATTTCTTTTAGCTTCTCTGATCTTTGTCTTTGTGAATTGATAAAGGAGTTCATTCTTAACTAAACATTTGCGAAAAGCTTTCAAAAACAATTCACCCCCTCTTGTTTTAGTCATCAATTCTAACAGGTTGTTTCCATCTTTCTCTTTGTACTTCCTCCTGTGGTCTTCTTTACCCCTATGGATTAATGACTTCTACACTTTCGTATCCAATAAGTCTGAAAACAAAATAGAAACATGTAAATAAGCTTAAGAAAACATTTATCTCTTTTTAGTTTTAAAGGCTTAAAAAATTATCTTTGAAAACACAAAAGAAATAATGAATGGTTAATGTTTATAAAACAATCATTTGAGTTTTTAATAAAAAAAAAGTAAAAGGATTTAGGGAAAACATAGTGAAGAAATAAGCAACAACGTCATGTGGGTATCTAAAATGCAGAAAACAAAACGTGGTAGTATCTTACTAAAAAAAAATTAAGAAACTTACCTATTTGAGAGTGAGGAAACAGAGTGGTGATTGAGGGAAATTGGAAAAGAGAGCACGTTAGACAAATAGTCACTCATCTTAATTCAACCAAAGGACCAAACTTCATGTGTTTGATGACGACAATTGTAAACCAATACCAAAACTATATACAAAAATGCAATGCATGTAAAAAGGATGGAACAATTGGAACAAAACCAGAAAAAATAGGAAAAAATTAAGAATGAGAGTAGGTATATATATATATATATATATATATATATATATATATATATATATATATATATATATATATATATATATATTGATCCGGTCGGTCATCGGTAGTCGATGACGTCAGCAACGGATGACTACGTGGGCCAGTCACAGAGTGACGCGTGGCATGAGATAGCAGATGGACCAGGGTGGAGATCGTTCAAGAACGGCGATCAGTGGTCAGTTACCGTGTGACCACCACCACCAGATCAGTTCCTACATGAGCGCCTGGAAGCAGAGCGCGAGAAGTGATGAAGCACCGATCAGTCATCGGTGCATGCAGAGCGATCAGTCGTCGGTGGTTCCTTGCCAATGCGTGTTAAACTGGGACCCAGGCTCCTAGCGAGAACGTTACCCAAGGACCACGCCTGATTCCATAAGCAAAGCACGACAACGTAAAGAAGCGCCATCGATCATCGGTCAGGGTGACACATCGATCACCGGCCAGGATGAGACATCGGCCATCGGTCAGGATGAGAGACACCTCGGTCATCGGTATGTGTCGAGGTGACATCGGCCGCGGCGATGTGAACAATGCGACCAGTGATCAGTAAAGCGCCCAGAGGTAGGGAGTGACCTTAGTCGCGAGACGACCATGCATGAAGATGGGAAGACGCAGTTAGGTGCAGAATCCTGCTGGGACAAGAACCCATCAAGGTTAGAGTCTCCCAGTGAGGTTGCATGCATGCCACGTGGACTGTGAAGGTGTTCCCAGAGATTAGGTAGGGCAGATGGGCACAGAAATTGAGGGGTACAGAGGTACCCACGCGGCCTCCCCTGTCAGACTTTGCACTCAAGTGAGGAAGGCCTGCACGCAATGTAGCCTTGGGGGGTAGATAAAGGCGGTGCAGAGTAATCAAGTGGCCCTAGAGGTAGCCAGTAGGGGGCGACGCGGGATTATATGAGGAAGAAGAACGCTGAACCAGGTACGCAATACGTAACCCAGAGATTACACAAAGAGAGTTTTTGGTGTTTCCTTGCCCAAACTGACTTGAGCGTCGGAGCTACACCGGCCGCCAGGGCGCCCCTCTGTGTTTGCAGGAACCGTTTGCTTCGTTCGAAGGGAAGCCAACCGGAGGAACAGACGCGGACGCGGGAGGAACGCGGAGCCCATCCACGTTCGAGTCCACTGGCGGGAACGTTTGGCGCCCACCGTGGGGCCCGAAGTAAAACGAAGCCCCCATACACAAGAACGAGAGTAGAAATCGCATAGATGAGTAGAAGAACCAGACAAACGGCACCTGCGCCATCTGCTGAAGAAGGAGCTGTTACCATGGCGTAGGTCATAGAGATGATGCGCGCGCTGCAAGAGAATGTCGCAGCGTCGAGAGTTGAGCAAGAGAAGATGCAAGCAGAGCTGACTGCATCGCATAATAGAAATGAAGAGCTGAACCGCGTGAACGAGGAGTTGCATAGGGAATTGTAGGCACAAAATGAGCGCGTATGCGAAGATAGGACGTCGATGCCACCGTCGCCCCCTAGAGCATTTCCTATGCCTTTCTCCCCCGAGATCATGAACACGGTGGTGCCTCCCAACCTGGTGGGAGTAAAGGCGTCGTTCACGGGGGTGGAAGACCCAGAAGCACATTTGACAGCCTTCCACACTCAGATGATGCTGTCTGGAGGTTCAGACGTTGTGTACTGCAAAATGTTTATGAGCACGCTGAGCGGAGTAGCTATGGAGTGGTTCGTGAGCCTGCCGGAGGGCCACATCACCTCTTTCCATCAGTTTTCAAAGCTGTTCACGGAGCAGTACATCGTCAACAGAGCGCCACCGGTGGTGTCTTACGATTTGTTTGACGTGCGCCAGTACCAGGGGGAGTCGCTGAAGGACTTCCTCAACCGTTTCGCTGCGCAGGTGGTGAGATTGCCCAGCAAGGACGAGAACATGTTAGTGCATGCGATCAAGAAAGGCGTGTTGCCTGGTCCTTTCAGTGAATCCCTCATCAGGAGCCACCCCGCCACCTTCGCTGAGATACGGCGACGCGCGGTGGCGCACATTGTAGCAGAGGCAGAGGTCTCTGAGAAGAGAGGCAGCACTGCGCCGACGAAGCCGCGTGGAGGTCAGGGGAAGCAGCAGCAGCAGGTGCGGGTGTATGAGGCCAAGGAAGGGAGGAAGGCGCAGGGAAGGCCACGTCCCTATGCACCCAGGAAGGACCAGCCCAGGGGGCGTGCAAGGGAGAACAACACACCCCCTAGGTATGATTTCGTGATAGAGTTGGCAGAGCTGATCGCCATCCCTGCCATGGCTGCAAGACTCCGAGTACCAGAGAAAACTGACAAGGTACTTGGAGGGAGGAAGGACGAGTGGTGTGAGTTCCATCAGGCTTATGGACACACGCTCCGCACCTGCCTGGCGTTGGGGCATCAACTTGCTGAGTTGGTGAAGACAGGATTCCTGACCGATTACCTGCGGGAGTGGCAAGGTGATCGCGCTTCAGGGTCTCAGACAGGCGATCAGCAACATGAGATCCCTGTGCATGGGGACGTGAGGTGATGGAGGATGCAACGCGGGGGGGGCTCCCAGGCAGCTCAGGAGGAAGCTCCTCGTGAATCAGGCGTCGCCAGGGCGGTCATCGCCTATGAAAGGAAGGGGTCCATACAGAGTGGTTGAGGCGTTGGAGAATGGAGCTTGTCGGCTGGAGACTCTGGATGGAGCAGCTGTCCCCATGATGTGGAATGCTACATGCTTAAGTTTCTAATTCAGTTAAGTTGTAAAGTAGATGAGTTCTCGCACTGTATACACCCTCAGTATATTTACTGCGAACAGTTGAGTAGATCAGGGGGCACTTTTTTAACAAGGCCACCCAATAAAAGGATATTTCAGGACATAAAGTGTGAGAGTAATCCCAGTTTAAAGTTCTCCATGCCCCAGGAGCAAGTACAGGTGATCGGTGGTGAGTTACCGAGTGGCCACCACCCACAGATCAGCCCCTAGATAAGCGCTTGGAAGCAGAGCGCGATCAGTCATCGGTGCACTCAGAGCGCGATCAAACATCGGTGCACTCAGAGCGCGATCAGTCATCGGTGCATGGAGAGTAGAGCACTCATCGGTGCATGGTCATTGGGGTCTTGCTAACACGTGTTAAGCTGTGACTTAGGTCCCCAGCGAGAGCGTTACGCAAGCACCTCGCACGATTCCAAACCAGAAGAAGAGCTGCTTACCAGAGAACGTGCGGTGAGACCATGCAGGCAGGGATGCGCCTAGTGAGTGCGCTTAGACAACCACCCCTGGTGCTCCCCTGGGAGCATGCACCCACTCGGAGAAAAAAGTCCTCTCCTCGACTTTGTACAGCGAGGCAGGGGCGAGAGAAAGTCCTCACCTCGACTTCTTACAGCGAGGCTGAGGCAATAGAGCAAAAGTCCTCACCCTCGACTTTGTACAGCAAGGTGCAGGCGAGAGAAAGTCCTCTCCCTTGACTTTGTACAGCGAGGCATGGGCCAGAGAAGAAAGTCCTCACCCTCGACTTTGTACAGCGAGGTGCAGGCGAGAGAAAGTCCTCACCCTCGACTTTGTACAGCGGGGTGCAGGCGAGAGAAAGTCCTCTCCCTCGACTTTGTACAGCGAGGTGCAGGCGAGAGAAAGTCCTCTCCCTCGACTTTGTACAACGAGGTGCAGGCGAGAGAAAGTCCTCACCCTCGGCTTTGTACAGCGGGGTGTAGGCGAGAGAAAGTCCTCTCCCTCGACTTTGTACAGCGAGGCATGGGCCAGAGAAGAAAGTCCTCACCCTCGACTTTGTACAGCGGGGTGCAAGCGAGAGAAAGTCCTCTCCCTCGACTTTGTACAGCGAGGCATGGGCCAGAGAAGAAAGTCCTCACCCTCAACTTTGTACAGCGAGGTGCAAGCGAGAGAAAGTCCTCTCCCTCGACTTTGTACAGCGAGGCATGGGCCAGAGAAGAAAGTCCTCACCCTCGACTTTGTAAAGCGAGGTGCAGGCCGAGAAAGTCCTCTTCCTCTGCTTTTTACAGCAAGGTTGAGGCGAGAGAAAGGTCCTCTTCCTCTGCTTCTTACAGCAAGGTTGAGGCAAGAGAACCAAGTCTTTTCCCTCTGCTTTTTACAGCAAGGTTGAGGTGAGTGAAAAAAGTCCTCACCTCGACTTTGTACACCGAGGCTGAGGCGAGATAAAAAGTCCTCACCTCGACTTTGTACAGCGAGGCTGAGGCGAGAGGGGTCATCGAGAAGCATTTTCCTTCCCCAAAACACAGGCGTCATCTTTGGCGTTCGGGCCCTCTATGCACCTAGCGCTGGAGTGACACAAAAGTAATGCGAAACCTGAAGCGCGATGACTGCTCGGTGGTGCGCTAACATGCTAGTCGGTGGTCAGTAGTAAAGCTCTGAGTATGAAAGCTTCCCCAAACAAGCTCTTGGGCGATCAGTCAAAGCATTTAGACACCATCAGGTCAGTCATCCAACATGAATTTATGCATAAAAGGTTTATACACAAGTTTGTAGCAGAAAGAGAAATTACACAAAAGGAGAAGTCGCAAGGGAAGAAGCTCAAGAAAGAGGAATGAGCTTGCCATCAACCGCTGAATGGTGGAGGCTAGGTTGGGTAGAGTCCAAGTCTGGCAGGACGCAGTGAACCTGCTGCAAGCCCATGGAACCCATCCATCAGAGCCTCGGCACCAGCAGCCATGGTCTCAGGTACATCGGCTTCGAGCTCCTTCTTCTCTTTGGCAAGGAAGACCAGTTAGTCTCTTCGCTGAGAACAAGTTCACAGCTCGAGACTGGGGGGCTTGTGATCTGGTCGGTCATCGGTAGTCGATGACGTCAGCAGCAGATGACTACGTGGGCCAGTCACCAGAGTGACGCGTGGCATGAGATAGCAGATGAACCAGGGTGGAGATCGTTCAAGAACGGCGATTAGTGGTCAGTTACCGTGTGACCACCACCACCAGATCAGTTCCTACATGAGCGCCTGGAAGCAGAGCGCGAGAAGTGATGAAGCACCGATCAGTCATCGGTGCATGCAGAGCGATCAGTCGTCGGTGGTCCTTGCCAACGCGTGTTAAACTGGGACCCAGGCTCCCAGCGAGAACGTTACCCAAGGACCACGCCTGATTCCATAAGCGGAGCACGACAACGTAAAGAAGCGCCATCGGTCATCGGTCAGGGTGACACATCGATCACCAGCCAGGATGAGACATCGACCATCGGTCAGGATGAGAGACACCTCGGTCATCGGTATGTGTCGAGGTGACATCGGCCGCGACGATGTGAACAACGCGACCAGTGATCAGTAAAGCGCCCAGAGGCAGGGACTGGCCTTAGTCGCGAGACGACTATGCATGAAGATGGGAAGACGCAGTTAGGTGCAGAATCCTGCTGGGACAAGAACCCATCAAGGTTAGAGTCTCCCAGTGAGGTTGCATGCATGCCACGTGGACCGTGAAGGTGTTCCCAGAGATTAGGTAAGGCAGATGGGCACAGAAATTGAGGGGTACAGAGGTTCCTTACTCAAGTGAGGAAGGCCTGAACGCAAGGTAGCCCTGGGGGGTAGATAAAGGCGGTGCAGAGTAATCAAGTGGCCCTAGAGGTAGCCAGTAGGGGGCGACGCGGGATTATATGAGGAAGAAGAACGCTGAACCAGGTACGCAATACGTAACCCAGAGATTACACAAAGAGAGTTTTTGGTGTTTCCTTGCCCAAACTGACTTGAGCGTCGGAGCTACACCGGCCGCCAGGGCGCCCCTCTGTGTTTGCAGGAACCGTTTGCTTCGTTCGAAGGGAAGCCAACCGGAGGAACAGACGCGGACGCGGGAGGAATGCGGAGCCCATCCACGTTCGAGTCCACCGGCGGGAACATATATATATATATATATAATATATATATATATATATATATATATATATATATATATATATATATATATATATATATATATAAATGTGTGAAAATGGAAGCGTGTAGAAAAGAATGTGAGAGAAAGAAAGAAGGGAGAAAACATTATATACATTAATATTATAACTGATTTAAGAGAGGGAGAGGTGGGTTGTTGATAGAGAGGGAAGTGGGAAGTTTTTTAAGGAGAGGGAAATGGGAATATTTTGATAGAAAGAGAGGTGTGAAGTTGTTAAAAAAGTGACGTTTGATTTTCATATTATAAAATTTAAATAATAAAAATGTACCAAACAAACAAAATGACAGGAATATCGAAGATAATAATAAAATGACAAAAAATCTCTTATTATATATTTCTAAAATAATAAAATAATATATTAGTATAAGGATAAAATGGAAAAGTAAATGTATACACCAAAAAGAGCAGTTAAAGTGAGGAATCCCCTTTATATATAGGTATAGATTATTCATATAGTTAATATCATTCATATTATTAATTTCATTAATATTATTATTATTATTCAAATTAAGAAATAGGGCGAATATTACTAATAGGAGGAAATAGGAGGAATATTACGAATAGGAGGAAATAGGAGGAAGAGGAGGAAAGAGGAGGAATAGGAGGAAAGAGGAGGAAGAGGAGGAAGAGGATTAAAGAGGAGGAAGAGGAGAAAGAGGAGGAAGAGGAGGAAAGAGGAGGAAAGACTAGGAAAGGGGAGGAAAGACGAGGAAAGGGAGGAAATACGAGGAAAGAGGAGGAAAGAGGAGGAAAGAGGAAAGAGGAGGAAAGAAGAGGAGGATTAAGGAAAGAGGAGGAGGAGGAGGAAAGAGGAGGAGGAGGATTCCCTCTTCTTCCTCTTCTTAAAGAGGAGGAGGAGGAGGAAAGAGGAGGAAGAGGAGAAGAGGAGGAAGAGGAGGAAAGAGGAGGAAGAGGAGGAAAGAGGAGGAAGAGGAGGAAAGAGGAGGAAGAGGAGGAAAGAGGAGGAAGAGGAGAAAGAGGAGGAAGAGGAGGAAGAGGAGGAAGATTCTTTCTTCAAGATTAGGAAAGAGGAGGCAAGAGGATTCCCTTCTTAAAGAGGAGGAAGAGGAGGCCTCTTCTTCCCTTATTAAATATTATTCAATATTATTAATATTATTAAATATTATTCAATATTATTAATATTATTAAATTTTATTAATATTATTAAATATTATTAATATTATTAAATATTATTAATATTATTAAATATTATTAATATTATTAAATATTATTAATATTATTAAATATTATTAATATTATTAAATATTATTATTATTAAATATTATTATATATTATTAATATTATTAAATACTACTAGGATTATTCATATTATTAAATATTATATTATTAATATTATTAAATATTATTAATATTATTAATTATTGATCCAGCGTATTGAACAAAGCGTTAGAGCTTCTCCTTCCCGAACTTCGTCCTCACCAGCTTCACGCCAAGTACACCAATGACCTTCACCTGAAAATCCTCCAAGAAACCTGAAAGAATAGTATGGCGCCTCTGCGGCCGGTTGCGCTCCGACGCTCAAGTCAGTGATTGAATCAACAAAGAATCTCAAAGAAAACTCAGAACTGTGTACAAGTGAATCACCACCAAAATGAATCCCCCCTCCCTGAATTTCGTTAAGAATTCTATATATACCTGAGTCTTTCTCTCTCTTGACGTTTATTCCTCTTGACACGTGGATAACATCTGGTCATACACGTGTCACCATCTGGAGTACCTGCAGCTGAAACGTTACCTTTGCTCCTGCGACTAAGTTATCCACACAGGGAGTAGCTTAGTGCACAGGCTACTTTGGGCACAACCTTAACATGGCGAGCTGGTTAACACTGGGTATCATGGCTCACATTACACATGGTGGCAGAAATGCCACTTATCTTCTCTACTTTGGCGGCAAACATGCCACTTATCTTTTGCATTTAGACCATATAATAAGTGCTTACCAAGTCTTCTCAAATACCCGGCGATGTGCTCCTTTCGGCGACTTGTTGACCACCTGATCTCCTAATCTTCACACACGGCGATCATGTGCAATCTAGACGATTACCGATCTTCACACACGGCGATCATGTGCGATCTAGGCGATTACCAATCTTCACACATGGCGATCATGTGCAATCTAGGCGATTACCGATCTGCGCTTCTTGCGTAACGCTCTCGCTGGGAGCCTGGATCCCAGCTTAACTGCGTGTTAACAGGAAACCCCCGATGACTGATCATTACTTCTTTACTTCTCGCGCTCTGCTTCCAGGCGCTCACCTGGCACTGATCTGCGGGTGGTGGTCCCTTAGCAACCGACCACCGATCACCATTCTGAGTGATCTCCTCCCTGATTCACCTGCTATCTTCTACCACGTGTCACCCTGTGAATGGTCCACGTGGTCAACCGCTGCTGACGTCATCGACTACCGATGACCGACCGGATCAATTATTATGATAATAGTTGTTAGGTAATAAAGATCTATGGGTAATAGTTGGAAGGTAATAGAGATTCGTGAATAATAATTGGTAGGTAATAGAGATCCGTGGGTAATAGTTGGTAGGTAATAGAAATTCGTGGATAATAGTTGGTAGATAATAGAGATTCGTAGGTAATAGAAATTCATGGATAATAGTTGGTAGATAATAGAGATTCGTAGGTAATAGTTGGTAAGTGTAACATCCCGCCAAAACTTTTTCATAATTATAAAATGAAATAAAGGTAAAACAATAATATTGAAGTGAACATAATTTTATATATGTAATGAAGTTTCTCCTCATAGGGAGTTTAATACATAATCGGTCAGTTTTCCAAAACGTAAACAAAATACAGTAAAATAGAAAGACAGGCGATCTCCTAACAGTAAAAAGGCGATCTCCTATCAGAAAACGGCGATCTCCTATCAGAAAACAGAAAAAGGGTGATCGCCTAACAGAAATAGAAACAGGCGATCTCCTTCCGGCGACCACTCACTGAGGAGCTCTACTTCCTGCAACATCATCTGCTCCTGTGTAAATTATACACGATCATCACAGGTTTAAGAAAAAGCCAAACGTAACACCAAAACACAGGGTAAGCTAGATATTTGAAAGAGAGTTTAGATATGAAACTTTAAAATCAAGATAGAACAAATTTAAGACACCCACGTAAAAACTATCAATTTTCTCATTCATTTCACACACTTCACAACTTCATCAAGTGTTATCTGTTTCACATAATGCATCAAGTGTCTATCAATTTCAATGTTCCTCATTTCTCACGTCAGACTTCCACTGACTCATCACACAAGACACTTGACACTACTTCCGGAAGACTCGTGCGTTGACTCAGGCTCAGAGATCTGCACCTGTCATACCACACCACTGTGAAATCCACACAGGGTCGCTGTGAAATCCACACAGCCATGCGCATACATAATCTCAATATCATCACTCTCCCGGTATGACAGGGTTAATTCATATAACAGGTCAAGCTCGTTCTCTTTCAAACAACTCACCCATACATATGAACCTCCTTCGACTCTCCACAACTGAATAACTTCATCTATATGATTCCATTATATCAGCAGAGTCAGGATATCTCCTTCTAGACAAGCCCCTAGTCAATACACATTACACACGATCTTACACGGTATTTTCTTTCCTGAAAATACTATGCCTTGATCCCACATTCACAACATTCAACACGTCATATAACACTTAAATGAACGATTCCAATCACAGCAAAACTCATTCCAAGGTTCAGATTTTCGAATATCACATTTAAATCTCAAACAGTTTCAAACAACACCAAAAACAGGGGAGTTCGAAAAACAACGCCCAAACCGGCGATCTCGTTCAGAAACAGGGGATTATGCAATAACAGTTGAAAACCGGCGACCACGTCGCCCCATCATCTCAATCATCTAATATAAGGTTTTCGTTGGAAATAAGGTTAGCTTCCCTTACCTGGACTTGCGCAAAACACCAAGAACTCCAAAACCCACCGAAGCTTAAAGGTGCCTTAGCTCTGTTTTAGCGTCTGGTTTGTAGAACTTGCAGAGAACCTCCCAGGTGCTCTAAGGGCAGTCGTCGCTCGTCGTACTGGTGCTTGAGGATGCCTGAATCGCAATGCGGAGGAGAGAAAAGAGAAAGATGAAGGTGAACTCACTCTTGAACCACTGCAACGTTCTTTGCCTCTCAGAAGTGGGTTTTTGAATCTTAAACCAACTTGTCCACAAAAGCCGCTGCCACCACCCACTCTGCAGGGAAGTTTGCGTGTACGCTTCCCTGAACAGTACGACTACGCGTGCCTCTGCGTAGGCCAACACTCTGATGTCACTATTCTGAACCACCCTTTTTGTCTACGTGTCGCGCGTGCAGGACGTCTCATGCTGGGAGCCTGGGTCCCACCTTATCTGTGTGAAACTCGACATCGCGCGATAACCTTCCACCGATGACCGCTCGCGCGATGACTATCCCCCGATGCCTCATCCTGGAGGACGACCGATGTCTCTCCCTGGGAAACGACCGATGTGTCCCTCATCCTGGCGATGACCTCTGTCTCTCATACCGGCGATGACTGATGTGCCTCATCCCGGTGATGACTGATTCCTCTTCCTGACGGACGACCGATTCCTCATCCTGGCAGACAACCGATGTCTCACCCTGGAGGACCACCGATATCTCACCCTGGAGGACCACCGATGTCTCACCCTGGCAGACCACCGATGTGTCTCCCATCCTGGTTGATGACCTATGTTCCTCTCATCCTGTTGGCGATCTCTTATCGCCCTTGTGTGTGACGAGAACACATCGCCTTACTCTGCTCACCGATGTCACATCGTCAGACCTTGCTGAAGGTTCTTCATCCCACTATGTTACGTCCAAGGTATCACCTCCACATGGCTTGGTGACGTCGGTAGCTTCACATTTCCAAGAATAGATCAGCACTACTCCTCGTGCGCCCATGCATGCAACACTAGGGACGATTTCTTATGCTCAAGCATAGAGCTTCGCATGCCTAGCGTATCTAAGGCTTAACCCACACCTTGATACGCGTGGTTTTTGGAACCCACTATGGTTAATCCAGCATCTTGACCACATACTACGTGCACTCCCGTCGATCACGTACACCCTAGGCGATTGGCGATCATGTCTCCTCTAGGCGACAGGCGATTATGTGCCAGAGAAGTCGGAGATCGCCTCCGTCTTCAATAACGGCGATCTCGTAGAAGACTTCTTAACTACACTTTTCTTCCTTTACTCTTCTTGATCCACACGTCAGCCGACCGACCTCTACCAGCTTACCCCAGACCTTGGGCGACGTCCGATGTCCGACTACTACGAAACTTCTATTACCAACTCTTTGTATTTTAAATAATAACATCCTCTGAAATTATTTAAATCTAACACTTTTATTCCACTTAAAGTTTCTAGGTCCTTACAGTAAGTAATAGAGATCCGTGAGTAATAGTTGATAGGCAATGTTGAATTTACTTACGGATTCAGATCTTTGAGTAATATCCATAGGTAATGTTATCCATGAGTAATATTCGTGATCCGGTCGGTCATCGTTAGTCGATGACGTCAGCAGCAGATGACCACGTGGACCAGTCACAGGGTGACACATGGCATGAGATAGCAGGTGAATCAGGGAGGAGACCACTTAGAACGGTCATCGGTGGAAAGTAATGAGACACCGCACGGTCATCGATGGAAAGTAATGAGGCATCGCACGGTCATCGGTGGAAGGTAATGAGGCACCGCACGGTCATCGGTGGAAGGTAATGAGGCACCGCACGGTCATCGGTGGAAGGTAATGAGGCACCGCACGGTCATCGGTGGAAGGTAATGAGGCACCGCACGGCCATCGGTGGAAAGTAATGAGGCACCGCAAGGTCATCGGGGCATCGGTCATCGGGGTTCTTGCCAACACGTGTTAACCTGGGACCCAGGTTCCCAGCGAGAGCGTTACGCATGCACCTCGCATGATGCCCACTCAGAGGATGTACGGTGAGACCATGCAGGCAGGATGCGCCTGGTGAGTGTGCTCAGACCAGCCACACCTGGCGCTCTCCTGGGAGCATGCGACTCACTCAGAGAGAAGAAACGCGCTAAGTTACTCCGCAAGAGGATAACTTAGCCGCACAGAGAAAAGCGCAGAAGCCCTTCAGATGTGACACGTGTACGGTTATATGTCAGCTGCATGCCTCCACGTGTCACCATCTAAGAGAGAGGCGTGGCCCAGTATAAAGGTACTCCACCTCATGTAAGGTACGGGGATTCTTACACACAAGTTTTTGAGATTACAAGTTTACACAGATTTACTACACACAGTTTCTGAGTCATTGTGGGAACGTTTGTACACGTTGCACAGTGATAACAGAATTGAGTTACACAGAGAGAGAAAGTGGATCTGAGCACACACGAGTCTCACAGAGACATTCAGTGAGAGTTTTTGGTGTTCCTGTTGCCTGACTTGAGCGTCGGAGCTACAACAGCCGCTAGAGGCACCGTTTGTGTGTTTTGCAGGCATCGTTTGGTGTTCCGTCGAAGGTTCTTGGAGCGTTTTTGCAGAACGCGCAGTTGCAGAAGGCTAGACGAAGGAGCGACGAGGCACATCCTCCACGTTCAAGTCCGCGGCAGGATCAATTCGTAGTTAAACATTACCTACGGATTCAGATTCGTAAGTAAAAATGCATAAATAATACTAATTTTTTTTTAGTGTTGGATTGCTCCCTCTTTTTCCGATACTCCCCCAAGGTTTTCTTTTGTATTAAGTTTTGTTTGAAAAAACCTTAAGAGAGTAACCGCATGAAAATCACGTTCCAATCCAAAGTCCAATTTTCTCACTATCTTGAAACAACAGGGTATGCACATCCTATTCTCCTTCACCTACATCAACTTCTCGATCTTTATCCTCTTCCGCCTCCACTGGGAATTGAAAAGTAGCACCCACAATCAATCAACGAAAAGGGTAGCACTAATTTTCATCCAACAGAAGACAAAACACAAAAAATAAAGGATTTTGCAAACTGAGAATTTTGTTAGAGGAAACCCCAATTGACATTTGCCAAGATCTATCATTTACCTCACAGGACAAATTTCCATTCCCTGTTGGAACGAAAGGCAGAAATGGAGTCTCATCAATAGAGAGAATTTGAAAAATAAAAAAAGAAAGAGAAAAGGAGCAACATCAATAGAGAGAAAATGAGAATGTGTAAATGCACACGCAATGAAGGAATAAAAAGGTAAGAAATGAGAAAATGACAATATATCTGAATCAAATTGAGAACTTGTTCTTGCCGGTTGACTCTCCTATCGGTTGACTCTACGACGATCACACGCCTCCTTTCCTCACCTTGAATTATGCTTTGCTGTCTCGAAACAACCTGCACCTGCAAGATAGAAAGGGGCGTCCTAGAGGCCATTTGCACTCCGACACTCAAGTCAAAAACTAGGGCAAGCACACCAAGTGTATTCAGTATCTCTGTTATGTCTAGAAACTGCGTACCTTTGTGAAGTGTTTTACTATCCTTTATATAGTCTAGGGTTTCCTCTGCTCCGCTACCCATATTTAGGATTTACAGGAATACCCTTGCACCGCTATCACCTAGACTTAAGGTAATCTAACACGTAAGGTTTCCTTAATTGGAGTGCAAACTCTAACAGGATGGCCACCTGGGTACCCCTTCGTGCACCTAGTCCCTGGGGCCACCTGTCCTGGGAGTGCCTTCACTGTTCACGTGTCATGCATGCAGCCTCACTTGGAAACCCTAATCTCGATAGGCACTCTACCCTTTAAGACTCTGCACCTAACTGTGCTTTCCCTGCCATGCGCATGGGTGCTTCATGACTTAGGCCTCTCCTTACTTCTGGGCATTTTACTGATAACTGGTCTTTCCTTAAGACCCATCGTAGATGTTCTAATTCTATTGTTCAAAGCATCCAAGGTCGATGTCACCTCGTCACCCCCCAGTTGCCGAGGACTCATCACCCTACTGAGTGACGAGGATACCTCAGTTCACTTTTGTGGTCGACATGCTGATGACTAATCATCCCATTAGTCCCTACTACCTGTGGGACCCAGCCCTCGTGGCTCTGGCCCATGCTGTGGGACCCAGTTGACGCGACTCACCATTACTAGCTGTTCTCGGTGTCCGAGGACTGGTCCGTACACAAGCCCCCCACTCTCGAGCTGTTAACTTGTTCAGCGAAGAGACTAAGTCATTGGCTCGGGCGACCTACGTGGCACTGAGCGAATGGACATGAATAGCGTGCTGAAGGGACATCTCACCAACCCCCCTTTAATCTGCGGACACGTGGTTAGATCAACGGTTAGGGTTTCTTAACGTTTGCGCTTCCTTGCCTACGTTAAACCCTTTCAAAAACCCGCGCCTCTACACTGTTTCATCACTTTTAACTCAAACCTTCATAATTTCTAACTTCTCTCGAACGCTCCTACTCCCACTCCTACTCTCGCAACCTTTCGTCTTCGCTTACTCAAAGGTATGATTTTTATTCTTCTTCCTGCCTTCGTTTATGATCCTGTTACCTTTTACATGCTATAACTGTTTTGGGTCTGTTCATGATTTCTGCATTTCAGGGTTTCTGTTCTTCTTTCTTGTTTTCGTTCTTCTTCTGGGAGTCTTTGTCCGCCATTTGAGGCACACCCTCATTCTCTTCTAAGCCTTTGTTCTTCCTCCTTGCCTCTCTTTTTTGTTTTAGACTCGAGATGGCAAGAACCAAAACCACCTCCTACCCTCCTCCCGCCATCGATTACAGGGCCCTCTACTCTTGGGCCTCTGAGGAGCTCCTGGCCGAGACCTCTAAACTCACGACCTGTGAAGACTTGAGAAAACACAGGGACGATGAGCACGAGATCAAGGGGCGCGTCTTTGGCAGGGAGAGTGACGCGTATATCTCAGTTCGACCCTGCACAGAGGGTAAACCCGTATGCGATGATGATCACTGCAACGATGGGGAGCCCTTTTTCTTCCTGTAAGCCACCATCTTCAAACGGGTTAAGGTTTGCCTGCCCTTCACTGGATTCGAGAGGGCCCTGCTCACCGAGCTCAATGTGGCGCCTGCCCAGCTGCACCCTAACAGCTGGGCTTTCATCAGAGCCTTCTCCATCCTCTGCAACAACCTGAGGTTCCCTCCCTCGGTAGATGTCTTCTTATACTTTTTCGAGGCGAAGAGCCCTAGGAAAAAGGCTTTGGGTAAGCCTTAATGGGGTGGCGGGGAGAGTTCTGCTAACTCTCTTCCAGCAGTCCTACAAGGGCTTCTAGGGAAAGTTCTTCAGAGTCTATTGCAGCTCCTACGATTCTACAATGCTCGATGGGTTTCTCTTGTATTGGGTGGGGAAACTCAAACTCAAAAAACCTCGAGGATTGAAGGAGCTGACACCCTTCGATCGTGACCTGTGCCTGCTTCTTTCCAGCTGGGGAGTGGAGTTCGACACCACCCAGCTGATCAGGCACGAGTACGATGCTGACACTCTCAGCGTCTATGTTGGTATGCTTTATCTCACCTTACCCTTTTGTATCTGCTTGCATTTGTACTTAACGCGTATCACTTCTCATCTTTTGCTTGTTGTTTGTTGCAGATATGGTGTTAGACGCTGAGAAGAAGAAAAGGCTGGTGGCCTTGCTGGATTGTCGCATAGCAGGTGGCTCATGCCCTGTTGGCCCCTCTTCACCCGCCATGGCTGCCCCAGGCCCCACTTCTGATAACAAATTAAAGAGGGCAGCCGCTGTGGTGATCTCTGAAGATGAGGACACATGCTCAGGCCTCGTCTTCAAGAGGAATAGGGTGGAGGTTGCTGCGGCGACCTCATCTGCAACAGAGGGGCAACCTCCATCTTTCAAGGAGCACCCCCCTAGTGCCTCTTCTCCCCCCGAGCTACTCCTGGCGCTCGAGGGTGGGGGAGAGAGTGCCCCCAACCTGACCACGTACCTCCCGCACCCGAACTTCCTCCTCTCCTCCAGCAGACCCTTGTGCACCTGCCTGCCAAAGAGGTCATGGAGGCCCTGGATAGAGATTCGCTAAAGGACCGCGTGAGCCACGACCTTGGTGAGTTTCTCGCCGCCTCCAGCGTCCTGCTGACCCACGGGGTTGTTGAGATTAAGCTGAAAGAAGAAGTTACCCAGCTAAGGCGGGACCTGGAGAGGGAAATGGTGTAGAAGAAGGAGTTGGAGCTTCAAGTCCAAATAGCTGCCAAGCGTGAGAATGCTCTGAACCAGGAGCTGAGTAGTCTCCGCCAATCAGAGAAGGAAGCCAAGAAGCTCCTCTTTGCCAAGGGGTAGGAGGCCCTCTAGCTTGAAGCCAAGATCCTCCCCCTCCGCAACAAAGTTATTGAATTGGAAGAACAGTTGGAGGGGGCCCAAGCAAAAACGACTAAGCTAGAGGAGAGGGCCACAAATCAGGAAGTCCAGCTGGGCAAGGTAGAGGAAGAACTTGCCCAACAAGCTGAGTTGTTCAAGAAGACTGAGGCCGAGCTGATAGAAGATGCCGCCGACGCCTACCGGGAGGGATTCGACGATGCCCTTGCTCAGGTTGCCTGCGCGCATCCTGAGATGGACCTCTCGCCCTTTTCTATGTCCATGCAGGTAGTCAACGGGCAAATAGTGCTTAGATAGGTCTCTTGAGCAACTATATTCTGTAGCTGGACTTCTTGTAATTATCTTTTGTAACCGTTCTTCCAATGTAATTAATATATTTAACTTTGTTCATACAATTGTTTGACCTTGTGCATCAACTTACTTGTATTTGTATCTCAATTATTGTCTGGCTACCTTGGCATACTCAGCTAATCAACCTCTTCAGCATAGAATCATCCCATAGGTAGCATGCTTAACTCTGATAAGACGTTATGAGTATTGTTCTTCATTAGGATAGGAGACCATACCGTGGGCGAGACTTCATGAGAGCTTTCCTGCTGAAAGGTACCTCACCGATCTCATCTTCGCCCATAAGCGTGTGTGAATGTCACTGGCAAACTCTACCCTTCAACCTAGTGCTTTTGCTCGAAAAGAAAGTGTTTTCCACGAACCCTCCCTTTGCCTCTACGAGGACTCCAACATCGATTTGTACTCACCTGCCCCTTCTTACTCAAGACAAGGGAGGATTTCACTGGAAGGAGTCGTCCTTGGCGTTCTCACTCGAAAGGGGAGGCGTTCTCTGCGAGCCTTCCTTTCCAGCTTCTGAGACTTCTACCCCAGGCTAACGAGTTTTAACTGACCACTTGATGGAGAGAGGCCAAGCTCACCCTACCATGAAAGCCAAGGGCCAAGACTAGACCGTCTAGAACCACATGGAGAGCGTCTAGCACAAGACAAGGGGGAGCTACATGAGGAGCATCTAGGAGGGAGCCTAGACCGTCTAGGACCTCTCACAAGGTCCATGGCCAAGCACATTCACACCCAAATAAGTCAAGCCACGGATGGGAGGGAGAAGACCTTGTACATGCTACTTTGAGGCCCATTAGGGGTAGCTTAGTAGATTAGTGTAGTGTAGAAAGCAAAACTTGCTCACTTAGGGGTGTGCTATCGAAAAGGTGCCCTTAGCAATAGAAGGAGGGGTGTGCTAGCAAATAGGTGCCTTTAGCAAAAGAAGGAGGGGTGTACTATCAAATGTTGCATTTTTGACCTATCTTCTAGAATATTAGGATGATGGTGTGGTTTGACTAAAGTCAATACCCTAGGCAGCCCCACTTTTTGTATTTCCATCCCTACCCTTTAAGCTTGCTCACCAAGGCTCCTAAATCTATAAATAAGGAGGCCTACCTCATGTATTTTCAAGATCAATTTATATGAGTAAATGCTGCCAAAATTATGCTAGCTTCTACTCTTTGTCTAGTCTCTCTAGGTTAGACACTTTGATCTTCATCTTCACCTTCCTCCAAGTGATTTGGCCTAACCTATCACTCTCCACACCTTTCATGCACCTACAAGGAACCCATAGCTCTATATGAGCCATCCTTGACCCATATCATCCATAGCTTCCACCACCTTTTTACCTCATATTTCAAGAAGAACAAATGGTCATGAAGAACAACCCATCACCACTCATCGCCCTTAGGCGAGGGTGGGCTTTGACTGGTGAACCTTCTTGTTCAAGTTGGGAGTTCTCACTCGAAGAGGAGGTGTTCTATGCGAACCTACCTTCCAACTGTCGAGACCTTTAACCCCAAATGACAAGCTCGAACTGACCTCACATCGCTTATAGGCGAGGGAAGATTTAACTAACGAACCCTTCTGTTCGACTTGGCGTTCTCACTCGCAGAGGAGGTGTTCTTAACGAACCTACCTTCCTACTTACGAGACCTCTAACCCCAAGTGACAAGTTCTAATTGACCTCTCATCGCTCATAGGCTGATGGAAGAGGGCCAAGCACAACCTTCCATTAAAGGCAAGAGCCAAGTCAAGAGCGTCTAAGACCAAGCTAGGAGCGTCTAAGACAAGTTAGGAGGGTCTAGGACGAGAAGACTTGGATCAAAGCTATGAATGGGAGAGTGGCATACTAGCACATATTCCGTGAAGGCCCATCAAATGTAGTTTAGCTTTAATTGGGGTGTAAATAGCATAGCCATGTGGACAAATGTTTATTTTTCTGCACATTAGAATTAAGGAGAAGTTAACCTTCCCACTATTCTAGAAAGCCCATGGAGGGGGTGAACTTACAAACTAGACACACCCCTCCCCATGTGCTCACACTTTCCATGTGGCCCATGTGCTTCACATTTACATTTCATTTGGCTAGCATTAGGGTTGCATTATGGTCCTCCTTAGCCTATAAAAGGAGGAGCCCACACCTTGTATTTTCAAGATTAAATAGAGTATTGTTATGCTGCCAAAATTGTGCCATACACTACTCCTTGCCTAACACTTAGGTTTTAGTCTTCAATTCATCACTACCAAAGGGGCTGGCCAAACCTCCCCATTTCCTCACTCTTCATGCACCTTCAAGGCACCCATGCTTCCTAGGAAGGCCTTGCTCACCTCCTCCATAAGCTTCCGCATCCATCATCACCAAGGAACTCCAAAATCCAAAGAAGAGCTCATAGGAATGCTATCATTTGGTATCTAGAGCTATGGTTCTTCAAAGATGAGTATCTCTTTTCATTTTCTTTTTGAGTTCTTCTTTTCTCCAAGTTGTTCATCTTTATTCCAAGTTGTCTTGCTGTTTTTTGTGTTTTAATATGATTTGAATGCTTGTTTATTCATTTCATTTGGTGGGTTTGTTCAAACTTGTGCTTGAACATCTATTTTCAATTTTGTGTAGGATTCTTGATATATTTGTGTTGCTGTTTTTATTTTTAGGTATTTGAGTCTTGCTTGAAATTTCATTTGGGTCATATGATGTTCTTGTGTCTTTTCATTTTATGAATCCATAAGTTTTGTCTAAGTCATGTGTTTCCATATTTGTCATCAAATCCTAGTAGTACTCTTTTTGATTTATTTGTTTCTTGTTTTTGGTCTGAATGTTTGATCTGAAATCTGTTTTGTGTTGATCCTTTGGTGCATTTTTAATTTTAGTTTGAGTTCTTATTTGTGTGTTAGATCCACACAAATTCCATCATATTAACTCCATTGTGTTTTTAAGGTATATCATTATGTTTTTCATTCCAGTTTTCAGAACCCCTTGTTTTTCACTTTTCTGTGCTGACTGTTTTGGTTTATGAAAATGACATACATCATCAAAAATTTCTGAGCCTCTGGATTTCACAAATTTGAGGTGTTAGCAAAAGGACAAAAAAAGAACCATCTGAAAAGAAGAAATAGAAAAAAAAAGATAAATATTACAAAAAAAGTGTGCAATCCTGACGTTCCAGCTGGCAGCTCTGAGCACTGATTTTATAAAATTTACCAAAATTAATTGGTACATGCGTTTGGAGTGAAACCAACGCCAAAAGTTTGTTAAGATCTTGTTCTGATTGTGTCTCAATTTTCAGAAGCAAATACAAAAGGGTCAGCTCAGCATAAATCTTTTAAAGATACGCTTTCTGGACCACAACAATTTGTGCTTTTCTGTGGTGTTGTTTTTTGGTTTTTAAATCAAATCTAGTGTTATTCCTAGGTTCCTTTTTGTGTGCCATCCATTATTTGAGTACCTTTTATTTGCTTGTCTAATTTCATTTGAACTCTTTCTAGTTGTGTCACATTTAAATTCCATTTGTGTGGTACTGTTTTTCAAATTAATTTGTTTCTTGCTTTCTTTCTTTGGCCTCTAAGCTTGTTGGTGGATTAAATATCAATTGGTACTTGTTGAGTGAGAATTTGACTTGAGGGGAGTCTAGCTTGCTTAATAGGTGCTGGATTGAAGATTTTATTGACCTAATTCCAAGAGGAACAAAGGCAAAGGGCAGCAACAAACACCATACTACAAATACACCACACACTTTGGAAGGCCCAACAAGTAGAAAAGCATCAAAAGGGGTGCAACTAGAAGAACAACAAAAGGGGTGCAAATAGTAAAAGCAACAAAGGGAGTGTCATTTAATTTCTTTGCAATCTTGCTTGTGTTAATTACTTGTTAATCACGCAATTAGTCGGTGAGTGTGTCTTCAAGGGCTCCAAGTGTCCAAGAAGCCTCACCTAGGGCCGTCTAGCTTAATTTTGTTTTTATTAATTGCTTTAATTGAACCAACTTGCTTTAATCACTTCGTTAATTTCTTGTTTAATCTTGTTTAAGGCTTTCATAGCTTGCATTGTTTTCTTGCATTAAAAATTTGATTTCTTCAACCTAATTGTGTTTTAAGTGGTTTACTAAGAGAAAGCTTTGCGTGAAGACATTGAGGGATAGTCTTTGGCTAAGGCAAGGCTTGGTATTTAAGTAGTCCATTGTGACTCACCTCCCTTACCTGGAAGACTACCTTCTTTGACTTCCCTAAATTTTCTCAAGGTAAAATATTTCTATACACAAGGGTCTAGTCATGTCTTCTCATTCCTTTAAATCTCTTAAAAGTGAGGTGAAATCCTTGAAATCTCTTTTGGAACAACTTTCCAAGAATATTCAATCAATTTCATCTAAACAATTGGAGAATGAGGCCAAAACTAATGAATTGACTAAATCAAAGGATGAGAAGTCTCACATTTCAAAAAAATTACCTTCTCATGCATCTATCTCTAAAAAGCATGATTCTTTTGGGGAGGGAAGACATAGAAGAGATAGAAAAGAACAAGAAAGCCCAAGAGAGGTTAGGGTAGACCTACCCCATTCCCATGGAAAAGAAAATATAGAAACTTGCCTAGATTGGGAAATGAGGGTAGAAAAATTGTTTGCTTCCCATAAAGAAAGAAAGGAAAGAAAGATACAAAAGAAAAGAGAGGAAGCCGAAAGGGAAGCTAAAGAAAAAGAAAAAGAAAAAGAAAAAGAAAAGCATGAGAAGACCCTTAAGAAACAAAAGGCGTGGGAGAATAGTGTTCCTTCTCACAAGGTCATTCAACAAGACAAAAGATTTAAAAATACCTTTGAAAATATGTGTCTTGTTGAACAACCTAGCCTTTCCTTTTGTAAAGGAACACTTGCAAGCATAGTAACAAAAAAAGAGTCTTTAAAAGAAGCTTGCATAGATAAAGACAAAGTGGATTATTTCTCATATGTGCTAGGATATCACCAAGTGAATGTCAAGTTATTTACAAGCATCTACAAAAACAAATTTTTATGTGAAGTAGTGCCTAAAGAAACTTGTCATGTCCTATTGAGACAACCATTGCCAAGTGTGCAACTTCTCATAAACAATGGTTGTAACAACGAGACTATCTTTACACATAAGAGAAAAATTCTTCATGAAGGAGAACTCATGGACCAAATTAGAGTTGATAAAACTCTAGAGCTTTTAAAAGGAAAACTTTTGTCACCCATGAGAAAAGATGTTCAAAGACATTACCCTAGATACATTTCTTGTTTTAAAAATACACCTAAGGTGATGTCTCATGAACTCTATACTCCTTTACCTTTTGCAAATGATCCTTGGGAAGACATAAACCTCAATTTTATCTTAGAGCTTCCTAGGACAACAAAAGGTTTTGATTCCATTTTTATGGATATGGATAATCTCTTCTATATAGAAGTGACAAGTCTTCATGGTTTATCTTCAAGCATAGTATTGGATAGAGCTCCAAAATTTGAAAACCATCATTTGAGGAATCTTTTAGAAAAACTTGAAATTAAGTTGTACTCTTCAAATTTTTATCCTCAAAAGAATGGTCAAAATAAAATTGAAAACATAGCTCTTTTTACTATGCCTAGAGAAATCATGAAAGACAATCACAATTCTTGGGATGAGTATCCTTTTGAGCATGCATACAATGGAGTAGTCCACAAGACTACTAATATTTCTACATTTGAAATTGCATGTGGACTTAATCCTCTTTCGCCTTTTAAGTTGTTACCCTTTCCTAAAGGTATTGTGCCTAAGGAAAAGGTAACCAATATTGAAAATTTTCAAATACATAAGAGGATTAGAGAACATATACAACCATCAAAAGAGAAATATTGTACAAAGTTGCCAAAAACAAAAGAAAAACAAAAATGGCAACTTCATACAATTAAGTTCTCTCCAATTGCTCACACTAACACCTTTACTTTGTTTGATGATTTCCATAGGTGGACGTTTGATCCGGGAGGACAAGCCTTGCCGAAACAATAGGCTGCTATCCGAGATCAAATCTGTAGATCTGAGGATAGATCTTCTCAAAGGAGGAGGAGATGATGGACACCATCCAGCCCCATCCATCCCCCTAGTTGAAGACAAAGCAAGGGATTTGAGGACAAATCCTTTTTCAAGAGGGAGGGGATGATGGAAGAGGGCCAAGCACAACCTTCCATGAAAGGCAAGAGCCAAGTCAAGAGCGTCTAAGACCAAGCTAGGAGCGTCTAAGACAAGTTAGGAGGGTCTAGGACGAGAAGACTTGGATCAAAGCTATGAATGGGAGAGTGGCATACTAGCACATATTCCGTGAAGGCCCATCAAATGTAGTTTAGCTTTAATTGGGGTGTAAATAGCATAGCCATGTGGACAAATGTTTATTTTTCTGCACATTAGAATTAAGGAGAAGTTAACCTTCCCACTATTCTAGAAAGCCCATGGAGGGGGTGAACTTACAAACTAGACACACCCCTCCCCATGTGCTCACACTTTCCATGTGGCCCATGTGCTTCACATTTACATTTCATTTGGCTAGCATTAGGGTTGCATTATGGTCCTCCTTAGCCTATAAAAGGAGGAGCCTACACCTTGTATTTTCAAGATTAAATAGAGTATTGTTATGCTGCCAAAATTGTGCCATACACTACTCCTTGCCTAACACTTAGGTTTTAGTCTTCAATTCATCACTACCAAAGGGGCTGGCCAAACCTCCCCATTTCCTCACTCTTCATGCACCTTCAAGGCACCCATGCTTCCTAGGAAGGCCTTGCTCACCTCCTCCATAAGCTTCCGCATCCATCATCACCAAGGAACTCCAAAATCCAAAGAAGAGCTCATAGGAATGCTATCATAGGCGAAGGAGGATTTCGCTGGTGAACCTTTCTGTTCAAATTGGGAGTTCTCACTCGAAGAGGAGGTGTTCTTGACGAACCTACCTTCCCACTTACGAGATCTCTAACCCCAAGTGACAGGTTCTAATTGACCTCTCATCGCTCATAGGTGAAGGAGGATTTCGCTGGTGAACCTTTCTGTTCAAATTGGGAGTTCTCACTCGAAAAGGAGGTGTTCTTGACGAACCTACCTTCCCACTTACGAGACCTCTAACCCTAAGTGACAGGTTCAAACTGCATTGTACAAACACATTCGAGAATATATCTTAACTGAAAATTTTATTGGGTGACCTCATTAAAAACCCTTAGAAGGGAAAAAAGAGTGTCTCCTAAACTGTGTACAAAGTTACATCTTAGTCTTAACTGAAATAAAACTTTAGGTGAGTCGCATTCCATGTACGAGGAATCAGACCACCTTCTAGAGTCTCAAGCCTGTACGCTCCATTCCCCAGGGCCTTTGTCACTCTAAAGGGACCAGTCCACTTGGGAGACAGCTTGTTCTCTATCTGGTAGGGAGATGCCTTCCACATGATTAGGTCGGCGACCTGGAACTGCTGAGCTCTCAACTTGGAACTGTGCTGGAGCTCAACCCTTCTCTTCAATGCTTCGGCTTTGATTCTTGCCTCTTCCCTTACCTCATCTAAGAGATCCAAATTCACTTTCCTTTCTTCATTGGACTCCTCAACCACAAAGTTCTGAAAACGTGGCGAGCTTTCCTGGATCTCTACAGGGATCATGGCATCTGAACCATACACCAAGCTGAAAGGGGTTTCCTTGGTGGTGGACTGAGGGGTGGTATGGTAGGCCCACACAATTCTGGGAACCTCCTCAACCCAAGTCCCCTTGGCCTTCTCCAGCCTTCTCCTCGGTCCTCTAAGTAGGACTCGATTGGCTGACTCGACCTGCCCATTAGTCTGAGGATGCTCGAATGATGTGAACACCTGTTTGATTCCCAACTCGGTACATAACTTCCCCAGCTGTTGGCTTGCAAACTGGGTGTCATTATCAGACACCAAGCGCTTGGGTACGCCAAAATGACATACTATGTTCTTCCACACGAAGTGCTGGATCTTATGGGCTGTGATTTGTGCTACAGGTTCAGCCTCGATCCACTTCGTGAAGTATTCTATGGCGACCACAAGATACTTCATCTGCCACACAACCAAAGGAAAGGGCCCCAGGATATCAATTCCCCATGTGTGGAATGACCAAGGGCTGTATATAGATCTGAGCTCCTCTGAGGCGCCTTGTGCCAATCTGCATGTAGCTGACACTGTTTGCACTGCTGCGCATACTTCGTGCAATCTTCCCTCATGGTTGGCCAGTAATACCCTGTTCGAATGGCTTTAGATGCCAAAGCACGACCTCCTATATGGCTCCCACATATTCCTTCATGGAGCTCTGCCATTATCCGCATGCACTGCTCACCATGCATGCACACCAGAATAGGGTGTGTGAACTCGTGCTTGTACAATTCCCCATCAATGAGTGTATACTTAGTTGAATTCTTCTTTACTTTTCTCGCCTCCATTGGCAACATCCCATCAGCTAAGTAGCACTTATAGGGCGTCATCCACGTTTCTCCACTCTGCAACAGACAGACTTGCGACGACCCCTCCTCCAACGCCACACATGCGTTGACCATTGGCTTCTTCAAAGTTTCCTAGGTCAACGACTGATGACTCCTCTTCCCACCGTCAGACTGACTGATCTGGTGGACTCCTACTAAGTTATCAGCCGTGTAGGTGTGAGATGTCCTCAGGATCTCCTGGATGACCGTCCTCTACCTGCCCCCCTTGCCCGAGCTTGTGAGTTTTTCTAACAAGTCAGCTTGGGCATTCTGATCTCTGGGCACATGCTGATGAAGACCAAGTAGAGGAGGCGCCTGAGGCCCAAGCCTATGAAGCCCAAGCCCAAGATGGGGCCCAAGCCCAACCAAATAGCTCGACATCCTTCATGCCTCAAAGGATGAGTAGGAGCAAGGCTAAAGCTTTGGGAGAAGAGCATCAATGGATGTCTCTTTTTGTAATTACTTGTGTATAGTTTTTAGTAGAACTTTAAAGGAAGGTGTAGATATTAAAATAAGGGGTGCCAATGTATAAAGATAGGTCACACCTTCCATGTGACATAAAGAGTAGGTGCAGGTGTAGTTTTTAGGTGGTGCCAAAGTAGAAAAAAGGTCACACCTCCCATGTGACTCAAGATTGGCTCCAAATTTGAATTAGAATTAGGAGGGAATTTTGAATTTGTTTCACTTTCATTTCAGCCCTCTAAACCTATAAATAGAGGTGCTTGGTCATTGTAAATTGAACATTGAAATTGGAAGAAAAGTTACTATACTCAAATTGTGAGTGAATTTTGTGAGACTTGTTCTCCTCTTCCTTGTCTCATCTTGTGAAGCTTTGGGAGCTCTCAAGTGGCGGCAAATCTGCACTTATCTTGGATCATCACCTCCAAGTGGCGTGTCCATTCCCAATCCATGGCTACAACCACATAAGTTTCATCTTCTTTCATCTTCCATAGTCATTTCAATCGGTAGTTTTGATTCTATGTCTTGTTCTTGAATTTCAATCGGTTCTTTTGTTTCAATTTGTGTTTCCATTCTTTTTTTGAGTTCAGCACCTTGTTCTTCATTCATTCATCACCATTAATTGTGTTTCAACCTTGGACCTTTGGAAATGAACCTTCACATCTACTTAACACTTGTTAAGTTAATGTCCAGTGGGGATTTTCCTTAGGTGACTCACTCTAAATTGCTAAGAATCTTGATCCTAATTCTAAGAAAGTGTCACAAATATTATGAACCTAAAATCAACTCACATCACATGCACCAACTCGAAAGTTGCAAAGGAACTCTTCAACACCTGGACATACTCTAGGTAGGAGGCCATCTAAGGATCTTTGGCTTGGTACCCTCCCGCCACTTGACCTGTGACCAATAGGGAGTCACTCTTTGCCAAAAGACTCAGTGCTCCCATCTCCTTTGCCAACAACATTCCAGCGATTAAAGCCTCATACTCTGCCTGGTTGTTGCTGGCCTTGAAGGCAAACCATAGGGCTTGCTCAATCAACAGCCCCTTTGGTCCTTCCAAGATCACCCCAGCTCCACTACCTTACTGATTGGAAGACCCATCTACTGAGAGCACCCATCTGAAGTCAGGTTCATCCTGCTGGGTTTCTGCAGAGGACATCCCGGCTACAAAGTCAGCATAAACTTGGCCTTTGATTGGGCCTCTGGGCTCATACTGTATGTCAAACTCAGATAACTCCACCGCCCATCGCACCATCCTCCCTGCCACGTCTGGCTTCTGCAAGACCTTTTGGATAAGTAGGTCTGTCATCACCATCACTGTGAAGCTCTGGAAGTAATGGTGAAGCCTACGCGCAGAGAACACCACAGCCAATACCGCCTTTTCTATGGCCTGGTATCGTACCTCAGGCCCTTGCAGCACCTTGCTAACAAAGTAGATGGGCTTTTGGCTCTGATCTTGCTCCTGCACCAAAACTGAACTCACTGCCTTCTCAGTGACCACGAAGTACAAATGCAACGGGGTGCCGATCTGTGGTTTACACAGCATCGGTGGGCTGGCCAGATATTGTTTCAGCTTGAGGAATGCTTCCTCACATTCCTTGGTCCACAAGAACCTGCTGTTCCTCCTTAAGCATTAAAAATAAGGGTGACCCTTATCTCCCCCAGCTGACACAAACCTGGAAAGAACAGCCATCTGACCTGTCAACTATTGCACCTCCATTACCGGCGTCGGGCTCCTCATAGCTAAGATCGCCGCGCACTTGTCTGGGTTGGCCTCAATCCCACGTTCGGTGAGCAAGAAACCGAGGAATTTGCCTGCTTCCACCCCAAAGACACACTTCTCTGGATTCAACTTCAACCCGTATTTAGCTATTGTAGTAAATAGTTCCTCTAAATCAGCGACGTGTTGATCCCTCACCCGGGATGTCACCACCATATCATCTACGTACGCTTGCACGTTGCGTCCTATCATGGGTGCAAGGACCTTGTCCATCAGCCTCTGTTAGGTAGTGCCTGCGTTCTTCAACCCAAATGGCATGACTGTGTAGCAGTAGTAGGACAGCTCAGTCATAAACGTTGTCTTGTGTACCGACCAGTCCTCGGACACCGAGAACAGCTAGTAATGGTGAGCCGCGTCAATTGGGTCCTACAACATGGGCCAAAGCCACGTGGGCTGGGTCCCACAGGTAGTAGGGACTAATGGGATGATTAGTCATCAGCATGTCGACCACCAGAGTGAACTGAGGTGTCCTCGTCACTCAGCAGGGTGATGAGTCCTCGGCAACTAGGTGTGATGAGGTGACATCGGCCTTGGATGTTTCGAACAACAGAATTAGAACATCTACGATGGGTCTTAAGGGAAGACCAGTTATCAGTAAAATGCCTAGAAGTAAGGAGAGGCCTAAGTCACGAAGCACCCATGCGCGTGACAGGGAAAGCACAGTTAGGTGCAGAGTCTTGAAGGGTAGAGTGCCCATCAAGATTAGGGTTTCCAAGTGAGGCCGCATGCATGGCACGTGAACAGTGAAGACACTCCCAGGACAGGTGGCCCCAGAGACTAGGTGCACGAGGGGGTACCCAGGTGGCCATCCTGTTAGAGTTTGCACTCCAGTTAAGGAAACCTTACGTGCTAGATTACCCTAAGTCTGGGTGATAGCGGCGCAAGGGTATTCCTGTAAATCCTAAATATGGGTAGTGGAGCAAAGGAAACCCTAGACTATATAAAGGGTAGTAAAACACTTCACAAAGGTATGTAGTTTCTAGACCTAACAGAGATACTAAATACACTTGGTGTGCTTGCCCTAGTTTTTGACTTGAGCGTCGGAGTGCAAACGGTCTTTAGGACGCCCCTTTCTATCTTGCAGGTGCAGGTTGTTTCGAGACAGCAAAGCATAATTCAAGGTGAGGAAAGGAGGCGTGTGATCGTCGTAGAGTCAACCTACAGGAGAGTCAATCGGCAAGCACAGAACTGTTGCGTAAATCAAATGAAAAAATTGTCCTGTATCAAATGGAAAACTACTCTCAATGATTATTGTTTCATAAATAAAATGAAAAACTACTTCTTTGTTAGAGTAATTACCAAATGATCAAATATTCTTTTAATAAAATAAGATATATTAAATGGGTAAAATTGAAAAAAAATTATACACCAAAAATTTAGTTACCAATTAGTTTAAAGAATAATCCTCTTTAAGTCTAAAAATCGAGTTATTTTAGAATCGAGTATTGTTATTGCCGGTTGATTTGGTCGTTGGTTGAGTCTGACGAATGGTTCGAAATTCGCCTATCTCCGTTGAAATTTGTGTCTTCCTTGATTATAAAAATGCAATTCCTGACAGAGAACGTCCTTTTGGCCAGTCACACTTCGACGCCGAGATAACCTCTACCTTTCTGAGTACCGAACTTATACTCATACCTACCAGACTTCCAAGTTCCATGCATTACAAGTATCTTAACTAATGTTAGAGAAACTTACCAATAGTATTTTGCAGTGTTCCTTAATTAAAAATACAATCTCTTTAATTTTGTATTTTTTGAAGTATGTTTCCATATCTTAAAATTAAATTGAGTAACTTTAACAAAATTAATTAAAAAAGTGCACATGTCAATGCCCATTTGCTTTTGTATAATTTTTATTAAATACTCATTGAGTAATTTTCAACTGCATTATATTTTTTAAAAATTTGAAAGTTCGTTTCAGTATATATAAAACTTTTTATATTAATGTAAAATTATTTATGTTCGTTAATATATAGTAATATTAAAATATAAATAATTTGGTTAAGTTTTTATTATTCTCTAAATTTTCAAATTTGACATGAATAAATAGAATTATATGATAAAATTTCACTTATATATATATATATATATATATATATATATATATATATATATATATATATATATATATATATATATATATATATATATATATATATATATATATATATAACCAGTTATACTATGAAAAAATGCGTTTTGATAGACGCTTTCTGTACCCACATAGTTTTCATGCGCATATTATGAGGATGGTTAAAAAGATTAAAGTGTCTCGTGTTATTGCTATTGCTATCATTTTATTACCCTTGTTATTATCGTTTTCTTTTTCCGTTGTTATCCTTTTGTTGTCGTCATTCTTTTGCTATTGTCGTTCTCCTAGTAGTTATCATTTTTGTTTAGGTATTGTGTTAAGGATGAATTCAAGGAAAAAAATGTGTTTGATGGTACAATTTGAAAAACATTTGCACACAAAAAGGTTTCTGAAAATAAAAAAATAACTTATGAATTATGTAATCTAAAAATAGTTTTTTATGAAAAAAATATTTTTCGATTGAACAATTCAAAAGTAAAAAAACTTTCAAATTAAATAATTTATAAGTAAAAAATGACTTTCGAAATGTGTATTCTAAAAATCTTTTTTATGTAAAAAATATTTTCAGATATTGTATAATCCAAAAGTAAAAAAATATTTTTAAATTGTAGAATATAAAAGTCAAAAAAAAATTTAGATTGTATAATTCTGAAGGTTAAAAATAGTTTTTAGATTGTGCAACCTGAAAGCTTTTTTATGCAAAAAAACAAGTTTCATATTGAAGAATATGAAAGTTAATTTTAAGGGAAAAATGGGAATTTTTGTATTTATAGGAGTGTAGAAGAAAAATATGAGGGTGCAAAAAGAAAATGCACAACTACTAGAAAGATTTAAACTAGAATATTTCTTGCACCTCCTTATTTCCCTTTTGCATCCCATAAATGATGTGAAAATTTTCACTTTTTCCTTTTATTTTTTTAAATTTTTTCCTAGATTATGCAATTCAGAGATTACACAATCTAAAGATTGTTTTTTCCTTAACAAACTTATGGATTGCACATTCCAAAAGTCATTTTAAGGGTAAAATGAAAGTTTTTGTATTTATGGGGCTACAAAGGAAAACACAGGGGTGCAATAAGAAATATCTAGCTATCAAGAAGGCCTAAAATAGAGTAATTCTTCCTACACCTCCTTACTTTTCTTCTACACCCCCGCAAATGTAAAAATTTCCATCTTGTCCTTCTGGTTTAAAGTTTTTTTTTTTTTTTTCTAAATTTTGCAATCTAGAAACTTCCTGGATTGTACAATCTAAAAGTGAAAAGTGCCTTCTAGATTGCACAATTTAGAAAAACTTATGGATTTTATAATTTAGAGCTCATTTTTGCTTTTTGGATTACACAATCTTAAAGTAAAAAATGACCATTTTGTGCAATTGAGGTATACATTAATCTCCTTGAATTTAGAGGAACCAAGATCTTCATTAGAGGTAGAATTCCCTATAATTGTTGCAGAATTATGATTGTAACAAGTAGCAGAGGAGCTATTTACACCATAGGCACTTGACTTTACAAGGTGAGTTGGGTTCACAAAGTTTTCCCCGGGTTTGAGTAATCAAAGATGATATGTCATTCCTATGGGAGTCACAACTAGGGGAGGGTGATGTGAGTTGAATTTTAGATGTTTTTATTTAAGGTGAAACTTTACTTTAGGATTAAGATTTTAGCAATTAAAGTTAAGGACCTAAGGAAGATTCCCACTAGACACGAACTTAACCAAGTGGTTAAGTAAGTGTGAAGATTCACTTTACAGAGGCAAAGATGAAAAAACAAGATATAGTGATGATGAGATGCAATTGCAGAATTGAAGAAAGGAAACTAGGAAACATCAATGGTGATCAAGGCCAGCCAAATGATGAACCAAACTCATAATAATGAGCCCAAAACCGAGAGCAACAAATAAGAGTAAAAGAGACAAGAACATAAATGGAATGAAAAATGGAAGGAAATGGGATGAGAAAACTTATGGAGGTGGTGGAGATGATTACGCCACTTGGTGTGTGGAAACCACCAAGATAAATGCTAGGCCGCCACTTGAGAGCTTTATTTTCATCAAGATAAGACCAAGGAAGAGGAGATAACACTCACTCAAGCTCATACAATATTTGTGCAGAGTAACTCTACTTCAATTTCAACTTGAAAATACATGGAGTAAGGCACCCTATTTATAGGAATGGGTGACTTGGTGGGCAAGAAGGGAAAGGGTAGGGTGGTAAATGTGTGAGAGGGCTTCCTTTAGGGTTTGACTAAGTCAATCCCGCATCTTAGACTTGTTCTTCTAGAAACTAGGTCAAAAAACCTTTCTAAAGGGTTAGAAACCAGCTAAAATGATAACTACACCCCCTATTATGCTATAGGCACCTATTCTGGCCTATCTTTGCTATTTGGACCCCTAAAGTGAGCCCAATTATTTACAACATATTTATAAGAAGACCAAAATGAAGAATAGTTGGTGTGTTGGTTTATGCCCAGCTCCTCTGGTGAGGTCCATGTGATCCTTGGTGGGGTCTTGAATTGTTTGCTGAGATGACTATTCACCTTGTGCTTTGTCTTTTGCTTCCTTGGTCATCTTCGTAGCTACTTGGGTCGTATCATACCCCCCAAGTTCGAGAGAATTTGACCTCGAATTCAGAACTCCTATAGATAACAGTTAGTTTATTCACATACAATATAGTGCAGGGATTGGGATGTGAACTCAACTTATGTTCCTTAAGTGTTATGAGTGCATAAGATGGGTTTTTATATACAGACCAAGTTTGAAAAGAATGTTGGGGAATGACAAATCTTTGTGATGAAAATCCTCTTAAAAGGTGGAAACCTTTAGGAAGTGCTTGAAAATCATCCCTAAAATTCTTTAAGAAAGATGGTAAGTAGGTTGAAACCTTTGGTAATGAAAAAGAGAAGAAGAAGTATACCGTGAAGGCGCAATTATTTTTGGGAGGTCTAACAAGATGAGACCCTTTTTACTTTCCTTGGCTTTTTTATTTTCTCTTTTTCTTTTTATTTGTATTTGTTCTTTAGTTGCCAACTTGGTGCTTTTAGTTGGACAATTGGTAGCGATGCGCCCAAAACCTAAACATTTAAAACATTTCATATTGGAGGTTTTGGTGGGTGACTTAGGGGTAGAGGTAGAAAGGTTGTCTTTAGAAACTTTTTGGTTAGTAATGGTTTCGTTTGAAAAATTGGAAAGAGAAGTTTTTGTATAAATGTTGTTTGCATCCTTCCTTGAAGATTTGTAGAAGCCATCACTATGAGTATTTTTGAAAGTTTTTTTCTTCGAAATTTGTGATTCCACCTTGATGGCTAGGTGAACCAACTTCTTTAAAGAAGAATACTCATATACTGCTACAACATCTCAAATTTCTCGCCTCAAACCACTCACAAACATAGTTATCTTTGACTCATCACTGTTAGGCATATTAATTTTAGTCAAAGTTGTTTCTAAATCCTCAAAATATTCCTTTACCGTCCTAGGTCTTTGATGAAGTCATTGGAGCTTCAACAAGTGTTGCTTCCTAGGAGGAGGAACAAACTGTGCACATACATACTTTGAAATCATACCAAAAGACCACGGGTTTTAGCCCAATGTCCATTACAGTTTGTTGCCACCATTGGTTGGCAGAGTCTAAAAAAACTAGGGAAGCTAACCTAACATTTTGGTCCTCGGTGACCTTATACATATTAAAGAGATGTTCAACTTTAGCTTCCCATTCTAAATACAAAGTAGGGTCATTGGACCCACTAAAACTAGGTAACTTTACAAAATCAAAAGAATGTTGAGGTTGGTGGTGCTGTTTTGCAAAAGTGTGCACTCGCCAATCATGTTCTTGACTCCATAGTGCATGGATGGTCTAGGTGCTCTTGGTGGCTCCAATCTTCTTTCTTGATTTTGCCTCGCTTGAGCTTCTTCTAGTCTTTGCAATCTTTTCACTATTTGGCTTATTTCCTCGTCTTTGTGGACCATTCGCTTCTTGACCTCCACAAGTTCTCCCAAAAGGTGGGCTTTGTGATATGATTGCGGTTTTGAAGATTCACCTAAAGATAAATGACCCATAATTTTTGCACAAAGGAAACAAACAATTAGTGAAAACAATTCAAACACTCCTCACATTTGCGTCACTTTTGGTGAAATTCAAGAAGAGAACACTCAAAGGACTTCAAAGAAATTTTTTTCCACTCCACAAAGGTCTTTCTTGAGGTTGAAAACTCTCAAATGGAAAATGTCAAAGTCTTAATCACTAGATCTCAATGGAAACCACAAAAAAACTTAAGAAGAAAATAAAAAGATAATCAAGAAAAGCTTAAGCAAGAAAAGCTAAAACAAATTGGAAGAAGAGATTAAGACAAAACTTTAAAGAAAAAATGATCTCGCCGCGGACTCGAGCGTGGGGAGAATGCCTCGTCACTCCTTCGTTTGGCTTTCTAACTGCTGCGCGTTCTGCAAGGAGGCTCCAGGAACCTTCGACGGGACTCCGAACGGTGCCTGCAAAACACACAGACGGCGCCTCTAGCGGCCGTTGTAGCTCCGACGCTCAAGTCAGGCAACGGGAACACCAAAAAGTCTCTCTCAGATCTCTCTGTGTGAGACCGTGTGTGTGTGCCCTCAGTCCTCTTTGATTCGAAAACTGAGTGCTCTCGGTTTAGTGTTGTGTATTCTGAGGTAAAGATTGCATACCTGGTTTGGTGTTCTTCTTCCTCATATAAACCCGCGTAGCCCCTACGGGCTACCTCTAGGGCCACTTAATTACTCTGCACTGTCGTTTCCACTCCCCAGGCTACCTTGCGTGCCAGCCTTCTTCACTTGAGTGCCAAGTCTGACAGGGGAGGCCGCGTGGGTACCTCTGCACCCCTCGACTTCTGTGCCTATCTGCCCTACCTATTCTCTGGGAACATCTTCACCATCCACGTGGCAGACATGCAACCCCACTGGGAGACTCTAACCTTGATGGGTTCTCGTCCCAGCAGGATTCTGCACTTAACTGCGTCTTCTCATCTTCATGCGTGGTCGTCTCGCGACTAAGGCCATTCCCTGCCTCTGGGCGCTTTACTGATCATCGATTGCGTTGTTCACATCGCGCGGCCGATGTCACCTCAACACACACCGATGACCGATGTGCTTCTTCACGTCCTCGTGCTCTGCTTATGGAATCAGGCGAGGTCCTTGAGTAACGTTCTCGCTGGGAGCCTGGGTCCCAGTTTAACACATGTTGACAAGGAACCCCCGAAGACTGATCCCTCTGCATGCACCGATGACTGATCACTCTGCATGCACCGATGACTGATCACTCTGCATGCACCGATGACTGATCGGTGCTTCGTCACTTCTCGCGCTCTGCTTCCAGGCGCTCAAGTAGGAACCGATCTTCTGGTGGTGGTCACTCGGTAGCTGACCACTGATCGCCGTTCTTGAACGATCTCCACCCTGGTTCATCTGCTTTCTCGTGCCACGCGTCACTCTGCGACTGACCCACGTCGTCATCAGCTGCTGACGTCATAGACTACCGATGACCGACCGGATCAAAGAAAGACAAGCATGAAAAAGGCACACAAAAAGGACTCAAAGATACTTACTAAACTTTTAACAATGAAGTTTTTTACTTTTGCTAGAAATTGTAAAAGCAAAAGAATCAAATTCCACAAAGATGAAATCAATATGCCAAATAAAATGAATCCTCTTTTTTTTAGAATATAAGGCTTGACAACAAAAGCAAGTGATATTTGTGTAAACCTCTTTTGTTTTTTTATCCTTGATCTTGGTTTATGGAGTAAAGACATTCATAATTCTTATCATGCATATTTTTATTCACTTCCAATTGTCACAAAAAAGAAAGTTTGAGATTCTATTTAAATGAACACTTGAAATCTATGTTTGGAACTCAATCAACTTCTACTAAAAACAAATTTCTAGTTACTTTAAATCTTCACAATTAAAAGAAAAATAAGTAGAGGAAAAATAAGGACTCCTAGAACACTAAGAACATATGACTCAAAGCAAAAAGAGGCAATAAAAAAAGACACAAAATAACAATCCCAAAAGTGAAACAAAGCTATGGAAATTAAAAGGCCGAATGAAATTGCAAGAAAGAATAAAGGGTTGAAATTAAATGGCAAGAATGTAAAGACAAGAAATTAAAGGCGCAAGAAAGTAAAGTGCCAAATCAACTCTAAACCGATAAGCTCAAAAACCAAAGCTCTGATAACCACATGATGTGAGTTGAATTTTAGATGTTTTCATTTAAGGTGACACTTTACTTTAGGATTGAGATTTTAGCAATTAAAGGTGAGGACCTAAGGAAGATTCCCACTAGACAAAAACTTAATTAAGTGGTTAAGTAAATGTGAAGGTTCACTTCACAGAGACAAAGATGAAAAAACAAGATATAGTGAGGATGAGATGCAATTGTGGAATTGAAGAAAGGAAACTAGGAAACATCAATGGTGATCAAGACCAACCAAATGATGAACCAAACTCATAATAATGAGCCCAAAACCAAGAGCAACAAATAAGAGTAAAAGAGACAAGAACATAAATGGAATGGAAAATGGAAGGAAATGGAATGAGAAAACTTATGGAGGTGGTGGAGATGATCACACCACTTGGTGTGTGGAAACCACCAAGATAAGTGCTAGACTGTCACTTGAGAGCTTCAGATGGCCTTCACATGTTGAGCTTTCCTTGGATGTTGAAGATGGTGCGGAAGCAATGGGTGAAATGAGCAAGACCCTCCTAGGAGTGATTGTAAGGACCTGTAAAATTAAATTGGAATAAAAGGAATATATTTTAAATGAATTCTAAGTATGTTTTTATTTAAAATAAAAAGGAAGGAAAGTGTAGCTTAGAAGACTATGAGATCGCCTGGTTAGTACATAATCGCCTGTCGCCTAGATTACACATGAATGCCAATCGCCTGTAGTGTACATGATCGCTAATCGCCTATGGTGCACATGATCGCCGAAAGTGCACTCAGAATGTGGTCAGGATACTGGATCAACCAGAGTGGGTTCCAACAACCACGCGTATCAAGGTGTGGGTTAAGCCTTAGATACGTTGTGCATGCGAAGCTCTATGCTTGAGCATAAGAAATCGTCCTTAGTGTTGCATGCATGGGCGCACGAGGAGTGGTGCTGATCTACTCTTGGAAATGTGAAGCTACCGACGTCACCAAGTCATGTGGAGATGATACCTTGGACGTAACATAGTGGGATGAAGAACCTTCAGCAAGGCGTGGTGATGTGTCGTCGGGCATCGCCGGGGCGCGAGGCATGCGGGCATCGCCAGGGTGCGAGGCAAGCGGGCATCGCCAGGGCACGAGGCATGCGGGCATCGCCAGGGCGCGAGACATGCGGGCATCGCCAGGGCGAGACATCGGTCGTCTCCCAGGGAGAGACATCGGTTGTCCGCCAGGATGAGACATCGGTGGATAGTCATCGCGCGAGCGGTCATCGGTGGAAGGTTATCGCGCGATGTCGAGTTTCACACAGATAAGGTGGGACCCAGGCTCCCAGCATGAAACGTCCTGCACGCGCGACACGTAGACAAAAAGGGTGGTTCAGAATAGTGACATCAGAGTGTTGGCATGCGCAGAGGCACGCGTGGTCGTACTGTTCAGGGAAGCGTGCACGCAAGCTTCCCTGCAGAGTGGGTGGTGGCAGCGGCTTTTGTGGACAAGTTGGTTTAGATTCAAAAACTCACTTCTGAGAGGGAGAACGTTGCTGTGGTTCAAGAGTGACAGAGTGAGTTCACCTTCATCCTTCTCTTTTCTCTCCTTCGCGCTGCGATTCAGACATCCTCAAGCACCAGTGCGATGAGCCACGACTGCACTTGGATACCTGGGGAGTTCTCTGCGAGTTTTCCGTCAGGACGCTAGAACAGAGTTAAGGCACCCTTAAGCTTCGACGGGTTTTGGAGCTCTTGGTGTTTTGCGCTAGTCCAGGTAAGGGAAGCTAGCATTTTCGTTTATAAAAACGTTAGGCGAGTAGGTTCTGAAGTGAGGGCGACGTGGTCGCCGGTTTTCATATGCTTTTCACGATACTCTGTTTTTATATGTGGGGCGACGTAATCGCCGGTTTTAATGCCGTTTTCGAAATCCCCTGTTTTAGTGTCGTTTGAAAACTGTTTGAGATTGAAATGTGAGATGCATGTGATATTCGAAAATCTGAACCTTGGAATGATTGTTTCTGTGATTGGGATTGTTTAAGAAAAGGTTCAAAATATTATATGATGGAATTATGCTTTTACGTGTTGTATGATGCATTGAATGTTGTGAACGTGGGATCAAGGCATAGTATTTTCAGGAAAGAAAATACCGTGTAAGATCGTGTGTAATGTGCATTGACTAGGGACTTGTCTAGAAGGAGATATCCTGACTCTGCTGATATAATGGAATCACATAGATGAAGTTATTCAGTTGTGGAGAGTCGAAGGAGGTTCATATGTATGGGTAAGTTGTTTGAAAGATAACTGACTTGACCTGTTATATGAATTAACCCTGTCATACCGGGAGAGTGATGATATTGAGATTATGTATGCGCATGGCTGTGTGGATTTCACAGCGACCCTGTGTGGATTTCACAGTGGTGTGGTATGATAGGTGCAGATCTCTGAGTCTGAGTCAACGCACGAGTCTTCTGGAAGTAGAGTCATGTGTCTATATGTTACGAGTCAGTGGAAAGTCTGACGTGCGAACGATGAATATTGAATATAGTGAATAGACACTTGACGAGTTTGTGGAATATGTGGATGTTGATGGTTGAAATTGATATAGATTATGAATGGTGTGAAGATTTGTGTTTTCTATTGATATAAAGTTTCATATTTAAAGTTTTTGAAAATATATAGCTTACCCTGTTATCTTGTATCGTGGTTGTTTTTCTTAAACCTGTGATGATCGTGTATATTTGCACGGGAGCAGACGAGGTTGCAGGTAGTAGAGCTCCTCTGTGAGTGGTCGCCGGAAGGAGATCGCCTGTTTTTGTTTCTGTTAGGCGATCGCCTGTTTCCTGTTTCTGATAGGAGATCGCCGTTTTCTGTTTTCTGATAAGAGATCGCCCGTTTTCTGTTTTCTGTTAGGGGATCGCCGGTTTTGAATGCTGTGTTTTTTTTTTTTGTTTTTGTGTTGTTTTTTTTTTTTTTTTTTTGAAAACTCCTGCATGGAGATGTATTAAAACTTCCTCAAAAAGGGATATTATTTTGAGGCACATTTGTACTAATGGATGAATTATATTATGTATATATCTATGTTCAATTTTGATATTATTGTTTTACCTTTATTTTATTACATAAATATGAAAAGCTTTTGGCGGGATGTTACATTAATGGTATCAGAGCAGTTCGTCCTTAGGATGACCTGTGTAAGGACCTGTAAAATTAAATTGGAATAAAAAGGAATATATTTTAAATGAATTCTAAGTATGTTTTTATTTAAAATAAAAAGGAAGGAAAGTGTAGTTTAGAAGACTATGAGATCGCCTGGTTAGTACATAATCGCCTGTCGCCTAGATTACACGTGATCGCCAGTTGCCTATGGTGCACATGATCGCCGAAAGTGCACTCAGTATGTGGTCAGGATACTGGATCAACCAGAGTGGGTTCCACAAAACCACACGTATCAAGGTGTGGGTTAAGCCATAGATACGCTGTGCATGCGAAGCTCTATGCTTGAGCATAAGAAATCGTCCTTAGTGTTGCATGCATGGGCGCACGAGGAGTAGTGCTGACCTACTCTTGGAAATGTGAAGCTACCGACGTCACCAAGTCATGTGGAGATGATACCTTGGATGTAACATAGTGGGATGAAGAACCTTCAGCAAGGCGTGGCGATGTGTCGTCGGGCATCGCCGGGCGCGAGGCATGCGGACATCGCCGGGCGCGAGGCATGCGGGCATCGCCAGGGCGCGAGGCATGAGGGCATCGCCGGGCGCGAGGCATGCAGGCATCGCCAGGCGCGAGGCATGCGGGCATCGCCAGGGCGCGAGACTTGCGGGCATCGCCAGGGCGCGAGGCATGCAGTCATCGCCAGGGCGAGACATCGGTCGTCTCCCAGGGAGAGGCATCGGTCGTCCGCCAAGATGAGCAATCGGTGGTTAGTCATCGCGCGAGCGGTCATCGGTGGAAGGTTATCGCGCGATGTCGAGTTTCACACAGATAAGGTGGGACCCAGGCTCTCAGCATCAGACGTACTGCACGCGCGACACGTAGACAAAAAGGGTGGTTCAGAATAGTGACATCAGAGTGTTGGCCTGCGCAGAGGCACGCGTAGTCGTACTGTTCAGGGAAGCGTACACGCAAACTTCCCTGCAGAGTGGGTGGTGGCAGCGACTTTTGTGGACAAGTTGGTTTAGATTCAAAAAAACCCACTTCTGAGAGGCAAAGAACGTTGCAGTGGTTCAAGAGTGAAAGAGTGAGTCTACCTTCATCCTTCTCTTTTCTCTCCTTCGTGCTGCAATTCAGGCATCCTCAAGCACCAGTACGACGAGCGACGACTGCCCTTAGAGCACCTGGGAGGTTCTCTGCAAGTTCTACAAACCAGACGCTAAAACAGAGCTAAGGCATCTTTAAGCTTCGGTGGGTTTTGGAGCTCTTGGTGTTTTGCGCAAGTCCAGGTAAGGGAAGCTAGCCTTATTTCCAACGAAAACCTTATATTAGATGATTGAGATGTTGGGGCGACGTGGTCGCCAGTTTTCAACTGTTATTGCATAATCCCCTGTTTTTGGACGAGATCGCCGGTTTTGGCGTTGTTTTTTTCGAACTCCCCTGTTTTTGTGTTGTTTTGAAACTGTTTGAGTTTTAAATGTGAAATGCATGTGATATTCGAAAGTCTGAACCGCGGAATGAATGTTGCTGTGACTGGAATCGTTCATTAAGTGTTGTATGATGTGTTGAATGTTGTGAATGTGGGATCAAGGCATAGTATTTTCAGGAAAGAAAATACCGTGTAAGATCGTGTGTAATGTGCATTGACTAGGGACTTGTCTAGAAGGAGATATCCTGACTCTGCTGATATAATGGAATCACATAGATGAAGTTATTCAGTTGTGGAGAGTCGAAGGAGGTTCATATGTATGGGTAATTTGTTTGAAAGAGAACGAGCTTGACCTGTTATATGAATTAACCCTGTCATACCGGGAGAGTGATGATATTGAGATTATGTATGCGCATGGCTGTGTGGATTTCACAGCGACCCTGTGTGGATTTCACAGTGGTGTGGTATGACAGGTGCAGATCTCTGGGTCTGAGTCAACGCACGAGTCTTCCGGAAGTAGAGTCATGTGTCTATATGTTATGAGTCAGTGGAAAGTCTGACGTGTGAACCATGAATATTGAAAGTAGCGAACAGACACTTGACGAGTTTGTGGAATATGGGAATGTTGATGGTTGAAATTGATATGGATTATGAATGGTGTGAAGATTTATGTTTTCTATTGATTTAAAGTTTCATATTTAAAGTTTTTAAAACATCTAGCTTACCCTTTTATCTGGTATTGTGATTGCTTTCTTAAACCTGTGATGATCGTGTATTTTTGCACGGGAGCAGACGAGGTTGCAGGTAGTAGAGCTCCTCAGTGAGTGGTCGCCGGAAGGAGATCGCCTGTTTCTGTTTCTGTTAAGCGATCACCCTTTTCCTTTTCTGATAGGAGATCGCCCTTTTCTGATAGGAGATCGCCTTTTCTGTTAGGAGATCGCCTGTTTTTTTTATTTTGCTGTATTTTGTTTACGTTTTTGGAAAACTGACCGTTTATGTATTAAACTCCCTGTGAGGAGAAACTTCATTACATATATATAATTATGTTCATTTCAATATTATTGTTTTACCTTTAATTCGTTTTATAATTATGAAAAGAATTTGGCGGGATGTTACATTAATGGTATCAGAGCAGTTCATCCTTAGGATGACCTCAGGGCTGTGGATCCATTGTGTTTCTTCTGCTCATAAAATTTATTTGAGTTTTAAATAACAACTATAGTGAAAGGTTTTCAAACGTTTTTGTATTGAAATTTTGTGTGTGCTTTAGTGAATGTATGCCCTAACTGAAAATCTTAGTATTAAGAATGAGAGGATCTTGATAAAGTAGTGAGGGTGCACACTCATAACTGGATCGAGATGATTCTCAATCTTAATTCCAAAGGTTTGATGTTTAGCATACATTGAATTCTGATGTGATTTATTTCATTTTATTGAGTGTTTTTGTAATTGACTGAAAGTGGTTGTTTGGATTGATGGTTGTATACCAGTAGCTGTTCTGGTATTTTGCTTGAGATTATAAGTATTATGATTCTGTTGATGAGCTCAAATTCTTAATGACTTTGAGATGCTGACCTTTGTAAGGTCTAGATGTTACCTCCTGAATGAATTGATTTCTTATCGATCTCATTCTTGTAGTTGTAGGGAATATAGAAACCCATAGTTTCAAAATCTGAAACGAAGAAGATGGCACGTAGACCTCCTACCCCTCCCCAACCTTCTTCGGAAATGAGCCAAATTGCCAAGGCTATTGAGATGATGGCAACTGCCATCCAACAACAGAATGCAGCAATGGCTCAGAACCATCAAGCTGCAATGCACCATTGGGAAACTGTTCGGTCGGCTGAAACAAATTCCCACGTCGGTCAGCCTCAAGAACAGATGGGACTGACCGAGTTCATGAGGCACAACCCACCCAAGTTCAGTGGGAATGCTACCCCTGATCAAGCAGATCAGTGGGTCAGAGAGTTGGAGAAAATCTTTAGGGCGACCTCCTGCTCTGAAGAGAAGAAATTGGTGTTCGCCACCTATCTGCTATCTGGAGAAGCCGAGTTCTGGTGGATGGGAGCTCAGCAGATGATGGAAGCCAGAGCTAAAGTGTTAGATTGGGAGAGTGTAACATCCCGCCAAAATACTATACAAATGTATATAATGAAAATAAAGGTAACAAATAGATTGAAGTGAACAAAATATTATATATATGAAATGTAGTTTCTCCTCACAGGGAGTTTAATACAAATCCGGTCAAATTTTCCAGAAACATAAACAAAATACAGTAAAAAAAAACAAAGCAGGCGATCTCCTATCGGAAGAGACCGATCTCCTATCGGACGAGGCCGATCCCCTATCGGAGGACCTAAAACAGCCGATCTGCCCCCAGAACAGAAATCCGGCGATCTCCTTCCGGGGACCACTCACTAAGGAGCTCTACTTCCTGGAAGATCATCTGCTCCCGTGTAAGTTATACACGATCATCACAGTTTTAAGAGAACAGCCACAGAACCAAAACACGCAGGGTAAGCTAGATATTTTAAAGAGAGTTTAAATAAGAATAGTTAAAATAAAATCAAGGTAAACAAATTTCAAGATATTCACGTAGAGTTATCAAGTTTCTCATACTCTTCACCTGATCGCCCAGAAATCACACATTTCGCAATACTTTCCAGAGTCATTCTATTTCACAACTGTATCAAGTGTCTATCAATTCAATGTTTTTCATTTCTCACGTCAGACTACCACTGACTCAGCACACAAGACACTTGACACTACTTCCAGAAGACTCGTGCATTGACTAGACTCAGAGATTCTGCACCTGTCATACAAAGCTGTTGTAATGTTTCCACAGCTATGCGCATCAACACATTCTCGATCTCAAGTTCACCATTCTCACAGTATGACAGGGTTAATCCATATGACAGGCCGAGCTCGTTCTGTTTCACACGACTCACCCATACATATGAACCTCCTTCGACTCTCAACGCCTGAATAACCTCATCTATATGAATCCATTATCTCAGGAGAGTCAGGATAATCTCATTATAGACATCACCGATCAATGCACATCCTACACGATCTTACACGGTATTTTCTTTCCTGAAAATACTATGCCTCGATCCCACATTCACAACATTCAACACATCATGCCACACTTAAATGAATGATTTCAATCACAGCAAAACTCACTCCAAGGTTCATGTTTTCAAATATCACATTTACATCTCAAACAGTTTCAAAACAACACCAAAAACAGGGGAGTTCGTAAAACATCGCCAAAACCGGCGATCTGGTTCAAAAACAAGGTATTTCGAAGTCTGTATTTAAAACCGGCGACCACGTCGCCCAGACACATAGAACAGAGCATTCACGAAGATGAAAACGAAACCGGCGACCACGTCGCCCTCACTTCAGAAACAGCTAATCTATGGCTTGTATTGAAAATGAAGGCTAGCTTCCCTTACCTGGACTTGCGTAAAATACCGCGAGCTCAAAACCCACCGAGCCTGAAGGATGCCTTAGCTCTGTTTTCAGCACCTGGTCTGTAGAACTTGCAGAGAACCTCTTAGGTGCTCTAAGGGCAACGTCGCTTGTCGCACTGATGCTGGAGGTTGCCTGAGTCTCAACGCAAGGAAGGGAAGAAGGGAGGGAGGAAGTTTGCACTCACTCTAACACTCTTGAGTCTGTAACGCTCTTTGCCTTCCCGCAGTGGCTTTTGAATCCCAACTTACCTGTCCACGCATGCTGCTGCTGCCACCCCTTCTGCAGGAAAGCCTGAGAACCACTGCTCTGAACAGTACTACCACTGTTGTCGCTTGTGCATGCCAACCACTGCTCTGAACAATACTACCACTGTTGTCGCTTGTGCATGCAACCACTGTTCTGAACAGTACGACCGCGAGTGTCTCCTGCGCATGCCAACATTCTGATGTCACCACTCTAAACCACCCTTTTTGTCTACGTGGCGCGTGTGCAGGACGTTTCATGCTGGGAGTCTGGGTCCCACTTTACTCTGTGTGAAACTCGACGTCGTGCGATAACTTTCCACCGCTGACTCATCCTGGCGAACGACCGATGTCTCTTTCGCCCTGGAAGACGACCGATGTCTCCTTCGCCCTGGAAGACGACCGATGTCTCCTTCGCCCTGGAAGACGACCGATGTCTTCCTCTGGGAGACGACCGATGTCTTCCCTGGCGACGCCCTCATAACTCTCGCGCCCTGGCCACGTCCACATGCATCGCGCCCTGGCGATGCCCGCATGCCTCTCGCGCCTTGGCCACGTCCACATGCCTCGCGCCCTGGCAAAGCCCGCATGCCTCTCGCGCCTTGGCCACGTCCACATGCCTCGCGCCCTGGCAATGCCCGCATGCCTCGCGCCCGCGCGATGCCCGCATGCCTCTCGCGCCCGCGCGATGCCTGCATGCCTCGCGCCCTGGCGACGTCCACCTGGGGTTCATGTGTAGCAGGCGACCGGCGATCTCATAGCCTTCTAAACTTAACTTTTCCTCCCTTTTTATTTTAAATAAAACATACATAGAATTCTTTTAAAATATAACCCTTTTTATTCCAATTCAATTTTACAGGTCCTTACAGAGAGCTTTAGGGTGAAATTTCTGGAAAAATACTTCCCAGATAGTGCAAGATTTGCGAGGGAAGCAGAATTCCTCAGATTGGAGCAGGGGGAGATGTCAGTAAATGCTTATGCTGCTCGGTTTGAGTATCTCGCCCAATTCTATACCCAGGCGACCTCCGAGGCTTGGAGGTGCAGGAAGTTTGAAGAGGGACTGAAGCATGGGCTGAAGAGGACCATAGCCCCGATGTGCATCAGGGAATTTCACGCCTTAGTAGAGAAGGCGAAGATGGTGGAGACTTTAGAAAAGGGTGATTCTCGGGTGATCAGGTCACACCCAGGGGGTTCTTCCAGTGGGAAGGCCAAGGTGCAGCACCCATAAAGCAAGCCCTATGCGAGACCTCCACCACATCGGGCAGGAGCAATATCATCCCAGTTTCAGCAGCAGCAACCTTGGAAACCCAAGTGTTTCCATTATGGTGGACCACACACCTCCAATGTGTGCTTCAAGAAGAATTCAGAGAGAAGGTGTTACACCTGCCAAAAGACGGGGCACATTGCTAGAGAGTGCCCTAACAGGAATGGGGCGACTCAACCCAGTGGTTCTCAGCGATTGAGGAATGAAGGCAGCAGACCTCAGGCAGCACGGAGAGTGTTTGCCATGTTAGGAGCAGAGGCGTCTCAGTCAGGTAACCTAGTGCAAGGTGTTTATTTTATAGCTGGTAGAGGTGTAAAAGCCTTGTTTGATTCTGGAGCGACACACTCCTTTGTGTCAAGCCTGTGTGTAGCCGAGTTGGGCCTTCTAGTGAAGGAGTTACCGTTTGAACTGTTGGTCTCTACACCTGCGTCAGGACAGGTGTTGACCTCTACAGTTTGCCCCGAATGTCCAGTGATAGTAGAGGGACGCAGATTCAAAGTGAACTTGATCTGCCTACCTCTTCAGGACCTGGATATTATCCTGGGAATGGATTGGCTAGCTGCCAATCACGTTCTCATAGACTGCGGTAGTCAGAAGATAACATTTCCAGACCTCCAAGAGTCAGATGTGATATCTGTTCAGCACGGGTGGTCGGAGTTGGAAAAACAGGCGAGGTGCTTCGTGATTCTAGCTCGGTTGGAAGTGAAGAATGAAGGGGACGTAAGCAGGATACATGTGGTGAAAGATTTCATGGATGTATTTCCAGAAGAAGTACCTGGATTACCTCCTAAGAGAGAAGTGGAATTCTCTATTGATTTGGTACCTGGAGCTGGACCAGTGTCAATGGCACCTTACAGGATGGCTCCATCCGAGTTGGTAGAATTAAAGAAACAAGTGGAAGAGTTGTTGGAGAAACAATTCATCAGACCCAGTGTATCTCCATGGGGGGCTCCAGTACTCCTAGTTAAGAAAAAGGATGGAGGGTCTCGGTTGTGTATAGATTACGGGCAGTTGAACAAGTTGACCATCAAGAACAAGTACCCCCTACCTAGAATTGACAATTTGATGGATCAAATACATGGGGCCTCGGTGTTCTCAAAGATTGATCTGAGATCGGGGTACCACCAAATTTTGGTAAAAGCTGAAGATGTTCAAAAGACAGCTTTTAGGTCTCGTTATGGGCACTATGACTATGTGGTGATGCCGTTTGGAGTCACAAATGCTCCAGCTCTATTCATGGACTACTTGAATAGGATTTTTCGCCCTTTCTTGGATAAGTTTGTGGCAGTCTTCATAGACGACATACTCATTTATTCAAGGACCGAGGAAGAACATGAAGAACATCTGAGGACAGTGTTGGAGATTCTGAGGGAGAAGCAACTCTATGCCAAGTTCTCTAAGTGTGAGTTCTGGCTGAAGGAAGTCAACTTCTTAGGACACGTGATATCTGCCCAGGGAATCTCAGTGGATCCAGCCAAAGTGGAGGTAGTGCTTCAGTGGGAACGTCCTAAGACAGTTACTGAGATAAGGAGTTTTGTGGGCTTAGCAGGCTACTATCGGAGGTTCATTGAGGACTTTTCCAAGGTAGTGGCTCCTTTAACACAGCTGACCCGCAAGGATCAACCTTTTGCTTGCACCGACCGATGTGAGCAGAGCTTCATGGAACTAAAGGAAAGGTTGACTGGTGCTCCAGTGCTGGTGATCCCAGAGGTAGGAAGACCTTTTGATGTCTACTGTGATGCTTCACATCAGGGTTTGGGATGTGTTTTGATGCAAGAGAAAAGAGTGGTTGCATATGCTTCAAGGCAACTCAAGGTTCATGAGAGGAACTATCCTACTCATGATTTGGAGTTGGCGGCTGTGGTGTTTACCTTGAAGATTTGAAGGCACTATTTATATGAAGCTCGGTTCCAGGTGTTCAGTGACCATAAGAGCCTGAAATACCTGTTCGATCAGAAGGAACTAAACATGAGACAAAGAAGGTGGATGGAGTTTCTAAAGGACTACGATTTTCAACTCATGTATCATCCAGGGAAGGCCAACGTAGTGGCAGATGCTTTGAGTAGAAAATCAATTCAAGTAGCCACCATGATGATGGAAGAGTAGAAACTGATCGAGCAATTCAGAGACTTAAACCTTGGGGTAGAATTTCAGGTGAATCACATTAGTTGTAGTAAGCTGGCTATAACTAATGACTTCCTTGGAGTGATAAAGGATAAGCAGTTGGAGGACCCTAGTCTGAAACGTACTGTGGAGTCATTAGGGACCGACCAGGCTAAAGACTTTCTGATGGGCGATGATGGGATCTTGAGATTTAATGGTAGAATTTGCATACCTGCAAATGAAGAGTTGAAGAAGATGATCCTAGAGGAAGGTCACAAGAGTCGCCTTAGCCTACATCCAGGCATGAACAAGATGTACCATGACTTGAAGGAGTCATTTTGGTGGTCGGGCATGAAGAAAGACATCGCCCAGTATGTTACAACCTGCTTAACATGTCAGAAGGCGAAGATAGAGCATCAAAGACCTGGCGGGTTGTTACAGCAACTGGATATCCCTAAGTGGAAATGGGACAGCATTGCCATGGATTTTGTTACCCATTTACCAAGATCGGTAAAGGGTCATGATGCAATCTGGGTCATAGTAGATCTGCTGACGAAGAGTGCCCACTTTCTTCTAGTAAATTTGAAAATGCCCTTGGCCAAGTTGGCACAGTTGTACATCAAAGAAATAGTGAGGTTGCATGGAGTGCCTTCCAGCATTGTTTCGGATAGAGATCCCAGGTTCACTTCACGGTTTTGGCAGACCTTACAAGATTGCTTGGGAACTAAGTTGAGGATGAGCTATGCATATCATCCCCAAACAGATGGACAGTCAGAGAGAACGATCCAGTCCTTGGAAGATCTACTGAGGACGTGCGTCTTGGATCAATTGGGAAGTTGGGATGAGGTGTTGCCGCTGGTGGAGTTTACCTATAATAACAGTTATCACGCCAGCATAGGGATAGTGCCATACGAAGCCTTGTATGGAAGGAAATGCAGAACTCCATTGTGCTGGTACCAGGAGGGCGAAACAATATTGGTTGGACCAGAGTTGATTCAGCAGACGACCGAGAAGGTGAAACATATACAAAGCAGAATGAGAGCTTCTCAAAGTAGGCAGAAATCCTATGCAGATCAGAGGAGAAAGCCTTTGGAGTTTGCTGCTGGAGACCATGTGTTCACGAGAGTGACACCAACCAAGGGTGTAGGACGGGCGATCAGATCAAAGAAGTTGTCCCCTAAGTTCGTGGGACCATATCAGATCTTAAGGAGGATTGGTCCAGTGGCTTATGAGATCGCCCTACCTCCCCATTTAGCGAATCTGCACAATGTCTTTCATGTATCACAGCTGAGGAAGTACATGGCAGACCCTAGTCATGTGCTGGAAGTGGACGATGTGCAGATCAGGGATGACTTGTCCTTTGAAGCGAAACCAGTCAGGATTGACTATCGGCAAAGTAAACAGCTCAGAGGCAAGACCATCAACATGGTGAAAGTGGTGTGGGATGAGAGATCGGGTGATTCAACTTGGGAGTTAGAAGAACCCATGAGAGAAGCCTATCCATACCTCTTTTCCTGGTAATTCAATTTTCGAGGACAAAAATTTTTTCTTGTTGGGGAGAATGTAAGGACCTGTAAAATTAAATTGGAATAAAAAGGAATATATTTTAAATGAATTCTAAGTATGTTTTTATTTAAAATAAAAAGGAAGGAAAGTGTAGTTTAGAAGACTATGAGATCGCCTGGTTAGTACATAATCGCCTAGATTACACGTGATCGTCAGTCGCCTATGGTGCACATGATCGCCGAAAGTGCACTCAGTATGTGGTCAGGATACTGGATCAACCAGAGTGGGTTCCACAAAACCACACGTATCAAGGTGTGGGTTAAGCCTTAGATACGCTGTGCATGCGAAGCTCTATGCTTGAGCATAAGAAATCGTCCTTAGTGTTGCATGCATGGGCGCACGAGGAGTAGTGCTGACCTACTCTTGGAAATGTGAAGCTACCGAGGTCACCAAGTCATGTGGAGATGATACCTTGGACGTAACATAGTGGGATGAAGAACCTTCAGCAAGGCGTGGCGATGTGTCGTCGAGCATCGCCGGGCGCGAGGCATGCGGACATCGCCGGGCGCGAGGCATGCGGGCATCGCCAGGGCGCGAGGCATGAGGGCATCGCCGGGCGCGAGGCATGCGGGCATCGCCAGGCGCGAGGCATGCGGGCATCGCCAGGGCGCGAGACTTGTGGGCATCGCCAGGGCGCGAGGCATGCGGTCATCGCCAGGGCGAGACATCGGTCGTCTCCCAGGGAGAGACATCGGTCGTCCGCCAGGATGAGGCATCGGTGGTTAGTCATCGCGCGAGCGGTCATCGGTGGAAGGTTATCGCGCGATGTCGAGTTTCACACAGATAAGGTGGGACCCAGGCTCTCAGCATCAGACGTGCTGCACGCGCGACACGTAGACAAAAAGGGTGGTTCAGAATAGTGACATCAGAGTGTTGGCCTGCGCAGAGGCACGCGTAGTCGTACTGTTCAGGGAAGCGTACACGCAAACTTCCCTACAGAGTGGGTGGTGGCAGCGGCTTTTGTGGACAAGTTGGTTTAGATTCAAAAAAACCCACTTCTGAGAGGCAAAGAACGTTGCAGTGGTTCAAGAGTGAAAGAGTGAGTCTACCTTCATCCTTCTCTTTTCTCTCCTTCGCGCTGCAATTCAGGCATCCTCAAGCACCAGTACGACGAGCGACGACTGCCCTTAGAGCACCTGGGAGGTTCTCTGCAAGTTCTACAAACCAGACGCTAAAACAGAGCTAAGGCATCTTTAAGCTTCGGTGGGTTTTGGAGCTCTTGGTGTTTTGCGCAAGTCCAGGTAAGGGAAGCTAGCCTTATTTCCAACGAAAACCTTATATTAGATGATTGAGATGATGGGGCGACGTGGTCGCCGGTTTTCAAGTGTTATTGCATAGTCCCCTGTTTTTGGACGAGATCGCTAGTTTTGGCGTTGTTTTTTTCGAACTCCCCTGTTTTTGTGTTGTTTTGAAACTGTTTGAGTTTTAAATGTGAAATGCATGTGATATTCGAAAATCTAAACCGCGGAATGAATGTTGCTGTGACTGGAATCGTTCATTAAGTGTTGTATGATGTGTTGAATGTTGTGAATGTGGGATCAAGGCATAGTATTTTCAGGAAAGAAAATACCGTGTAAGATCGTGTGTAATGTGCATTGACTAGGGACTTGTCTAGAAGGAGATATCCTGACTCTGCTGATATAATGGAATCACATAGATGAAGTTATTCAGTTGTGGAGAGTCGAAGGAGGTTCATATGTATGGGTAAGTTGTTTGAAAGAGAACGAGCTTGACCTGTTATATGAATTAACCCTGTCATACCGGGAGAGTGATGATATTGAGATTATGTATGCGCATGGCTGTGTGGATTTCACAGCGACACTGTGTGGATTTCACAGTGGTGTGGTATGACAGGTGCAGATCTCTGGGTCTGACTCAACGCACGAGTCTTCCGGAAGTAGAGTCATGTGTCTATATGTTATGAGTCAGTGGAAAGTCTGACGTGTGAACCATGAATATTGAAAGTAGCGAATAGACACTTGACGAGTTTGTGGAATATGGGAATGTTGATGGTTGAAATTGATATGGATTATGAATGGTGTGAAGATTTATGTTTTCTATTGATTTAAAGTTTCATATTTAAAGTTTTTAAAACATCTAGCTTACCTTTTATCTGGTATTGTGATTGCTTTCTTAAACCTGTGATGATCGTGTATTTTTGCACGGGAGCAGACGAGGTTGCAGGTAGTAGAGCTCCTCAGTGAGTGGTCGCCGGAAGGAGATCGCCTGTTTCTGTTTCTGTTAGGCGATCACCCTTTTCCTTTTCTGATAGGAGATCGCCCTTTTCTGATAGGAGATCACCTTTTCTGTTAGGAGATCGCCTGTTTTTTTTATTTTGCTGTATTTTGTTTACGTTTTTGGAAAACTGACCGTTTATGTATTAAACTCCCTGTGAGGAGAAACTTCATTACATATATATAATTATGTTCATTTCAATATTATTGTTTTACCTTTAATTCGTTTTATAATTATGAAAAGAATTTGGCTGGATGTTACAACCTGAGGGCTGTGGATCCATTGTGTTTCTTCTGCTCATAAAATTTATTTGAGTTTTAAATAACAACTATAGTGAAAGGTTTTCAAACGTTTTTGTATTGAAATTTTGTGTGTGCTTTAGTGAATATATGCCCTAACTGAAAATCTTAGTATTAAGAATGAGAGGATCTTGATAAAGTAGTAAGGGTGCACACTCATAACTGGATCGAGATGATTCTCAATCTTAATTCCAAAGGTTTGATGTTTAGCATACATTGAATTCTGGTGTGATTTATTTCATTTTATTGAGTGTTTTTGTAATTGATTGAAAGTGGTTGTTTGGATTTATGGTTGTATACCAGTAGCTGTTCTAGTGTTTTGCTTGAGGTTATAAGTATTATGATTCTGTTGATGAACTCAAATTCTTAATGACTTTGAGATGCTGACCTTTGTAAGGTCTAGAGGTTACCTCCTGAATGAATTGATTTCTTATCGATCTCATTCTTGTAGTTGTAGGGAATATAGAAACCAATAGTTTCAAAATCTGAAACGAAGAAGATGGCACATAGACCTCCTACCCCTCCCCAACCTTCTTCGGAAATGAGCCAGATTGCCAAGGCTATTGAGATGATGGCAACTGCCATCCAACAACAGAATGCAGTAATGGCTCAGAATCATCAAGCTGCAATGCACCATTGGGAAACTGCTCGGTCGGCTGAAACAAATTCCCACGTCGGTCAGCCTCAGGAACAGATGGGACTGACCGAGTTCATGAGGCACAACCCACCCAAGTTCAGTGGGAATGCTACCCCTGATCTAGCAGATCAGTGGGTCAGGGAGTTGGAGAAAATCTTTAGGGCGACCTCCTGCCCTGAAGAGAAGAAATTGGTGTTCACCACCTATCTGCTATCTGGAGAAGCCGAGTTCTGGTGGATGGGAGCTCAGCAGATGATGGAAGCCAGAGCTGAAGTGTTAGACTGGGAGAGCTTTAGGGTGAAATTTCTGGAAAAATACTTCCCAGATAGTGCAAGATTTGCGAGGGAAGCAGAATTCCTCAGATTGGAGCAGGGGGAGATGTCACTGAATGCTTATGCTGCTCGGTTTGAGTACCTCGCCCGATTCTATACCCAGGCAACCTCCGAGGCTTGGAGGTGCAGGAAGTTTGAAGAGGGACTGAAGCATGTGCTGAAGAGGACCATAGCCCCTATGTGCATCAGGGAATTTCACGCCTTAGTAGAGAAGGCGAAGATGGTGGAGACTCTGGAAAAGGGTGATTCCCGGGTGATCAGGTCACACCCAGGGGGTTCTTCCAGTGGGAAGGCCAAGGTGCAGCACCCACAAAGCAAGCCCTATGCGAGACCTCCACCACATCGGGCAGGAACAGCGTCATCCCAGTTGCAGTAGCAACAACCTTGGAAACCCAAATGTTTCCATTGTGGTGGAACACACACATCCAATGTGTGCCTCAAGAGGAATTCAGAGAGAAGGTGTTACACCTGCCAAAAGACGGGGCACGTTGCTAGAGAGTGCCCTAACAGGAATGGGGCGACTCAACCCAGTGGTTCTCAAAAGTTGAGAAATGAAGGTAGCAGACCTCAGGCAACAGGGAGAGTGTTTGCCATGACAGGAGCAGAAGCGTCTCAGTCAGGTAACCTAGTGCAAGGTGTTTGTTTTATAGCTGGTAGAGGTGTAAAAGCCTTGTTTGATTCTGGAGCGACACACTCCTTTGTGTCAAGCCTGTGTGTAGCCGAGTTGGGCCTTCTAGTGAAGGAGTTACCGTTTGAACTGTTGGTCTCTACACCTGCATCAGGACAGGTGTTGACCTCTACAGTTTGCCCCGAATGTCCAGTGATAGTAGAGGGACGCAGGTTCAAAGTAAACTTGATCTGCCTACCTCTTCAGGACCTGGATGTTATCCTGGGAATGGATTGGCTATCTGCCAATCACATTCTCATAGACTGCGGTAGTCGAAAAATAGCGTTTCCAGACCTCCAAGAGTCAGATGTGATATCTGCTCAGCATGGGTGGTCGGAGTTGGAAAAAGGGGCGAGGTGCTTCGTGATCCTAGCTCGGTTGGAAGTGAAGAATGAAGGGGACATAAGTAGGATACATGTGGTGAAAGATTTCATGGATATATGTCCAGAAGAAATACCTGGATTACCTCCTAAGAGAGAAGTGGAATTCTCTATTGATTTGGTACCTAGAGCTGGACCAGTGTCAATGGCACCTTACAGGATGGCTCCAACCGAGTTGGTAGAATTAAAGAAACAAGTGGAAGAGTTGTTGGAGAAACAATTCATCAGACCCAGTGTATCTCCATGGGGGGCTCCAGTGCTCCTAGTTAAGAAAAAGGATGGAGGGTCTCGGTTGTGTATAGATTACAGGCAGTTGATTAAGTTGACCATCAAGAACAAGTACCCCCTACCTAGAATTGACGATTTGATGGATCAAATACATGGGGCCTCGGTGTTCTCAAAGATTGATCTGAGATCGGGGTACCACCAAATTTTGGTAAAAGCTGAAGATGTTCAAAAGACAGCATTTAGGTCTCGTTATGGACACTATGAGTATGTGGTGATGCCGTTTGGAGTAACAAATGCTCCAGCTCTGTTCATGGACTACATGAATAGGATTTTTCGCCCTTTCTTGGATAAGTTTGTGGTAGTCTTCATAGACGACATACTCATTTATTCAAGGACCGAGGAAGAACATGAAGAACATCTGAGGACAGTGTTGGAGATCCTAAGGGAGAAGCAATTATATTCCAAGTTCTCTAAGTGTGAGTTCTGGTTGAAAGAAGTCAACTTCTTAGGACATGTAATATCTGCCCAGGGGATCTCGGTGGATCCAGCCAAAGTGGAGGCAGTGCTTCAGTGGGAACGTCCTAAGACAGTTACTGAGATAAGGAGTTTTGTGGGATTAGCAGGCTACTATCGGAGGTTCATTGAGTACTTTTCCAAGGCAGTGGCTCCTTTAACACAGTTGACCCGCAAGGATCAACCTTTTGCTTGGACCGACCGATGTGAGCAGAGCTTCATGGAACTAAAGGAAAGGTTGACTAGTGCTCCAGTGCTGGTGATCCCAGAGGTAGGAAGACCTTTTGATGTCTACTGTGATGCTTCACATCAGGGTTTGGGATGTGTTTTGATGCAAGAGAAAAGAGTGGTTGCATATGCTTCAAGGCAACTCAAGGTTCATGAGAGAAACTATCCTACTCATGATTTGGAGTTGGCGGCTGTGGTGTTCGCCTTGAAGATTTGGAGGCACTATTTATATGGAGCTTGGTTCCAGGTGTTCAGTGACCATAAGAGCCTGAAATACCTGTTCGATCAGAAGGAACTAAACATGAGACAAAGAAGGTGGATGGAGTTTCTAAAGGACTATGATTTTCAACTCATGTATCATCCAGGGAAGGCCAATGTAGTGGCAGATGCTTTGAGTAGAAAATCAATACAAGTAGCCACCATGATGATGGAAGAGCAGAAACTGATCGAGCAATTCAGAGACTTAAACCTTGGGGTAGAATTTCATGTAAATCACATTAGTTGTAGTAAGCTTGCTATAACTAATGACTTCCTTGGAGTGATAAAGGATAAGCAGTTGGAGGACCCTAGTCTGAAGCGTATTGTGGAGTCACTAGGAACCGACCAGGCTAAAGACTTTGTGATGGGCGATGATGGGATCTTGAGATTTAATGGCAGAATTTGCATACCTGCAAATGAAGAGTTGAAGAAGATGATCCTAGAGGAAGGTCACAAGAGTCGCCTTAGCCTACATCCAGGCATGAACAAGATGTACCATGACTTGAAGGAGTCATTTTGGTGGTCGGGCATGAAGAAAGACATCGCCCAGTATGTTACAACCTGCTTAACATGTCAGAAGGCGAAGATAGAGCATCAAAGACCTGGCGGGTTGTTACAGCAACTGGATATCCCTGAGTGGAAATGGGACAGCATTGCCATGGATTTTGTTACCCATTTACCCAGATCGGTAAAGGGTCATGATGCAATCTGGGTCATCATTGATCGGCTGACGAAGAGTGCCCACTTTCTCCCAGTGAATATGAGGATGCCTATGGCCAAGTTGGCACAGTTGTACATCAAAGAAATAGTGAGGTTGCATGGAGTGCCTTCCAGCATTGTTTCAGATAGAGATCCCAGGTTCACTTCACGGTTTTGGCAGACTTTACAAGATTGCTTGGGAACTAAGTTGAGAATGAGCTCGGCATATCATCCTCAAACAGATGGACAGTCAGAGAGAACGATCCAGTCCTTGGAAGATCTGCTGAGGACGTGCGTCTTGGATCAATTGGGAAGTTCGGATGAGGTGTTGCCGCTGGTGGAGTTTACCTATAATAACAGTTATCACGCCAGCATAGGGATAGCGCCATACGAAGCCTTGTATGGAAGGAAATGCAGAACTCCATTTTGCTGGTACCAGGAGGGCGAAACAGTATTGGTTGGACCAGAGTTGATTCAGCAGACGACCGAGAAGGTGCAACAGATAAAAGACAGAATGAGAGCATCTCAAAGTAGGCAGAAATCCTATGCAGATCAGAGGAGAAAACCTTTGGAGTTTGCTGCTGGAGACCATGTGTTCATGAGAGTGACACCAACCAAGGGTGTAGGACGGGCGATCAGATCAAAGAAGTTGTCCCCTAAGTTCGTGGGACCATATCAGATCTTAAGGAGGATTGGTCCAGTGGCTTATGAGATCGCCCTACCTCCCCATTTAGCGAATCTGCATAATGTCTTTCACATATCACAGCTGAGGAAGTACATGGCAGACCCTAGTCATATGGTGGAAGTGGACGATGTGCAGATCAGGGATGACTTGTCCTTTGAAGCGAAACCAGTCAGGATTGACGATCGGCAAAGTAAACAACTCAGAGGCAAGACCATCAACATGGTGAAAGTGGTGTGGGATGAGAGATCGGGTGATTCAACTTGGGAGTTAGAAGAACCCATGAGAGAAGCCTATCCATACCTCTTTTCCTTGTAATTCAATTTTCGAGGACAAAAATTTTTCTTGTTGGGGAGAATGTAAGGACCTGTAAAATTAAATTGGAATAAAAGGAATATATTTTAAATGAATTCTAAGTATGTTTTTATTTAAAATAAAAAGGAAGGAAAGTGTAGCTTAGAAGACTATGAGATCGCCTGGTTAGTACATAATCGCCTGTCGCCTAAATTACACATGAACGCCAATCGCCTGTAGTGTACATGATCGCCAATCGCCTGTAGTGTACATGATCGCCAATCGCCTATGGTGCACATGATCGCCGAAAGTGCACTCAGTATGTGGTCAGGATACTGGATCAACCAGAGTGAGTTCCAACAACCACGCGTATCAAGGTGTGGGTTAAGCCTTAGATATGCTGTGCATGCGAAGCTCTATGCTTGAGCATAAGAAATCATCCTTAGTGTTGCATGCATGGGCGCACGAGGAGTGGTGCTGATCTACTCTTGGAAATGTGAAGCTACCGACGTCACCAAGTCATGTGGAGATGATACCTTGGACGTAACATTGTGGGATGAAGAACCTTCAGCAAGGCGTGGCGATGTGTCGTCGGGCATCGCCGGGGCGCGAGGCATGCGGGCATCGCTAGGGGCGCGATCCATGCGGGCATCGCCAGGGCGCGAGACATGCGGGCATCGCCAGGGCGAGACATCGGTCGTCTCCCAGGGAGAGACATCGGTCGTCCGCCAGGATGAGACATCGGTGGATAGTCATCGCGCGAGCGGTCATCGGTGGAAGGTTATCGCGCGATGTCGAGTTTCACACAGATAAGGTGGGACCCAGGCTCTCAGCATGAAACGTCCTGCACGCGCGACACGTAGACAAAAAGGGTGGTTCAGAATAGTGACATCAGAGTGTTGGCATGCGCAGAGGCACGCGTGGTCGTACTGTTCAGGGAAGCGTGCACACAAGCTTCCCTGCAGAGTGGGTGGTGGCAGCGGCTTTTGTGGACAAGTTGGTTTAGATTCAAAAACTCACTTCTGAGAGGGAGAACGTTGCTGTGGTTCAAGAGTGACAGAGTGAGTTCACCTTCATCCTTCTCTTTTCTCTCCTTCGCGCTGTGATTCAGACATCCTCAAGCACCAGTGCGACGAGCGACGACTGCACTTGGATACCTGGGGAGTTCTCTGCGAGTTTTCCGTCAGGACGCTAGAACAGAGTTAAGGCACCCTTAAGCTTCGACAGGTTTTGGAGCTCTTGGTGTTTTGCGTTAGTCCAGGTAAGGGAAGCTAGCATTTTCGTTTATAAAAACGTTAGGCGAGTAGGTTCTGAAGTGAGGGCGACGTGGTCGCCGGTTTTCATATGCTTTTCACGATACTCTGTTTTTATGTGTGGGGCGACGTGATCGCCGGTTTTAATGCCGTTTTCGAAATCCCCTGTTTTAGTGTCGTTTGAAAACTGTTTGAGATTGACATGTGAGATGCATGTGATTTTCGAAAATCTGAACCTTGGAATGATTGTTTCTGTGATTGGGATTGTTTAAGAAAAGGTTCAAAATATTATATGATGGAATTATGCTTTTACGTGTTGTATGATGCATTGAATGTTGTGAATGTGGGATCAAGGCATAGTATTTTCAGGAAAGAAAATACCGTGTAAGATCGTGTGTAATGTGCATTGACTAGGGACTTGTCTAGAAGGAGATATCCTGACTCTGCTGATATAATGGAATCACATAGATGAAGTTATTCAGTTGTGGAGAGTCGAAGGAGGTTCATATGTATGGGTAAGTTGTTTGAAAGATAACTGACTTGACCTGTTATATGAATTAACCCTGTCATACTGGGAGAGTGATGATATTGAGATTATGTATGCGCAAGGCTGTGTGGATTTCACAGCGACCCTGTGTGGATTTCACAGTGGTGTGGTATGACAGGTACAGATCTCTGAGTCTGAGTCAACGCACGAGTCTTCCGGAAGTAGAGTCATGTGTCTATATGTTACGAGTCAGTGGAAAGTCTGACGTGTGAACCATGAATATTGAATATAGTGAATAGACACTTGACGAGTTTGTGGAATATGTGGATGTTGATGGTTGAAATTGATATAGATTATGAATGGTGTGAAGATTTGTGTTTTCTATTGATATAAAGTTTCATATTTAAAGTTTTTGAAAATATATAGCTTACCCTTTTATCTTGTATCGTGGTTGTTTTTCTTAAACCTGTGATGATCGTGTATATTTGCACGGGAGCAGACGAGGTTGCAGGTAGTAGAGCTCCTCTGTGAGTGGTCGCCGGAAGGAGATCGCCTGTTTCTGTTTCTGTTAGGCGATCACCTGTTTCCTGTTTCTGATAGGAGATCGCCGTTTTCTATTTTCTGATAAGAGATCACCCGTTTTCTGTTTTCTGTTAGGGGATCGCCGGTTTTGAATGCTGTGGTTTTTTTTTTTTTTTTTATTTTATTTTGAAAACTCCTGCATGGAGATGTATTAAAACTTCCTCAAAAAGGGATATTATTTTGAGGCACATTTGTACTAATGGATGAATTATATTATGTATATATCTATGTTCAATTTTGATATTATTGTTTCACCTTTATTTTATTACATAAATATGAAAAGCTTTTGGCGGGATGTTACAGTGATGGTGATCTTGAAGGTGCATGAAGTGTATGAGAGTAGGGAGGTTCGGCCAACCCTTGGTGAGGTGAGAAAAATGAAGATCAATTCCTAGAAGCTAGGAGAGAGCAAAGCTGGGCACAAATTTGACAGCATAACTTTACTCATATTAATCTTGAAAATACATGAGGTAGACCTCCTTATTTATAGATTTAGGAGCCTTGGTGAGCAAGCTTAAAGGGTAGGGATGGAAATACAAAAAGTGGGGCTGCCTAGGGTATTGACTTTAGTCAAACCACACCATCATCCTAATATTCTAGAAGATAGGTCAAAAATGCAACATTTGATAGTACACCCCTCCTTCTTTTGCTAAAGACACCTATTTGCTAGCACACCCCTCCTTCTATTGCTAAGGGCACCTTTTTGATAGCACACCCCTAAGTGAGCAAGTTTTGCTTTCTACACTACACTAATCTACTAAGCTACCCCTAATGGGCCTCCAAGTAGCATGTACAAGGTCTTCTCCCTCCCATCCACGGCTTGACTTATTTGGGCGTGAATGTGCTTGGCCATGGACCTTGTGAGAGGTCCTAGACGGTCTAGGCTCCCTCCTAGACGCTCCTCATGTAGCTCCCCCTTGTCTTGTGCTAGACGCTCTCCATGTGGTTCTAGACGGTCTAGTCTTGGCCCTTGGCTTTCATGGTGGGGTGAGCTTGGCCTCTCTCCATCAATTCTCATCAAGATAAGACTAAGGAAGAGGAGATAACACTCACTCAAGCTCACACAATATTTGTGCAGATTAACTCTACTTCAATTTCAATTTGAAAATACATAGAGTAAGGCACCCTATTTATAGGAATGGATACCTTGGTGGGCAAGAAGGGAAAGGGTAGGTGGTAAATGTGTGAGGGGGCTGCCTTTAGGGTTTGACTAAGTCAATCTCGCATCTTCGACTTGTCCTTCTAGAAACTAGGTCAAAAAACCTTCCTAAAGGGCTAGAAACAAGCTAAAATGATTAATACATCGCCTATTATGCTATAGGCACCTATTTTAGCCTATCTTTGCTATTTGGACCCCTAAAGTGAGCCCAATTATTTACAACGTATTTGTATCTTATAAGAAGACCAAAAGGAAGAATAGTTAGTGTGTTGGTTTATGCCCAGCTCCTCTGGTGAGGTCCATGTGATCATTGGTGGGGTCTTGAATTGTTTGCTGAGATGACTGTTTACCTTGTGCTTTGTCTTTTGCTTCCTTGGTCATCTTTGTAGCTACTTGGGTTATATCAGAAGGGGATATATAGTGCCAACTAGTGGTTGTTGAGGAAATGCTACATTACCCAATAATTAGTTTGCAAGTGGTGAGACATAAAAATGATGAAAAATAGGGACCATAAGGAATGTAATTAAGAGGGTAATGGGATATATGCACCCCACTAGGTCGAAAAATAAGGACAATTTGTTGTGTGAAAACTATTGAGCTTTGCCTTATCCCAACAAATTGAGTAACAAATGGTGTTGGACCTGTGGTGGACAAGACACCTCCTTGCAAATAAACATTAAAATGCATTTATTCAGCTCCTCAAAAGAGTTAAAAGGGTTTAAGAGAAAGAGCTACAAAAGAATATTTGAGGCAAAGAAAAATGTAGTAGAGGAAACAAAAGGTGACAAATTTGAAAAAAAATTAGAGGGAAAAAAGGATCACTACAAGAAAATTTGGAATTACATAAAACCAAAATTCGTATGTAAGTCCAAAAGCTTTTTCGAATTGCACAATCTAAAAGATACTTTTTTCTTTTAGATTTCACAATCCAAAAAGTGAGAATTTTCAGTTTTATAAGGGTTCATAATGCAAGTATGGAGGTGACGAAAAATGTGCACCCTAAAATAATATAAAAAATTGGCCCAAATCAGTAAAGTTGATAAGAAATATTTTGGCCCAAAGGCATTGCTATTGGCACCTCCAAAGTAACTATTTAAACTCTAACCAACATGAAATGAAATATTTTTGTCAAAAACACCTTCAATTGAAATATGTTTTCCATTATTAAATTTAAATCCTCAGAATATGTTAGAGAAAAAAAAGCAATTCAATATCTTTAAATGATTAATTCAATTTCTCAATTTCTAAATTATTTTTTTCTTTGTTTTTGTTAACCTTTTTGTCTTTCTCTTTTAGTTCAAAAATTTTATCCTTTTTGTGTGTTCACTTTTTTTTTTTTTCACTATCTTTATAGAATAGGACATTTTTACTATGAGGGAGTGGTCTTCTCTTTGCTAATTTTTATTTCTAGTACTTGCTTATTTGTTGTCCACTTCATCTTTAAATTCATTATCTATCTTGTATTTTTACCCTCTCCTCCTTATCATGGTGGAATTTAGCTTGTATTTTATTTTAGTATGTTGCAGATCTTACATTAACTAAAGATATGACTAAATTATAATATATAAGTGGTACAAACCTCACCTCACTATGCTAGTTTTGTGACATTGAATTAGGTTTAAATTATACTACCTTAATATAGTATTAGAACCATTTCTTAATATGGTATCACAACTATTAAGAACTTATCCTAGCAAGATTAGTTAGGCGTACTGAACCACTCCCTATCAGTTGATAAAATTAGAATATATAGGTAGGTGCAAACTTCACCTTATTAACTCAATTTTGTGAGATTGAATTAGATTCAAATTCCACTACCTTAATATAGTAGTAAGCAGGATAACTTGTTGAAAGCTTAAACATCATACCAAAGAAATTATTGAACCTATGATCTTAAGAAATAATTAAACATATTTAAGACATCATACCAAGGATTTGTCTAATTCGATGATATTAGGAATTTAAGGTGAGTTAGAAGTCTTACATTTGCTAGAAAAGACTAAGATAGACAATATATGAGTATGAAGACCCATAAACCTATTGTCTTAAGGTTTTGGATTGAAGGCAGTATCTTGATCTCTTATATGAGTTTGTTCATGATTCATTGGTAAGAATCTCTTTGGTGTCTCTCATAAAAGAACCCAATAATGATATCATAACCTAGTTCATCATGGTGATGCCTTGGACAAGTATGATATAAAGTAGGTGAGAAATTCTAAAGTTTGATGGTTTTTGTATCTAAACTCTTCCATTTCAGGAAAGTACATTCCATTGTAGAGCGATGATACAAACGAAGGGTCGCCACTAAGATACACGTGCTTAGAAAATGCTTTTGCTTGAAAGGGAGGTGATCCAATATGTAAGAGACCCACACTTAAGACAGACATTGTTAGGAATTCAATGTGGGTTGGAAGTCCCACATTGGTTAAAAAAGAGTAAAATGAACAACATATAAGTAAAATGAACCATAAATTTATTTATGGAAGAATTTAGCTTGGAGGTGGTGTCCAGTTAAGATGTTACAAATAATGGTAGTATTGTTAAAAATTCAAAGTAAGTTGGAAGTCCTACATTAGTTAGAAATGAATAAGTTGGATAATATATAAGTAAAAGGATTCATAAGTTTATGATTTATTGGTGTTGAATCTCCTCAATATCTCTCAACACAAAAATTCAACAAATGATGCTTTGTTTTCGATCCTATAAATAATATTTTAATATTGTAAGGCTAGAAAATTTACATGAACCTTTAGTCGGTAAAAACTGTAAAGAAAATATTTGTACTTCTTTACATAGTTAATGAAATTTAGTTAATATTTTAGTAATAAAAAATTAATATAAGAATATCTATATTCTTTTTTTATCATTTTAAAAAAGTTTTAAAAATGAGTTAATACAAAAATTGCTATCTTTTGTAATACAAAAAATTTTAAAATATAATTCAAGTACTTTCCTTAAATATCTTTATACAAATTATTTGTTATTAGTTTTACAAAACACAACGTTTACCTAAATTTTGGGAGTTTAAACTACTACATATCTTATTCATCAAAACTGTTATAATGCATTTTTAATTACATCATTAATTTTCTAATAATACCAACTTTGAAAACTAAGTTAAAATAACTTTTAAATTCGATAGTTTAAAAAAAATATTTGACGACTAAATAAAATTAGCTTTATATATAAGAGAAAAAACTTGATCCAGTGATAAAAACACAATCCGAATTTATCATATTTAAATCCACGTGTATAATGTGACATGTCATTTCCTTAAGCACGCGAATCATACCAATGATATTGTTTGTTGCTAAGGACTAACACAAGTTTTCTTAAATTATTGACATTACAAGTTATTTTTATATTTTGAAAAATAAAAAAATCAAGTTTATTCTAAATTTTACAGAATAAAATATAAGTTAACGTAATATATTATGTCACTTATTTTTATAAATAATCACATTTAAATATAAATTTATCCATCTATTTTCCTTTCTTTTCCATTTCGGTTTTAATGTACTAATTATCTATTTTTTTTATACTTAATAAATCAATATATATATATATATATATATATATATATATATATTAAGAAAATATAGATAGAAATTTAAAAAATTATTACAACTAAGATAAATAAAAATTAATTTATCTAAAAAAAATTGTAAGAAGATTCATAAATTATTTATTAATAATTATATACAACTAGTTCCGACCAAATTTTTTTGTATACAACTAGTTGTAATAAATTTTGAAATTTCTATCTATATTTTCTTAATAAGGTAATATATATATATATATATAATCAAATATAATTGACATCAACCATATAAATATCATGAAATACAAAAAAAAAAAATCCCAATATAATAACATACATAATTTGAACTAACATAAACAGATTGCACGAAATTTCTAACTAAATGTAATTTGAAAAGGCTAAATGTGAAACACAATTTTACTTTCTCAACTAAATATGATTTGAAGGTAAAGCATGATGTTTCTTTGTAAAGGAATTAAGAATTACCATTTTATTTTATGTCGAATATATAAATTATAATTATTTATTTTTAAACTTTATTATTTTTTAAATTATTTTTTCTAAGTTTTGTTTAGATTGAGGAGAGGGTGAAAACGGAAAGAAAGAACGAATAAGAGAGTAGAAAGTGAAATTATTTAGATTAAAAGAAAATGAATGAAAAATAATTAAAAAGTTTGAAATAGATTTTATTAATGTAAAAGAATAAATTTAATTACATATTAATATATTTTTAAAAATAATTTATAAAAATAATTTAACATAAAAATAATTTGTAAAAAATTAAATTAAAGTTAAAATAAATTTAAAAAAAAATAAAAATATTATAAATTTTTAGTACACTAAAAATTAAATTTTAAAATAATAATATATTAAATATATTATTTTTCTTTTGAATTAATTTCATTTATTTATTATTTTCTTATTAACTTAATTACTTATTCATAAAATATATCAATTAATAAATTAATGTTATGAAAAAAACTAATCTATTAAATAAAATTGTATATCGATTATGTATGTGAATATAATATAATATTTCTAACATAATCAATTATCAACATAATCGATTATTTATAAATATTATATTATATTTATATACATAATTGATTATACGATCAGATTTTTATCGTATTTTTTTACTGTTTTAAAGAAAAAATTATAATGTTTTTATTCTCAATTTATATATATATATATATATATATATATATATATATATATATATATATTTGTAGTTTTTAATTTTTCTTGTTATACAATAAATTTGTCTTTTCTATTCGTGAGAAGGTGATGAAACAACTATCAATTCTAATTAATATGAATAAAGTAAGTTTGTTTTCTTTTCTTAAATTTTAAGCGTTTTTTCTTGTGTTGTTTTCATGTGGGAGTTTTGCTACCAGATATGAGATGAGAAGTGGTTAAATGAATCTATCTTATTAGGTAGTTTGTGAATCAAGTATTTTGGGAGTAAGTTATGACTATTAGCTTTTATAAGTTTTTGGAATAATTCCTTAAATAGCACATATGAACGGGAGTTAATTACTTCGTTTTAGTTGATTTGGAATTGTGGGTATAAGTTTAAAATGTGAGAGTCCGGTATATATTCAGAGTTAATTTAAATGAAAAAGTATGCTTTGTTCATTATGGAGTTGAATTGGTGTATATTTCAATGAATTATTTGGTTTTTAGAGTGGTTATGTTCATCCTAAATTTAGATAATTAGTTTGAAATTTGACTAGTGAGGTTTAGAAATTGATTGAGTATAATTTTAAATGAGTTAATATGATAGTTTGATTTTCAACTTGAAATATGAGTAATTGATTTGAGTTTCGTATATTCTTTCTAGAAAACGTTACAAAATGTAAAACATGTATTTTTTTGATATTTTCGTTAAAGCAAGATATTTCTTGCTAAAGTGATTTTTTTTTTAAGAAAAGAGACATAAAATAATTAATCATTTATTTTTTTTATATAATTTTCACTCAAAGAGAAATTTTTAGCACAAGAAAGAAGAATTCTATGAGGATATGTTTGTTAAGTTAGTAGACAATCCAACACCTCATTAAATGAACTAATGATATGAGTGTCCACATGTTTTGATGATAACAAATATTATAAGATATGTTTGATATGACTAAGCTCACTCAAATGGAGTTAAAACAAAAACATAAGAGAAGATGAGCAAGATACATTAACTATAATGTATCAGACGATACTTTAGCAAATGACTTATTAGACAGTCTACAATGTTAAACAATCTTTACAAACAAAGATCATCAGACGATCTAGCCTTTATGTCCATATTATAGAAATATCCTAAGTGGCTAAAATGTTCAAAATGAACCCTAGAGAAGAATAACTATTGTGCATATAAAAAGATCAAATGAGAGGAAATAGATCAGACGTTCTCATAAGATGGTCTCATAGGGCTAACCCTCACAAGATGATTCCATCAGACGATCTTAATGCTGATGAACTTATTAGAAGATCATATAAGATGAACCTCTTGGGCAACACAAGGTAGATACACACACTTACGAGCATTAGATGAACGCTAGAGATTGCACATATCAGACGATGCAAGCACCTTCAACGCTTTGGACGAATTAATGCGTTAGGGAAGTGTCCATATTAACCTTCTTATTATTTATGACACTACATATTCAATTATAAATCTTACTTGATATTCTTGAATTATATTTTTCAAATAAGATTATTGGATTAAATGATTTTGGAAAGTTTTTTAGTGAACAATATTTCACTGTCTTCGAAAAAAAAAAAGCATGGATATTTTCTATATCAAAGATTTTTTCAAAATATGTTTAGTGGAATAATATGCTGGTTAAATATGACTATATGACTACGTCCTGATTTTATATTAACTTGGAAACTTTTTGAAAGAACATTCAAGGTGAAATATCTGAGAAAAGAAAGTCTTGAGAATTCAAAAATATTGTTAGATATTGTTTCAGTGATACTGATGGCATTTTCATGTGTTCTTCTTGAATCAAAGTAGAAATAGATGGAGCGGAAGCAATGGGTGAGTGAAACAAGACCCTCCTAGGAGTTGTGTTGGTCTTGAAGGTGCATGATGAGTATGGGTTGAGAGGTTCGGCCAGCTCAAGGGAGAAGGTGAAAGGATTGAAGTTTATAGCCTAGATTTCTAGGAGGAGTAAAGCTTGTGCACAAAAATGGCAGCATAACATTACTCAAAATAAACTTGAAAATACATGAGGTAGGCCTCCTTATTTATAGATTTAGGAGCCTTGGTGAGCAAGCTTAAAGGGTAGGGATGGAAATACAAAAAGTGGGGCTGCCTAGGGTATTGACTTTAGTCAAACCACACCATCATCCTAATATTCTAGAAGATAGGTCAAAAATGCAACATTTGATAGTACACCCCTCCTTCTTTTGCTAAAGGCACCTATTTGCTAGCACACCCCTCCTTCTATTGCTAAGGGCACCTTTTTGATAGCACACCCCTAAGTGAGCAAGTTTTGCTTTCTACACTACACTAATCTACTAGCAGCACCCCCTCCCCCTTTGGGCCTTTATGAAACATGTACAAGGATCTCTCTCTTCCATCCGTGGCTTCTTCTATGTGTGCTTGGATATGTTTAGCCATGGATCTTGTGAGAGGTCCTAGACGGTCTAGCTCCATGGATAGCCTCCCTCCTTCACGTTCTAGACGCTCACTTCCTGGAGCTAGACGCTCCTCTTGGTCTAGACGGTCTTCTTGGTTTGGGCCTTGGCTTCCTTGGCTAGATGTGCTTGGCCCTCCTCCATCATCCCCTCCCCCTTGGAAAGGATTTGTCCTCAAATCCAGTTCGTCATCGTCATTGGTACCTACAAATGGAGAAAGATCAATTACATTAAATGTGTCATGTACTCCATATTCAAGAGGTAGGTCCAATTTATACGCATTGTTGTTGACTCGCTTAAGGACTTGGAAGGGTCCATCACCTCGGGGACTTAGTTTGGACTTCCTTTGATTTGGAAATCTATCTTTTCGAAGATGAAGCCAAACTAAGTCTCCTTCCTCAAAAATTATTTCTCTCTTCCCTTTGTTGTTGTGTTTTGTGTACTTCTCATTTTGTTGTTGTATTTGAATTTTAATCTTCTCATGCATTTTCTTGACAAAATCAGCCTTGATTACTCCTTCCTTATGCACAAAATCTTGTGGATTAGGAAGGGGAATTAAATCCATGGGCGTGAGAGGATTAAAACCATATACTACCTCAAAAGGAGAAGCATTAGTAGTCTTGTGAACTACTCTATTGTAAGCAAATTCAATGTGGGGAAGGTACTCATCCCAAGATTTGTGGCTGCCCTTCATGATAGCCCTAAGCATAGTTCCAAGAGATCTATTGACTACTTCGGTTTGCCCATCCGTTTGAGGATGACAAGAAGTTGAAAATTGTAGTCTTGTTCCAAGTTTACCCCAAAGAGTTTTCCAAAAGTGACTTATAAACTTGGGATCTCTATCGGACACTATACTTCTAGGGAGACCATGGAGTCTCACCACTTCTCTAAAGAAGAGTTTAGAAATATTTTGAGCATCATCTACTTTGTGGCATGGAATAAAGTGAGACATTTTGCTAAAACGGTCCACTACCACAAAGATAGAGTCATGGCCTCTTGCAGTCCTAGGAAGTCCTAAAATGAAATCCATGCTAATGTCTTCCCAAGGAGCATTTGCAATCGGCAAAGGGGTGTAGAGTCCATGCGGCATTGTTCTAGACTTTGCTTTTAAACATGAGATACATCTAGAGCAATGGCGTTGGACATCTTTCCTCATGTGTGGCCAACAAAATTTGGCTTTCAAAAGATCTAGAGTCTTATCAACTCCAAAATGGCCCATGAGTCCCCCTTCATGTGATTCTTTGACAAGGAGTTTTCTATGTGTTCCTTGAGGAATGCAAAGTTTTCCTTCTTTAAAAAGATATCCCTCGGACACATAGTAACCTCCTTGCGCTCTATGTAGACATTGGGCATAGATGGATGAAAGTTCTTGATCTTCTTGGTAAAGCTCTCTTATGTGGTCAAATCCAAGAATTTGGGCACCCAATTTTGAAAAGAGTGTGTGGCGTCTTGAAAGAGCATCGACCACTATATTGGTGCTTCCTTTCTTGTATTTGATTACATAAGGAAATTGTTCAAGAAATTCCATCCATTTTGCATGTCTCTTATTGAGCTTGTGTTGGCCCTTTAAATATTTTAAAGACTCGTGATCACTATGGATAACAAATTCTTTGGACACAAGATAGTGTTCCCAAGTCTTTAGGGCTCTCACAAGAGCATAGAGCTCTTTGTCATAAGTGGGGTAGTTGAGGGTGGCACCATGGAGTTTTTCACTAAAATAAGCAATGGGGTGTCCACCTTGCAACAATACCGCGCCTATGCCTACTCCCGATGCATCACACTCTATCTCAAAAGTTTTGGAAAAATTTGGGAGAGATAGGATGGGTGCATTGGTGAGTTGAGCTTTTAGCCTTTGAAAGGCTTGCTCATGCTTTTCATTCCAACAAAAGGCAACATCTTTTTAACAAGTTCATTCAAAGGCGAAGCTAGGCTAGAAAAATTAGGCACAAACCTTCTATAGAAGCTAGCTAACCCATGAAAACTTCTTACATCACTTACATTTTGTGGAGTTGGCCACTCTTGGATGGCTTTGATTTTCTCGGATCTACATGCACCCCCTTTTTGTTTACTATAAAGCCTAAAAGACTACACTATCTACACCAAAGGTACACTTATCCCTATTTGCAAAAAGACTATTTTTCCTAAGAACTAGAAAGACTTCCCTAAGGTGACTTAGATGGTCTTCTAGGGTTTTACTATATACTAAGATATCATCAAAGTAAACTACTACATATTTACCTATACAATCCCTCAAGGTGTGATTCATAAGCCTCATGAATGTGCTTGGAGCGTTAGTGAGTCCAAAGGGCATCACCAACCACTCATATAATCCAAATTTGGTCTTAAAAGCAGTTTTCCACTCATCACCCTCCTTGATTCGAATTTGGTGATATCCACTTTTAAGGTCAATTTTGGAGAATAGAGTTGACCCATGCCATTCATCAAGCATATCATCAAGCCTTGGGATTGGATGCCTATACTTGATGGTGATGTTGTTGATTGCTCTACAATCACAACACATGCGCCATTTTCCATCTTTTTTGGGCACCAACAAGACAGGTACAGCACAAGGGCTTAGACTCTTTTGAACCCAACCCTTCTCCAACAAGTCTTGAACTTGTGATTCTATCTCCTTTGTTTCCTCGGGGTTGGTTCTATAAGCAGGCCTATTTGGTAGGCTTGCCCCCGGAATGAAGTCAATTTGATGTTCTATCCCCCTAAGAGGAGGAAGCCCATTGGGTCCTTCTTGTGAGAATAGATCGTCAAATTCACTCAAAAGGTTTTCTATTTGAGGAGGTAAAACCATGAGTTCATTACTTGTGGCAGTGCATGTAAGTGCTCCTTTACAAAAGATAAGGCTTGGTTGTTCAACAAGAAGCAAGTTTTCTAAAACATTTTCAAAAGGCTTTTCTTGTAGACCAACCTTGTGGGAAGGAACACTCTTCTCCCACGCCTTCCTATCCCTAAGGATTTTCTCTTTTTCTAGCACTCTTTTTTTTTTGTTTTCCTCATCCCTCTTTTGTTTCATTTGTATTTGGTCTTTCACCACTTGAGAATGTGGTAAAGGACTAAGTACAAACTTCTTATATTTATGGGTGAAGGAAATCTCGTTAGTGAGACCATCATGCAAGGTTTTCTTGTCAAATTGCCATGGCCTCCCTAATAAGATATGGCAAGCTTCCATAGGCACTACATCACATAAAACTTTATCTTTGTAGTTCCCTATGGAAAACTTGATTTCCACTTGCTTATCTACATGTAGTTCCCCATTTTCATTAAGCCATTGAAGTTTGTAAGGTTTTGGGTGAGGAACCACTTGTAGCTTAAGCTTTTCAACCATCCTAGCACTACAACAATTACAACTAGATCCACTATCCACAATGAGGGAACATATATTTTCTAAAACATTGCATCTTGTATGAAATATGTTCTCCCTTTGTGTTTCAATGGATGTGCTAGGGTGATTGTTGAGGGTTCTCCTAATCATAAGCAATTCTCCCTCTAATGGAGCTACCCTCTCATCCTCTCCCCCTTCCTCTTTCTCACTAAGCTCATCCTCGCCACTAGTGTATTCGTCTACACCTTTAAGAAACAAAGTCCTTTGGTTTGGACATTGTGCTTGCACATGCCCCCTACCATAGCACTTAAAACATTTAACATCTCTAGCTCGGATGGGTGGGGTTGAGGTTTCTTTGGTGAAGGGTTTGGTAGGTTCTTTTGGTTTTTCCTTAGATGTACTACCCTCCCTTTTAAACTCTCTCTTGGGATAAAAGTTAGAATAGGGGCTCACCTTTTGACTTGATGTTTTGCGCAAATTTTGTTGCTCAACTTTAATGCAAAGTTGAACCAAATCATTCAAGTCTTGATAAGGTAAGAGCTCTACTCTATCTCTTATCTCAAGTGATAGGCCACTAAGGAACCTAGATATGGTGGTTTCCTCTTCCTCTCTAATAGAGGCTCTCATCATATAGAGCTCCATCTTTTGCCTATACTCTTCTACACTCATATTCTTTTGTTGGAGTCTTTGGAGCTTGTCCATCAACTCCCTATGGTAGTAAGAAGGTATATGTCGACGTCTTAGGGCTCCCCTAAGGTCATTCCAATATTCTATGGGAGGGTCCCTATGAAGACGTCGGTCTCTTTCTAAAGAGGTCCACCAATACATGGCATTTCCTTGGAAACTAAGGGTGGCTAAGGGTACTTTTCGTTCCTCACTTACCCTATGGCAAGCAAAGAGTTGCTCTACCTTCATCTCCCAATCTAGATATATTTCTACATTTTCCTTTCCATGAAAATGAGGTAGGTCTACTCTAGTTTCCCTTGGCACCTCTTGTTCCCTTTGCCTAGTTCTTCTAGGGGGTGGTTGGTAGTAGTCATTAATTCTAAGGCTTCCCTCCCCTAGAGTTGCAATGCTTTGTGATGCATGAGTATTTGTTTTTTTTGATTTTTGAGATTTTTGGGATTTCTCTTCTTGAGCTCTAGCCAACTCATTAATCTTGTTTTCATTCTCCACTTGCCTAAAAGAGATTAATTGTACCGCTTGGGATACCTCTTTCAAAAGGGTTTTCAAAGATTTTACTTCACATTCTATAGACTTTGGAGAATGAGAAGAAGAAGACATGGCTAGACCTTTGTGTATTTAGGCGTTTTTACTTTGAGAAAGATTAGGGAAGATAAAGAAGGTAGTTTTCCAGGTAAGGGAGGTGAGTCTCAAAGGACTACTTAAGTACCAAGCCTTTTCCTTGCCAAAAACTAGTCTCCAATGCCTTCACACAAAAATTTCTCTTAGTGAAACACTTAAAACACAAGAAGTTGAGAAATCAAAAAGCAATAAAACTATGTAAGCTAAAAAAAAATATGCAACAAACTAGTCGGTTTTAGCACAAAATTAAACTAAACTAATCATGCAAAACGTTTCTACCAAAACAATAGAAAACAAGTTCAAACAAGCAACAAATTACTAAGCAAAAATTTACTATGCTATTCGGCCCTAGGTGAGGCTTCTTGGACACTTTGAGCCCTTGAAGACACACTCACCGTCTAAACGTAATTAAAGAGGTAATTAAAAATAAATCAAGTTGCAAAGGAAAAGAAGACTCCCTTTGTTGATCCTCTTTTGGGTTAGTGCACTTCCTTGTTGTCTTGAATTTTTGATCTTCTAGGTGTTTGTATTGTTTGTTTCAAGCAACCTTGTTTCGGCTTTAGCTTTGTCTCCTCCTTAAAATGATGGCTTTAATTCTCCAATTTCCAGCACCTATTCACAAGAGCTAAACCTAAACCAAGTCAAGTTCCATGCACATATGCACCAAGGAGAATTAAATTCCAGCACCCAAAAGAGAGGTCAAGAAACAAAAGCAAGAAACAAATTTAATTGAATAAAAACAGTACCACCAAAAGGATTTATAATATGACAACTTAGAAAGAGAGTCAAGAAATTAAAGCAAACAATTAAAGGTACTCAATAAAAGTTGGCACACAAAAGGAATACCTAAAGAAAAGCACTAGATTAGATGACCAAATAAAAAAACAGCACCACTGAAAATTGTTGTGGGCCAGAAAACGTGTTTGTTCCCCGATTTATGCTGAGCTGTATTTTTAAAATTTGTCTCTGAAATTTATATGCAAGAAAAATTCAGGATCTTATCTAAACAATGGCTTTGGAATCACCTAAAACGCATGCACCATTTTTTTTTAATAATTTTTGCAAATTTGGTGTGCAGTTAGGCCAGCTGGAGCGCTCAAGGTTTGCACTCTGATTTTGTAAGATTTATCATATCTTTTCTGTTGCCTTTTTTGATCTGATTCTTTTTTTGTCCTTTTTGTAACACTTCAAACTTGCATTTTCCAGAGAATCACAAATTTCCTATGAGTGGAAATAATTTTTGAAACAAAAAACAGCCAGACAGAGAGAAACAGGGGAAATCTGGAAAACTGGAAAAAAAAACAGCAAGATACCAAAATTTAACACAAAGGAAATGTAAGAAGGAAATTGTGTAAGAACTAAGACACAATTATGAACTCAAACTAAAATTAAAAAGGCAGCAAAGGATCAAAAATAACAGCAGATTAAGGCAACTTAAAGAGACCCAAAAACAAGAAACAATCAAGCCAAAAAAATAGGACTACTAAGAATTGATGACAATTATGGATTCACATGACTTGACACAACATTTATAGATTCAGAAAATAAAGACTCAAAGCATAAAATGAAGCAATTATAAGAAAGCAATAAAGACTAAAATTCCTAAAAGAAAACAGCCACTCAATGTGTAAGGAATCCTATCACAATTGCACAAGAAAATGTTCAAGATCAATTGAACACATGTGCTTCGGTTGGATCTTCCATAAGCACACCAAGAACAATTTAAAATGTAAAAAACAGCAAGACAATTATGGAATTGAAATGACAAGATGAAAATAAAGAAGAACTGAAAATTTAAAAAGACAAGCTACTCATCTTGAAGAACCAAAAGCTCTGATACCAAATGATGGCATTTTCATGTGTTCTTCTTGAATCAAAGTAGAAATAGATGGAGCGGAAGCAATGGGTGAGTGAAACAAGACCCTCCTAGGAGTTGTGTTGGTCTTGAAGGTGCATGATGAGTATGGGTTGAGAGGTTCGGCCAGCTCAAGGGAGAAGGTGAAAGGATTGAAGTTTATAGCCTAGATTTCTAGGAGGAGTAAAGCTTGTGCACAAAAATGGCAGCATAACATTACTCAAAATAAACTTGAAAATACATGAGGTAGGCCTCCTTATTTATAGATTTAGGAGCCTTGGTGAGCAAGCTTAAAGGGTAGGGATGGAAATACAAAAAGTGGGGCTGCCTAGGGTATTGACTTTAGTCAAACCACACCATCATCCTAATATTCTAGAAGATAGGTCAAAAATGCAACATTTGATAGTACACCCCTCCTTCTTTTGCTAAAGGCACCTATTTGCTAGCACACCCCTCCTTCTATTGCTAAGGGCACCTTTTTGATAGCACACCCCTAAGTGAGCAAGTTTTGCTTTCTACACTACACTAATCTACTAAGCACCCCCTCCCCCTTTGGGCCTTTATGAAACATGTACAAGGATCTCTCTCTTCCATCCGTGGCTTCTTCTATGTGTGCTTGGATATGTTTAGCCATGGATCTTGTGAGAGGTCCTAGACGGTCTAGCTCCATGGATAGCCTCCCTCCTTCACGTTCTAGACGCTCACTTCCTGGAGCTAGACGCTCCTCTTGGTCTAGACGGTCTTCTTGGTTTGGGCCTTGGCTTCCTTGGCTAGATGTGCTTGGCCCTCCTCCATCAGATACCCATGAATTATATTGTAAATTATAATGTTCACTAATGCTTATTTTATTCCTAGAAATTATTAAAGGGACATAGAGACGTGGGTTGAGCTAAGAGAAAAAATTTTCATTCTTCCGCATTTGACGAAAAAGAAATAAAGCTGATGAATGAGAATTTTGCTGGCATTGATTGGAGAAGTTTAATGATAATTCACACAAAGAAATAGAACAAGCGAAGTACTCTAAAGATCCCACAAGAGAGAAAACACATTAAAGATGCACATCTGAACTTTCCTATTTCAGCGTCTAATACAAAAGAGAAGAGGTTGGGAATACTTGTGTTACCTGAAGAGGTGTAAGAATAAGTGAAAGGCTCTTGTGTAGGTTGCTCAAGGGAACTGGACATAGCCGTTGTTGAGAGGTGAATCGGTATAAATATGGTGCGCATTTCTCTCCCACTCTCTATCTTTATCTTTTATTCGTTGGATTCTATATTTGTTTATTTTTCAAGTTTATGAATAGAGTTCGGACTCCATTCAACCTCCCCGCCTTCTAAAGTCAACTATATATTCAGTTGGTATTAGAGCTAACCTCAGGGGTTAGTTCTTTACATGACTTGAGGAGACGATCCTAGGTGAACTCATGATTGCTGGAAATTGATGATAACAACATTATAATTAATTTTGAGTTGTTTCGTTGGATAATTAAAAAATATTGGACATTTTTTTTTTATAGTTTATCAGTATAAATATTTTAATCATGTTACAAAATTTTGGTTAATTGCATTTTGTGTTAATCTTTAGATGTATATTTGAATGTGATTGATTTGATATTAGAACTTAAATTTTATATAACCTTAATACCAACATGAAATATTGCTAAAATTTTTGTTAAATGTAAAAGTGTTAATTAAAATTTAGGTACTAATAAAATATAAAAAGTGAATATTTTTGAATGAGATAGGATCACACCTTTTTGTTTGAAACAAAGAGACATCCATGCATAAACAAAGTTCTCATGCACATAGTAATGGATTGAAGTTGGTTAAATACAAGTTGAATCAGTAAGGTGTATGAGAAGGACATTGAAGAGTTTTGCTCAATGGAATATGGGAGGTATCAATGAAAAATATTACTATCCCTATGTTAATTATTTAAACAAGAGATTACAAAAAAATAATTGATATGGGAATATTTTCTTTAAGATGTTTTATTAAGGAGTATTATGACTTGGACCTAGCATGGTGAATTTCTAAACATTATGAGTTTCTCCTAATCTTGGCATTCTAATATGCATTAATGTTAGAATGTATGGCCAAAACAAGAAGGGGATGAATTGTTTTCACAAAATTTTCGCAAAGATTGGAAGTAGAGTGAAAAGATCTGTAAAATCAATCAATTGATTTTTCTATTCAACTGGATTAATTTTCAGATTAACAATTCTTTATGAAAAATCAACCAATTATTTTATTGAAACAACTGACTGTTTGTAGTAGAAAACAAAGAACAAAATTTTGAAGTAGTATATCGGAGTAGGGAAAGAGAGATTCACACAAAGAGATTTATACTAGTTCACTCTTAACCAAGAGCTACATCCAGTCCTCATTTAGCCACTAAGAATTCACTATAGAATCAAAACTAGATTACAAACCACACCAAGAATATTGATCTTGAACCCCTCAAGAACACACAACACTCTTAGCCAAACTCAAAGTTTCTAAAACCTCTTTCTAAAACTGTCTTACACACAATTACAATACTAAAAGAAGGAAATAGAATACACATGGGATTTACAAAGCAATAGAACAATTGAATAGAAAACCCAGTTTCTACTTCACACACAAGCAATGATCTAAAAGCTCTTTGATCTTCTCTTGAAAAAGGTTTTGGTAAAACTCTCCATTTTTATTTTTGAAATGATCATAAAACAACCTTTATATAGACATAAGAAAGAGGTTAAAAAATTTGATCATTAATTGAAAATAGTTAAAAACATTTAAAATTAGTTTGGAATTCATAACAGACTTCTGTTTCAAAAATAGTTTATTGATTTTAAAATAAACTGATTGAATTCTTTTTCTGTTAAGGACAACACATAAAAGAACTGGTTCTTTTGTCGAAATAATTGACTATTTTTGCCCCACAGAAAAGACAAAATAAAACTAAGCTTTTTCAAATCCTTTGAAAAATACTAAGTGCAGTTCAATCGGTTGTCACGATAAATGAACTAGATGAAAAACTTGTTGTAGTCACTAGACTTTGAACATAAGCTTTTTCAATTGATTGAAAGCATGAAACAACTGAATAAAATTAACACAAATTTTAGAAAACACTTATTTCAAAAGAGGAATCAAGTGAACTTGGATCAATACTAGATGTAAATTGACAACTCAAAATCTACTAAAGAAAACACACAACAACAAATTCTTCAATTTTTCAAAGCAGATTTGGAAGCATCAAAGCACCTTGTTCAACAATCTTCCCCTATTTGATGAAGACAAATCCATGGTTGTTTGTGTTGTAGATTTTGAATTTAAGAGTTCCTGCAAAAAAGAAAGATATACCACACAATGCAAGTATAACAGGAAAGCTCATACAGATTTTGTAAAATCATATAAAACACTTCAGTTATGCATAACCAACATTAGCAGAAAAACCAGAAAACACAATTCAAAAGTTCAAAGTGCAGCAGCAAAATTTAAGGCAATTGTAACCAAAGTAAACAAGATAAATTCTCCCCTTATTTGTCTTAACAAATAGACAAAGAAAAGGGATATACAAATAGAAATACAATGATAAGTGATCCGGTCGGTCATCGGTAATCGATGACATCAGCAGCAGTTGACCACGTGGACCATTCACAGGGTAACACGTGGTAGAGGATAACAGGTGAATCAGGGAGGCGATCACTTAGAATGGTAATCGCCTATCGCCTTGAGGATGAGTAATCGCCTATCGCCTTGAGGATGAGTAATCGCTCATCGTCGGTATGGATTAGTAATCGCCTAGATTGCACATGATCGCCGTGTGTGAAGGTTAGGAGATCAGGTGGTCAGCAAATCGCCGAAATAGCACATTGCCGGGTGTTTGAGAAGACTTGGTTGCGCCCAGAGTAGCCTGTGTACTAAGCTACTCCCTGTGTGGATAACTTAGTCGCAGGAGCACAGTGGAAGTAACGTTTCAGCTGCAGGTACTCCAGATGGTGACACGTGTATGACCAGATGTTATCCACGTGCCAAGAGGAATAACCGTCAGGAGAGAGAAAGACTCAGGTATATATACAAAATTCTTAACAGAATTAGGGGGGTTTTTACAGAATCTTACAACTTACACATTGGAGAGTTTCAGTTACACACGAGTCTCACAGAGAGATTTAGATATAGTTTTGGTGTTCCTGTTGCCTGACTTGAGCGTCGGAGCTACAACGGCCGCCAGAGGCGCCGTCTGTGTGTTTTGCAGGCAGCGTTTGGAGTTCCGGCAGTGGTTCTTGGAGCGTTCCTGCAGAACAGAAGGCTAGACGAAGGAGTGATGAGGCAATCCTCCACGTTCGAGTCAAGCGGCAGGATCATTGGCGCCCACCGTGGGGCCCGTGTAAATTGTGATTCCCATCCACAGTTGAGTTTGTGAGGTTTTCGGTGGTTTCTATTCGATTGCTTGCTGCCGCAATCGTATTTCGGAGGTTTTGACCGTTTGAATCGAAGTTCAATCGGTGAGGTGTGGTTTCCTGGAGGTTTCTAACGATTGATTCTTGGATCAATCGTTGTGCGAAGGAAGTGGAAAGGTTTCTTGAGCGTTGTTGCAAGATAGGTTTCGCGTGTTGAAAGGCAGTTGTGTGAGTTTAGCATAAGTTTAATGAGGAAAATGAGGACAACCAGATCTGGTTCAGCTTCGCCACAATCTGGAGAGGATAACGTGACGTTGTCGCAAATGCTGGAGATGATGCGTGCTTTGCAAGAAGATGTGGCAGCATCGCGCGTCGAGCAGACGAAGATGCACGGCGACCTGGTCGCTTCCCAGGCCAGGAACGAAGAGCTGAGCAAGGTTAATGAGGAGTTACGTCAGGCTCTTCGCGAGCAGAGGGAGAGTGTCGCGACTGGTGGAGGCGCGCCAACGTCTCCGCCACGAGTTTTTCGAGTGCCATTTTCGCAGGCGATCATGGATGCTGCGATTCCTACGAACATCGCGGCGGTGAAGGCCTCCTTCACTGGAGTGGAAGATCCAGAGGCTCACCTTACTGCGTTTCATACGCAGATGATGTTATCAGGAGGATCGGATGCGGTCTATTGCAAGATGTTCATGAGCACTCTCCACAGGACAGCATTGGATTGGTTTGTGAGCCTACCTACTGGACACATTTCCAGTTTCCAGCAGTTTTCCAAGCTGTTCGTCGATCAGTACATCGTGAATAAGGCGCTGCCTATGGTGTCGTACGACCTGTTCGACGTAAGGCAATTCCAGGGGGAATCTTTGAAGGACTATATGAATAGGTTTGGAGCTCAGATAGTCCGATTACCAGGTAAAGATGAGGAGATGTTCGTGCACGCCTTCAAGAAGGGCGTGCTACCTGGACCATTCAGTGAATCGTTAATCAGGAGCCACCCCGCAACGTTTGCAGAAATTCGGCGACGTGCTGTTGCTCACATCGCCGCTGAGAATGAAGTGATGGAGAAGAGAGGGAATATGGCTCCTGCGAAACCACGCACCCAAGCCAAGGCTCAGCCTCAGAGGGTGTTGGAGACGGCGGTGGTGAAGAAGGATCAAAGGACATACCATCCTTATGATTCGAAGAAAAACAAAGGTGATGGCAGTGGTAGAGGAAGAGGGCCAGGTCGCCTGAGGGAGTTCAAGCGCCCTCTGAGGCATGAGTTCGTGATGGGATTGGTGGACCTGATCGCCATTCCCAGTATAGCTGCCAAGCTGAAGATGCCCGAAGAGATGTCGGATAAGGTGTTGGGGCCAAAGCTAGAGGCGTGGTGTGAATTCCACAAAGGTTTTGGCCATGCCCTTGACTCCTGCCTGTCGCTGGGATACCAACTCGACGAGTTGGTTAGAAGTGGATTTCTGAAGAACTATTTGCTGGAGAAGAAGGTGTAAGGACCTAGAAACTTTAATTAGAATAAAAGTGTTAGACTTAAATAATTTCAGAAGATGTTATTATTTAAAATACAAAGAGTTGGTAATTGAAGTTTCGTAGTAGTCGGACCTCGGACGTCGCCCAAGGTCTGGGGTCAGCTGGTAGAGGTCGGTCGGCTGACATGTGAATCAAGAAGAGTAAAGGAAGAAAAGTGTAGCTTAGAAGTCTACGAGATCGCTGTTGTTGAAGACGGATGCGATCTCCGAGTTCTCTGAGACATAATCGCCTGTCGCCTAGAGGAGACATGACCGCCAATCGCCTATGGCGTATGTGATCGACGGGAGTGCACGTAGTATGTGGTCTAGATACCGGATCAACCAGAGTGGGTTCCACAAAACCACATGTATCAAGGTGTGGGTTAAGCCTTAGATACGCTGTGCATGCAAAGCTCTATGCTTGAGCATAAGAAGTCATCCTTAGTGTTGCATGCATGGGAGCACGAGGAGTAGTGCTGATCTACTCTTGGAAATGTGAAGCTACCGATGTCACCAAGCCATGTGGAGGTAATACCTTGGACGTAACATAGTGGGATGGAGAACCTTCAGCAAAGTGTGACGATATGACATCAGTGAGCAGAGTAAGGCGATGTGTTCTCGTCACACACAAGGGCGATAAGAGATCGCCAACAGGATGAGAGGAACACCGGTCATCAACCAGGATGGGAGACACTTCGGTGGTCTGCCAGGGTGAGACATCGGTGGTCTGCCAGGTTGAGACATTGGTTGTCTTCCAGGGTGAGACATCGGTGGTCTGCCAGGGAGAGACATCGGTGGTCTGCTAGGGTGAGACATCGGTTGTCTGCCAGTGTGAGGAATCAGTCATCACCGGGATGAGGCACATCAGTCATCGCCGGTATGAGAGACACATCGGTCGTCTCCCAGGGAGAGACATCGGTCATCCTCCAGGATGAGGCCTCGGTGGATAGTCATTGCGCGAGCGGTCATCGGTGGAAGGTTATCGCGCGATGTCGAGTTTCACGCAGATAAGGTGGGACCCAGGCTCGCAGCATCAGACGTACTGCACGCGCGACACGTAGACAAAAAGGGTGGTTCAGAATAATGACCTCAGAATGTTGGCCTGCGCAGAGTCACGCGTGGTCGTACTGTTCAGGGAAGCGTACACGCAAACTTCCCTGCAGAGTGGGTGGTGGCAGCGGCTTTTGTGGACAAGTTGGTTTAAGATTTAAAAACTCACTTCTGGGAGGCAAAGAAGGTGCTGTGGTTCAAGAGTGTAGAGTGAGTGAGTGAGTTACCTTCATCCTTCTCTTTTCTCTCCTTCGCGCTGCGATTCAGGCATCCTCAAGCACCAGTGCGACGAGCGACGACTGCCCTTGGAGCACCTGGGAGGTTCTCTGCAAGTTCTACAAACCAGACGCAAAAACAGAGACAAGGCATCCTTTAAGCTCGGTGGGTTTTGGGGCTCTTGGTGTTTTGCGCAAGTCCAGGTAAGGGAAGCTAGCTTTATTTTCAATAAAAGCCGTAGATTTGCTGTTTTTGAAGTGAGGGCGACGTGGTCGCTGGTTTCATATTCTTTTTCGTGATGCTCTGTTCTATGTGTTTGGGCGACGTGATCGCCGGTTTTAAATACAGATTTCGAAATCCCCTGTTTTTGAACGAGATCGCTGGTTTTGGCGTTGTTTTTCGAACTCTCCTGTTTTGGGTGTTATTTGAAACTGTTTGAGATTTAAATGTGATATTCGAAAATCTGAACCTTGGCATGAGTTTTTCTGTGACTGGAATCGTTCATTAAGTGTTGTTTGACGTGTTGAATGTTGTGAATGTGGGATCAAGGCATAGTATTTTCAGGAAAGAAAATACCGTGTAAGATCGTGTAGGATGTGCATTGATCGGTGATTTCTATAATGAGATATCCTGACTCTGCTGAGATAATGGAATCACATAGAGGAAGTTATTCAGTTGGTGAGAGTCGAAGGAGGTTCATATGAATGGGTGAGTCGTGTGAAAAAGAACGAGCTCGGCCTGTTATATGGATTAACCCTGTCATACTGTGAGAGTGATGAAATTGAGATCGAGATTGTGTTGATGCGCATAGCTGTGGAAACATTACAGCAGTTTAGTATGACAGGTGCAGATCTCTGAGTCTAGTCAATGCACGAGTCTTCCGGAAGTAGTGTCAAGTGTCTTGTGTGATGAGTCAGTGGAAGTCTGACGTGAGAAATGAGGAACATTGAAATTGATAGACACTTGATGCAGTATGTGAATTGAAAGACTTTTGAGGAATTGTGAAATATGTGATTTTCTTGATGGCTGTGTGATATGAATGAGGAAGTGATGGACTTTTGTGAATGTTTAAAAAGGCTGATCTATGTTGGTTGTCCAGTTCATAATTTGAAGTTTAAAAATATCTAGCTTACCCTTTGTATTGTTATGTGGTTGTTTTCTCTTAAAACTGTGATGATCGTGTATTTTACACGGGAGCAGATGTATCTTCCAGGGAGTAGATCTCCTCAGTGAGTGGTCGCCGGGAGGAGATCGCCTGTTTCTGTCTCTACGTGGTGATCGCTTGTTTTCTGTTCTGATAGCAGATCGGCTGTTTTGGGTCTTCTGATAGGAGATCGCTTGTTTTGTCCTTTTCATGCTGTATTTGGTTTTTATTTCGAAACAATTGATGGAATGTATTAAAACCCTATAAGAGGGACGTCTCTTTTTGAATAAATGTACGGGATGATGTATTTTCAATATCTAATACATATGTTGATTTTATAAATTTAATATCTACGCTTTATTCTATTATATAAATAGGAAAAGGTTTTGGAGGGATGTTACAGAAGGCAGCAACTGCGCCGAGCTCCCAGCCGGCGAGCAGCGAAGGCCAACAACATGAAGTGCCCATCCACGGGGAAATCCACACTATAGCTGGGGGTTTCTCAGGAGGTGGGTGCACCGCGTCACAGCCAGTGGAAGAGTTCTCTTACCTCATTTGAGGTAGTCCACGTACCAAGGGAGCAAAATGCCCGAGCTGACTTGCTGGTCAAGCTCGCCAGTTCGGGCAAGAGGGGTGGACAGAGGACAGTTACAGTTATTCAAGAAACGTTGAAGACACCTAGGGCGTTTGTGGCGAATCACCAGGTGCTTCAAGTGAGCAAGCCGGCAGAGGGAACGGCGAGGAGTCACAGGTCTTTGACTCAGGAGGCCTTGAGAACGCCAAGGATGAGGGCATCCCCTGTGGATGAAGTGAACTTTATTTCAGTTAAAGCTTCGTAAGTAGTACAAACTCAGGGGAATCATGAACAGTTTTGTAAAAACAGTTACAAGGGGGCACTCTCTTTTTTCCTAAGGAAGGTTTTTAACGAGGCCGCCCAATAAATAAGATGTTCAAACTAAAGTTTATGTGCATATCGTTTTAAATAATTTTTTGGAAAAACCTTATCACCTGAAGTGATTCGAGGTAGAAGTAAAATGATTGCGCACGTTTTAAGTGAAAAGTTTTAAAGTCCTCATCGCCCTTAGGCGATCAGAGGCACAAGTGAAAAGTTTTAAAGTCCTCATCGCCCTTAGGCGATTAGGGGCACAAGTGAAAAGTTTTAAAGTCCTCATCGCCCTTAGGCGATCAGAGGCACAAGTGAAAAGTTTTAAAGTCCTCATCGCCCTTAGGCGATCAGAGGCACAAGTGAAAGGTTTTTAAAGTCCTCATCGTCCTTTGGCGATCGGAGGCATCCAGCGAAGTTCAAAGTCCTCCTTGCCTTTGAGCAAGTGTAGGCAACAGAGAAAGACCTCCTTGCCTTTGAGCAAGTGTAGGCACCAGAGGAAGTCCTCCTTGCCTTTGAGCAAGTGTAGGCACCAGAGGAAGTCCTCCTTGCCTTTGAGCAAGTGTAGGCAACAGAGGAAGACCTCCTTGCCTTTGAGCAAGTGTAGGCAACAGAGGAAGTCCTCCTTGCCTTTGAGCAAGTGTAGGCAACAGAGGAAGTCCTCCTTGCCTTTGAGCAAGTGCAAGCGAGAAAGAGGAAGACCTCCTTGCCTTTGAGCAAGTGTAGGAAACAGAGGAAGACCTCCTTGCCTTTGAGCAAGTGCAGGCAACAGAGAAAGTCCTCCTTGCCTTTGAGCAAGTGCAGGCAGCAGAGGAAGTCCTCCTTGCCTTTGAGCAAGTGCAGGCAACAGAGGAAGTCCTCCTTGCCTTTGAGCAAGTGTAGGCAACAGAGGAAGACCTCCTTGCCTTTGAGCGAGTGCAGGAGAGAAAGAAGAAAGTCCTCTCTCGACTTTGTACAGCGAGGTGCAGGCGAGTGAAAGTCCTCACCTCGACTTTGTACAGCGAGGCTGAGGCAAGAGAGAAAGTCCTCTTCCTCTGCTTTTTATAGCAAGGTTGAGGCAAGAAGAAAAGTCCTTCTCCTCTACTTTTCACAGCAAGGTTGAGGCGAGAAAAGTCCTCTTCCTCTGCTCCTTACAGCAAGGTTGAGGCAAGAGAACCAAGTCCTCTTCCTGTGCTTTTCACAGCAAGGTTGAGGCGAGAGAAAAGTCCTCTTCCTCTGCTTCTTACAGCAAGGTTGAGGCAAGAGTGTAACATCCCGCCAAAGTAATACATACATACAGGTATAATGAAATTAAATGTAACCAAATAATATTGAAGAGAATAACATGATAATATATATATTTGAAATGAAGTTGCTCCTCTTAGGGAGTTTAATACATAAACGAAATCAAATGTTTTTCGAAATTTAAAGAAAACAATCAAATACAGCAAGACCGGCGGTCTCCATACATAAAACCAGCGATCACCAGAAGTCCCCAAAAATAGGCGACTTGCTAGCCAGACATAAAATCGGCGATCTCATAACAGACGACCTCAAAACAGGCGATCTGATAGTAGGGCAAAATCCGGCGATCACCACCGAGAGGTGGAAATGGGCGATCTCAGCCCTCGGCGACCACCCATTAGGGAGCTCTTCTTCCTGGAAGATCATCTGCTCCCGTGTAACAATTACACGATCATCACAGTTTTGAGAAAACAACCACAATAACAGATAAAAAGGGTAAGCTAGCCATTTTAAAGAGAGTTTAGAATAAGGCATTAAAATCATGAACATAATAGAGCAAGGTAAAACATTTTTCAAATATCTATGTAAAACGTAGAGCTACTCATCTCATTCACCTGATCGCCCAAAATCACACTTCACAACATTTACCCATAGTCATTCCATTTCACAACACAGCATCAAGTGTCTATCAATATTCAAGTTTCTCATTTCACCATTTCACATGTCAGACTTTCCACTGACTCACAAAGCATAGACACATGACACTACTTCCGGATTGACTCATGCATTGATTAGACTCGGAGATTTGCACCTGTCACACTGCCCACTGTGGAATCACACACACCCACAGGGTCACCGTGAGATCTCACACATTCACAAGCATACGATGCATCTCAATACATCACCATACAGCATGACAAGGTTAATCCACAAGACAGGTGGAGCTCGTTCTTTTTCACACGAGGCGCCCATCATGGACAGGTGGAGCTCGTTCTTTTTCACACGAGGCGCCCATCCTGGATAGGTGGAGCTCGTTCTGTTTCACACGAGGCGCCTATCACATGGACCTCCTTCGACTCTCACCAACTGAGTAACTTCCTCTATGTGATTCCATTATCAGCAGAGTCAGGATATCTCGTTAGGAATCACCGATCAATGCACATCTAACATGGTCTTACACGGTATTTCCTTTCCTGAAAATACTATGCCTCGACCCCACATTCACAACATTCAACATATCATGCCACACTTAAAGGAATGATTTCAATCACAGCAAAACTCAATCCACGGTTCTTATTTTCGAATATCCCATTTAAATCTCAAGCAGTTCTCAAAACAACATCAAACACAAGGAGTTCGCAAAACAGCGCCAAAACCGGCGATCTAGTTCAAAATATGGTATTTCGAAGGCTGTGTTTAAAACCGGCGACTACGTCGCCCAAGCACACAAACCAAGCATTTCACGTAGTTGAAAACGAAAATGGCGACCACGTCGCCCTCACTTCAGAAAAAGCTACACTATGGCTTGTATGGAAAAGAGGTCTAGCTTCCCTTACCTGGACTTGCGCAAACACCTAGAGCTCCAAAATCCAACGAAGCTTGAAGAACGCCTTGACTCTGTTCTTGTGTCTGGTTTTGAAGAGCTTGCAGAGAACTGCCCAGGTGCTCTAATGGTGGCTGTCGCTCGTCGTACTCTCGTGTGAAGGTGTTAGAATCGCAGCGCGAAGGATATATCTGGAGGAGAAGGGAGGTAACTCACTCTTTCTCTCTTCGAAGGCTGCAACGTTTCTTCCTCTTCAGTAGTGGATTTCAGTGACTTAAACCAACTTATCCCTCCAAAAGCAGCTGCCACCACCTACTCTGCAGGGAAGTTTGCGTGCACGCTTCCCTGAACAGTACGACCACTGTTGCCTCTGGTGCATGCCAACCACTGCTCTGAACAGTACTGCCACTGTTGTCGCTTGTGCATGCCAGCCACTGCTCTGAACAGTACGACCGCGAGTGTCTCCCGCGCATGCCAACATTCTGATGTCACTATTCTGAACCACCCTTTTCGTCTACGTGGCGCGCGTGCAGAACGTCTCATGCTGGATGTATGGGTCCCACGTTCTCTGTGTATAACTTAACGTAGCGCGATGACCTTTTCACCGATGACCACAGGCGCGAAGACTATCCACCGATGACCTCTCGCGCGAAGGCTAACAACCGATGACTTCTCGCGCGAAGGCTAACAACCGATGACCTTTCGCGCGAAGGCTAACAACCGATGACCTCTCGCGCGAAGGCTAACAACCGATGACCTCTCGCGCGAAGGTTAACAACCGATGACCTCTCGCGCGAAGGTTAACAACCGATGACCTCTCCCCCTGATGATGCCCGCATGCCCCTCGCGCCCAGGCGATCCTGCATGCCTTGCGCCCTGGCGATGCTCGATGACACATCGCCACTCCCCCCTGGAGGTTCTTCATTCCACTATGTTACATCCAAGGTATTCTCTCCACAAGGCTTGGTGACGTCGGTAGCTTCACACTTCCAAGAGTTGATTAGCACAAGTCCTCGTGCGCCCAAGCGTGTAACGTTAAGGATGATTCTCTTATGCTCAAGTATAGAGCTTCGCCTGCCCAGCGTATCCAAGGTTTAACCCACACCTTGATACGCGTGGCTTTTGGGACGTACCAGGGTTGATCCAACATTTTGGCTACACACTAAGTGTAGTTTCGGCGATTAGGTGTACTCTAGGCGACAGGCTACTAGGTACACACAGGCGATAGGCGTTCAAGCATAAGCTGGGCGATAGGCGTTCAAGCATAATCTAGGCGATAGGCGTTCAAGTGCCAGAGAAGTTGGAGATCGCCTACCCGCTTAATAACGGCGATCTCGTAGTTTTCTCAGCTATACATTCCTTCCTTTATATTTAAATAAACACGTGCTTCGAATTTATTTATAATATAACACTTTTATTCCAATATAAACTTCTAGGTTCTTACAATCTCCCCAACAAGAAAAATTTTCGTCCCCGAAAATGAATTACAAGGAAAAGAGGTATGGGTAGGCTTCCCTCATGGGTTCTTCTAACTCCCACGTTGAATCACCCGATTTCTCATCCCACACCACTTTCACCATGTTGATGGTCTTGCCTCTGAGTCGTTTACCCTGCCGGTCATCAATTCTAACTGGTTTTGCTTCAAAGGACAAGTCATCTCTGATCTGCACCTTCTCGGTCGTCTGCTGAATCAACTCTGGTTCAACCAATACTGCTTCCTGGTACCAGTACAAAGGAGTTCTGCATTTCCTTCCATACAAAGCTTCATACGTTGCCATCCCAATGCCAGCATGATCACCGTTATTATAGGTAAACTCTTCCAACTCGGCTGGAGCCCTCCTGTAAGGTGCCATTGACACTGGTCCAGCCCCAGGTACCAAAATCAATAGAGAACTCCACTTCTCTCTTAGGAGGTAATCCGGATATTTCTTCTGAAATTACATCCATGAAATCTTTCACCACAGGTATCCAACTTACGTCCTCTTTATTCTTCACTCCCAACTGAGCTAGGATTCACGAAGCACCTCGCTTCTTTCTCCCAACTCCGACTACCCATGCTGAGCTGATAACACGTCTGCCTCTTGGAGGTCTGGAAACGCTATCTTCTGACTACCACAGACTACGAGAACGTGATTGGCAGCTAGCCAATCCATTCCCAGGATAACATCCAGATCCTGAAGAGGTAGGCAGATCAAGTTCACCTTGAATCTGCGTCCCTCTACTATCACTGGACATTCGGGGCAAACTGTAGAGGTCAACACCTGTCCTGATGCAGGTGTATAGACCAACAGTTTCAAACGGCAACTCCTTCACTAGAAGGCCCAACTCGGCTACACACAGGCTTGACACAAAGGAGTGTGTCGCTCCAAAATCAAACAAAACTATAACGTATCTATCAGCTATAAACAAGTATCTTGTACTAGATTACCTGATTGAGAGGCTTCCGCTCCAGACATGGCAAACACTCTCCCTGCTGCTTGAGGTCTTCTGTCCTCGATCCTCAACTGCTGTGAATTAACGGGTTGAGTCATCCTTTTTCTGTTGGGACAATCTCTAGAAAGGTGCCCTATCTCTTGGCATGTGAAACACCTGGGTCTCCATGTTTGTTGTTGCTGAAATTGGGACGAAGCTGTTCCCACCCGATGTGGTGGAGATCTCACATATGGCTTGCTGTGTGGGTGCTGCACCTTCGCCTTCCCACTGGAAGGACCCCCTGGGTGTGATCTGATTACCCTGGAACCACCCCTCTCCAGGGTCTCCACCCTCTTTGCCTTCTCCACTAAGGCATGGAACTCTCTGATCCCCTGATCTGGTTGGTTCGGAGAAACGTTCCCACGGAACTGGGTTGGGTTGTGCCTCATGAACTCGGTCATCCCCATCTGCTCCCGAGGCTGATTGACATGGAAAGCTGTTGCAGCCGATCCAGCAGTTTCTAAATGATTCATTACAGTCTGATGAATCTGAACCATTACCGTATTCTGCTGTTGGATGGCAGTTGCCATCACCTCCATGGCCCTGGCGATCTGACCCATCTCTGAAGAAGGTTGGGGAGGGGTAGAAGGTCTACGTGCCATTTCCTTCGTTTTCAGATTTTGAAACTATAAGATTCCTATATTTCCTTACAACTACAAGAATGAGATCGATAAGAAATCAATTCATTCAAGGGGGTAACAGCTAGACCTTACAAAGGTCAGCATCTCAAAGTCATTAAGAATTTGAGTTCATCCACAGAATCATAATGCTTATAACATCAAGCATAACACCAGCACAACTACTGGTATGCAGTCACCAGTCCAATCAGCCATTTCCAATCAATTACAAAGACACTCAAGAGAATGAGATAGCTCACACCAGAATTCAATATATGCTAAACATCAAACCTTTGGAATTAAGATTGAGACTCATCTCGATCCAGTTATGAGTGTGCACCCTCACTACTTTATCAAGGCCTTCTCATTCTTAATACTAAGATTTTCAATTAGAACATATATTCACCAAAGCACACACAAAATTTCAATACAAAAACGTTTGAAAACCTTTCACTATAGTTATTATTTTAAATTCAAATAACTTTCATGAGCAGAAGAAACACAATGGATCCACAGCCCTCAGGTCATCCTAAGGACGAACTGCTCTGATACCATTAATGTAACATCCCGCCAAAGTAATACATACATACAGGTATAATGAAATTAAATGTAACCAAATAATATTGAAGAGAATAACATGATAATATATATATTTGAAATGAAGTTGCTCCTCTTAGGGAGTTTAATACATAAACGAAATCAAATGTTTTTCGAAATTTAAAGAAAACAATCAAATACAGCAAGACCGGCGGTCTCCATACATAAAACCAGCGATCACCAGAAGTCCCCAAAAATAGGCGACTTGCTAGCCAGACATAAAATCGGCGATCTCATAACAGACGACCTCAAAACAGGCGATCTGATAGTAGGGCAAAATCCGGCGATCACCACCGAGAGGTGGAAATGGGCGATCTCAGCCCTCGGCGACCACCCATTAGGGAGCTCTTCTTCCTGGAAGATCATCTGCTCCCGTGTAACAATTACACGATCATCACAGTTTTGAGAAAACAACCACAATAACAGATAAAAAGGGTAAGCTAGCCATTTTAAAGAGAGTTTAGAATAAGGCATTAAAATCATGAACATAATAGAGCAAGGTAAAACATTTTTCAAATATCTATGTAAAACGTAGAGCTACTCATCTCATTCACCTGATCGCCCAAAATCACACTTCACAACATTTACCTATAGTCATTCCATTTCACAACACAGCATCAAGTGTCTATCAATATTCAAGTTTCTCATTTCACCATTTCACATGTCAGACTTTCCACTGACTCACAAAGCATAGACACATGACACTACTTCCGGATTGACTCATGCATTGATTAGACTCGGAGATTTGCACCTGTCACACTGCCCACTGTGGAATCACACACACCCACAGGGTCGCCGTGAGATCTCACACATTCACAAGCATACGATGCATCTCAATACATCACCATACAGCATGACAAGGTTAATCCACAAGACAGGTGGAGCTCGTTCTTTTTCACACGAGGCGCCCATCATGGACAGGTGGAGCTCGTTCTTTTTCACACGAGGCGCCCATCCTGGATAGGTGGAGCTCGTTCTGTTTCACACGAGGCGCCTATCACATGGACCTCCTTCGACTCTCACCAACTGAGTAACTTCCTCTATGTGATTCCATTATCAGCAGAGTCAGGATATCTCGTTAGGAATCACCGATCAATGCACATCTAACATGGTCTTACACGGTATTTCCTTTCCTGAAAATACTATGCCTCGACCCCACATTCACAACATTCAACATATCATGCCACACTTAAAGGAATGATTTCAATCACAGCAAAACTCAATCCACGGTTCTTATTTTCGAATATCCCATTTAAATCTCAAGCAGTTCTCAAAACAACATCAAACACAAGGAGTTCGCAAAACAGCGCCAAAACCGGCGATCTAGTTCAAAATATGGTATTTCGAAGGCTGTGTTTAAAACCGGCGACTACGTCGCCCAAGCACACAAACCAAGCATTTCACGTAGTTGAAAACGAAAATGGCGACCACGTCGCCCTCACTTCAGAAAAAGCTACACTATGGCTTGTATGGAAAAGAGGTCTAGCTTCCCTTACCTGGACTTGCGCAAACACCTAGAGCTCCAAAATCCAACGAAGCTTGAAGAACGCCTTGACTCTGTTCTTGTGTCTGGTTTTGAAGAGCTTGCAGAGAACTGCCCAGGTGCTCTAATGGTGGCTGTCGCTCGTCGTACTCTCGTGTGAAGGTGTTAGAATCGCAGCGCGAAGGATATATCTGGAGGAGAAGGGAGGTAACTCACTCTTTCTCTCTTCGAAGGCTGCAACGTTTCTTCCTCTTCAGTAGTGGATTTCAGTGACTTAAACCAACTTATCCCTCCAAAAGCAGCTGCCACCACCTACTCTGCAGGGAAGTTTGCGTGCACGCTTCCCTGAACAGTACGACCACTGTTGCCTCTGGTGCATGCCAACCACTGCTCTGAACAGTACTGCCACTGTTGTCGCTTGTGCATGCCAGCCACTGCTCTGAACAGTACGACCGCGAGTGTCTCCCGCGCATGCCAACATTCTGATGTCACTATTCTGAACCACCCTTTTCGTCTACGTGGCGCGCGTGCAGAACGTCTCATGCTGGATGTATGGGTCCCACGTTCTCTGTGTATAACTTAACGTAGCGCGATGACCTTTTCACCGATGACCACAGGCGCGAAGACTATCCACCGATGACCTCTCGCGCGAAGGCTAACAACCGATGACTTCTCGCGCGAAGGCTAACAACCGATGACCTTTCGCGCGAAGGCTAACAACCGATGACCTCTCGCGCGAAGGCTAACAACCGATGACCTCTCGCGCGAAGGTTAACAACCGATGACCTCTCGCGCGAAGGTTAACAACCGATGACCTCTCCCCCTGATGATGCCCGCATGCCCCTCGCGCCCAGGCGATCCTGCATGCCTTGCGCCCTGGCGATGCTCGATGACACATCGCCACTCCCCCCTGGAGGTTCTTCATTCCACTATGTTACATCCAAGGTATTCTCTCCACAAGGCTTGGTGACGTCGGTAGCTTCACACTTCCAAGAGTTGATTAGCACAAGTCCTCGTGCGCCCAAGCGTGTAACGTTAAGGATGATTCTCTTATGCTCAAGTATAGAGCTTCGCCTGCCCAGCGTATCCAAGGTTTAACCCACACCTTGATACGCGTGGCTTTTGGGACGTACCAGGGTTGATCCAACATTTTGGCTACACACTAAGTGTAGTTTCGGCGATTAGGTGTACTCTAGGCGACAGGCTACTAGGTACACACAGGCGATAGGCGTTCAAGCATAAGCTGGGCGATAGGCGTTCAAGCATAATCTAGGCGATAGGCGTTCAAGTGCCAGAGAAGTTGGAGATCGCCTACCCGCTTAATAACGGCGATCTCGTAGTTTTCTCAGCTATACATTCCTTCCTTTATATTTAAATAAACACGTGCTTCGAATTTATTTATAATATAACACTTTTATTCCAATATAAACTTCTAGGTTCTTACAAAGAGAACCAAGTCCTCTTCCTCTGCTCCTTACAGCAAGGTTGAGGCAAGAGAACCAAGTCCTCTTCCTCTGCTTTTCACAGCAAGGTTGAGGCGAGAGAAAAGTCCTCTTCCTCTGCTTCTTACAGCAAGGTTGAGGCAAGAGAACCTAGTCCCTTCCCTTTGCTTTTTATAGCGAGGCCGAGGCGAGAGAACCAAGTCCTCACCTCGACTTTGTACAGCGAGGCTGAGGTGAGAGAAGCAAGACCTCACCCACGACTTCTTACAGCGAGGTTGAGACAAGAGGGGTCACCGAGAAGCACTTCTCTTTCCCAAAACATAGGCGTCATAGTTGGTGTTCAGGCCCTCTATGCACTCGGCGCTGGTGTGGCAGAGAAGTGTAGCGAAGCCAGAAGCGCGATGACTGATCGGTTGTGCACTAACATGCTAGTCGGTGGTCGGTGGTAGAAGCAAGTTCTGCTGCGTGAAGCCGAAGTGTTTAGGCCCCGTTAAGTCAGTCATCCAGCACGAAGTTATGTTGAAGGCAATGCTAAGGTAACAGTTAGCCGCGATCAAGTCAGAAGCCAAGTTTGAGGGGTTGCAGTGAGATCGCGCTAAAGCCTAAGCTAGTTAACAGTTAGTCACATGCAGAGAGTTAAAGAGGAGAAACGCAGCGAGCCCTAGCGCGGTTGAGAAGAAGAAAACAGAAAAGGTTAATCTCTAGATGATCCAGAGGGATGCGCACGCTTCTGTTGAATGAAGGAAACGGTAGCGACACTCAGTGGGGGCCATTAATGCGTCCATGTGTCGAGTGATAAAGTATGGAAGCCGTGACGCCGAGGAGCAGATACGTGAGCATCACGTGGCGTGGCCCCACTTGCCACGTGGACCGAGGGCGCGACCACTTAGTCTCTTCGCTGAGAACAAGTTCACAGCTCGAGACTGGGGGGCTTGTGATCCGGTCGGTCATCGGTAGTCGATGACATCAGCAGCCGTTGACCACGTGGACCATGCACAGGGTGGCACGTGGTAGAAAGAGCAAGTGAATCAGGGAGGAGATCACCTAGAACGGTGATCAGTAGTCAGATACCAAGTGGCCACCACTCCCGGTTCAGAGCATAGATAAGCGCCTGGAAGCACCGCACAGACGTCGGTGGATAGTCATAAGGCACCGCCCGGTCATCAGGGGAAGTTATGAGGCACCGCCCGGTCATTGGTGGAAGTTATGAGGCACCGATCGGGTGTGACTGCATGAAGAGCGCGATCGGGCGTTAAGAGGGAGATCGGTCGTAAATGCATGCAGAGGGAGGTCGGTCGTAAGTGCATGCAGAGGGCGATCGGTCATCGGGGTTCCCTGCGAGAACGTTGCGCATGCACCTCGCATGATGCCCACTCAGAGGACGTGCGACAAGGCCATGCAGGCAGGATGCGCCTGGCGCTCTCTTGGGAGCATGCGGCCCGCACAGAGAAATGCTTTGAATGTTTGAAGGCGAAGAAGAAGGAATGAAACAGTGTTAGTACCAGAGTGCGCGCTCCTGTAGACCGCCAGAAGACGATTTCTTAGTCTCTTCGCTGAGAACAAGTTCACAGCTCGAGACTGGGGGGCTTGTGATCCGGTCGGTCATCGGTAATCGATGACATCAGCAGCAGTTGACCACGTGGACCATTCACAGGGTAACACGTGGTAGAGGATAGCAGGTGAATCAGGGAGGCGATCACTCAGAATGGTAATCGCCTATTGCCTTGAGGATGAGTAATCGCTCATCGCCGGTATGGATCAGTAATCGCCTAGATTGCACATGATCGTCGTGTGTGAAGGTTAGGAGATCAGGTGGTCAGCAAGTCGCCGAAAGAGCACATCGTCGGGTGTTTGAGAAGACTTGGTTGCGCCCAGAGTAGCCTGTGTACTAAGCTACTCCCTGTGTGGATAACTTAGTCGCAGGAGCACAGTGGAAGTAACGTTTCAGCTGCAGGTACTCCAGATGGTGACACGTGTATGACCAGATGTTATCCACGTGCCAAGAGGAATAACCGTCAGGAGAGAGAAAGACTCAGGTATATATACAAAATTCTTAACAGAATTAGGAGGGGTTTTTACAGATTCTTACAGCTTACACATTGGAGAGTTTTAGTTACAGACGAGTCTCACAAAGAGATTCAGATATAGTTTTGGTGTTCCTGTTGCCTGACTTGAGCGTCGAAGCTACAACGGCTGCCAAAGGCGTCGTCTGTGTGTTTTGCAGGCAGCGTTTGGAGTTCCGGCGATGGTTCTTGGAGCGTTCCTACAGAACAGAAGGCTAGACGAAGGAGTGACGAGGCAATCCTCCACGTTCGAGTCAAGCGGCAGGATCAATAAGGAAATAGTCCAATAGTACGTAACGCATTTCAAACACAGAATATGATATTGAGCTTTCAAGGGTCCTTGCCATATTGGAATTCAAAGAGTTAAGTTTGAAAAACTTCAATCTGCTCATCTAGATGCTGGAACTTGGCTGAACAAAACTCATAGTGGTTCCTTTAATCACTTGCCATGTTGTCCAAGCGGTTGATCATCAACCCTTCAAACTGTGATATTGGAATCCCATGAGCTACGGGTGACTCATAGCTCATAAGTGCATGCATAACATAATCTTCTGCAACTCCAACACTTGGACCAACTTCATCATTTGAACCAGCATCTTGTCCAATTTGATCATCAGCACCTTGTTCAGCTTGATCACCAGCATTTGGTTCAACTTGATCACTAAAGTTCCTATTTGATCTAAGGGAAGGACCCGCTTGTTCTTCCTCTTTGCTAACCCATTTGTTATCAACTTTAATGAACCCCATCTTGCTAAGAAATCCATTGTTAATTTCATGAAATGGTTTTACCACCTCTGATAGTTCTTCATTAAGATCAACTTCCAAATATCGAAGAAATTTGACACAAGAATAAGATAAGGAAAATGATAATCACTTAACCTCAAAGATTTTTGCCTATGCTCCTTGAAGACATGGATCTATTTGACCTTGATGTTCTTCATGATGCAGTAGACTAAAACAAGGTCTTCTTCAATGAGAACAACATGATTGCTCCCCCTTGGAGTTAGCATCCATGTGATAATGAAGGTAGTGACTCATTCATTCAGTTTAAAAGCACCAGCACGAAAAACCCTTTACTTTCATCTGAGGATTTATGAGGCAGCTTACATAGTGTTGTATTTTATTGAAATCCTCCACAACACTTGTGTTCCCCTTGCCAAACAGTGCACCAGAGAACTTTAGCCCGGTAATGGTAGTCCATACAGTCCCTTTGACATGTGAGTACATGTTCTCTGCATCAACAGTTAGGTTTGTGTAGAATGCCTTCACAAGATCTAGAAAAGTATTTCCATTTCATCTCGAGGAAACTCTGCAACTTCTAATTCTTCAAAGCCTTCCTAACCTCCTTGAGGTTTTGCTCCTTCAGCCAGTTGAAAGACAACAACTTTGGGTTGTTGATGACTTTTCTGCTCATCTCATGCAAAAAACATTATATTTTCTCATTGTCTCCAAAGAACGAAGTCTCTAGATGACCAACCCTTGTAGTTTCTTTAATGGCACGTGATTTCTTTCTCCTTGGTGAGTAGGATGAGGAAGCCATGGTGCAAATATGTGTTTGTGAAGACGCAATGAAGAAACAAAGAGTTTCAAGTAAAGGTGTAGAAAAAAAAAATTGTTTTTGTGAAATATTCAGTTGAATGCACACTTAATATAAGCAGAAGAAGATAGTAGAAATAAAGTTGGTTTTAGTGAGTTGATTTTTCTAGAGAAAAGGAATCTTCTGCAGTTTTGGAAACTGCAATATGTCAAACCCAAAAAAAATAGCTTTGATTGTACTTTATGGTGATTGACCATTCATGAAAAGCAATTAATTTTCAAGGAAACAGTTGGATATTTTCACTTATGATCAGATTCTGAGGCACACTTAATGTATATTTGACCAGTAACAAGTTTTGAAAAATAGAATTTGACATAACAATGCTTAAACAATTATGGCAGCTTTATGCAGAGGTGTCAGATAGAAAAATAGTCAGTTGAATCGTATTTTCAACTGATTGAAAAACTTTATTTTTAAATTTTCTATAAATGCATATTAAAGATGATTCCTTTTTCTGAAAAAAAAAATCACCTTTTAATGTGAGGAAAATGTAGTATGCTTTTGTTCATACCTTTGCAAAGAGAAACCCCAATAGATTCACCCAAACGAATTCTTTGAGATGTTCGTTTGGTCATATGAGATACTTACATTTAGTTTAGGAGTGGAGACACACATACTCTCTTTGAGCAGTCATTGATCAAAACCAGGGATGATTCTTTGACTATCAAGGATCCCTGCAAGAATAGGTCAAGAAGCAAGATTTGGTCCCCTTATGAATGTGGGTCCAATTATATTAAAAGGAACCTTAGGAATCCATTTTAAAAGACCTTTAGGAACAATAAACCTTCTTGCTTTGCAGAATTTAACATTATGACCCTTTTTTCATGCAGTAAAAGCAAGTTTTAGCCGGTTGTTTCGATTTAACAACTGGATGTTTTTAAAAGAAACTGGAAAAAAGCTTGTTTGGGTTAAAGCCCATACCAGCCTTGCCAAAAACACAACTTTGAGAGGCAAGAACAATTTCAAAATTGGATTGCTCTTTGGAAAACTTTGTTAATCAAGAGTGATCAACTCTTTGAAGAATCCAAATCCAAGGTGTTTGATGGAAGGCTGTGTTGCTGCTGTGTTTGGGTGGGGTCTGGGGTAGATTTTTTATGTAATCCACTCCTTGTTTGAATCCAGATTTGATTAGATTTGAAAACCTTTTTAAAATGAAATGTTTTTTGAACTAAGTGAAAAATAACCTATTGTTTTATCGAATCAACTAGTTGTTTTGTTCTTAGAAGGTTTTGAAAAAGGTTGACATCTATTTGACTTGGTTGACTTAGTTGTCAAGCCAAATCAATCGGTTGTTTCATGTTTTCAACCGATTGTTTCTTTGAAAATCCTAATAGAATTTAGTTTTGAATTATGAATCTTTCTTAAATGGTTTCTAACTAAATGCGCTCCTGTTTTAAAAGCTTTTAATCATTCCTTGGAGTATAAAAAGGTTGTCATACGCTCCTGGAATGTAAGAAACAGTTTTGAGAAAACAAAGTGCAAATTTGATACCAAGTTTTCAAGATTCACTCAAGCTTTGGATTTTCAAGTGTGTGGAATAGGACTAGAGTGTAATTATGATCTTTAAGCTTTGTAATTCCCAGGTGTATTCTATTCTCTTTGTTCTTGATTACTGTTTTTATGTAACTATGTGTAAATGCAAAATCAAAGAGTGTTCTGATTTCTGTGGATTGGTTTGCCAAAAGGAGTGTGTTTCTTGAAGGGTTCAAGGTCACTCTTTTGGTGGTTTGTGTTGTAATAGGTTTTGATTGCATAGTAGAAACCCAAAAGTTTCTGGGAACTGGATGTAGCTCTTACTATAAGAGTGAACCAGTATAAACTGCATGAGTGCATTTCTCTTCTCTGATCTCTTTTAAATTCTGTTTTAAGTTGTTTTAAATTCTGCTGGTATAAACAACCGATTGAATCGAAGAAACAACTGGTTGTTTTCTGTGTTTCATCTTAAAACAATTTGTATTCTTAGTTAAATTGATTCCTTTTTCTGTAATTCTGCATTGAGTTTCATTAAACCTTCAAAGTTTGCGAAAATATTTCATAAACAATTCACCACCTCTTGTTTAAAGGCCATATATTCTAACAAACTTGTCCCTTGTTTTTAAAAGACACTGAAACTTCTTTTGAAGGGAATCCCAATTTTCACAAAAGCTTGAATCAACACACTTATAAGAAGTGTTTTTGTAATAATTTCAAGGTTTTCAAAATCATCTTTTGAATGACTTAACTCTTCTTCTAAGGCCTTAACTCGATTTTTCAGCCAGTTGTTTAATCCTTTCAACTAGTTATTTAATAGGGTCAGCCTGTTAGCTTCCTCATGAGTTTCTTTGAAGGCATGAAGAAGTTGGCTATAATTTTTAAAATTAACATAAGTTTTTGAACTTACACTTCTGGTTTGCCATCAAACACAAATTGGATTCTTCATCTTCCTTTGAATCATCATTGTCCTGCCAAGCTATGTAGGCTCTTCTTGGTTTTCCTTTCTTCTCAAATTTCCTCTCACCTCCTTTCTCTTTGCTCACATTCCTTGGGCATTCAGCCTTGATGTGACCCTCTTTTCCACATCCAAAACAAGTGTAGTTTGTAGAATTAAAATCATTAACTTTCTTGTTATTGTACTTGTTTGATGGTTGACTTTTATCCCTGTTGTTCTTCTTCAAGAACTTGCCAAATTTTCTTGTGAGTAGATTGAGAGTCTCACTATCACTCAATCACTTATGCCTTGATCAATCTTTTGCGCTGCAGTTTTTAAAGCAATGATTTTCACATGTTTTTCTTCATTCTCTTTATCATTTAGATGATTCATCTCAAGCTCATGCTCCCATAGCTTTCCAAACAGAGATGTAGTGGTCAATGTAGTCAAATCCTTTGATTCTGAAATGGCAGTGACCTTTGATTGCCAAGATCTATCCTAGCATTTGAGGATCTTAATGTTCAGCTCCTCTCTTTCAAAGACTTTGCCAAGACCAATGAGATGATTTACTATCTGACTAAATCTCTTCTGCACATCAGAGATGGTTTCCTCTTTCAGCATCCCAAACATTTCGTACTCTTGGATCAAGGCATACTTCCTTGTCCTCTTTACATTTGTTGTGCCTTCATGGGTTACTTCAAGGATCTCCCACATCTCCTTTGCTGATCCACATTGAAAGACCCTGAAAAATTCATCTGAATTTAAAGTAGAAATTATAATGTTCTTGGCAATGAAATCATATTCATCCTTTTTTACCTTCACTCTCAGTCCATTAGGACCAAGGATTTTTAGAAAAAAAAAAATCCTTTATCTTTTTTAAGTATAGGAATAAAAGGACCATTTATGATAGCATCCTAGATTCCTCTATCAATTGACTCAACAAAAATTTTCATTCTTACTTTCTAGAATTTATGGTCTAGCCCACAAAACAAAGGTGATCTGTTTATAGAACCACCCTCCTTAAAGGGTAGTTTTTCAGCCATTTTAAAAAAGATTTAGGATCGAAACTTGAGTAAATTTCAACAACTCAACTCCTGATGCCAATTGCTAGAGTGTATGTCCAGAACAAGAGGCGGGTGAATTGTTTTCACAAGATTTTCACAAAGATTGGAAGTAGAGTGAAAAGATCTGTAAAATCAATCAATTGATTATTCTGTTCAATTGGATTAATTTTCAAATTAACATTTTTTATGAAAAATCAACTAGTTGTTTTATCGAAACAACTGACTGTTTGTAGTAGAAAACAAAGAACAAAATTTAAACCAGTATATTGGAGTAGGGAAAGAGAGATTCACGCAAAGAGATTTATACTGGTTCACTCTTAACCAAGAGCTACATCTAGTCCTCAGTTAAGCACTAAGAATTCACTGTAGAATCAAAACTAGATTACAAACCACACCAAGAATATTGATCTTAAACCCCTCAAGAACACACAACACTCTTAGCCAAACTCAGAGTTTCTGAAACCTCTTTCTAAAACTGTCTTACAGACAATTACAATATTAAAAGAACGAAATAAAATACACTTGGGCTTGGCAAATCATTAAAACAATTGAATAGAAAACCTAGTTCCTACTTCACACACAAACAATGATCTAAAAGCTCTTTGGTCTTCTTTTGAAAATGTTTTTGTGAAAACTCTTTTTCTAAAATGATCATAAAACAACCTTTATATTGACTTAAGAAAGAGGTTTAAATAGTTTGATCATTAATTGAAAATAGTTAAAAACATTTGAAATCAGAGAATTCATAACATAATTATGTTTCAAAAACAGTTGATTATTTTAAAATAAACTGATTGAATTCTTTTTCTGTTAAGGACAACTCATAAAAGAACCAGTTCTTTTCTCGAAATAACCAACTGTTTTTGTCTCACAGAAAAGACAAAATAAAACTAAGCTTTTTCAAATCCTTTAAAAAACACTAAGTGCAATTCAATCGGTTGTCACGATAAATCAACTGGATGAAAAACTTTTTGTAGTCACCAGACTTTGAAAAGAAGTTTTTTCAACTAAATGAAAGCATGAAACAACTGACTAAAATTCACACATATTTTAGAAAAAAATTCTTTCAAAAGAGATTAAGAATAAAGTGAACTTGGATCAATACTAGATGTAAATTGACAACTCAAAATCTACTAAATAACACACACACAAAACTACAGATTCTTCAAGTCTTCAAAGCAGATTTTGAAGCATCAAAGAACCTTTTTCAACAATTAAAAGGGTCACTTAAAGGATATGAATCATGAGCTTGAAGGTTCAATTGGCTCTAGAAGGGGTGGTGGTTGAATGAAGCCCACACTCAATTTGCGGACTACTAATAAAACAAAAACTAGTAAAAAAAATAAAGAGTATAGAGAGATACACAAAATGCTATACTGGATCACCCATTAACACGGGTTACTACTAGTCCCTTGAGCAACCCACTTAAGATCCCTTCACTATCAAGTATTCTTATACATCTTCAGGTACACAAGTATCCTACACCTCTGTAGGTTACTAGTATTCTCAACCAGTTCCAATTCCACCAGTATTCCTA